>CM060942.1:116205632-116846466 GCA_030765085.1 Allium cepa
AAATAGTACGCTCTTTCAATTTTCCGTTTGTTTTATTGACGAATAGACGAAATGAAAAGGAACAACATACAATTATCGTTTCTCTTATCAGATCTTCGTCTTTTCAAAAAAAAAAAAAAAAGATACGAGCAATATTTAATTGTCCGAGGGTGCAGATTGATCATCAACCTTGATGTAAGGGTTTGATGGAATCTGTATTTAGTTATTTTATCCTGAAGACGGCGCTGTTTGTAGTCTGTTTTATATAACTTTGGACAGAGCGACGAAATGCCTTTGAAAAAGGACAATGGTTGGGAAAATTTCATGAAAAATAGTAAGAAGACGAGAGAAGACTTTAGAATCTAGATAGTAACATTGTTTTATTGGAAAAAATATCAATGGAGTTATAGAAACGAGTGTTACGGCAAACGCTTTGCGCATGAATCATTTTCCTTATAAATTGTATATGTTTAAATCGATTAAAAAATGATTTTTTATTTTCAAATGATATTAAGATTTATATATTTGTAAAACAAAATTGAATTTGTAAAGATAGTTTAATATTAGATCTAACTTTAGAAGGGTATTGAATATGTAAAAAATATTTAATTAGTAGAACCTAACAATGCAACTCCTCTTAAATTCAGCCTCGTCTTAAAATTAAATATTATAAAAATCCCCAAAATCACCACCATTCAATCTTCATACTTTCAATCGCTGCTAGGTACGAAATCACGAATGCCATCTCTTTTCTTAATGTTTAATGTGCTTTATGATTTAAGGAATGCGTTTGTGATTATCACATGTACAATTTTTGGATAATTTTCACCCCTTTTTCGATTCAATTTTTGTACATTATGCGCCAGATTAATTGCTCTGGAGGAGTTTTATTGGAGTTTAATATTTTTTTTGAAAATTCTCCTTTTCGAGCAGTTATGTAGTTCAAATATAACGGATATCTATAAATTTACTTAAGGGTTGTGTTGAACGAATGTCAGATTTGCAACTAGTGATTCAATTAGTATTACATGGAAAACAATATCCAATGTGTACGTCATTTTGTGTTTTTTGGCCTCTTTTTGATGACGATATTTGTTTCGAGAAATGAATCGGTGTTGTTTATGCAAAATTCAGGAATGATGGGGTATTTCTGTTCATTACCCTAACAATGCTTTATTCACACCAGTTAATAATCATAAATATCTGATCGCAAAATACCCTTGTATTTTCTGTATCAGGGTAGTTTATTCATGCTCAGCATGTACACACGAGTAGCTTGTTTATGATCAGATTCCTTACAATGCTTTAAACTATAGCATGAATTACTTAGTTTTGCATGGACACAACTTCTTTCGTTCTCTTCTCATGCTTCAATCCACTTTAAAACTCAAACAGATCATGTTTAAATCATATTTCAAGCATATACCTACTCACATCCAAGCAATTTGAATCAATATACCAAACATTCAAATGAATACAATTTGATTTGGAGTTCTATTTAAATGACGTTCAGAGGAAAGAAATAAAAAAATAATCCTTAGCACTGTATTAGATTGGTTATTAAATGAAAATCAAAAGTTAGATGGATAAATAAAAAAAAGTGCAACTTTTTTTTTTAAATAAATGCTTTCTAGGTTGAGATTCTAATCAGAAATTTTTATAGCAATAGTTTAACGAAGGAACATGACTTTTTGGACTAAAGAGCTTGAAAATCTGGTTTTGTGAAAATGAAGGGCAGTACAGGAATACATGGGGGATCAACAACAACTAATGGGTCCCTCGCTTGTTTTAAAGGATTTGGAATTTTGGGGGGTGTAAGGAAATGTTAGTGAGGCTAATAGACCCTGCAAAAAGATACATAAGAAAATAACACAATACAATAAAGTGTGCACAGCAAGCTATACATTTGAAAGCAGGATAATTTTAGGATAATTTAATATATTAGAGTTGTCTAAATTAGAAGAATATAACAGGTGTAATTCACACTCCATGGAAAATCCTTGTGAAACATGACTCAACTTTTGTGCACTTATTTGAAGCAAAGACACATCTTAATTGGCGGAACGAAAAGGGTTTGAACAAAATTTATTAACATAGAGAGAAGGCATGGAATTCTAGAGGTCGATAACGGAGTTGGAATAATAATACCAAAATGGAATATAATATTAGTTAGAGGAATCACACATATCATGTTGTAGCATTACTTGGTATACACTTAACTGTATAAGAGATGTAGACTATTTTAGGTACCTAACGAAAATTATTCAGGGAAATTCATCGTTTTGTGAAGATGTAAAGTAAAGATTAAAGGCATGCAACAATATACAATCGTTGTATCTTAATTTAGAAGGTGAATTTCGTAGAACAACGGTGAAACATGTTTTATCATATGATATTAAGTTTTGGCTTGTCATGAAGATGCATAAGCACACCATGAGATTGGTGATAATAAAATATCCGCGATGGGCGTGTCATAACAAAAAAAAAAAAGAAAAAAGAAAAAAGAAGAAGAAGATGAAGTAGCAAAGGCGGACAATCTGCAGAAGACAACATGAAGAAAATAGCCTTTTAAGATGTTTTGATTTATTAGTGTGTGTATATATACATGAACACACCGTACATTCACTTTCTAATATATAAATAAAACCTAGACATGATTCTATTGAAAAGCAAACTATTATAAAGTAGTAAAAGTATCATCCAATTTCAAGTTGATACACATACCATTACAATTAGAATCCAATTTAAATACAATCAAAAGAGCAAACATAAACACACTATTACAATCAACAGAAACACTTTTCTTTTATTATTCTTCTTCTTCTCTCTCCAGTGCTGTCGATCATACTTCTAGAATAATTTCAATTGTAGTCAGAAACCAATTTCAATTTAGAAAAAAATTACGCAATCCATTACTAAGTTCGATTTGAGAATTAAAATATTAGTTGGTGTAGTTTCCTTGGTACTTTTTTTCTTTTTTGCTATGAAATGGTTGGACTTTTATAACTTTTGTTAGTCAATGTTTCTATTATAGTTGGAGACAAACAAATTTGCTCTAAGTCTTCCTTATTAGTAACCTGAGGGGTGTGAAGCGTACGTTTTGTACACATCATATGATTTAGATTGCTAAGGTTTAAATTTTAGAGGTATAAAACATTTTTGAGCATGTCTCCGGGCGTTTTGACTCTGCATCACGTTGAGTTGGGCCTTGAGGTACACGCGGTACAGCTAAGCGGGATCAAAGCTAGAATGACCATTATTTAGTAAGTATAGAAAACCAGATATCCATATAGCAAAAATGGTGATTTCAAGTATCAGATAATTAAAGTCTGTTTAGGATGACTTATCCCCTTCGAATGAAAACAATTTTATTATTATCTACCATGCGCATGATTCTACTAGAACACAACCAAACACTAATAAATATTGCCATCGTTCTCCATCTTATGTTGTATGAGTGTGTGTATAAATCCATTATTCTCCATCTTATGGATGATCATGGGTACAATGGTACGACCTGCAGAGTGTGGATCTAGATGTTTTGGAGTTTGAATTTCATCAGTACCCAATATCTATTTCGCTTTGTCTATATGGTTTGCATGTGCATGCACACTTGTGTATTTTTTGTGCACGCGCATGTGTTTGTATGCACATATATTTTTCATATAATTTTAAGTTATCTTAATTTATTCCTTAATC
Source organism: Allium cepa (assembly GCA_030765085.1). NCBI lineage: Eukaryota > Viridiplantae > Streptophyta > Magnoliopsida > Asparagales > Amaryllidaceae > Allium > Allium cepa. The sequence continues at coordinate 116,209,311 of CM060942.1, forward strand.
TGACGATTTTTAATGTTTCTGACTGTGAATCAATTATCTCATACAAATATGTTAATGATTATCATGTAATATGGTTGATTGCTGCCATTAGGAAATTCAACTCTAATAATGTATCTTGTAGACTGTGTAGAATGTTCATGGTTGTGTACAAAACCTGGATACACACACACATGCATGAGGACATATATAAAATCAACCACAAGATTCGCAATTACTTGATGTTTTTTCTTCCATTTGGTTACTTATGATCGAAATATTAAACTACCGCTGATGACATCTAATATCTGAACAAATTATCCTGGTCAATGATGTTGTGCATGCTTTACATTCTAAATTCCCTTTATCTATATCACGTTTACTTGATAAGCGTTCCATCATTTATTTGATCATTTGGTATTTTCAAGGTGGACGAGTTTATATGAAATTCATACCAAGATTCACTACTACTTTATGTTTTTACTTCCACTCGGCTACACATGATAAATAATACTAAAAGTGCTACCGCTGATGATAGCTGATATTTAAACAAGTTATTATGGCTGTGTTATTATTAGCTTTATTAGGTAAGTGTTCCATCATTTATTTGACTATTTGATGATTTTCGTGGTTAAGGTATTGTGATAAATGCTATTTCTATGTCGTCTGTAAGTTTCAAATACTGGAATGATTGTGTGGACCTGGAAGATTTAAAATTATTGTGGGAGGATGCTGCAGTTAGAAAAGAATGGGCTGATGCTAATGAATGCATGGATCGGAAAGTTCATTTATCTAGAGATCCTGATGGACATGAATATCTCACACAAATAGAAATGAGGGTAAGTGATGCCAACTGAAATAAGAACATGCCATGATTTTGTTCTAACCAGAAGTAACTGCATTTATGTAATGCATGAAATTATATCAAAGCTATTGCATGATGCATTTTTCCTTTCTCTTCTTGATATCATCTAATGACTTTATTTTGCCAAGGAACTTGTATCACACATTATTATTCATAAAAAACATAGCCGCACACACTTATTGAGTTAATTTTAATAAGGATCTCACATCCACGTGCATATACACACTTAATTGTGATGCCAATTGCGAGAAATTTCACACTAACCCATTGGTGTTCTGCATACAACAGAGGTGCTTTTGATCATCTTTTTTATAGAAAAAACACAAGTGTAGTGCTACAACAGAACAGCTACAAAATAAATAAAAAATGATAACGATGATAAATAATAATAAAAAATTGAATTGTTTGTGATTACATATGGACTCAGTTACATACAGAGAATTGATTGGGTTGGTCTATGTAACACACTCATTGTAGTTTTTTGTGATTCTGACATAATGTTTTTGGATATAATTTGAATTTAGGCCGTGGCAACAATAACTGTGGAAAGGCACTTCAATTCTCATATGGACCCGGTAAAACCTGCATTTTCCCTTTGCAGTGCGTGCTGGAGAGCAAATTTTCTATCTTCAATTTTCCATTTCTATATCCTTTATGTACCTACAACATCTCAGTCATTACTTTTCATGTATTTTAATTTTAATTAACTTAAGGTGATAATTTATTGATGGTTGAGATGTGGTTCTATACGCGGGTACATGAAATTCGAGGACATATGATTTTGTCTCTACTTACTGTAGCTTTATTACTACTAATTTATTTGTGTTGCGTGTAACAGAACATCAATGCACTGCAAATTTTACCTTAAAAATGCCCACGCCTCTTCGTATAATTTGTTTTAAGCTCTACTTTAGGATCATATAAGTTATTATGAAATTATATACCATACTTCAAATAAAAGAACAGGTAAGAAAGCATATTAGGTAATTAAAAAAGAAGAAGAAATACTAACAAATTCAGCCTTTTTATACTCTATATTTGTTTTCTTTTTTTGTTTGTTTTTCCAATATACAATTGTCCCGTGCATATTGGTTTTTCTTTCTAATTACCTTTGATCTTTTTAGAAATAAAATTGGGAATATTGGATTAACTTACTTTCGCCTTGTGATGATATCAACTGTCCTTCTAATGCTCTTTCCACTTTGAATTATTTTATATTAAGTTTTCCAAATTAGATACGTCACCTTATACAAACTATCTTTCTGTGATTCATGTATTAGAAAACATTTCAATATCTACAATGCACTTTCATATATCAACACTGTTTATCGTCTCTATTACTTGGTAGTGGATGATCATCAAAAGGTTAAGTTGTGATACAATTTAACAAATTCATGCAGGATATGATATGTGCATTAGCTGATATTTTAAGCGATAGAAAACTCCTGGCAGCTCAGTATGATAAGAAAACAAAGGGGACAAAGTTGGGAATCATGCAAATTTCATTATCAACTGCAGAATGGCTGGTTAGGTAACGATTGAACATCAGGAATCCTGAAATATCATTTCTATATCACGAAGTCGTTAAAACAAAATATTCTTTGATGAAAAACTGTTAGATCCTTCATGTGCATATTTTTTCCAAAACAAATCAGTCTTTTTTTTGGTTGGCATAAATAGGGTTGATGAATCGAGCTAATAGTTTCAAAGGGAGGTTTTGTTAATAATTTTTTTTAATATACAGATAGGAAATTTGACAATTTTGAAGGGCCTATTGATAACCCTTGAGTTAATTTCAGTGGAATTATATGTATGTATGTGTGTGTATACATACATACACATATACGTACACACACACATACATACACATATACGTACACACACATACACATATACATATAAATACACATACACATACACATATGTATATACATATACATATGTATGTATGTATTACACACACACGCATCTCTAATCCTGAACTTGCACAACTTTGCAGAGACATGGGATGCAGAAAATACAATATCGAGGTGGACCCGCATATGCTTTGTAAACCCTTTGTAAACGTTTATTTTGGCGCTGCTTATCTGAATTGGTTGTTTCACTATGATGGCCAGTAAGTTCGTCTTTCCAACCATTTCCTTGAACTTTGAATATAACACAAATAACTAATATTTATAATTGTGTTTGCAGAGAAAGAAGCGAGGAGTATGTTGTAAGAGCGTACAAAGGTGGAATAGATAAAGCAACTCACAAGTCAACAGCCGAATATTTTCAAAGATATCTTAATGTTAAACACTCTTTGCCTCCTAAGATGTAATGTTTCCCAATTCCTTAAACATTGACAAAAACAAACAAACAAATAAAATGAAATAAAAAGATCATATAAGCAATTACATTCTTAGTTTGATTAATGCTTCATTTTTCTTTTCTTGGAAAAGACCACTACTAGAACGGCAATACCTTGTACTTTCAATGCAAAGAGGTTTTGGGTTCAAGACTTTTAGACAATTTATCAACATTGTATTTTTCATTGGTCATATCCTTCTTGCATAACTGACAAGCTCTGTGCTGTAGATAACTTTCCATTTTTTTGTACCCAATTGTGATTTTTCTCCTTTTTGATAGGATTAGAAGATTTTAGCTGCAACACTATATTTCAATGTGGAATCATGTTTAGACTACATTGTCAATTTGGTTATTCTCTTGGAGGTGCTAACATGCAGGACTGATATCCTTAATCTATATATAATGAGCATACATCCATTTGAAACTTTTGAAATTACAAACATATCCATGCTAAATGAGTACAGTAGACTGGGTTCTAGAGGTCTCGGGTTCGAACCTAGAGACACCAAAATTATGTTTATACCAATTTACCATTTTACCCGAAAATAAATTTGAAAGAATAAATAGATGTGATGATTCTTTTTCTATAAGTACTGGTATGATTAATATGAATACTGAAGCTGATGTATTTTTCTATTTGTAGTTTTAAAGAGAGAATTGATGATGATTTATCGCCAGATACTCTTACTGTTGACCCAACTTTATTGAAGGCAGGTTGTTAATTTCGGCAATTTAACTTCCAGACCTTATATTATTTTATTTTCTTAGAATCACTTTTCCCCTATGCAACTACCTCACATGAAAGCTAAAAATAAAATAAAATGGGAACTGTACATCTTGCAAAAATATCAAATACGTATCTACATTTGTGTTTTGTGCTACCAAATAAATCAGATGATGGATATGATTATTGGGACTCAAGAGTATCCCAAGAGGACATGAAAGAAATGTGGGAAAATCCAAAAGTTAGAAAAGAGTGGAAAAAATCTGGTGCAAAACACAGAAAAGTACGTTTCAGACATGATGAGGAGAAGAGACCATATCTTTCTCTTGTTGAAGTGAAGGTAAACTAGATTAAACTACTTCGAAAGCATAAAATCCGTCACATGCAATTAAGCATGGAGATTTGAGCAAACAAGAAACTGCAGTTTACATTTCCTTATCGCTATGTTAGTCACAAATATTAATGAATGCAATATCTTAATTGTACGATGTTATAGTGGTACTCATGCATTACAAGTTTATGAATTACAATTTGCAGGCTGTTGCTGAAATTATCATTGGACGTTACTATGGCACACGTGGAATAAAAGCTGTAAGGGATCTTTTTAACCGTATCTAATTGTGTATATGTAGAGTTGGATGCATAACTATTTTCCGTTATACTATTATTTACGTTCAGATTACTTTAGCCGCTCTGGCCGACATATGCAGCATGCGATATGTGAATGGGTTAGGAGATCGGATTGGACTGATGGGAATTGATTTTACTACTGCATCACGGTTATATAGGTCAGCCCTTTGATTTAGTCCAATACGCATAACATATGATCCCTCTCTCTAACCACCAACCACCTACACCCCACCCCCCCCCCCCCCAAAAAAAAAAAAAAAACCAAAACCCCCTTTTTTTTGGGATCAAGCCTTTTATATTGTATTTTTCCATTTGTAACTGTAATAGAATTGCTTAGCATGAAAAGTTTTTGATGAAGGCGGCTAAATTTCATAACATCTCAATTTACCTCTGGTGGTATAATATGAAACCAACAAACGGCACAAGTGTTAGTTACACACACACAAACATAAGTGGACTTTCAGTTTGGCAATTGTAAATCTCTTTCACTTGCAGAGGTGAAATCAGAAGTCATACATAGTCGAGTCAATGTTCCAAATTTACAAGTAAATAAATGTTTTCCTACATTTTTGCTTGTCTATTATGCAAGTAATTGGTATTTAGTAATATACACACACACACACACACATATATATATTACTACATGTATGTATATATGTATGTATGTATAAATGTTTTTGGTTTGACCACGATTTGATGTGCACTTCTAAAGCTGTTGCCATCTTTGTTAGAGTTCTACTCTTTTCTATCCCATCTTTAAGGCCTATATTTTGCCTCAACTCTTGTGTTATCTTTCTCTTTAACATTATTTGTTATTCATATTAAGGCTCTTTTCTTATATGTTTTTTTTTACTAAAGGGAAACTGTGCGTAAGGACTACAAAGTCAAATCGGTTAAAGACCTCTATAACCCATTTGTTTCCATGTATTTTGGTGCATCTTACGTGGTCTGGCTCTCTGAATATGATGGAAGGTGAGCATTTTAGTAATGCAAGCAACACTTATTGATGAGAGATCAAACAATTATTTTTATGCTGACAACCTAATCTTTTCGAAACTAATAAAGGGATTGCAATATAACGAAACCATGGCAGAACTAATAATTTACGATAACAGTAATTTGATGTGAAGTTAATCATATTTATATTTCATATAGCTAATATTGAGCTGTATATGTTCATCAGTCTTATTAAATGTCAATGTAAGTATACCTATGATAGGTTGGGATAACTCACAATCTGAATGGGGTAGCTCACAATCATTGGAGGAGCTTGAGCACTACTCTAGATTGGTGTAAAGATAGATAATCATCATTCATGCACTAATTTCTAAAAAGAGTTATCCACTGTAAACCAATCATGGTGTGTTTACTCAAGACTAGCGTGGACTTAGCACTTCTCGAAATGTTTTACCATCTACTGACCGACCACCTACAGTTAGGTTAACGGTACTATTACCATACCAATACCAACCCATTATCGATAAATTAACGGTAACAGAATATCAAAATCATCAGTAATGGTAAATTACCCGTCGTTTCACACTCTTTTATATTGACCTTAATTAATATATATATCACAAGTAACACGTGTTTTAGGATAATAGGCGACCCATCGTGTGATTTTATATCCTTTCCATCTTGTAGCTTTTTTGAACTTTACTTTTTTGTGAAATTTCGATGCATTCGTAAGTTATAAATGTTGTATCGATCCAAAGTATCATAGCATTTGAAATATATTTTAATATAATGAAATATGTATCGTTGATCTGGTATTGCTTAAGATAAATATGAGTCAACTATTTGTTAAACTGTAGATGCACAACTATACATTTATTCTATCTTATTTAATTGTAAGTCTGCATTATCAATCAGTGGTATTTGATTTATCGGTATACCAATCATCAGTATACCAGAGTATCGATAACAATAACAGTTTTAGGCTTTACCAGTTGAATCGGTATGATAACGGGTTTTTCCTTATGGTAACGGTAGCCGTTACCATATTTGTCCTACAGTCTTATGAATATGTCAATAAAGTCTTGCTCTTGATCCCAAACATTTACTAACATCTGCATATACAGGCATGACCAAAAGGCCTTTTTATTCAATTAGATTAAACTTTTCTTTAGGCCATTTTATTACATATTTATGGATGTATATATCATGTTTGATAAATAAATACAGGCAAAGAAGTCATGAATTCATTATCCAAGCATATATGGTAGGTCCGGAGAATGTAAATGCTCAAGAGACCGATCTTATTATGAAGAAGTTTCAAGAGGCTGTCAGTATCTATGATAAACGGTACTCTTTGTTGTTTTAGCTTATCATGATAGGTATTGGGATTTGCAAAGAAACTGTACCACAAAGACCGATGTGTGTGTGTGTGTGGATTATGCACTTTATAATGAATTAGACAATCGTTAGCAAATATTTGCAAGTGCAATCTACTAATTGATTATAGCACATTGAATTTAAACTTTCATACATGCTAACACTATGGCTTCTTGCCTAGTTTTGGTTAGAGATTATTATTTGATGGTTAACTTATAGACAATCAAAGTGTTTAGTGACATTTTTCCAAAAAAAAGGGAAAAAAGAAAGAAAAAGGAAAGGAAAGAAGAGAGAAGAAAAGAAAGAAAGGAAGTGCTTTGTAACATTGATCATAAAATACATGTCAAAATATTTCACATTTTCTCATTGTTTAGCAGGATATAACAAACAAATTTTTTTTTGTAAAACTAAGATAATGGTATCATAGCATTTACTTCTATATTCTTTATCTGTTTCTTTCTTCCTAGATATGGTTGCGTCGGTTTCTTTTCTTATGTTCAACAGAAACGCGGCATGTAACACATCCATGCTCAGAATTTAAAGCAACATATGCCATTTTTGTTAAATAAAACATTGTTATCACCTCTTAATTAGTTGAATAAATGAGAAGGACAATTGGATAAAAGTTTGATAACTGATTCATGCGAATACGCATTACTTATCCCAGAAAAACCATCAATTATTTTATTCATTGTCATAAATACCAGTTATAAAAATTCAGTTAACTTGTGGCCTTAAAAAATATTGATATATCATGCATATTATTGACTTGGTAACCACTTTTGATGCATCTTTGGTTACACATTTACATCGAGCATTGTGTAACAACATTAAGCTTTATCTATACTAGAATTGGACCGTGCTTCGCACACGGGTTGTTTATATTATTGTAAACGGAAAGCAAGGGCATTTTCGGAATTTCAAAAAGACACCGAGTAAATTAATTCAACGAATTTTCTTTATTAGTAGTAGAGAGTAGAGATATTTCTAAAGATTCATGGATTTTGATCTTCCCTTCCTTTGAAAACAAGAAGTGTCTGATCCTTATTATTATGTCTGATCGACTAATGGTTCTGTGTTACTTGCACATGCAGCCTACAAGGGAATTGCTGTATTTTATGAACTTAATCTGTTTCAACTGAAGACTCTGCATCGGCTACTTCATGTGTCCTGTGTAAGTCTCATATTTCAAGCAATTTGTGTAATACAAGATTTTCATATTTATATACCTGTAGGTGTTGATATAGTCTACGTATGTTTTTCACTCAGAAAAGTTATTTATTCTGTATCGTCGAACACTAAAACACTTGTTACAACAAGTAGTTTAAGGTGATATATTATAACTGACAGGTGTTGAAGTAGTTTTTAAGCTTTATCAAGGTTCTTAATAGTTATTACTTTATAGAGCCACTAACACAAATGTTGAATGTAATCAAACTCTGTAAAAGTGATCAGTTATTGCAAACAAACAATTTTCCTAACTAGAAAGGACGATATTGTAGATTTACAACAAGGACAAATTTCAGATATAGGCTCATTTCGAGGAAAAAAAAACTTATTGCGAATATAGACTCAATTACTTGTTATAAAAATTAAGTTCGATTTTCATTAGATCAACCTTTCGTACATGCGCACCTTAAAAGTGCACATGTACAAATTCTAACCTGGTGAAAACCAGATGTATATTTGCGATAAGTTTCAGAAGTTTATTTTTGCAATTTGTTTTTTTTTTGTTTTTTTTTTTGGGTATTTATAACAAAGGATTAAAAAGTAAAAACCTTGGAACCTGAGGAACTGCAAAGTTTGATATTGCATGAATATGATACCAAATTTTGCTTTGCTCACTGTTTCTAGCTTTAAATGCGATGAAATTGTTTTGTTTACGAATCAGTTTTTCTGAATATTATCCATGGTAATAGTAGTATTGAGATCAACACCAAAGTCTTTTAAATTGCATCTGTAAGTATCGTCTGCGCAGCAATTTGCTGTAGAAGTTTGTTTATCGTTTTAGTAATGCACTCATAATATCTTTTCCTATCTTTATTTACATTTTTTTTTAAACATTTTTTTCTGTCAGGTTTTTAATTATTAGAATGTGCAAATACAGTCAATGATACATCAAAATTCTCTTCTTAAGATATAGTAGAAGATCAGAAGCTTCTCCTGTGCTGGAAAATGACAGTCACCTTAAGAATTATAACCTCTTATTCATGTATTTATGATTACATTTGAAGAATGTTAGGTTTTATTTCAAATTTAGACAGTAAAGACTGTATACAGTTTCTAAAATATGAATGATACATGATGCTAGTTGTTATATACTGCTTTTTGACAGCCGTGCTTCTACGCTTCGTTTAACCATTTACAATAATTTTAATATATTGCCTATGAAGAAGCTGTAATGTACTAGTTTTCCATCAAAATAGAAACTTCTGGCATGCTGGTGGTAAAAACTGGAATACATGTTGTTTTTGGAATGCAGCACCTTCTTTAGCATAGTTGTTTGTCCGTATGGTTTGTTCCAAAAATACAGTTTCAAAATATGGTTGCTCAAATGCTAACTCAGTGATTCAGGTCAAAACCCTAATTGTTTTATCTTTGGGTATCCATTTTGCCATTCACACCATAAAAACATTAAAAATCATCCAATTTTAATTGGTTATACAAATTGCAGTTCTGCAATACATTAGGCAATGTAATGCTGTTCGATTTAAAAAACTAATAAGAAAATTAGGAATGGTGATGCAAACTTAGCATTGTGTTATTTTCAGCCGTTATTGAAGATGTCAATAACAGTGCTTTTCCCCTCCTATTTATTTGCAAAAGATCAAAACCATATTCTGATCTCTTTGAAAACCCATTAGTTTACCAAACTATCCATGTTTCTTTTCTTCGTTTAAATTTGTTGAATAAACATCTCTTCCTATTAGTTTGCCAAAAGCGAAATTATTTTCATTGAATCGTTCAAGACGAGCAAGGTCCTAGTCCATCGGTTCAAGCGATTGCAATGTTGTTCTAGAAAGTGATAAGTCTTGTATAGAAAACACTTTTGAAACTGTTGGTAAATTGTATAAGAATATCACTTCAAAGCATGATTGGGTCGCTTTCTTTTATGAAAGTTTTTCCTTCACAAATCACACATGGTAGAATGAAAATCTTTTTTCAGAATACATTATAAAATTATGTGTAAGTTGTGATTACTTGAATAGCTCAAAAGAACACTAGAATTATAATGACGATGCTTTATCTGTTTTGGAATTCCAAAATAATGTATGCTTTTTTAGTGAATGGTGTGGCTCATACAAGATGAAGAATGATTGTTGGCGTTGACCATTGAAACTAGCATATGCCTCTTGGCCTTAGCGTATATAACCATTGGCGTTTGAATTCAAATACAAATGCAAACGACATAGGTTTTTTTGTGATGAAGCTTTGCCCGTTGGACCTCGTGACCTTAACCCCCTTGGACCTCGTGACCTTACCAATCGAGTCGACCGTTGCCACTGCATCGTCACCTAGGAGATTATCACCCCCTAGGCTCTCTTGGAAAACATTGTAAAAGGAATTTTATGAAAAGTAACTTTCAACACTTTAATTCTCATTGTTGTTGTGCATTTTTACTTTGTTAAATCATATTAATTAAATTAGCATAATGCCTATAAACAAGGAGTAGTCTATTTGGAACGGTCATGGATCCATCGTAGAAATTAAAAAAAAGTGTATTTTTGGCACAGGTCCTTGTTAATTTCAAAATTCACGAAAAGTCCTTCACTAAATTTCAGTGTAAATTAGGTCCCTGTTTTTTTATTCACGATTATTGTAGAGCATAATGCAACTTTTCATAAAAGTTGATGACATTTCCGCAACTTTTCTGTACACCGTGAACATAGTGTATGAAAGTTGTTGAAATATCAGCACTTATTTATAAAAGTTGTTAACATTTCAGCAACATTTATGTACACTGTGAACACAGTTTATGAAAGTTGCTGAAATATCAACACTTATTTATAAAGTTGCTAACATTTCAGCAATAATTTTTTTCGTTTTCGGAAAATAAGGATCCGGTTTACAATGAAACTTTGACAGGTAAAGTTGCTGAAATATCAGCATTTATTTATAAAAATTGCTGACATTTCAACAATAATTTTCTTCGTTTTTAGAAAACAGGGACCCGATTTACAATGAAACTTTGACAGTGACCCGCTTTACAATATGAAAGTATGATAGGGATGCCTCCCTAATTTTCACTTAAAAAAATACCAATGTTTCCATCACGGTTGAAAATTACATTTCAGAAGTAAGCAAATATTATTCCTAACTTGTTATGTTTAATTTATTGCGGAAATGTTGTTACTAAGGTTTTAGCAAAAAGACTTGAAAATACAATTGACATTCAATCTGGCACATACCACAAACTATAGAATAGTACTCTAAAATATACTTGGTGTTTATTTTTCATTATAAAATTAATATGTATTAGATGAATTAACTTCGGTATACCATGCATATGAATCTTAGTTCATGTATATTTTGAGAACCATATATACAAAGGTATGAATATCACTTGTCACAGTAGATCATATTCATTTGCTATTTAATACACCAAATGGTATGCACCATCCAATAGATATTTGCAGCATAAAGATTCAAATATGCACATATAATTCTGTGCAAGTACAACCAATCATTTTGTACTCCATATTACTGAATATTAACAGCGCTTAATGCTAACTATATATAATCCAAAGGGTAAATAGTATTCCTTTTTTGCATTCATTAATTCAATATTAAGTACAATGCATCTATTTAAATAATATTTGTACCTATCCAACCATATCTACAGATCAAGATACTCTCTTAAATCCATGTCAAAAATAAGATTTCCTAACCTATGTATTCAATATTTTGCTGATATATCAAAATAAATAATCCTATAAAAACAGTATACAAATTTTTATTTAAGAAAAAAACATAATGGGAAATCCTTTTTCAAAACCTAGCTGCAAAAGCTTTGTAGGAAAACTGATGAAGAAGATGAAGAAGAAAAGCAACAAAGTCTCATGTATGAGTGCTGCAACCACTGCAAAACAAGCTGCATTTGACTGTCGTTATGATCCTTTAAGCTATACTCAGAATTTCGATGATAATGGCCGAGGCGGCCATGATGAGTATTCAAATAGGTTTACTTCAATGTTTGTTTTATCCAATAAAGATTAAGATGTTGTGAGCAATGATGATACTGGAGTTTCAATGTTTTGGTTTGGAGCAGCTTCAGTTAATTGTGGTGATATACAAATTGCATAAAATATACTTAGATCTGATTGTTTTACTCAGTTTGTGGCTGTAATTTTGATCTTAATTATTGTTTGTTTTGATAATGTTATTGATTCAAGCTGCATGTATAATGATAATGAGTAAGATTTGCATTTGTTACAAAGAAGTTTGTTAATCTTGCATTTTTTTTCCTTTTGTTTCAGCTCAGAAAATATTAGAATTAATGAAATGGAATGCTTGCAATCCTTCAAACTGAATTCGATTAGGGTTGATTGCTGTGAAAATATCTTTACATTCAATTATTGGTGCTTCTAATATTTGTATTCTTGTTAATTTCAGTATATCAGTATTGAATTGTTTTTATGCAATTAGCTACTAAATGTCAATGTTTTTTTCTAGTTTATGCAGGAAAATAATGATAGTTTGTTCTAAGGTAATAACCAACAATAGCTTGTTAGTTGCTAAGCAGGCCATGAAGCAAGCAGGTATGACTTGTTTACTTCTCGATGACTAGTTTGAACTGATGTTGTGGCTAATGAACTGAACATAGACTCGTGAGTGTAACGGCGAAGTCTTTACCGTTATAAACTTAAAATTAAGTAAATTTATATATAACGGCAAACTCTTCGCCGTTATAAACTCAATGAATTTTTTTTCCCTGATCTATAACTAGTTTGTATCTTTCTTAGTCGCGGAGCTCGTTCGGTTAGTCTATAAATATGAGAGAGAGTGAACTAAACAAGCCACATTGTTGGTAATGGTCTAAGTTTATGATTTCAGTGATAATATGTTTGTGAACAGTGCTTCAATATTGACTTTAATCAGGTTCAATGGTGGTTTAAAATGTTAGCGTCGTGTTCAATTAGGCATAACTTCTTGGTAGATTTTACGTGCATATATGCTTTTAAGTTTGTCGTAAATCATGATTGATGTAATTATTAGTGTTTTTATAGCTTTTAGTAAAGATTAATCATTCGAATGAAAACTCATAACCATCTGTCTTTAAATGATATCGGCAAAATACACGAACAAATATTTTTGTTTAGACTTGGTAATAAAACACAAGACCGTGTAGCTAGTTTAAATTTCGTTCATGCGTATATTAGAATTTAGGTATAGTATTTTCTACCAATTACTTCAATTTGCTTGTATTGCTGTAATAAATATATGTTTAGATATGTTACATATGATCCCCACAATCAACATATCGAAATTAGTTTTTCTTTCTTTTTTTCTTTTTTCTTTCTTTTAGAAAACTGATAAACTATGGAAGGATAGAGGTTTGTATCGAAGAGAATTTTTATGTCACAACACTAGCTTAATTATGAAATACTAAGGCCCTGAATGCTTCCCTTATTAAGAATCAACAAACTTAATTAGTATCAAATTTGCCTTGAAATAAAATAATTAGATTGCTTAAGCTTGCACAATTACGTAGGTGTATTTTAACTTTTTGTTGAAATATTCAATCAAAATCAAACAAAATTTATAAATGATAAAAGCAAATGACACAAAGATTTATGTAGTCTCAGTGTTATAGAATTCCACATCCATGGATCGTTACATTTTCCCAAAGTATTCTTCTTAGTGCAAGGTTTAGTGTCAAATAAGTCCAACCATTCTGTGTATATAATTCAAAGAAACTATTAAAAGTCCCATCCCCTTTTCAGCTACAATATTATCTCCTCTTTTATAGTAAAGAAAAAGATGCCACATGGATTGTTTGACGTCATAACCTTTGTGATTCCTCCTTTGCCATTAGATCTTGTCACGTGTTGTTCATCCATGAGCTTTATTGGTTGTGCATGGATTGCCGACGTGATTACAGATAGGGGAACCTATTTTGGACAATTTTTTTTGGCTATAAATGGGAACTTTAGATCTATGAACTGTCTTAGTAACCCGAGTTGTTGTTATGCCTTGTTATCATTCCAATAGCTAGGGCACCAAAATTATTCGCGATACAGCGATATAGAAAAAAATCACGAATCGACATCCACGATTCACGAACAGGAGAGAGGAGACACTGGCGATTCATCTAGACGGTTACATCTTCTCTCCAGCCAGGTTTCATCGTGGCAGCTAGGGAACAGTCAGGCATGCAACAGCAGGCTTCCGTTTCTCCATCTCGATTCTCGGCAATTGCCACTTGACAACTAGGGCACAAATTGAGTTGTTGAATTATATCACATAGCAGCAGGCTTGTGCTCGTCCTCCATCTTAGATTCTCAGTTGAAGCTTGATCTTGAAGGTACAGTACAAATTTACAATGCAAATTTAATTTAATTTTTTTAATTGTATTGTAATTTACATTATTTATTATTTACTAAAGCTAATTCAGTAATTTGTAAAATATTCCATGAAAAGAAGCATGTAGCCATCTATGTTGATGTTGTACAGAAATTCAATTTTGATCTTGCTACAAAAAAATGCAAGGAATATTGATTTAACAATATTTTGTGATTTATACCAATTTTGATCTCATTGAATGTCTGATAATACTAAATGATATCTGTGATTTGTATAATAAAATATTGTTATTCAGTTAGTTGCATACTAATTTAACTTTTAAGTATTGATTTGTACATTTGTGATTTGTATAATAATTACTAAGGATTAAATCAGAATTGGTATAATCAAATTGATATTTGACACAATTGATTATTGATAATTGTATAGCAACGATTTATTTGGTAATAGTTAATAAAAAATTTAATGGTTAGTTAACGTACAATTTATTGATAAATAACTATGTTTTTGCAGAAATTTATGGTTAAATTTTTTTAGTCCAATCGATTAGTTAAAAAAAATTGCTTCAAATTTTCGTTTAAAACATTAACGGTAATAGCACTAGTTTATGCATAAGGGTCTTGTTTTTGCGTTTTGCTTTAGGTACCAAAATTCGTAAGACCGGCCCTGACAGTTGTTGATATTGACGGCGCACTCACACTTGGCAGTGGCAGTGCAGTTTTATTTGTAAGTGGCACAGTCTTATTTGATAATGGTGGTGCAGATGTATTTGACTGAGCTTCGATGCAGCTTGCTTAAGTTAATAATATATGCTTCCTCTTATAAATTTATTGTGCACTGACTTTTCATGCATATAGTATGCGATTGTGTTGTTTTATGGGAGCATGACCTCCGAGCGCTGTGTTTTATCTCTACGCGGTCTTGAAATATGGATAGCGGCGCATCCTTGTTTAAGGATGATGACATGAACTTTGATCCGTGCAGTCTTTGTTATGTTAAACTGTCTTTATCTCTTAATTAAGTCATGTGCTCCTTTGATTATGAGTGTCTGAACCTACATTAAATATATCTACATAAGAGGAAAAAAAGGATGTAACACTTGGCCGCTAAGTGTGTGCTGATGCTTATTAGGACTTATAGTTGCGCATCCAATTTTTTTTTGAATAATTTAATTGATCATTCTTGCATTTAATGTTTCTTACATGTATCTCAACGTGAATGATCGTTTTTCCTAACTGTCTCAAAACGAATCGTTTCGTATTTCAAGAAATCCGCTTTGTTTTTAGTGTACTTTGGTTTAGTATCCAATGATCTTTGATTTTCGTGCTTTTTGAATTATAGGGTTGAGATTCTTATAACAAAACTATATATACTTTTCTCCTTCAAATGTCGTGGTTTTTACTTTATATCGTCTCCTTTCTTTCGTATTACGAGTCATCGTAAATGCTAAGTTCGATTCTTCTCTCTTTTCTTTATCTCATTTTATGCACGTGCACATGTAAAATACGTAATATTCAAGGTGTTAGCAAATAATTGAAAAGTGTTTTTAAGTAGAAATTGAATTTTTAAATTAAATAAACATATGTAAAACATATGTGAATTTTGTTATCAAATATTAAATGAGTTATTATTTTGAATTTTTTTTTTGTGTGCGCTCGCACATGCTAGATTCGAATTATATATATTTCTTTGATTTTTTATATAATGTATTCAATTGAATTTAGTAATTTAAAAATACATATAGGTAAATTTTGTTATATGAAAATTTGCAAACATTAGAAAACCTTTTTTAATCACACATTTAAAAAAATCGATTTTTCTGTGCATATTTTAATTTTCTAAAAAGGGAATAAATTTGTATAGAATCATTGGTTAACATTTTTTTGAAGTTGTCAAATTCTAAGTATGGACGAAACTATATACATATATTTATATTTATATTTACGTCGTATATAAAAATTTAATTTTTTCATAGATACATATAATTAAATAGTATATAGTTTATTTGCAAAATTTAAATTTGAATTTAAACTTAAAAGATATTTTCATAACTAGATTTAATTTTCAAATTTGAAATTTAAGTTTGAATTTAAAAATGTTTTTATATTTATATTTATAAATAGTATTTCATATACGTGTACATAAACATATATATATGCGCACGCGGGCGTGCACACACACAGCCACACACATATAAGATAATGTGATAACCCGTTTCTTCGGTCTTCGAAAATCGACACTAATACGTCGATGGTATTCACGTGATGCAATTCTAAGTGCCGAAGAGGCGGATTATTAAGAAAAGAAAGAAAATAAAGACAGAATAGAATCTCACACGGATGGAATAATATATATTATTTCAACATATAATCTTTATAGCGGAAATTTTAAATGCATTTGTCAGAGTTAAACATGAACAGTTATTAATATCCATCCTTACAAATGCGGAACATAATAATACATGAGTGTAGTGGAAACGGATAACAATCTCCAATAGAATCTTTTAACTCCCTGGTATCTTCCAGATTTCTTTTAACTAAACCTGAAAACTAGATTGCTCGAGAAAATTATAGCATCGAGAGTTTAAGGGAAAGGAAAATGATCTCTGGGTCAGTCATGAGACTGGTGTGAGAAACTCAAAATACGCATATTGAAAACATGGTATCTCATAAGACTACGCCGTAAATTTAATCACATTATTTAAAAAAAATTTCTCAAATAAACGTATTGAAGTAGTAGAAATTGTTACATTTGTTAAACTAGATGGCATAATAGGTTTACAACTAAGTCCAAAGGCACTTTTTCAATAATAGATTTCCATACAATGGTAGGTAAGAAACTACTTACATACAGTACACCTTTAGAGGGATGTACCGAGGATCGACGTTTTCGAAACCTCTACACCTGGCAAGGCTGGCCTACCCATAGACCCGCTTGGTGGTGGATAGAATCGAATATGGCATCACTCCGGTCGTAATCGACTTAACCATAGCCACAAACATGCATAACATACTCGGCATATAGAGAGTAATCTAGAAGGATGATGATCATCCTTATGGGCACGACCCACATAGCATTACGGCATGCCATGTTTAAGCCACTACCAGTTAGTGAGGCCTGAGGTAGCAATTACCTTTCACATAGCAGATTCCACTTTGAATGTCACATTGTCATTTCTTAATCACACAACTGATTTCTACAAATGTATAACTCCTAAACTCATATGTCTCAAGAAAAGAAATTAAGCTAAGATAATTTGTTTTTTTGGCCATCAAACAGATGATACGTTCACAGAGATCAATTAGTATAATTAGAAATGCAACGTCAAACATTCGTCCATACAAGTTGTCCAGGAATAGGCCAAACCGAAGGCACTCTCCTACTACATCCTATCGGGGATTACCCCTAGGATTAGTAACAAGAAGTTCTTGCATTGAAGATCTCAAATGAAGAACTACTGCCATATAAATATGATATGAGAATTTCCCCTTAGGGTCATTGATAAGAGACCCTACATTCCATGTTCCAAATCATTTCCATTTCACGTCTTTGTTATCGAAAGCGTATATTGGTTCGAAGTGGTTTTCGGATAGGAATCGTCCAAATCCGACTCCGCTTCCTTCAAACTAGTTATCGATAAATGAGATGTTAAGTATATGGGTAATCCTTTGATTAATTCATTCCTCTTATCACGGAAATCTATTAGAGATATATAATTTTGAACCATTTCTTTCCGGTATATACAGAATTATCAAACCCCTATTTATCTTTGGAAAATTATTTATTTAAATCTTAACAAAGATTTCTTAAATCTAAATCAAAAATTTGATTGAGTAGGATGTTAATCCAAAAACAGTAAATATAAAGCGGGAAGAATTTATAGAAATTATCTAGTTCTATCCAATATCAATTTCCGTATTCAACAAGTACTATGGGCGGAATAGTGGCAAAATCACCTTTTAAATTCCACAAATAGTTCGAGTTCCCTCCTTAGAATTTAACACCAAGTATAAGAAGATTATCTTCATACAATATAAGTTATTTAAATTTGGAAAATTTATATTTTTATACTTTGAAATTTTTTGATCCGAGTAAATCAAATTTACCATCCCCTCTGTCAGGCCAGTCTGGATAGCTAGGAAGGGGATACAACTGGTTTTCCAAACCCAAGTCTAGAGATTATATCTCTATCACCTATAAGGTGTTCAAGTTATTTGATCAACTCTAAATCTTTTAACATAATTTACATTTAATTATTTTAGAGAATCCAGTCTTTCCCTTCGATCTGTTCCATTCCTCGATCGTATTTTCTGTGTTACTCAAAATGGAACAAACGTACTAGTCTTTTTGCATACTCATTTTTAAACCCCTTGATCATCTCTAAATTACTTAATTATTTATTTAAAAATATTTGTAAATAAATTGTTAAGTTCAAATTCATATTTCAAAAGTTAGTAAAAAGTGCCACAAATAATGTTTTAAAAGTTATATATGTTAAACGACTTTTCTATCTTTTGGAAATTCATTTCTATAACTCAAATGTCTATTAAATTATTTTAATATATTTGTAAATATTTTTCCACATTTTTAAAGAATTTAAAATATCCATTTTAAAACATATACCACTTTGGCCTCCGAATTGCCAAAGCGCTATTTTAAACTTGATTTGCTCATATTTTAAAATCTACTAAACAAAATCTAAATTTTCTATCTTTGTTTGAAAATTATGGATATAAGAGTTTGAAAAATTCTTATTTCAAAGAAATTCGTCTTCGACTCCATCCTACAAATGGATTTAAATTTTAAGACACGAAACAGCGAACTGTTGTTACGAGACGGCCTATTTTTGACTAAATTTTCAATATTTATTTAAAAATGATTATTAAAGAATTCTAAACCATTTTTAAGAGGTTTAAGCATCCATATACACCATTTCAATAATAAAAGGCCTTTGTGATTTTCGACATGTATTGAATGTGATTTGTTAATACAATTAAACAACAATATTAAACAACCAAACTGGTGATCAAAGCATAGTGAACATACATTGCAAATATCATATCATCATTCAAAAATATAATATAATTAAGAGTTTTTCACCTTCATTTTTCCTTGAGCTAATTTAAAATTATCTATAGCTCCACTATTACAAAATCTATGCTTACGAACACTTGGATTATCACCCTTAGGTGGCTCGGCCTAGACTTTGGATGCAAGGAGGAGCTCACGGTCTTGACAAGGAGATGGCAGGGGACTCAGACTATGGTGGTGTAAGATGAGGCCGTGGGTTATGTTGAGGAAGAGAAATGGTTTGAAGTGTTTTTGAGGGGGATATACTAATGTATATATATTACAAATTTATTTCCTTTTTGAGTTATTTTTCTACATAATTTTATTAACATGAGAAGCCGTTAATAAGCTTGAGAATGTGGAAGAGGTGAAGAAAATTGTATGAAAAATAACAAGGGGTGTGGTATTTATAAGATTTTAGAAAACCAAAATATTATAATATGGACGGACAAAATTACCCCTTGCCACCTCCACCTCTCTATTCTTTCAATGCATGGCAATCCCCTCAGGCCTAGGTGATGGTGATCATGATGGTATAGGCGGTGGTGATGTGATGATGGTATAAATTAACACTAATACGTCCATGGTATTCGCGTGCCACAAATACAAGTGTTAGAGAGGTGTATTACCAAGGTAAGAAAGAAAATAAAGACAAAATAGAATCTCATATAGAAGGAATAACATATATTATTTCAACATATAATCTTTACAGCGGTAATTTTAAATACATTTACCAGAATTAAACATGGACATTTATAAATATTCGTCTTTACAAATGCGGAATACAATAAGACATGAGTGTGGTGGAAACAAATAACAATCTTCAAAAGAATCTTCTAACTCCATGTTTCGAGCACTTCTAGATTTCATCTAATTAAACATGACTACTAGACTTCCTAGGAAATTAGAGCACATAGAGTTTAAGGAAAAGGAAAGTAAACTCCGCGTCAGTCATGGGACTGGAGTGAGAAACTCAAAATACGCATTTTGAAAACAAAGGTAGCTCATAAGACCACGCCATACATAAATATGGAAAGGGTTTTTACTTCACGATAATAGATAACTTTGTTACGTAAAATTTGGGAATATTATTTTTGATGACATTCTTTGGAAAAATGTTTTTCAACTAAACGTATTGAAATTGCTGAAATTGTTACATTGGTTAAATTTTACGACATAATAGGTTTACAACTAAGTCCGAAGGCACTTATTAAAGAATGTATTTCCATTCAGTGGCATGTAAGGGACCACCTTCCATACAGTACACATCTAGACGGATGTACGGATGATCGATGTTGCAACGATCCATATTTTTAGCTATTTTAAATTATTAAATTTAATGAAATTATTGGATAAATATGGGTAGAAATAAAATTTAATGATTTATTTACATTGGGTTATTGGATAATTAAATTATTTAAAATTTAATATTGGAAATTATTTTAATAATTTAATTTTGGATCTAAGATGATTCAAAATGATATCAAAAATTGATTTAAATTTTCTTTGAATATAAATGAAGATGTTTAACATTTAAAACTGAATTTAAAAGTGAATAATTAAAAATTAAAATTTTTATATTTTAATTAACAAGTAAAAATAGCCATCTTGGCAACTGTCTCGGATTTCAATGAAATTAGTTTCATCAGATTCGTAATGGTGAGCTATTGTATGGTTTCAAGTTTCATAGTGATCGAACTTGTAGTTTGGCCATGCGAGCTTGAAATGCGCAAAATTTATTTTTAACTTTAATTAAAATAAATTGACTTTGAAAATCTATTTTCCACATATGATCGAATTAGGCCTCGAAACTAATTCCATTGCGTTCGGAATAGGGGTAAAACATTATAAACGCTGGGTGGGACGCTTCGATTGGAGTTCGGACACTTTTGGACCTAACCATATACATACGGCACGCAAATCGAGATAAGTTATTATTTTATTATTTCTGAAACCCTAATCCATAGCCGCCGCTATTATAATTCCAACGGCCAGAAAGCTTCGAACTTCTTCTCCTCTGATCTCCTTCATCTTTCATCGAAATCAAAAACTTCCAAAAGCAAAGTTGTAGAGCTCGACGAGCTCTACGCATCCAACGGTTGTTTCGCACTATTTCATCATGAAATCGCTAGAGTTTGATCTAGAAGGTCGTGTGCATCTTAGTCTATTGCACACGAATCAAGCGATGGTGGAGGGGTCGCGTCTTAGGCGTTAGTGGAGGAGGATGGGGCGCACTTGATGGAGTATTCCGATCGTTTTCTGGTCACTTGTTTTTTCCGCGCGTTGAAACCCTAGTTTTAGATGTTGGGTTCGGCCATATTACTTTGAACGTAAAGAAGAAGCTGTATGTACACGTGTTTTAACTATTTTATTATTTATTTATTTTATATTATAATCATATAACTTCGAATATCAATAACTTTTGCATACGAGATCGGATCGATGTTCGGCTTTCTCCATTGCGTTCGTATCGAAATTCCAAATAACATAGAGCTTGTTTGGCTACATTTTGAGATCATTCAAATTTAGGCCTTTATTTGGATGTTAAATCGTCGATAAATCAAAGGTGGACGTTTATACGCTCACAATTGACTAAAAATAATTTTATGTTAGTTATGTTTATATTTTGAAGTGATATAAATTTTATTGGTTGTTGTTTGGTAGGTTTAACTGTCATTTAGATTTGTATATGAATTAATTGATAGAATTTAAATTGACCGTTAAATAAATTTAAATTTGATTGGCAGCATATTACCCGATATGGTAAAAATTGGAATTTGTGAATGTTATTGGTTTTATGGTTGATTGGTTGTGATGGATGCTATTGGTCGATATTGGTTGTTTATTTATTTTGATATATCATGATATCATCCTGTATATTATTTATTGCATATAAAACTATAAACTGAATTATTTCGAATAAATTAAGAAATAGGTTGAAATAATATATACCTGTGACATCTATTTGGATTGAAATGATGTATATCCATCCTTGAAATTAAATTGAAATAATTATCCACTTGGCCATAGGTTAGAAAATTATATACGGACAGCGGGTTGGTTAAATTAAATGATTTTAAAAGTTATTTTGAAATTGTTTAAATGAATTAATTTTAAGGAAAAAAATCAAATTTATGGAATTGAATTATTTTGAATTGGAGCTCGAAATGTGGAAAATTCAAACTTGGTAAATGAATTTGTTTAATTGAAGTTTAGATTTTTGAATTAAAATTGAGATACGGCGTAAATTTTTGAAAGTTGATTTGTTTTAAAAGATTGGACTTCTATTCGAACTTTGAATGTTTCTAAGAAAAGTGATATGAAATGATATTTCAAATTTGTGTTTGAAATTGAATTATAATTGAAAATTTGAATTTAAAATTTGGTATTTAAAGTAAATTTGATTTAAGTGTTTAAATCGATATTTTGAAATCGAATTTGGAATTGAAATTGAAAATTAATTTGAAATCGGAATTCAAACTAATTTGAGATTGGAACTTTAAATTAATTTGAAATTGGAATTTAAATTAATTGGGAATTGGGATTGGAAATTAATTTGAAATTGAGATTTAAATTAATTTGGAAATGGAAATTAAAATTGAAAGAAACTTGTAAATTGAAAGAAATTTGTATGGAATCGAAATTTATTCGAGTTGAAATCCGAATTGAATCGTTTAAATCAAAATGGAATTGGGAATTGATTTGGGAAGGAAATTGGGAAGTTGATCGGGTTGACTTTGGAATCATTTTTAAAATGAATATTTTAGTATAAACGATTTAAAATCTATATTCTTTAAATATTCAAATTATTTTGATTTTTCAAACTATTTTACTGTATAAACCATTTTTATATTCAAATTATTTTCTATTAAACTATTTAAACATTTTCTATTCAACTATTTTGAACTATTTTCAAAAATTCAAACTGGTTAAAGGGTAAATTGTTTATATTTAAATCTTGGATTTAAATACGAACTACGTTGAAGTGAAGAATATAACCTAAATTGAATTCGAATCAAATTTTGGTAGTTGAATCGATTTATCGAAAAAAACTGATAATTTTGAATATACGATAATTTCGAAATGGATTTGATTTTAAAGCAAATATATGATGATTTCGAAGTGGATTTGATTTTGAAATGAATATGATATTTTGATGTCAAGGGCAAATTGTTTCCGAAATGTAAAAGAACCAACCGGTGTGTAAAATGACGATTGGTTGTTAAAGAGCCCGTGGCCTCTTATTGAAATGCTCTCTTTCAATATTGGAACCACTTTGACAACCGTGTACGCAGTGGATGATATCCAAATTATAGCGGTTGAATTGGCGACGTTACTGGAATGAAGTAAGAGAACGATGATGGATAACCTTGATATTCGTGTCATGATTAAAATGACTAAAACAGGAGCCTATGCCTGGCCAATAAGGTTAGCTACCTCTAGCGACGTTGATCTCTCGTATTACTATTATGGTTTCGGATTCGATGGGTACACCTTATTTGTTGTTTGGATTGATTGTCACGGTCGGCCACGGATGGGTTACGACCACCCAGAAAGGGTAAACTAGTAGAATCCTAGCTTGGGCATTTCCTCACGTGCCTTGTCATATTTATCCCTATATGAGCCCATTACGACTTTGGTTTAAACTGTTAATATGTGTTAAGGTGGATCAATATAAAGCCTTAATGCTATTTTGATATTTATTTTACTGATAGACATTACCTATTATAGCGCATACTATTATATATAAATAGTTTAACGGATCCTTAGGAGATGGAAAATCCTGTAACATCTCTTAATTTATTGCACTCATATTTGTGATATTGATTTGACTTACATAAGAGTATTTTAGTCTTGACTCGAGTGTTTTGTCTTTTCATTACGCTCGGGTCAGTCCTGAGTTTTTTCCGGTGTACTGAAGACTATTCTCTGGAGGACGAAGACGGAGTTTGGTAGATTACAATTATTATTATCCCTTGCATCATGTTATTCTTCTGTATTGATTATTTATCCCTGATGTGTATATATAACTCTGATAAATGTGTATAGATTAAAATCAAATGTATAGTAAACAACTTCATGAATTGTTTATTTGATTATTGTATTTTATCGTTTCAGCTATGAGATTTTGTGTTCTGTTTGCTTCTTCTCTGCTTAATTTCTTATTTTAACCCGATTAATTATCTACATTCTGGATAGTTTAAGTCGAACATGTGTGGATTATTATCGATTTAAACCTTTCGAAATGTGCGTCGTCACAGTTGGTATCAGAGCGAAGGTCCAAGGATAACCTTGGCTTTGTGAAGTTTGACTCATTAGAGATAGGGTAGTAATACCCTAGAACGAGTCTGTTGAGAGTATTTATATGAGAGAGCATACTTGTTAGTGTTATAAAATGTTTTATATTGTGTTTACTTATCCGTTGAGTTGTTTATGAATTTTGGTCGATGTGCGGGACGCCGTGTCATTGATAGGGGTTTCTAAACACTTAAACGAGGCAAGTCGACATGATTTTGTTTTGAACCGAGTAAATGAAACAATTTTACCTAATTATATTTTATATATGAAATGGTAATTCTTAATGAATGAGTTGTTAAAGATAATAATATTTAATTATCATTGATTATTGGTTGAACTAAAAATAAAATGAATAGTTGACGAACTTTATTTTATGAAGCATTGATAATTGAATTGAAAATAATTAAAATAAGAACTGATCAAAATGACCAAGTGTAAATCAATCGAATGTTTTGATAATAAGTTAAGGAAATTTTTGTAAGTATATTATAATATAGCTTATATGTAGAAATGATTTAAAAAAATTGAGAATTTTAGAATTTTAAATCCTTTTTGTTTTCAAAATTATTTTCGAAGCCTTCAAAATTAATATTAATATTATTCAAAAGAGTTTGACGAGAAAAATATATTTTAAAAGGATTTTTGAAGGAAACAAAAGCATTAAATTCGCTTAATCGTTGGAAAATAATTCTAGGGATGACTGCAGCATCGCGAGTGTTTATTTTCGAATTTCTAAGTGAAGATTGCTACCAAAAAGGAATTTACTTATTTTCATTAAAACAAGTTTTGATTGTGAAAATATTCAAAATGTGATTTGATAATTATATGAAAATAGTTTTATACTTGACTAAGAATAGTATAAAAAAATCAGTTTGTAACTTATAAATTTGAAGAAAAAAAGAAATAAGTTTATAACTTATGAATGTGAATAAGAAAATGTAAATTTTAAATGGTTAAAATTTTGGTTAAACAAACAAAAGAAAAAAAAATATGAATTTTGGATACAAATAAAATGAATTTCATTTGAAATGAATTGAATAAAATAAAATTTGGAATGAATAAATTATATAACTTATAGATTTGAGAATACTAAGCTAAACAAATTTAAATTTTTTAAACGTGGATGGTAAGAAATTTAACTTAAATGAAATTAAATAAAATGGGAAGTAGATTAAAATAAAATGAAGTTCAACTTAATAAATTGAATTGGATAGTAAATGAAACTAGATAAATTAGTAAAGTGGATTAATTTCATTTGAGCTATAAAATGAATTAAAAACGAATAAGGCTTGAATTTATAAAATGAAATGTAATTTAAGTGTGAAAGAGATTAAATAAAATAAATGAATGTAAGAAAATAAATTAGTATGAGTAATTGGATTTGATTTAAAATTGGATAAAGAAATTTTAAATTGTAAGTGGAGTAGTTTAAATAAAAATCTAAATGTTAACTTATATAATATGGAATGAGTTATAAAAAAAATTATAAGTTAAAGTGGACTTAAGAGCAGCTGAATGAATTAATTATGAAAAAAAGAAGTTATCAATATGAATTAAGTTATAAAATAAAAATTTACTTTAGTAAATTAATAATATGAATTTGAATGAAGTAAATCGATGAGTTAATAATAACTTAAAATATGAAGTAACAAAAATAAATGTGAGTTGTGTCGTATAAATATTTATAATATACTTAGCTAATTTATAATGGTGTTAGTATAAATTAAGGAAGGATATACTAAGTGGAAATAACACAAATTCAACTTAAGCAAGGTCAAGTGGAATAATTCTATAAATGATTCACTGATGAATTTATATACATAGGCTAAAAAAAGAAACAATTAGAATTTCACAAATTAAATTGAACAAAAAAAATTTGAATATAATAAATTTGCACCGAATGTTAATAAATTTTAAGTAATCAATGGAATGTAAATTAAATTTAAATATGGATGAAACAAACGTAAATAATTGGAACAAATCAATTGAATGTAAGTATATTGAATTGAAATAAATTAAATGCAAATGCAATAAATATTAATTGAAAGAAAAGAATGAATTGAAACCAAATTAGTTGTATGTAAATCAATTAAACATGAATGAATTGATTACAAATCCATTGTATGATTAACGAAATGGATATTAATAAGCGAATGTGAGTCAATTTTTTATATATATGGAACTTAGTATGGAATTAAATTATTTAAGTGAAATTAATTATATGAATTATTGAAATGAAATAATGGAAGGAAAAAAATGAATGTAACTATAAACAAGTGTAAATTAATAGAATGTTAATTCATCAAGTTGATAAGTGTATGCAATTCAATTGGAAATAAATAAACTGAATGAAAAATCAATGGAACGTGAACCTAATTGAATAAAAGCTAGTTGAATTCAAATAAATTGAATCGAGCAAATTAAATGTTAATAAAAATTTTAATGTTAATAAGAATAAGAATGTATAAATTTAAATATTGACATTGAAATTTAAATTTTGATAGTTATGAATTGAATTGAATAAATATTGATTTGTCAGATGATTTTTGTTGTTGTAAATCATTGTTTAATTGTTTTGGATGCATATGATTGTTGTATGGTTGCGTTTTTGTGCTTATGTTTTGAGATTTGGATTCAAAATGTATGTTTTATACTTATTGTATGCTTTACATGTTCTATATCTTATTATAAGTGACTAACATTCCAAATTGAGTTGAGATAGGTACATACAAAGACCGTTTTGGGGCGTATACGAGGATTTATATGCTTTTACTTGCTTAATATGAGTGAACTCGCTCGTATTATAAATAATAAGGTACGTATCTCGGGTTACATACCGCGATTTTATATTTTGCCCTTCGAGATGCCTCATCATTGAGATGAGATGTATATTTGATATATATTGGTTATATTTGTGTTATATATTGAATTGTAAAATTTTTCCGATCGAGCCGCGTAAAGGAGACTCTGCCAAAATTTTCCGTAAATCCGAGAGTTAGGAATTTTTGAAGTTTTAAATTTTTTATAACTTGTTTATATATAAATTATATTTTCCATAAACCGATAGCGGAGTAGCGTAGTAAAAGCATAGTAAAGATTTTCTAATAAGATTTTAAAGTTATAAGTGATTGTTTGGATAAAATCTATTGTATGTCAAATTCTTTACTTAATGCCCTTTCGAGGATGAAAAGTTTTGAGTGGGGAATATGTAACGACCCATATTTTTGGCTATTTTAAATTATTAAATTTAATGAAATTATTGGATAAATATGGATAGAAATAAAATTTATTGATTTATTTACATTGGATTATTGGATAATTAAATTGTTTAAAATATAATATTGGAAATTATTTTAATAATTTAATTTTGGATCTAAGATGATTCAAAATGATATCGAAAATTGATTTAAATTTTATTTAAATATGAATGAAGATGATTAACATTTAAAACTGAATTTAAAAGTGAATAATAAAATTGGAAATTTTATATTTAATTAACAAGTAAAAATAGCCATTTTGGCAACTATCTTGGATTTCGACGAAATCAGTTTCATCGGATTCGTAATGGTGAATTATTGTATGGTTTCAAGTTTCGTAGCGATCGGACTTGTAGTTTGGCCATGGGAGCTTGAAATGCGCAGAATTTATTTTTAAATTTTAATTAAAATAAATTGACTTTGAAAAGCTATTTTCCACATATGATCGAATTAGGCCTCGAAACTAGTTCCATTGCGTTTGGAATGAGGGTAAAACATTATAAACGCCAGGCGGCACACTTCGATTGGAGTTCGGACATTTTTGGACCTATATATATATATATATATATATATATATATATATATATACATACATACACATACACACACATATATACGGCATGCAGATCGAGATAAGTTATTATTTTATTATTTCTGAAACCCTAATCCATGGCCATCGCTATTATAATTCCAACGGCTAGAAAGCTTCGAACTTCTTCTCCTCCGATCTCCTTCATCTTTTGTCGAAATCAAAAACTTCCAAAAGTAAAGTTGTAGAGCTCGACATGCTCTACACATCCAACGGTTGATTCGCACCATTTCATCACGAAATTGCTAGAGCTTGATCTAGAAGGTCGTGCGCATCTTAGTCTATTGCACACGATTCAAGCGACGGGTGGGAGCCGTGTCTTAGGCGTTAGTGGAGGAGGATGGGGCGCACGTAATGGAGTATTCCGATCATTTTCCGCTCACTTGTTTTTGCCATGCGTTGAAACCCTTGTTTTAGATGTTGGGTTCGGCCATATTACTTTGAACGTGAAGAAGAAGCTGTAGGTACACGTGGTTTAACTATTTTATTATTTATTTATTTTATATTATAATCGTATAACTTCTAATATCAATAACTTTTGCATACGAGCTCAGATCGACGCATGATTTTCTCCATTGCGTTCGTATCGAAATTCTGGAAAACATGGAGCTTGTTTGGATGCATTTTGAGATTGTTCAAGTTTAGGCCTTTATTTGGATGTTAAATCGTTGATAAATCAAAGGTGAGTGTTTGTGCGCTCACAATTGAATAAAAATAATTTTATGTTAGTTATATTTATATTCTGAAGTGATATAAATTTTATTGGCTATTGCTTGGTAGGTTTAATTGTCATTTAGGTTAGTATGTTAATTAATTGATAGAATTTAAATTGACCGTTAAATAAATTTAAATTTAATTGGTAGCATATATTCTGATATAGTAAAAATTGGAATTTGTGAATGTTATTGGTTTTATGGTTGATTGGTTGTGATGGATGCTATTGGTCGATATTGGTTGTTTGTTTATTTTGATATATCATGATATCATCCTGTATATTGTTTACTGCATATAAAACTGTAAACTGAATCATTTCGAATAAATTAAGAAACGGGTTGAAATGATATATACCTATGATATCTATTTGGATTGAAATAATGTATATCCATCCTTGAAATTAAATTTAAATAATTATCCACTTGGTCATAGGTTAGAAAATTATATACGGAAACTGGGTTGGTTAAATTAAATGATTTTAAAAATTATTTTAAAATTGATTAAATGAATTGATTTTAAGAAAAAAATCAAATTTATGGAAATTGATTATTTTGAATTGGAGCTTGAAATGTTGGAAATTTAAACTTGGTAAACGAAATTGTTTAATTAATTGAAGTTTAGATTTTTAAATTAAAATTGAGATACGGCGTAAATTTTCGAAAGTTGATTTGTTTTAAAAGATTGGACTTTTATTCAAACTTTGAATATTTATAACAAAAATGACATGAAATAATATTTCAAATTTGAGTTTGGAATTGAATTATAATTGAAAATTTGGTATTTAAAGTAAATTTGATTTAATGTTAAATCGATATTTTGAAATCTAATTTAGAATTGGGAATTGAAATTGGAAATTAAGCTGAAATCGAAATTTAAATTAATTTGAAATTGGAATTCAAATTAATTTGAAATTCGAATTTAAATTAATTTGAGATTGGAACTTTAAATTAATTTGAAATTGAAATTTAAATTAATTTGGTATTGGGATTGGAAATTAATTTGAAATTGAGATTTAAATTAATTTGGAAATGGAAATTAAAATTGAACGAAACTTGTAAATTGAAAGAAATTTGTGTGGAATCGAAATTTATTCGAGTTGAAATCGGAATTGAATCGTTTAAGTCGAAATGGAATTTCGAATTGATTTGGGTAGAAAATTGGGAAGTTGACCAGGTTGATTTGGAATTATTTTTAAAATGAATATTTTAGTATAAATGATTTAAAATCTATATTCTTTAAATATTCAAATTATTTTGATTTTTCAAACTATTTTACTATATGAACCATTTTATTTTCAAATTATTTTCGATTAAACTATTTAAATATTTTCTATTCAACTATTTTTAACTATTTTAAACTATTTTCAAAAATTCAAACTGGTTAAAGGGCAAATTGTTTATATTTAAATCTTGGATTTAAACACGAACTAGGTTAAAGTGAAGAATATAACCTAGATTGAATTCGAATCAAATTTTAGAAGTGGAATCGATTTATCGGACAAAATTGATAATTTTGAATATATGATAATTACGAAATGGATTTGATTTTAAAGCGAATATATGATGATTTCAAAATGGATTTGATTTTAAAGCGAATATATGATGATTTCAAAATGGATTTGATTTTGAAACGAATATGATATTTTGATATCAAGTGCAAATTGTTCCCAAAATGTAAAAGAACCAACCAGTGTGTAAAATGACGATTGGTTGTTAAAGAGACCGAGGCCTTTTATTGAAATACTCTATTTTAACATTGGAACCACTTTGACAACCGTGTACACGGTGGATGATATCCAGATTGTAGTGGTTGAATTGGCGACGTTACTGGAATGAAGTAAGAGAACACTGATGGATAGCCTTGACATTCATGTCATAATTAAAATGACCAGAACAGGAGCCTATGTCTGGTTAATGAGGTTAGCTACCTCTAGCGACGTCGATCCCTCGTATTATTATTGTGGTTTCGGATTCGATGGGTGCACCTTATTTGTCGTTTGGTTGATTGTCACGACCACGGATGGGTTACAACCAGCTAGAAAGGGTAAACTGGTAGAATCCTACCTTAGGCATTTCCTCACGTGCCTTGTCATATTTATCCCTATATGAGCCCATTACGACTTTGGTTTAAACTGTAAATATGTGTTAAGGTGGATCAATGTAAATCCTTAATTCTATTTTGATATTTATTCTACTGATAGACATTACATATTATAGCGTATATTATTATATATAAATAGTTTAATGGATCCTTAAGAGATGGAAAATCCCGTAACATCTCTTAAGTTATTGCACTCATATTTGTGATATTGATTTGACTTACATAAGAGTATTTTAGTCCTGGCTCGAGTGTTTTGTCTTTTCATTACGCTTGGGTCAGTCCTGAGTTTTTTTCCAGCGTACTGGAGACTATTCTCTGGAGGATGAAGACGGAATTTGGTATATTACGATTATTATTATCCCTTACATTATGTTATTTTGTTGTATTGATTATTTATCCCTGATGTGTATATATAACTCCGATAAATGTGTATAGATTAAAATCAAATGTATAGTAAACAACTTCATGAATTGATTATTACATTTTATCGTTTCAGCTGTGTGATTTTGTGTCTTGTTTGCTTCTTCTCTTCTTATTTTTCTTATTTTAACCCCATTGATTATCTACGTTCTGGATTGTTTAAGTCGGACAATTGTGGATTATTGTCGATTTAAATTTTCCGAAATATGGATTGTCACAGATGTCTTTGAAGCCCTTGCACCTAGCAAGGCCGTCCTACCCACTGACCCGCTTGGTAGTGGAAATAACCGAATATGACATCACCCTGGTCGTAACCAACTTAACTTTGGCCATAGCATACACAACATACTCTACATATAGAGAATAATCTAGAAGGATGATGACCATACCCTTGTGGGCGTGACCCATATAGCCTTACGGCATGTCCTATTTAAGCCATTACCAGTTGATGACGCTTGAGGTAGCGTTTAACGTTCACAAAGCATATTCCACTTTGAATGCCACATTTCCATTCCTTGATCACACAACTGTTTTCTATAAACGTATAACTCCTGAGCTCGTATGCTTCAGCAAAGGATATTAAACTATACTACTACAAAATAGACCATTTGCATCGGTTGTTTACCCCTTTTGCATCAGTTCAACAACGGATGCATATGTAACTGATGCAACAGGCTTAACACTTTTGTATCAGTTCTGAAACCGATGCGAAACGGTCCTTTTTGCATCGGTTGTTACTAACAACTGATGCAAAATATCATGGTTGGTTGCTTGGACACAGCCCCCCATGTTGCATCGGTTGTAATGAAAACCGATGCAACTAATCCCTCTATTGGATCGGTTTTTTATACCAACGGATGCAAACTAATCCCTCTATTGCATCAGCTATTTATACCTGATGCAAAAAAACCATTCTCAGATACCATTATTACAGTACTCAAATAGACATATATATATATATATATATATTATTGATTATAACAAACAATTATTGCATGCAATATTACTATCATTCAAAATTAAATTTAATGGCAAATACATAATCAGATTTAATAATTCTACAAAAGAATGAAAAACATAAATAAATTCCACGGTACAATATCAGACAGTCAGTAGTAAAAAATAAATACAACCAAAACCACTCATTTCACTCTCCTCCATATACAAACCATCAATCTGCCTACATACATTTCCTCCCTGAACCACATACAAATACACACTCAAACATCACCACAGCCTACAACCAGTTCATTAGTAATCATCACCATATCCATCACAAAACTGCACCCCACCACTTGTACTTCTTGCAAACATCTCCCAACAACACATTACTGTTGCTCAACCATTATGTTCACCACAACAACAAACACCATCACATTTCCAACCACATCAAACCACTGCCACTCCTTAAATACCCCATACGTCCATCATCTTCCACCACCAGCCTGCCTTCCCTCTGCATACTACACTTCTGCAAACCACAACCTTCAACCAACTTGAAGCAACTACACACAAACACCATAACATTGCTATCATCCCCACATTGCTGCCACCATCTTTTGCAACTGCCCTCTGCATTCACTTCACCACTCCTCTAACCACCTCACTGCCTACCTCCTCCATACAACACTACAATATCCAGCACTACCATTAAATACTACTGGCACCATAACATAAATATATTTGAACAAGTTACTTTAAAAATTCACATACCTTTCTAAGTGGAACCAAAATGAGAAGTCCAACGAAACTTGTAACAAAAAGAAATGCAGTCATCCAACCAATTGCAGGCTCTTTATAACTCCCTGCTTGATTTCCTTCTGTGCTCGCTCCTCCAGTCAGATCATATGTCTTCTTATTCAGCCCCAATAAATATGACCCAAATCCCCCTACATTCACATATCAAACTTGATTAATCTAACAATAACGAGTATTGTGAAGAATGTTCAATTACTTTCTTTAATGATTTTTTGATCAAAATTATTTGCAGCCCATCCTTGTAGTGTGCTAATTAAAGAAATAAAATGTCAATAAAAGGTGCCAGTATGGAATTCAAACAACATCAATAAATCTCCAAAAAATAATCATAGCGACAGCATTGAAAATTACCCTGGCGATGTGAGGACATCATAGCACTCATTTTCAGTTGTTTTTGTGCAAATTCATATGTAATTAGAATTAGATATTAAATATATAGTTTCCAAGATGGAATTATCCTCGACATCTCATATGTATAGTGTATATCTTTAATCACATATTGTATCACTCAAAGATAATATTAGAAACTGTCATAATCAAGAAAACAGAAAGTAAAATAAAAAGGT
This sequence comes from Allium cepa, assembly GCA_030765085.1. NCBI lineage: Eukaryota > Viridiplantae > Streptophyta > Magnoliopsida > Asparagales > Amaryllidaceae > Allium > Allium cepa. The sequence goes on from CM060942.1 coordinate 116,243,485, forward strand.
ATTTCTTAATACATTTATATATAAATATAATTATATTATTTCAATGTGATAATAATCTACCAAACATAATTTGTATTCGGTATGTCAATAATGAATAAAATATGCTAGCTTATAAAATTTTGACATAATCTTAAACAAAGTCATACCTCCAACTGCAATACTATAACAGGAAATAACACAAGTCTGAACCACAGTATTCTCTTGCCTAGTGAAAGGCTTCGATATAACACCAAATCGTAGGAGCAACTTAGTCCATGATTTCAAAATAACAAAAGCAAGAAGAGCAGTCGACACGTTAAGAGTTGGAACTAGTCCAGTAGTCAAGTTCAGCTTCATCACTATCACGCTGTACATAACTCCTATTATCAAACTCGTGAACAAACCTCTTAAAGTCAGTTGATCTTTCCATGATGGAATTGATTTCATGTCTTCTGTTTGCTCATTTGTATTCTATCCTTCTTCGGTGTCATTATTTGCTCTGATCTCTTCCCTTGAATTTGATGCTTGTTCTGTTGGAATTTCCATTATTTTTGTGATTGTTTCGGTTGTAGAGTTGAGGAAATAAATGAGCGTATTTCGAATGGAATCAAGGCTATAAAGATATGAATGTGATAATGGAATGATATTCTCCTCAATTATGTAAAAGTACTGAAGGAAACATAATGAAAATTAATCTTAGGTATATATTGACTGGAATCAAAAACTTATGGCCAGGGAATAAAACAAAGATAATGACATATAGAAATAACACCTATATTAAAAAGAAGATTGTGGTTAGTCCTGTTTATATACACACATACATACTCAAGATTGGTTAAGAGAAAGTTAGAGAAAATGTCAATTTTATATAATATATTTATTAACATTGCATAAGCAGTAGTGATCATATATAAGAATAGTGCAGGATATATGTTGTAACTATGCTGAATTAAGATAGTTGAAATGATCTTTTTAGGTAAATGGTATATCTATCTTAAGGCATATCAGATTTGGATCATAAATTGGTACATATAACATATAACAATGTTTTTAGGAGCAATTTTACCCTTTAACATTTAACCAAAGTGAAAAGGAGAAGACTATGAGAATTACATTGTTTAATTTTACCCTTTAACAAATACAAGTATAACATATTTTAATTTTTTTTCACATGTTCAATTAAACCTATACAATAAGCTATTTCAACATTTAAAACCAGACAAGTTTATGGTAGTACACCCATAAATTTAAATTCACTCTTTAGCTTTCAGTAAAGCTCCTCCATCATTGTCAATTTATATGTATTGGACTTATATTGTGGTATTGAAAGTGCCATTTTTTGTTTACATTCACTCATCTCTCTACCGATCAGTGCCTCAAACCAAAATTGTAACTGTCATCTCCACCCAACAGTTAACCCACTGCACACTATATCACAACTCAACATCTCCACATATCATATCACTACAACACACTCCATAACCCATCAACTATATACTACATACTCAACTGTGCACCCTTCCTCTTGCAACTGTACATTGCACACTGACTGCTTCGTCCAGTACTCCACAATTCTTAACTTACTACTCCATCCCCTTTGCTGCTGCCAAAACAAACTTACCATCTACCAGAGAAGCTGCACTTCTTCATACAAACTACAAATAATCCCCTGACCAGTGCTCCTTCTTCATCCATTGTGCAACACTGTGCACATATCACAAATCTTGACCACCCTTCGACTTCCTTTCTCTGGCAACTGCATATTCAACTGCCTGCTTCAATCCTCTCCCCTCTGCTTACAACGACTTCAAACATCAGAACTACCATCATTGCTAACCACTGCAACTGACCAAAGCAACGTCAAAATCGTCGTCAAAAACTTCCAGTAGCGCTGCAAACATCTCTCAGATCAACAGCATTCCCAACTTAACCAAACTATATACCACAACCCTTCACCACTTCACTTGTTCAATTCCTTACCTTTGCCTTATATAATTCACTTCCATCATACATCTACCACAACTCACTACATCAAACTGCTACTTCATTTCACTACTCATTGCATTACAACAACTATACAACCAATACAATTCTAAATATCTCTCTAGTCATCCTCCATTTTCTCAAAAAAAAATATCATCCCAGAATTCACCTTTCTGACCAACTCTGTTGCAAACATCAAATATCACTAGAGAAAACACTTCAATCCTCTGTCTCTTCTTTGTTTGAACCATCAACAGCAGTGAATTCCCCTCGACCATCACCAATTGCCAAAACCATCACCTGAATTCGAACGCCAGCAATCGAATCACGACCGCAATCTTCCCCTTTTGTTTATGCACACACATACATACACATATACATACACATACACACACAAAAATATACGTGTGTATGTATGGGTGTGTGTGTGACCAAATAGTTTTTGATTGAACCATACCAAAAATTATAGATATATATTGAATGTAATAACTATTTTTAAAATTGATTTGAAAGTAATTTCATGTATGAATGACATGAGTTATCAAAAAAAAATCTATAGAAGCACTCCAATAGAAACTTATGTGGTAATGTGATAAGCATGTTCCTAGAATGTTAGTCTGATTTTGATATTCTAGGTACATTCAAATATGGTTGTTAATTTTATTTTTGACATTAATTTGTGTAGTAAACAATTGATTTTCATCTCAGTTCTGCGTGCATATTCACTGATAAAAAAATATAAGTGAAGGCATACCAATTCTGGATCTCTTGGCCATGCAATTTTAGAAAATAGACGACCTGCATTTCTTGTACGTGCCAAAATGTTCCATGTATCGTATTGCTCCCTACACACGCACATAAAGAAATAAATCACATTTACATCAAACACATGGAAAATGCTGGATACCATATATGCATAATACACATGAGAGCTTTAAATGACCTTAAACTGGGTTCCATCAAGTCATGGGTCACAGAGTCATAAAGGTCAAATACAGCTTTAGAAGCACCTGCCGCAAGTTCAGGTGTCTCATCTTGTGCCTGCAAAGCAAAACTGGTTAACCTTAAATATCTGATAAGGTTGAAAAGCAGCTCAAACATGATGCTGCAGGAGTGATTAGAACATTTATATGACAATAGTCCTAACTAAACAAAATTACCAAATAAAACTGTTCACTAAAACAAAATAAGTCACAAGAAAAGCAGTAGAAATATTGTTATCAAAAATTCCAAAATCTTATGATTTAAACCCTATTTCAGTCAGTAACCACCACCAAGCACTTATATCAAACATACCTTGCTCCTTCATCAACCACATACAACAACATCCCATCCCCTTCTCACCACTGCAACTTGTCCTGCTCCCTTGACCAGCAGCCTAAACCACTGTCTCATATACAACACCTAAACATATCAAACACCTGAACAAGTGCATCAACTACCCTTTCGTTGTTAACATTTCATGCATACAAACCAAGCTTGCCTGATACACTACTGCCTTGATGCACAATAGTGCAAAGAAGTGTACAGTCAGGTGGATGTGCACAGTGGTATGGCCAGAGGTATGGCTAAAGTCATGATGTGCAGTGGGCAAGGGATAGAGGAGTTAATGGCAATGGTTTGTATGAAGAGGATGCAATTGATTTATGAAGCAGTGATGAAGTTGAACCAGTGCACATGTGTACAAAAATGTGCAAAGTGATGTGGTGGAAGTTACAAGGTAGTGATGTATTGTTATGGCAGTGGTTTGGTTGTGTATTGAAGGCTACTGTGGGGTTATTGTTGCAATGAGGCAGTTGCTGGAAATGTTTGATTATATTGCAGTGAAGTGAGGATGATGGTTTGTGGTGGCTGAGGAGGTATGGTGATTGTTTAAATGATATATGGCTGGAATTTAACTGATGGTGAAGTAGTGGTTGGCTTTGTAGTGGCTCTGGTAGGAGTTGTAGTGTGAGAGCAAGTTGATGTGAGTATGTTATGAGTATGACAGTTTATTGTGAGTTTGGGAATTTGTGAGCAGCAGCAGTACCAGGTCGAAGTAGATGTCAGTTGGAATTTTTATAAACATTTTCACTCACCTGTTCTAATCACTAACAAACAACCCAATCTCCTCATTGCAGAAACCACCAACCAATGCATCTTAAATACCCACTACATCACACACTAATCTCTGTCATACACTCTAGTCTACCTCAAACTATTCGCCTTACCAACTGCGACCTTCATACATGCTTGCCATTAAAATTCTTTCTCCTTACATCACCACAATAGCAGCACTTCCCTCTTCACTGCTTGAAATTCCAGCACCACGAATACATTCACTCACCTGTTCTATTAACTTATGCATTTTCTATTTTTTTCAAAGTGTCACAAGTTTGCATATTGCTTCAGTCACTTGTACCAAGCTCCTTCACAACATAAACATTCACTACTTCTACCATCCACTGCTCCTTACAGCTTCATCACCTTGCCAAAACACCTCATTGTCATACAATGCCATCCCCCTACAACACTGTCACACTGCCAACCATACTTCCTCCTCTTACTATAAACTGCCTTCCTTTGCAATCCATCACCACTACATCCTCATCCATAAGTAGCAGCACCTTCTTCACAATCAACTGCAATGTCATTAAATATCTTTGCAACATAACCCTCCTCCACCCAAACACTACTTTAACCCAGTCTAGCAACATAACAAATCCTCTACATACTACAACCGTGAACTCCACTTCCATGCATCACCTCTGTTCCTATACCACATCACCTACAACTTCCATTTTTCAAACCTTCAATTCCATACTAAACAACTTCTCCAACCAACAGCAAGCTACAGCAGAGATCATTATCCCCCCATTTGCAACCGCTCTTCGTCAAAAAAACACACTTCTCTGCTTCCATTTCTCTTCCTTATCACAACTTCTCCACCTGAAACACACCTCATTCCAAAACAACCACTGTTGTTATCAAACTTCCTCCTTCACAATTGCGGTTCACCTCGACGCTGAATCTCCCTAGAACCCGAACCGATTCTGCTAACCCAAAATACTTCCGCCATCAACCTCACTACCTGCGAAAACCCACGACCACTTCCTAATCTCAACATCACCCAGAATCGCGACCTTCAAAGAATTAGCACCACGTGTTTTGCAAACCGCCCGCCATCGGCTTCCCAATTCGAACCACCCTCAACAGGCATGAAATCATCCACTCGAACTCGAACTAACGTCGAACCCATAATGAACCGAACCGCTTTCACCAATTAGTGTGGCCGAATCAAGAAAATTGGTTGAATTGTCAAAGTTTGATTGAATTGTGAAATTGGGGCTAATCGTGAAAGTTTGATTTCGATTTTTTTTGTATAAGCTTTCTGATTGTATAAACAAGTACGTGTGTAGTTGTTTTTGAGGAGGAGAAGAATTTTTTTTTTTGGTGAGTGGGTTATTGGGGGAGGAAGGAGTACATTTGTCCAGAGAGTAATTTGGAGCCAATTTTTCATTATTTTCCACCTAAATTTCATGTTTCCATCAACATGCAGTTGCATAGGTTGACTTTAAAACCGATGCGGCTAAAACTATTTGCATCGGTTGTTGGTGAGAACTGATGCAAATTTGATTTTTTTTTATTACCTATTGCTTTTCACGTACCAATTGCATCGGTTATTAAGATAGAACTGATGCAAATAGTTCTATTTGCATCAGTTTTTACTTCAACAGATGCAAATGAGACGAAGCAATATACACTTTTTGTACTAGTGCTAAGAGAAGTTGCCTTCTCCGCCACCAAACAGATGATATGTTTATAGAGATCAATCAATGCTATTAGAAATGCAATGTCAGCCATTCGTCCATAGAAGTTTTCTAGGAACAGGATAAATCGAAGGCACTCTCTTACCATAACCTGTCGAGGATTACCCCTAGGATTAGTAGCAAGAGGTCCATGTATTGAAGATCTCAAATGAAGAACTACTACCACATAAATATGATTTAGGAATTTCCTCCATGGATCAGTGACAAGCAGCCCTGCATTCCATCCTATGTAGTTAAAGCGCTCGGCGGATTCAATGCGGCGAAGGCGTAAAAAGTCATAGCAGAGATACGGTAAGGATATAGCGAGATATAGCTGATGACTCTAAGATAGCATATAAAACTCGTACTTAATGTCTTTACAAATATATGAATGGTAATTAAGTGAAAAATTAACATTCGATTGAATTATAATTAATACATAAATAATTTTAAGTAAAAACATGTGCGAATATACTGTAAATAAACATAAAACTGTTATGTAACATAACTGAATTTAGTAGAATATTATAGTATTTTCATTCTTGAAAATATATAAAAAATTAAATTAAATTAATTAATTTCATAATTTTATAATGTATAAATGTCATTTTTAATGCATTTCTATTAAAGAAGATATAGCGGAAACAGCAAAATATAGCGGAAGTAATAGGATGTAGTGGAAATAGCGGTGCTTAAAGCGGAAAGGCTAAATTTGGAGATACATGGAAAAATCGTAGCAGTAGAAATCAACTCTGAGATATAGCAGGGTAATAGCGGGGCATTAACTGCACACATCTTCTAAATCATTTCCATTTCATGCCTTTGTTTTCGAATGCTATATTGGTTCGAAGTGGTTTACAGATAGGAATCACCCAAATCGACCCCAATTCCTTCGAACTAATTATCGATACAAAAGGTGTTATGTATATGGGTAATCCTTTGATTAATTCATTCCTCTTATCAGAAATATCTTTTAGAGATATATAATTTTAAACCAATTCTTTCCGGTATATATGGAATTATTAAATCCCTCTTTATCTTTGGAAAATTATTTATTTAAATCTCAACAAAGATTTCTCAATTCCAAATCAAAATTTTAGTTGAGTTTAAACCATGTTATCTAGGATGTTTATTCAAAAACAGTAAATATTAAGCGAGAAGAACATATAGAAATCATCTAATTATACTCAATATCAATTTTCATACTCAACAAGTACTATGGCCAGAATAGCGGTGAAATCAACTTTTAAATTCCACGAATAGTAAGAGTTCCCTCCTAAGAATTTAACACCAAGTATAAGAAGATTATCTCCATACAATCCCTGTTATTTAAATTGAAAATTTATATATTTTATACTTTTGGTAAATTTTGATTTGATTAAATCAAATTTATTATCCCCTTCATCAGGCCAGTCCGGATAGCTAGGGAGGGTAGGCAACTAGTTTACCAAACCCAAGATTAGAGACTACCTCTCTATCACCCATCAGGTGGTCAAGTTATTTGATCGACTCTAAATCTTTTAACATGCTTAATTTAATTTTAATATTTTAGAGCATCCGAGCTTTTTCTTCGATCTGTTCCATTCCTCTATCATATTTTCTGTGATACTCACAAATGGAACAACGTACTGTTCGTTTTCACATACTCATTTTTAAACCCCTTGATCATCTCTAAATTACATAATTATTTATTTAAAAACATTTAAAAAAGAAATGGAAAAGAATTGTTAAGTTTAAATTCATATTTCAAAAGTTAGTAAAAAGTGTTGCAAATAGAGTTTTAAAAGCTATATTGGTCAAAATAATTGTTCTATCTTTTGAAAATTATTTATATAACTCAATTCTCTCTTAAAAGATTTTAATATATTTGTAAATATTTTTCCACATTTTTAAATAATTAAAAATATCCATTCTAAAACATTTATTACTTTGGCCTCCGAACCGCCAAAGCACAATTTTATTTAAAACTTGACTTGCTTATATTTTAAATATTACTGAACAAAATCTCGATTTTCTTTCTTTGCTTGAAAAGTATGGTTATAAGGGTTTGGAAAATTCTTATTTCATCTTCAACTTCGTCCTACAAATGGGTTTTACTTTTAAGACGCGAAATCGCAAACCGCCGTTACGCGACGTGCCTATTTTTGACTAAAATTTCAATATTTATTTAAACTTCTCCAAAACACTTTTAAAAGTTTATAAAACATTTATAAACCATATTAAACCATTTTTACGAGGTCTAAACATTCTGTATACACCATTTCATTAATAAAAGGAAAGTGATTTCCGTTGTGATTTTCCACGTGTATTAAACGTGACTTGTTAATACAATTAAACAACAATATTAAACAGCCAGACTGGACAATAAAAGCATAGTAAGCATCCATTGCAAACATTATATAATCATCTAAAATATAATAAAATTAAGAGTTTCTCGCCTAAATTGGCTATAGCTCCGCTATTACGAAATCTAAGCTTACGAACACTTGGATTATCACCCCTAGGTAGCTCAACCTGGATTTTAGATGTAAAGAGTTCTCACGGCCTTGAAAAGGAGATGGTGGGGGACTAGACCTACGGTGATGTGGGTTGAAGCCATGGGTTATGTTGAGGAAGAGAAGTGGTACGAAGTGTTTTTGAGGCGGATATACTAATGTGTGTGTGTATTTTAAATTTATTTTCATTTTGAGATATTTTTCTCCATAATTATGTTAAGATGAGAAGCCATTAATAAGCTTCAGAATGTGGAGAAGGATGTGAAGAAAATTGTGTGAAAAATAAAAAGAAGAGGTAGGGTATTTATAGTATTTTAGAAAACAAAAATATAATAAAATGGATGGACAAAATTACCTCTTACCACCTCCTCCTCTTCATATTTTCAATGCATGATGATCCCCCAGGCCTAGGTGATGGTGGTCATGATGTTATAAGTGATGGTGATGTGATGTGGTGTAAAGTGAGGTGATGTTTGATTGCAAGAGTTGTTTACTTACGTGTTAAGAGTCGTATAAAATATCTTAGATATATATGTATATAATATACATATATTTGTTTTTACGTTATGCGCATGTCTACATGTATGCATCTGATATGTGTATGTGCACAAGTTGTTTGAACAATGTTATATGACTTTTATACGTCAAAGGTTACAAATTTTATTTCCGATTTTCAATCATATTTTCACTCATTAATTAACGTATATATATTTGTAAATATATTTTGAAAAATATTTTCTTATCATTTTAGATGAAATAAAATGATTATATTTGAATAATAAAACCATATAAATAAATATAAAAAATTATTTACGAAAGATACAATTATATCGATAAAGCGATATCAATTTTCCTTATATTTTCAAATCAAACATATGTCTTTATAAAATCATTATAAATGATATACTATCAGTTCAAAACTAATTAAAATGAATAATTTTAATTTAAAAATAAGTATTTGAATAATTAATTATTAAATCATTAAATCTCAATTTAAAATCATAAATCAATATTCAAATATAAAGGCGTCAATAATGATGTCATAAATACTTTTATTTTCCCAAAATATGAATTTTTTTAATTTCATATTCTTCTTTAAGTAGAAAAATAAGTGTACATATCCAGCTCCATGCGCGACGTTTGATTATAGAGCTATTTGTCGATAAAACGGTTTTCGGCAATTTTATCGATATATTTCCAAAGGAACTACTTTTGTGAACATTTTTCCAGAATAAGTTCATTATCATTATTCATCACCTAAAAGTTGAGTATTTGTGAAAAATAATCAATAATGGGATATTTAAAATAATTTAAATATCTTTAATTAAATTGGTCAAAATTTGGCTGTTACATACTCCCTCTTAAAATAATTTCATCCTCGAAATTATGCAAAAAAACCTAAAGTTTTTGCCGGCCATATTTATTATAAACTCAATTCTTTACGATATATATAGATCATCCACAACCCCTGATTCGATCTTCTACTCGAATTCACAACTTCACTTCTGAACTAGTATTGATCCATAGATCCTCTAGTGCGGACTCCGATCAGGCCTTTCGATCAGAAATTTTTGGTTTTTCTTACATAACTCTCGATTATAACAGAAAATTCAAGTATCTAACCACGAATCCTCATCAATATTCATCGTCAAGAATCAAGTAATAAATCCTTTTTCGGATCGGTGTAAAACACCTCGAAGCTCTGTACTTGAATCGTATATAAGAATCATGCGACGAAATAATTCATGTATTTCATACGTGCTTACTAATCCTTCCAAATTTCTCATAAAATATTTCATAAAACCTTTACCTTTGTTTTTAAATATACTGTCATAAACTATTTATTTCTTCAAATTATTTATCCACAGAAATATTCTTTGATCTTCTTTTAAAAGAAACCATTTTCTTTTAAAAGATAATTTATCCTTTAATTTCCCTATTATAATATACTTTCTTCAATACCTTCATATCAATAAAATTTCCTTTGTTAGTCAAAACTTATTATTTCTTTAACATGTATTTTGTAATTTCTCTTATCTTTGATTCTTTCTAGAATACTTATTGAAAGGTTTGCTTCCAAGTCTTTAAACATTTCATAATACCACTTTCTATTATAAAAGAAAAAATCCTTCATTTAAGAATTATTATTAATTTATTTAAAAGATTAATATAATTGCATGAAGTTGAATCAAAATGTCATAATTATATTATATATCTCTATAACTTTACATTCGATACTTCAACTTAGACTTGGGTCAAGACCTCCTACCACTAATATGTTGGGTACAAAATACTAAACTAATACATCATAACAACATTTCACCACACTACTATATATATTAAATAAATAGAGTTACCATTTAATCACATACTCAAGATCTCCTTCATTCCTTTGAATCTAAAGTCGATAATGCACTGTGTTCCAAATCCATTAAAACTTCCCCAATTCCTTCTTCATCGTTCTCAAGATCATTGTTGGCTTTGTTGTCATCTTCATTCGGTTGAATTTCACCCTCAACATAGGGTAGCCATGGTTTTCCAATGGAACATGTCCCATACCAACTGGTACTCGAGGGATTGCTTCTCCCTCTTCAATTTCTTTAAGACCTTGCACACCTGCTTCCGAAGGGTTCTCGAATACTTCAACTTCTTCTTCCTCTTTTGGTACTTCTTCGTTATTCCCTTCCATCTCATCCCAGTTAATGTAGGAACTGGATGATTCTTCTTTGCAAATAACATGCTCCCCATCCAAGTCTCGTAGCATATTGATGCCTCTGTAACTGTTGCTAGATATAACGATGTTTCGGTCTTCCATAGGTTCTGATTCTTCCTTCATGGGTTTTGATTCGGAGCTAGAAGGATTCGCAATCCATTTTCTTTCTGGGACTTGCATGGGTTCATGATCACTAAAAATTATGATCATCTTGAGCGTCATGGGCGGTAAGAGCATTACTGACATTTGGTACATGTCTTCATTTCTTCAAGTGTACGGGGTATATTGTTTGTCAATCGGGGGTAACTATTGCTAGGTGGACATTTCAGTTGTTCTTCCTTGTCCCTAAAGAGAATATAATGAGGTTGCCCATCTCTCTCTAATTTACCCTTGAGGTCTCTCCATTAGAGTAATTTCCTCCATAGGATTCTTACAATGTAAACAACTTCCCCTTAGATATAGGTACTAAGCAATTTACTTAATCTAACTTATTCTAATGTCAAGCTATCAATATCTCATTAATTTAGGCATACCCCAGTACAACATTTTAAGTAGACAGGTTTGCTAATCACTGGGTATTACTTTCCTCAAACTAATGTTCGATCAATACTTCGAAAATAACTCGTTCAATCCATTTCTAAAAATAGCTTTTCCCACTTAAAATTCTTTATATGTCAAAATGGTTTACCTTTTTTCAAAAATCTTTTGAAATTTTTGCAAGAATGTTTTCCAAATTTTGTTGCTATCACTTCCAAAAATCCTTTTTACAAAATTTTAATCATTATATCTAGGTAAAATTCCTCAAAAATATATATTTTATATAATATATATTCCTAGGTAAAATTACTTAAATTTTTTTTCAAAACAAAAACATTTATATATATCATTAATAAATACGTACTCATATATAATACACTTAACTCATTCTAGGGTGTTGCTAACCCTATCTCTAATGAGTTACTCATCCTAGGGTATTACTAACCCTATCTCTAATGAGACTTTGCCCCTACCAGTCTCTTTGCTCAACCTAACCTCTGATATCAAATGTGAGAACCTTTTTCTTCGGCCCTTAAAAATTAGCATTAATATATCCATTTTGTATTCACTTGTCGCAAATCCAAGTACCGAAGGATCGTCAAGATAAGAAAGAAAATAAAGACAGAATAGAATCTCACATGGATGGAATAACATATATTATTTCAAAATATAATCTTTACAGTAGAAATTTTAAATACACATATCAAAATTAAACATAGACAGTTATATATATATCCTTACAAATGCGGAATACAATAATACACGAGTGTGGTGGAAACAGATAACAATCTTCAAAGGAATCTTCTAACTCCATGCTCCAAGCTCTTCTATACTTCTTCAAACTAAACCTGATTACTAGACCACCCGGAAATGTTAAGGCACCTAGAATTTAAGGAAAAGGAAAATAAACCCCGGTTCGGTCATGAGACTGGTGTGAGAAATTCAAAATACACGTTTTGAAAGGTATCTCATAAACCACGCGGCATATAAATACAGAATGAGTTTTTACCTTATGATCACCAAAATTTTTTTTATGCAAAATCTGAGAATGTTATATTTAACGACATTCTTTAAAAAATGATTTTCAATAAACATATTAAAATAGCCAAAATTGTTACGTTGGTTAAATTTGATGACATAATAAGTTAACAACTAAGTTCGAAGGCGCTTATTAGATAATGGAATTTCATACAATGGTAGGTAAGGGACTACCTTACGTATAGTACACCTCTAGAGGGATATACCAAGGATTGAGAAACCTCTACACCTGGAAAGACTGGCCAATCCATAGACCTACCTAAGGGTAGATAGAACCGAATATGACACCACCCCGGTTGCAGCCGACCTAAACATGGCCACAACAACACAATATACTCGATATATAGAGAGTAATCTAGAAGGGTGATGACCATACCCTTATGGGTGCGACTTTCACAGCCTTATGGCATGCCCTATTTAAGCCATTGCCGGACAATGAGGCCTGAGGTAGCGATTACCTTTCACATAGCACATTCCACTTTGAATGACACATTTCCATTCCTTAATTACACAATTGATTTCTATAAACGTATAACCCTGTGCTCGTATGTCTCCAAAAAGGATGTTAAGCTAAGAGAAGTTACCTTCTTCGTCACTAAATAGATGATAGGTTCATAAAGACCAATCAATGTAATTAGAAATGCAACGTCAGACATTCACGCATACAACTTGTCCAAGAACAAGATAAACTGAAGGCACTCACCTACCATATCCTGTCGTAGTAGCGTGAAGTCCTTTCATTGAAGAACACGAACACCAATGAAGAACTACTGCCACATTAATATGATATAAGAATTTCCCCCGAGGGTCAGTGACAAGTGGCCCTATATTCCATCTTCTAAATCATTTCCATTTCATATCTTTGTTTTCAAATGCATACATTGGTTCAAATGGTTTTAGGATAGGAATCACCTAAATCCGATCTTGGTTCCTTTGAACCAATTATCAATAAAAGAGGTGCTAAGTATATGGGTAATCCTTTGATTAACTCATTCCGCTTATCACAATATCTTTTAGAGATATATAATTTTAAACTATTTTTTCGGTATATACAAAATTATTAAACACCTCTTTATCTTTGGAAAATTATTTATTAAATCTTAACAAAGACTTCTTGATTCCAAATTAAAATTTTGATTGAGTTGAAACCATGTCATCTCGGATGTTAATCCAAATCCAGTAAATATTAACTGAGAAGAAATCATCTAATTCTACTCAATATCAATTTCCTTATTCAATAAATACTATGGGCAGAATAATGGTGAAATCACATTTTAAATTCCATGATTAGTACGAGTTCCCTCTTCGGAATTTAACACTAAGTATAAGAAGAGTTCTATATAATCCAAGTTATTTAAATTTAGAAAATTTATATCTTTTGTACTTTGGGAAATTTTGATCCAAGTAAATCAAATTTACTATCCCATTCGTCAGGTTAGTCCGGATAACTTGGGAGAGCAGCCAACTGGTTTCCCAAATCCAAGTCTAGAGACCACCTCTTTGTCACCCATAAGGTGTTCAAGTTATTTGATTGACTCTAAATATTTTAAAATATTTTATTTACTTTTAATAATTTTAGAGCATTCGGGATTTTCTTTTAATCCGTTCCATTGCTCGGTCAGATTTTCTATGCCACTCACAAATGGAACAAACGTACTAGTCATTTTCGTGTACTCATTTTTAAACCCCTTAATCATCTTCAAATTACTTAATTATTTATTTAAATACATTTATAGAAAAATTGGAAAGGAATTGTTGGTTTAAATTCATATTTAAAAGTTAGTAAAAAGTGTTGCAAATAGTGTTTTAAAAGTTGTAGTGGCTAAAATAACTTTTCAATCGTTTAAAAATTCATTTATATATATAAAATCTCTTTTAAAACATTTTAATATATCTGTAAAGATTTTTCCACATTTTTAAAGAATTAAAAACATCCATTTCGATACATTTACTACATTGGCCTTTGAACTGCCAAAGCGCGATTTATTTGAAACTTGATTTGCTCATATTTTAAAATCCACTAAACGAAATCTCAATTTTGTATCTTTGTATGAAAACTATGGTTATAAGGGTTAAAAAATTATTATTTCAAAGAAATTCATCTTTGACTTCATCCTACAAATGGATTAACTTTAAAACGTGAAATCGCGAACTGTCGTTACACGACGCGTCCATTTTGACCAAATTTTCGATATTTATTTAAAATTTTCCAAAACACTTTTAAATATTTATAAAATAACTCTACAATATAAAAACCATTTGTAACGGATTTATATATTCTGTATTATTTCATTATTAAAAGGAAAGTAATTTCTTTTGCGATTTTCGGTGTGTATTAAACATGGCTTGTTAATACAATTAAACAACAATATTAAATAACCAAACTGGACGATCAAAGCATAGTAAACATCCATTGCAAACATCATATCACAATCCAAAATATAAATAATTAAGAGTTTCTCACCTTCGTTTTCCCTTGATCTAATTTAAAACTGGCTATAGCTCGCTATTACGAAATCTAAGCTTACGAACACTTGGATCATCACCCCTTGGTGGCTCAGCCTAGAATTTGAATGAAAGGAGGAGCTCACGGCCTTGATAAGGAGATGGTGTGTAACGACCCACTATTTCGAACCATTCAAATCGACAATAATCTATACAAGTCAGATTTGAATTGCCCAAAACAACAGATTGTTAATTTATATTTGGCAAAACTTAGCATATACAGTAAATAAAATCAATCATAGAATCACAAACATAGAGTTTTTTAACAATAAGTAGCGGAATAGATAAACAGTAGTTCATGATGCTACTACAGATACATCAGAGTCCAAAGAAAAATATAACAAAAATCCCAAATACATAAGAGTCTCTAATACATGAGCAAATGACCCGAGCAAAGCTTCAAGCTCTAAAGGTGAGTCTCAAATGCTATGACACTCCGGCTGACCCAAGATTAAAGCAAAATACAAAACACTCGAATCAGGATTAACATTCTTATGCAAATTAATCAATTCATGTGAAATGTCCAAGTAAAATGAATATGACTTAAAGGTTGCTTAGAATTTCCATCTTTTAAGGATCCATGGAACCGTTTACATACATAATACTATACGCTATATACATAATGTCTACAGTAAAGTAAAATATTAAAATTGTATCAAGGCATTACCCATACCCCCTTAACACATATTTATATAAATGTTGTAGTCTATACAGTACTGTAAAATCAACCAAATCGGTGGGCTATCAGGGAGCACTCCATAGGTATGATACAAACCAAAATCGTAATGGACACGATAAGGCATATGACAAGGCACGCGAGGCAACGCCTAAGGTAAGATACTACCGTTTTGTGTATCTGGACTGGTGGTAATGCATAGCAGCTACAACCGCCTACGTTGGGACACACTCTCATAATCAAAGATGTGCACACCAAAATCAAATCACAAAGTAATAGATATGGTTTCAAAGAAGCATGCTTGATCGGAGATGCAACATCACTTGGCCCGGCGTGGCTCTTATTTTAATCATATCGAGCCGACTCGAGGGAGTCAGGGTTGCGCTCATACCACGTATAGACGTTCGCTATACCATCATACTTCGTTATGGATTCTCTACCACGTACACAGTTGTTAAAATGGTTTTCGGTATTGGCAGAGAGTATGCCAATATCCGATCTCGATCTCTTTAACAACCAAATGCTTATTTCACACCGTGGTCATTTTATAAAATCAGTTTTATAAACATTTAAATTAAATCTCAATCATAAAATAAAATCAAAATCAAAATCAAATATCTGACTTCAATTATTTTTGATTTTGAAATTCACTTAATTCACTTTTTTATAATCATTTAAATAAATCTCAAATTAAAATTTTAAATTAATAATTAAATATTAAATTTTAATTTAATTAAATTTGAAAATATTAATTTAATCAGTTGTAATTAAATCAAGTTATAAAATCATACCCTTCAAAATCTCAAATCAATAAGTTATATAAATTAAATTTTTAAACAACAAATTACAAATCAACTTTAATTTATCTTTCCAACTTTTATTTATTAAAGTTAACATAAAAATATTTTTAAAAATATTAAAATAAATTTAGATAAATACTTAAACATATTATATATGTTAAATTAAGTTTTGTTAAATTAAATTTTATATTATTAATTATTATTAAATTAAATCTTATTTTATATATATATTTAAAATTTTCAAAAATTATAAGTAAAATCTTAAAATTTACATTTTTTCAAAACTTAACTTATAAATTTAAAATTTCTAAACATATAATTTAAAAAACTAAATTTTATTCATATATTAAAATAAAATCTTTATATTATATTTAAAATCAAAGCACATATGTTCCTCTTTTCTATAAACTTGAAAATCATTTAAAAATAGACCAACGTTGTCCGTATATAATTTTCTATCCTAAGGTCAAGTGATACAGATATTTATCATTTCAACCCATAATAATTTAATTTTTTATGGCTATATATCATTTCAACCCGCAATCCTAAAATTTCAAATCAATAAAATCACTTGGGTTTATCATTTCAACCCATAATGATTTTCCCTAATCTATAAGATCGTTCGGGTATGTATCTTTTCGACCCATAGTGATTTCCTAAAACTAAGGGAACTTGCAGTATGAGAACAATAGAGTAACATAGCATATCATAGTAATTACAAGCATATATAATAATTAACAATTTAAATTTAATATATTACAACATGTGATAGTGTCATATGTCAATTTACGTAAGTAAACAATTCAAAATATCAACATATCATATTCAATGATTAAATTACTGATCTATTCAAATTTTAACATATTCAATCGTCATTTCATGTGAATTAAATTTACTAAACAAATGAATGTTGAGCGATCGCTCACCTTTCATGGCTATGGAAATAATGATGGTGACGAAAGAGACACAGACATGCACACGGATACAGACACGAACAAAGGATGGTTGTGACAAGTTTCGAACAGCAAGCACACAAGCAAAACTAGCCTAGATTCAAAGGATCAAAATATATATAAGTAACTTATATATAGGCTTTATATATATATATATATATATATATATATATATATATATATTAAAAGACAAAGAGAGAAAGGTAGGGGTTCTACTCGAGTTCGGGTGGCTGCTTGAGAGGTTGTGGAGTTCGGCTAGGGGATAGGCTGCTCGGCTAGGGTTCAAGTGGTAGATAGGAGTGGTCGAAGGCATGAGCTGCTATGCTTGGGGTCGGGTTCGACGACTGTAGAGTGCTGCTTTAGGCTGTTGGGAGGGAAGGCGGTGAGTGGTGGGGTCAAAGCGGGAGAATAGAAGGTGGATCAGTGGGATGATGGGCTGCTATGGTACTGTGGCCGAAGGGGAAGGCAGAGCGGCTGTTAGGTGGAGGTAAACGGTGGAGTGGATGGTTCCGCTGCATTGGAGGGTGGAAGGTCTCGGGCGGTAACTGTGTGCGTATGGGTGGAAATGGAAGGGGCTGCTATGGTGGAGATTAAGGGCTTGGCTGTCAGGGTAGCGGCAGTGGGAGGTGGGTTTGGTCAAGGTGGGGCTGCTGGTGGTAAATGGAGTGGCTGACGTTGTCGCATGGAGAGTTGGATGGGTCTGGTGGTTAATGGATGTCAAGTAGAGTGGAGGAGCACGGTGATGGAGGGTGGAGACGATCAGAGCTTGTCTGGGCTGTGAGATGTGTGATGGTGGCCGGAGCAAGGAGTTGGGTTGTCGACTTGGAAGAAAGAAAGGAAGAGAAATGAGCAGAGCAGGTTAAAGCATTATGAATGCAAACTTAAAAATTTATGAAAAGCTTACCTATTTTCTTTCAGTAGAAGAAGATAGAACCAAGAAAGTGAGAACGAAAGGACAACACCCTATATATAGAACCAATGGAAATGAAGAAAGCACGTAAATTCAGGAAAAATTAAAAGTAATTAGCTGTTTGATTTCAACCCGTAGATAGATGAAAGGACATAGAAAACCAAAAGGCTCAAATGCGGAACCGATACGGCTAACCATTTCGCAGGTTTCGCCGCTTATCGAACGCCGAAATGTAAAAATGAGTATACTGTGGAGATCGGCACGACGAAACGAACAGAATGATATACAAATATGAGTGATAAGACCAACCTATCAAAAATCGATCTTTCGCTACCAAAACTGCTGCTAAAACGCCGAAAATAATATAAACAGGTCTAAAGCAGTCCAAATTTGGCGAAATGAATTATGACATCCCACTCAGAAAATGGTTTAATTTTTATTATATAAATATTTAGATTTTGAAAATATTTAACATCCATCAAATTTTAACTGATTTTAAATTTTATGAAAATTTCATAATAAGACAAACTTAAATATTTTCTGATAAAAATTTGCACTTACTAAAATAGATGTAACCCAAATATCAAATTTTCAATACAAAATTTTATTATTTATTTTTATTTTCATGAAAAATTTAGTTAATTACGTTATTTAAATAGTTAAAATTCTCGGGTCGTTACATGGTAAGGGACGGCTACGGTGATTTGGGTTAAGACCGTGGTTATGTTGAGGAAGATAAATGGTTTAAAATGTTTTTGAGGTGGATATACTAATGTGTATATATATATATTATAAATTTATTTCTTTCTAAGATATTTTTCTTCGTAATTTTGTTAACAGGAGAAGCCATCAATAAGCTTGAGAATGTGGAGAAAGAAGTGAAGAAAATTGGGTGAAAAATAAGAAGAAAGGGTGGGGTGTTTATAGAATTTTAGAAAACCAAAATATCATAATATGGATGGACAAAATTGCCCCTTGTCACCTCCTCGTTTCCATCCTTTCAATGCACGGCAGCCTCCGTAGGCCTAGATGATGGTGCTCATAATGGTATAGGTGGTGGTGATGTGATGTGGTGTAAGGTGAGGTGATGTTTGATGGTAATGGTTGTTTTCTTTAGTGTTAAGAGACTTATAAAATATCTTTTATATATATATGTATGTAATATACATATATTTGTTTTCATGTTATGTGTATGCGTGCATGTGATTATATACATGTACATGTATGTGCACAAGTTGTTTGAACAATGTTACGCAACTTTTGTACGTCAAACCGTTACGAATTTTAATTTTGATTTCTGGTCATATTTTATCATTAGTTAATACATATATTAGTAAACAAATTGAATACTATTTTCTTACCACTTTAGATGAATTAAAATGATCATATTTGAATTAAAAATCCATATAAATAAATATAAAACAATCATTTATAAAAGGTGTTATTATATCGATAAAGCAATATTAATTTTCTTTATATTTCAAATCAAACATGTCTTTATAAAATTATTATAAATGATTTAATATCACTTCAAAACTAATTAAAATGAATTATTATCATTTAGAAATAATTATTTGAATAATTATAATAATTATTAAATAATTAAATCTCAATTTACAATCATAAATTAATATTCAAATATAAGGGCACCACTATGACCTAATAAATGCTTTTATTTTCCCAAAAAATAATATAATATATTTTTATTCCATATTCTTATTAAGTAGAAAAATAAGTATATATATCTAGCTCTGTGCACGCGTTTGATGATTAAAGAGTTGTTTGTCGAGAAAATGGTTTTCGGTCATTTTATCGATATATCTCCAAATGAAATATTTTTGTGAATATTTTTTCGAAATAAGTTCATTATCATTATTCATCACTTAAAACTTGAATATTTGTGAAAAATAATTTATATCTGGATATTCTAAATAATTTAAATATCTTTAATCAAAGTTTTCAAAATTCGGGTCGTTATAGATTACTTCTACTTTATTATATGTAAATATAAGTTAATTAAATACAAAGATAATTTTCATATTACTTTAATAATATATTTATTAGACAACTTATATGTATAAGGAGGGACTAACATGCCCGTTGCAATGTAAATCTTAGCATTTGTGTACAATCATATTAATTCGCACACACTATATATGTTGTACGTGCACTACATGTACATGTATATATGATACAAATGTACACACTTTATATATCATATATAATATCCATTAGAACTTCTCTTGTTGGATTTTAATGGCAACAACTATACAATTATGTCAAAGAACCTCTAAACTAACTTGTAGGTATATGCCAAAGTATATACATGGAGATACAAGAAGAGATATACATGACTGAAATGACAGAGGAATATATACAAGGTGATATAACGATCGACATTAAAATCGGGCTAAATTAAAGAAAACAAATAGGTTTTATATCTTAATTTTTGTCGATCTAGATTTTATGTACAATCTCAAATTTGATTATTATACACGCACATATAAATATATTTTGAAAATTACCTTTGCAATATAACTATTTAATACATGTTTATTCAAAAAAATAGTCAAAATATAACATTTCAAAGTAAATGAACAAAATAGTCCAACTTCAGACATTTGGAATTTTTATCCCAGACGTCTGTGTACATTTAAATTTAAAAGAACTTTTTAGTTCAATTCCAAACGTTTGAATTTTTAATACTAGACGTTTGTATTGAATCTAGACGTCTAGTATAAAAATTCCAAACGCCTGGATGCTTGTAGTGATGTTTTTTTAGGGTCATTTCACTAGAAGGACAAACTTTGCTGTCCAATTAGTTTCTAGGACACACATCCACAGAAATTAATTTCAAGGCCAAAGTCAGCAGAATAATTACTTTTAAGGACAAAGTCAACAGTCCAATTACTTTCAAGGACGTAATTTCATAGGTTTTTAGGCCTTAAAAACTAATTATTTTGCATTTTGTCCTTAAAAGTAATTATTTCAGTTGTGTGTCCCAGAAACTAATTGCACTTGCTAAAGAGGCCCTTGTGACTAATTTTCACTTTTTTTTATTTGAATTTCTAAAAAGACTTGTCCCCTCTTCTTCAACAGTTACATCTCTTGCATTGGATAGTTCTCTCCAATGGTTACTACTATTCAATTAGAACTTTTCAAATCTACAAATATAATTGAGAATTCACTTTTATTTTTAATAACCGAGAATAAATTCTTTTTATCCTTTTAATCTATACATGCTTCTGAATTGCAAATATTCTCACCAATTTACTTTCTGTAATTATACATTCAAATCATCATTCCAAGGAGATTATAGGAAGGATGTATTCAATAGACATATCTTTGTTATCTAGAACATAATCAGTCAAGAAACTTATTACCACTTATAGTCAAAGTATCATTGGAGCTTTTTAGGCATGAAGTCTTATTCAGCAGCTTAGGTGGTTTGTAATATAGAATTCTTGTTCAGCAACTCAGGCGGTTTGTAAAACCTATTCCTTCGGGTTAAGTGACATTTTTTAGTTAATCCAAAATAAGTCCGGCACTGGATGTAGAATAAAAATTTCAAACATGTATAAAAACTCTGGTATGATTGTTTCTTGCTTTATTTTACTATATATTCCCGCTGCTTTGCTTTACTATATATTCCCGCTACTATTATATTTACTGTTATGATTACTGCGCTTCAATTCTGTATCTATATCTTTGACCACCATCGATCCAATGCATAGCGACTTTCATTTGGTAACAGAGCAAGACTATGATTTAAACATACAGTTGAGCAAGACTTTCAATTGGTATCAGAATTTGGTGTTCTATCGGTCGTAACAACTTCCTAGAACAATGGCCAAAAAGAGCAGATCTAGTCAGAGCTCAAAGACAGTTGAGAAAAAGCATTTTTTTGAAAGCAGGTAACTGAAAGTTGAATCTCGATATATGTGCAATATGGCTACATTAAGATTAAAATTAGCACACAACGATTCCGTTTATAAAGACCTTTTAACATCACATGATAGTTTATTTAAAAAATTTAAATTATTATAAAAGGTCAATAATGTTGGTTTACAAAAATTAAAGGATTGCGAACTTAAATATGATAAATTAAAGGAATAAAATAATTTCTTAATAAAACAAATTAGAATTTTATAAACTACCATTGAAGAACTTGTTTCTCAAAATAATTTCCTTATAAAAGAAAATGAGCTTTTGATTAATAATAAGGCTAATCTTTTAAAGGAAAATGAATCTTTTCAAAATAAAATTATATTTTTAGAAATTTCTTTAAATGAATCTAATTCTAAATTTTTGAAAAGAGAGTAGCACTTTGAATGCTAGAATTTAGATTTAATTAAAGAATACAAGCTTTTAAAGGAAAATAATGTTATTTTGCAAAAGGAATTATGCAACCCTAAAGCGAATTTTGATAAATTACATGAGAAATTACATAATTCAACAAAGGAAAAGATAATTTATCTTTCTTAACGATAAGTACAAAAGTTCACAATAATAAATGCAGATTAGGATATAAGTGCGATAAACATCTTTATTAATAGTTGGCTTAGAAGCGCAATCTTTTGGTCGACCGTGAACTTCTCAAAATACCCTACACTCTATGTAATTCAAGTATTATATGTATTATTCTCTTTACAACCGTCTAAAACAAATAATTTTTGTTATTTCTAACCTATTTTAGACTGAACCAATTCAAACGAAATTAAAATTTGAATATTTCAATGAATATATTTCTAGGTTTGCATGTTCGTTGGAATGAGAATATGTCAAATGTGCAGATCAGATAATAAAAGATTCTTCTAGATAATTCAACGCACCTTTGTTAATAGTTATAATACGTTTGGTGTCACACATTTATTATGTCAACGTGAACTACCAAAAATGCAACTCTATTTTAATATCACTTAAAAATTAGATGTAACTTCTTTTACAAGTTCAAAATTCCCCTCTAAGAATATTACAAAATTTTAATATCATTTAAATATAGGATCTAACAAATAAGCCTTTACAAATATTATTAAATTGTAGTATCGCTTGAATATAGGATCTAATAAATAATCTTCGTTTTACAAATTCAAAACTTTTCCTCTACAAATATTATCAAATCTTAATAGCATTTTAAAAAAATTCTAAGAAATAGACATTTTTTACAAAGTATTAGAAATAAAAATTCAAATAACAGTCCGTGGGTGCGGTGTAGTGGAAATGAAGCTTAGGTTATGGTAAAAAGACATAGGTTCAATTCCTTCCATGTGTTTCTCTATCCCATATAAATTTACCCGAAGGTATAGAGGCTTAGATCAACGGACGACTTTACTGTACCTTCTTTAGGAGTTTACCGCCCCGTCGAGTTCTCTTTGGTTTTCAAGAAAAAAAAAATTCTAATAACAACAAATTAGATATTGCAACTAAGAAATAAAACAAAAACTTACTGTACATGATTTCGACTTAAAAATATGACCTAACTTTTGTGTAAATTATTTCTCTTAAATATGTTAAACACATTCAATTTATAGAAAAACAATTCACATGTAAACATGTATCATCATCACACATGAAGCGCATGCCTTAATGCTCGTAAAAATAGTGCTAGATATGCATCCATATATACAAGCTTTAATACTAGTACTAAAAATAGAGATAGTTCTAAAACCACTTCATGCCATGATAGTATTTTACTACATATCCTTGTGATTTACCTGAATTATATGTCGTGGGTTCGATACATACTTCCTTAGAGTTTACAAGCAAAACTTGGTTCTCTAGATCTTCGAAAAAAATGATAGTATTTTACTTAGAAATAGCGAACATTCTTTGAATACTAAATCAATGACAATCAATATTGATATATCAATTCCTGCTAATTTAACCAATTATTAAAGACAATTATACATTAACAATTATTACAACACTGATTAATAATGAAAATTATACTATTAAGGGATCAACCACATCCAACTACATATGGTTTTCTAAGTCCTAAATCCAATATTTATTTTGTAAAATGAACATCATTGTGCTTATATTTGACGTATCTATTAAATATTCATTAAATTGCATTAATGTTAAATTGTTTTATTCACTTATCTATGATACTTATCTCTTATATATATAGGCGTTGAGCGTTCACACATATATAAAAAGTATATATATTTATTTCTTAAGAGAAATATTATATTTAGTGGGAGTTATAAAAATATCACGCTGTTCCTTTTTGATAACGACAAAGGGGGAGAAATTCATATGCATATTGATAGAGGGAGATATTATACTAGGGGGAGCTTTAATCATATTATAATATCATTTTATATAGAATAAATAATTTCAAAAATTATTTTGTTGTCATCATCAAAAAGGGAGAAAATGTTAGAACCTCTCTTGTCGGATTTTAATGACAACAACTATACAATTATACCGAAGAACATCTAAGCTAACTTTCAGATATATACCAAAGTATATACATGGAGATGCAAGAAGAGATATACATGACTGAAATGACGAAGGAATATATATATATATATATATATATATATATAAGAAGATATGATGATCGATATCAAAAGCGGGCTGAAATTAAAAATAAATAAACAGGTTTCATATCTCAATTTTTGTCGGTTTAGATTTTATATACAATATTCAATTTGATGATTACACACAAAAATATATTTTGAAAATTATTTTTGCAATATAACTATTTAATACATGTTTATTCAAAGAAAATAGTCAAAATATAACATTTCAAAGTAAACGAACAAGATAGTTCAACTTTAAACGTCTGGAATTTTTTGTCCCAGACGTCTCTGTACATTTAAATTTAAAAGAACTTTTTAGTTGAACTCCAAACATCTGAATTTTTTATGCTAGACTTCTATATTGAATCCAGACATCTGGTATGAAAATTCCAAACGTCTGGAAGCCTGTAGCGGGGTTTCTTTAATTTGAATTTCTAAAAAGACATGTCCTTTCTTCTTTAACAGTTGCATCCCCTGCTTTGAATAGTTCTCTACGATGGTTACTACCATTCAATTGGAACTTTTTAAATCTATAAATAGAGTTGAGAATTCACTTTTATTTTCAACAACCAAGAATTAATTTTTTCTATCTTTCTAATCTATACACGCCTATGAGTTACAAATATTCTAAACAATTTACTTTGTATAATTACACCAAATCAACATCTCAAGGAGAATATATGAGGGATATACTTAATAGACTTATTTGTTTTATATAGAACACAATCGGTCAAGAAACTTACTACCGTTTATTGTCGAAGTCCTGTTAGAGCTTTTCAGGCACGAAGTCCTATTCAGTAGCTTAGGCATTTTATAATATAGAAATTCTATTCGGCAGCTCAAACAATTTGTAAAACCTATTCCTTGGGGTTAAGTGTTAAGTGATGACATTTGTTGGTTAAATGTAGAAGGAGTCTGAGACTGGATGTAGAACAGAAATTTCGAACCAACAATAAAACTCTGGTGTGATGGCTTCTTGCTATACTTTACTATTTATTCTCGCTGCTATTGTATTTATATTGCTGCTGCTGTGATTACTGCGCTTCAATCCTGTATCTATATATTTGCCCATCATCGATCCAATGCATAACGACTTTCATTTAGTGTAAGAACAAGGCTATCATTTAAGCGTACAGTTGAGCAAGACTTTCAATATCGAATAAAATCATTTTATTAATAAATAAGATAAAATAATAATTTTATTTAAAATTTATTTAAATTAGATAAAAATTAATTTAGACTTCATAGCTCAATACGATCTTAAATAGTAAAAGAAATTGAAATTCATCTATTTAATCCGTTGCGTGTTGATCCAGCTCCAACATGCACAACATTGGTGGAGGCAAGAAAAAGTGAGATGGAAGAGAGAGATCAACCAATAGTGAGGAGTTAAGGTGACTTTTATAGATAGGGTATGATTCAACCCTTGACCGCTAAGGTGAGAGATCACATGTCATTTAAGTTTTCTTTCCGTGCACTTTACTTTTTTTTTAACGTAGTTAACGTAAAGCTCGTTTGTTCTTCAAGTTTTACATCATTTTCTGGATATTCTTCTATGTTTATCTTGATCTAATTTGCATTTTTTTTAAAGCACATGATGTAAAGCACATGATGTATGCACTTTCAATTTTTTGAACTAGAAAAAAATACATGGAACTTCAACTTTGCGTGGATTTTGATTCTATGATGCTTTCTCAATGTGAATTTGAATGTGTTTTTGAGAAAGCAAAAGGATGAGCTAGATTTTGATGGGGAAGAAGATGTTGTGGCTCGTTTTTTTTAAATATTAAATAATAATTGTAATAACATTGATGTCACATTCTTTTGGTATAAGCGTAAACTATCCATACGCCCCTCTGTGGGTAATACTAGATCTTAATATCACTACAAATTCATCTTTAGTAATTAAAACTAGAAATAAAAATTTAAACTAACAATAAATTAGCTGACGCAACCTAAAAATAAAAATTCAAACTAAGTATGATTAAATATTTATATAAATCATTTTCTCTTGAATGTATTAAACATATACAAATTGTAGAAAAACAAATCACGGACGAAACACATGCCGTAACGCTCATATACCCAACTAAATTAGCCATTCCGTCCAGAACTGGATGATTCTTATTTCCATTTTTTTTTTTTTTAATCAAATTGACTATTAGAGAGGTTTGTCTACAATGGGCTTTCAAAATCAAACCATGTAAAGTCAAAAAAACAAGAAACATATCTTTGCCTTGTCTCGTTTTAACTCTCAAATCTTATTTACTTTGTTTTCCTCTAATGTCTCCTTGAATATCCTTAATTTTAAATTTCTTCTATTCTACTATTATATTTTGTTTAATTAAAATTAATGAAAACCCAAACTAATTATTAAAAAAATGTAATCCAATGGCCTGCTTTTCACTGTAACATAGTTTTATCTTTAATAATAGTTGTAATACATTTGGTGTCACAATTTTTTGGTGTAAGCGTGAACTACCAAAAATACCCCTCTATAGTATTAACAAATCTAATAATCCTTAAAAATAGGATCAACCGTTAAACTTGCCCGATATTAACAAATCTTTTTTTTGAATTACCTAGAGAACCAAGCTTCGCTTGTAAACTCTAGGGAAGTATGTGCCTGCCAAACACATACTTCGGGTACTTGTTACAGGGTTGTCAGTTTCGGGGCTCAAACTCGTGACCTTCGATCACGCAGTCCGGACCATCAACCAACTGCGCCAACCCTGTTGGCGATATTAACAAATCTTAACATCCCATAAAAATAAATCTAACAATTAAATTTCTTTACAAATTCAAAATGTTCATCTACACTTAAAAATAGGAACTAACCAATAAACATTTTTTCTTTAATTAACTACAAATTCGTTATTTATTAATTAATAATACAAATAAAATTCAAACTAACAATAAAAATTAGATGTTGCAGCTTATAAATAAAATTTAAATTAACTACACGTTATTTCAACGTAAAAACATGATTAATTATTTGTTCAAACAATTTTTTCTTGAATTTGTTGATCATATATAATTTGTAGAAAAATAATTCATGCACGAGCAACGTGCCATTATCGCGCGCGAAGCGCGTGCCCTAACGATCGTTAGTATAACTGGACTTATATGATGTGTTGGAAAATTTAAAACATAATCAACAAAATACTTACCCGAAAATTTCCGCAACATTCCATCGGGTGCTAGCGACGTTTTCAAATTGCTGATATAAGTCTCAATATGGCAGCGTAATAATCTTGTGGATAGCATGCCTGGTGCATCAAAGTCACTCAAAACAAGAGAAAGAACAAGTTGGAACTCCACACGCCACACGTGACATGTCTATCGCCTCCCCTTTCCACGTCACGCGCGGCCGCTCCTCTTCCTCATTTGCCATACCCCACGCACGTGCGCGCGACCGCCACCGTACCTCTGCTACGGCGGTGGAAGGACCGTCCTGCCTCTTCGTTGGACCCATCGATTCTGCTAGCAAGGAAAAGCTCGAAGCTCTGTACCAACAGGTTCTTATTCTACTTCATTACTTGATTCCTACTATCATGATTGTTTTTTGGTGGCTGTATATATCCGTGGTATGTTTTAGAGATAGGCAATGATTCGATTTGGGAATGAGTACTTCTTGTCTGTATGTTTCTATCGGTTAGATGTTAATGGCTACATTATGCTGAGTGGTGATTTGCTTGAGATCGGTGTCTGATAAATTACTGCTTTTTCCTCCCAATTTGTTACTAAACAACTTTTTTTAATTAAAAATTTGATGTTTGAAAACTTCTGTATTTCTGTTTTAGTCAGTTAACCGTGTTACTATAAAATGTTCCGCTTAACGAGTTAATTCTTTTGATTTCTTATATGAAAGCTTATTAATGATGAAAGTCTATATGAATATATGTTTTATTTTGTGCTGAATTAGTTTATAATTGAAGTCTCTTTGCAGGGAAGATGCTTTCAAGTTCCAAATTGTTGGTATGACTTTTATAGGCTGCTTATTCTGATTTCTAAAAGCAACAGTTTAAAAGTCAATTTGAGTCTTTGGGAGCATGTTTTGTAAAACTTGCTTATAAGCAATTTATCAAAATTATGACTTAAGAGTCACAAGTTGCTTCTCGAAATAACTAAATGAGCCTAAAAGTTAAAAGTCAAGAGAATAAGTTGTTCTTTCACTAATGTATAAAAGCTTCTTAAAGGCCGAAAAATGATTATAAGTACAATCAAAACCAGCCTTGGGGCTATGCGGCACATGCCGCCGCATAGAGCCAATTTTTTTTTTAATTTTGTATGGCAATTTTTTTTTTCAAACAATTTTGTTGCATATAAATTATAGATCTAACAATTTATTAAGACTTACTTGCATCGGTGGTTATGCTTTAGAACTCTTACCACGTGATAACGAGTTTAAATATATATAACAATATCCCTTTTCTTTTCGAACTTTTGCCATGTGATAATGAGTTTAAATAGATATAACAATATCCTTTTGCTTTTCTAATAAATTGTCAAGAAAAATATTTAATTTTTCAATCTTTCTCTACATAATATGGATGGAAAGATCGATTTTAAGATTTCGCTTTGATCCCAAATGAACAAAGGACCGGCCCTTTGTACCATTCAAGTATCAAGTGAGTCATGTTTTTGTTTGGTAAAGGATTAGATCTTATAAGATGTGAATCGGGTGATACATATTATGGTTAACTGTTTATAATTGGTATCAAGTGAGTTATTTTTTTGAATATGTGCTGGTAACCTTTTTATAAGTTTAGGCGAGTCTTGAGATACTTATTTTATGGGGATTAATAAATTTTTGATTATGACTGTTGACCGCTGAATGTCTAAGACTGCACATGTGTGTGTATACATATGCATACATATATTATATGTATGTATGTATGTATGAGCTACACCTTAAACGTCATTCAAAGTTATGCAAATTGAAATGAAATCATTCTTTGTAGGTATGTTTTTATTCTATTCAAGGCCGTATTCACTGAGATTGACAACATTTTGAAAATACTAGTATAGTGGAAACATAACTTATTATTACTCGTTTAACTTAACCTTCCCTTCGAAATATTATTTTTTTAACATTTTAGGATTGTCCAAGCAAACCAATTTTTCGTGTTAAATATCTTGAATTATACAAAACTTATCTACAAAGTTTGTTTTCATTTCAGATATTTTATGTTTCTTTGTGTATAGATTCTACATAAGGGTGACTAATATTGGTGGTGCAAATTTGTTCTTTAGTCCGAAGGACAAAATTTACAGAAAAATTAGTCTATACGTTAACGCTTTCATAAATTAGCTCATAGGAGAAATCAGTCTCTTCTTCCCAAACCAGCACCTCCGCTTTAGATTTTTCCCATGCCAACCTAATCAGGGCCACCTGCTCCTCTGCTTCGTGCCACATCCTTTTCCTCACAAACACCTTCTTGCCATGCCTCCTCGCCCCGTCTTCACCATTTAAACTATTTTTGCAGCTTGGTCTCTGCTGCAT
This sequence comes from Allium cepa, assembly GCA_030765085.1. Classification (NCBI taxonomy): domain Eukaryota; kingdom Viridiplantae; phylum Streptophyta; class Magnoliopsida; order Asparagales; family Amaryllidaceae; genus Allium; species Allium cepa. The sequence goes on from CM060942.1 coordinate 116,273,895, forward strand.
ACCTCCATAGTTTGATCGCCACAGCCTCCTCACCGCGCCTTCTTCTTATGCCTCCTTGCAACATTCCTTGTCGCTTCTCCTCACATCTTTTCTTCTACTCTGTTGGTCTTTGCTTTCAGCAATTCCAACAGTTGCTAGTTTATGAAATGCTATGTGGAAATATCTTTACTATAAAAGTAAATTCTTAAAATGATATGTGATATATGAAAATAACAGTAAAAAATGAAATAGCATTAATGATGGTGATGTTACTATGGTCATGACGATGCTAGGATTGATTACGTAAACATGCTATGTACAAATGCTAAATAGAATAAAATTGTAAAGAATGATTTTTAATGAAACGTTATATGGAAATAGCATTACTATTTTTTTTAAAGTTCTATATGCAGAGATGTTATGCTATAAATGTAAGTGCCAACACAATGTTAGAGATGTTAGTAATATACAAATACTTAAAAAATAATAATTCCAAGTGTTAGATAAAATAGCTTTACAAAAAAGTTAGTAATTCAAACGCTAGTTACAAACAACGTTTTATATTTGATTAGTGTTATTAATGTTGTGAAAAAGTGGTAGAAATAATACTCGATTACATTAAATCATCATATTAACCAAATATGTCTAAAGAAGTATAAATTTCTCAATGAGAACAATAACAATAATACTCCAAGCCCTTAATCGAGAAATTCAGTTAAATATAGTATTTATAAGATTTCAATTCATGAAATGTTGCGTGCAACAACATTATGAGCTATAACATCCATCTTCTTCATCAAGATCGATGCCATCTCTAGTCATCTTCACTATCAATCTTCACACTCCTCATAATGTCTTCATTGAAAGGTTTTAAATTTTGGATTTTAGTCGAGTCGTCTTGGGAATTTTACACACAATATCTTATATCAGATGAGATCTCAAGATTTTAGTTGAGTGTATCTTGGTGTACATCTCAGATTGACATCTTGAATTTAAAGTTCATCTCAAAACTATCTCGGACTAAATGTCTATAATTGACATTTTAAAGATTCTTATAATAATTGTTATCTAATATAAACTTTTTAACATGCATAATTTATATAAAATGATAAACCTCAATTTTTCTTTTAAGATGAGAGTGTTAACATAATTGATTTGGTACATTGATTGAATGAATTCTAACTCATCTGAACGTCAAAAATACATATAATAAATAAAAGGTCTTTTATTTTTGCTCACTCATTAAAAGATTAGAAAAACAAAACTAGAAGGCTAACAAAAGGTAATTAGAATGCAATTTCATTTGGATCTACATAAGAAGTAAAAAAAAATTGTGTGAATGAAAAAAAATATAACATCGTATGAGGTCTTCTATTGAGATCTTACCTCAAACTTCATTTGAGATCCTTAAATCTTAGAAAGATGAGTGTCAAATAAGATATAAATAAAATTTAATGTCTCATTTCGTTATATCTCATCTTGCTCAAGTTTGACTATGAGATCTCGGGTGAGATAAACGAGATTTGACACAATCTTCCATTGTTCAATTTCCTTCTCATCAATGTTGTTCTGCCTCCATCACCATCATTGTCTCTTCCTCCATCACCATTGTGGACCGCGTCTTCTCCATCACAATCATTGTTAGTGCCTCCACTAGTTTTCGTTGTCGCATACACCAAGCCTAGCTATCCCTTCCATAGTCGCAACAGCTGTAATTGGAAAACCCTAAAATTTGAAGCTTAGGCTTGGTGTTAAATTGAGTTCCTAATAGATTATAGGCAAAAGTTTTGCTTTGAGACTAAAAGAAATAATTGTCATTCTTGAGCTTTTCTTCTTCTTCTAGAACTACCACTTCAGCCTAACGCCGCGTTTAACTTTGATTCTAATTCAATGCTGAATTTACGAAGCTCACTCTATTTTAAGCCTATATCACAACCTCCTTGCCTATAAAAAGCTACACATGGCTTATGTATATGGTACAATCACAAATTAGTAATTCATCTTCTATTTTCCTTTTTTGAGATTTGAACTTAAAATTTATATTTTGTTCTTTATCATTTTCTCCTACTAAGATTCATAGGACTTGGACTAAAACACTAAAGATAACATTACTTTAAAAAAAGCCGTAGGACCATGGCTATTTTTATTTTTTCCTTTAAGTGCTACACGGATGAAGTAATTGATGCAGCGCAATCTACTTATGTCTTAGGTCGCCAGCGACCTAGCGAGTTGTGACTCGAGTCGTGCCATTTTTATGTCGCCTGCGAGAGATAATGCAGCGCAATCTGATAAGTCGCTCACTATAAATATCTTAGGTCGCTCACAAGCTATAAGCGACCTAGCGAGTCATATTGACCGACCTAGCGAGTTAAGCGATCCAACGCGCATATCCTTAGGTCGCTCACATCCAACGCGTATTTCCTTAGGTCGTTACGACCTAAGGAGTTCCGACCTAGTGGGTCGCTCACCTACCTTAAGTCGCCCAGAAGTTTAGGTCGCTGAAGTTAAGTCGCTCAATCCATAAGTCGTTCCTGAAACAGAGATTCCTTAAGTCGCTCCATGTTTAGGTCGCTGAGATTTCTTAGGTCGTTCCAGTCTTATGTCGCTCAGTTTTCAGAAGCCGTGCTATGTTGTTAAGTCGCATATGGTGTTATGTCGAATATGTTGTAATTCCTTAAGTCGTATGTCGTTGTACTTATGTCGCGTGATGTGTTGTAACATGTTGTTGTAATTTCTTATGTCGTTTGTGCTTAGGTCGTTAAGTCGTATACTGATGTAACTTGTTAAGTCGTAAGTCGCGTGTGTTGTTAAGTCGTGTATTGTGTTATCTCGTGTGTCGCATGTATGTTGAATCGTGTATGCTGTGTTGTATAATCTCTATAAATAGGGATGCGATGTCATTGTAAAAGAGTTGATTTGGAATAAAATTTGTTTGTGTGCCTTTTGCCACTTTTGTTGAAGTTGAGTGTGATCTCCTTCTTCTTCCATCTTCGGATATTCGAGTGCGCTCGAATCAACGAACTTGAAGCCGATTGACGGAATCTCGTGCGCGAGATCAACGTCGAAGAATCGTAGATCTTCTAACGCGGAATCGTGCGCGATCAACGTGTTGAAGATAGCTAGAATCCGATATCTTGAGAGATCAACGGATTTGGGCATTTATCTTGTTTTACTTGACACGAATCATTTCGTGAGGAAGAAATTTGCGTCAATTTGTATCAAAACATTAATAGCACATCAAAGTGATTAATCCGCTGCGTCACTCATTTGGTATCAAAGTTTAAAGAGCTTGCATAGCTAAGTTGAAGCTAAGTAAGATCAAGGCCGAGTTAAAGCCGAGCCGAGCTAAGTGCAGAACCAGGTTGGGTCGAAGCCGAGCTAGTGCAGAGCCGAGTTAAAGTAGTATTTGTGTTGGATCCGAGTTTGTTGATAATCATGCCTCCGAGACGTGCTAATCGCTATCAGCAAGTTGAAGATGTGTATAGAAAACAAAAAGCTGAGCAGATGGAGCAGCGTATTAATGAGAAATTTGATGAAGGTATTGGAAAGTTAGAGAAGTTGATGAGAGACATGAATCAAAGTCAAAGGAGAACTTCACCAGTTTCGCACCATAGTGGAAACAGAGTTTCACATTCAGTTTCGGAAGAAAGGAGAATGTCACCACAATCTTACCGAGATAGAAGAGAATCATCAGTTTCAATGAGAAGAGAACACTATGAGTATTGACATGAAGAAAGAAGAACCCCACGTGGATTTGACAATGAATCGTATCATGATGTTGAAAGACGTGATAGAAGGGATATGTGTAGTCATAGAGATGTAGATGGACGGGATCGATATCAACATACATGATTTTGAGGAATATGGTGATAGAGGAAGTATTTATTATCGAGATCGAGGCCAAGTGCGAGATCGATATCTTGATTCAGAGAATGATCGTAAATGGGAATCAGGTATGAGGATGGAAATTCTAGAATTCAATGGTGGTATGCAAGCAGAAGAATTTCTTGTTTGGTTGTCAAATGTTGAAGAAATTTTGGAATTCAAGGAGGTGCCTGAGAATCGCAGAGTTCAGTTAGTTGCTACAAGGCTAAGGGGAAGAGCCATGGCATGGTGGCAGCAAACTAAACTAACATGGGAGAGAATGGGAAAATCAAAAGTTGTTACTTGGGAGAAGATGAGAAAGATGATGAAAGCAACTTTTTTGCCGTACAATTATCAGTCTTCTATATATCAACGTTTGCAGAACTTGAGATAAGGGACGAGGACCGTGAATGATTATGCAGATGAATTTTATGAGTTGATTGCAAGGAATGATATTATGGAAACAGAGGAACAACTAACAGTTAGATATATTGGAGGGTTACGAATGCAGATTCAAGACATGGTGAATATGTTTAATCCAATGTCTATTGCTGAAGCACATCAGAAAGCTCTAGCTTGGGAGAAGCAAGGGAGACGAGGAGGTGGTGTGTTTGTGAATGCTAACAACTAGAGTAAGGGAGCTAGTAGCAGTGCTAATATTTCCAAGGCAGTTAGTAAACCAGTTGTTAATGAAGCCGTTAAAGCAAAGGTCAACAATAGTATCAAGTGCTATAACTGTCAGGAGTTTGGTCACAAAAGCAATGAATGCACAAAGCCAAAGAAGAGAACCTTAGTTGCAGAGGAATGTGAGTATGAGGATGTGGAAGCTGAAGTTGACTATTCTCAACCATTGAAGTTTGATGATGACGAAAAAGTTGTGTCAGGGGATGAAGGGTGTAATTTGATGATAAGAAGATCTTGTTTAGTGCCAAAGCATGAGAATGATTCTAGTTGGCTACGAAGCAATATCTTTCAGTCTACATGTACTATCTTGGGGAATGTTTGTCGGTTTGTTATTGATGCGAGAAGCTGTGATAACATTATTTCGAAAGAAGCCGTCACGAAGTTAGGGTTGAAGACTGAAAAGCATCCTGGATCTTATAAACTGGCATGGTTGAAGAAAGGTGGAGAAGTTACATTGGGAAGGCGAGCATTTGTTACATTTTCTATTGGGAAGAAGTACAAAGATGATATTTGGTGTGATGTTGTGGATATGGATATGTGTCATCTACTATTGGGAAGACCGTGGCAGTATGATCGAAATGTACAACATTATGGTCGCACCAACAATTACAGTTTCATGTTCGAAGGTACACAAATTACTTTGGTTCCGAAGAAGCGTGAGCAAAGTGAAAGCAAAGCAGAGAAGAAGGTGGAATCAACTAGCCTATTATCTTCGAAAGAATTTGTTGAAGAGGTGAAAGATAGTGCTGAAATGTTTATGTTGATTGGGTATGAAGCAAGTGAAGATGTTGAAATTCCTGAGGAGGTTAGACCAGTGTTGGATGAATTTGAAGATGTTTTTCCTACAGAATTGCCCAAGAAATTACCGCCGCTGAGAGATATACAACATCAGATTGATCTAGTGCCAGGTGCTGTTTTACCGCATATGCCACATTATCGGATGAGTCCAAAGGAGCATGAAGAGTTGAGGAGACAGGTTGAAGAGTTGCTTGAGCAAGGGTGTGTTCGAGAAAGTCTCAGTCCTTGTGCTGTACCAGCTTTGTTAGTGCCGAAGAAAGATGGTTCATGGAGGATGTGTACAGATAGCAGGGCACTCAACAAAATAACTGTCCGATACAGATTTCCTACGCCAAGACTTGATGATCTATTGGATCAACTTAGTGGATCTGTAATCTTTTCAAAGATTGATCTTAAGAGTGGGTATCATCAGGTTCGTATTAGACCAGGTGATGAATGGAAGACATCATTCAAGACTCGAGAAAGATTATATGAATGGCTGGTCATGCCGTTTGGTCTATCGAATGCACCAAGTACATTTATGAGGGTGATGAATCAAATTTTCAGACCTTACATTGGGAAGTTTGTTGTTGTTTATTTTGATGATATCTTGATCTATAGTGCAAGCACAGATGAGCATATTCAACACTTACGGAAGGTGTTAAATATTCTTCGTCAAGAACAGTTCTATGTAGCGGCGAAGAAATGCGTGTTCATGACGTTAAATGTTTTATTTCTGGGTTATGTCGTGTCCAAGGAGGGGATTCAAGTGGACCGAAGGAAAGTAGCAGCAATCAGAGATTGGCCACAGCCCAAGACTATAACAGAAGTCGGGAGTTTTCATGGGTTAGCTTCATTTTATCGAAGATTTATACCGCACTTTAGTAGTGTGATGACTTCTGTTACAGATTGTATGAAGGGAAAGAAGTTTTCATGGATGGAAGAGGCAGGATTTGCTTTTGAGCGAATCAAGGAACATTTAACCTCAGCACCGATTCTAGTATTGCCGGATTTTCAGTTACTATTTGAATTACATACAGATGCATCTAAAGTTGGAATTGGAGGAGTGTTGAGTCAGAAGGGTCGTCCAATTGCTTATTTCAATGAAAAACTTTCTGGAGTAAAGATGAGATTCAATACTTATGATGTGGAGTTCTATGCTATTGTGCAGGCTGTGAAGCATTAGAGACATTACTTGTTCCATAAAGAATTTGTTTTGTATACAGATCATGAAGCGTTGAAACATTTACAAGGGCAGGATAAAATTGCAGCTAGGCATGCATCGTGGATAGCTTATTTGCAGCAATTTACATTCGTCGTCAAGCATAAGTCTGTTGTAACTAATCGCGTTGCCGATGCATTGAGTCGAAGGAGTAGTTTGCTAACAACTATGCGAGTAGAGGTGATGGGTTTTGACTTACTTTCAGATTTGCTTACATCAGATTCTTATTTTTTCAAGATCCTAGACGAAGTCAAACAGGGAAGCATGGATGGATATATGCTGGTTGATGGTTTTCTGTTCAGAGGAAATCAGTTATGTATTCCAGATTGCAGTTTACGAATGAAGATTATTAAAGAATTGCATGAGGAAGGACATGTGAGCCGCGACCGTACTATGCAGTTGATTTCAAAATCTTATTTTTGGCCGTCAATGAGAAAAGAAGTTGAAAAGTTTGTTCAGAGGTGCCATATTTGTCAAGTTTCAAAGGGGACCGCGACAAATGCAGGTTTATATTTGCCGTTGCCTATACCTACTAAGCCATGGGTGGATGTTAGTATGGACTTTGTATTGGGTTTGTCGAGGACGCAACGTGACAATGATTCTATCTATGTGGTGGTCGATTGTTTTCAAAAATGATACATTTTATCGCATGCAAGAAGACGGCAGATGCAGTTAATGTTGCACAGTTATACTTCAGAGAGATCTATCGTCTTCATGGGTTGCCTGAATATATTGTTTCAGATAGAGACACTCGTTTTCTGAGTCATTTTTGGATGAGTCTATGGAAAATGGTCGGGACAAAGCTGAAATTCAGTAGTGCTTATCATCCACAGACTGATGGACAGACAGGAATTGTGAACAGATCCCTAGGTAATCTATTGCGATTCTTCGTGGATGATAATTTGAAGAGTTGGTATTCGAAGTTATGTCAAACTAAGTTTGCACACAACCATGCAGTTAATCGAAGCACTGGGTTCAGTCCATTTCAGGTTGTTTATTCAAGTATTCCTAAAGAACCGTTAGATTTATCTACAGTACCACAGCAGAAAGGAGTGATCAAACGGGCTAGTGATTTGGTGAATGAATCGCAAGAATGCCACAAGGTTGTGCAAGAGCGATTGCTTAAGGCGAATGAGAAATACAAGCAATCCGCAGATAGTAAACGACGACATGTTGAATTCAAAGAAGGAGATTTTGTATATGCAGTATTAACTAAGGATCGATTTCCTATTGGTGCTTACAACAAGTTAGCTGCTAGGAAGATTGGTCCTTTGGAAATCGTGAAGAAGATCAATGAGAATGCTTATCAGTTAAGATTGCCGGATCATATTCATACTGCTGACGTTTTCAACGTCAAACATTTGATTCCGTATCATGAGCACAAGCTTGTCGAGGAAGAGTAAAGTGTGAATTCGGGGTCGAATTCTTTTCAACCAGGGGAGGATGATGCAGCGCAATCTACTTATGTCTTAGGTCACCAGCGACCTAGCAAGTTGATAAGTCGCCCAAGCGACCTAGCGAGTTGTGACTCGAGTCGTGCCATTTTTATGTCGCCTGCGAGAGATAATCCAGCGCAATCTGATAAGTCGCTCACTACAATCATCTTAGGTCGCTCACAAGCTATAAGCGACCTAGCGAGTCATATTGACCGACCTAGCGAGTTAAGCGATCCAACGCGCATATTCTTAGGTCGCTCACATCCAACGCGCATTTCCTTCGGTCGTTACGACCTAATGAGTTCCGACCTTGTGGGTCGCTCACCTACCTTAAGTCACACAGAAGTTTAGGTCGCTGAAGTTAAGTCGCTCAATTCATAAGTCGTTCCTGAAACAGAGATTCCTTAAGTCGCTCCATATTTAGGTCGATGAGATTTCTTACGTCGCTCCAGTCTTATGTCGCACAAGTTCCAGAAGCCATGCTATGTCGTTAAGTCGCATATGGTGTTATGTCGAATATGTTGTAATTCCTTAAGTCGTATGTCGTTGTACTTATGTCGCGTGATGTGTTGTAACATGTTGCTGTAATTTCTTATGTCGTTTGTGCTTAGGTCGTTAAGTCGTATACTGATGTAACTTGTTAAGTCGTAAGTCGCGTGTGTTGTTAAGTCGTGTATTGTGTTATCTCGTGTGTCACATGTATGTTGAGTCGTGTATGCTGTGTTGTGTAATCTCTATAAATAGGGATGCGATGTCATTGTAAAAGAGTTGATTTGGAATAAAATTTGTTTGTGTGCTTTTACCACTTTGGTTGAAGTTGAGCGTGATCTTCTTCTTTTTCCATCTTCGGATATTCGAGTGCGCTCGAATCAACGAACTTGAAGCCGATTCACGGAATCTCGTGCACGAGATCAACGTCGAAGAATCGTAGATCTTCTAACGCGGCATCGTGCGCGATCAACGTGTTGAAGATAGCTAGAATCCGATATCTCGAGAGATCAACGGATTTGGGCATTTATCTTGTTTTACTTGACACGAATCATTTCGCGAGGAAGAAATTTGCGTCAATCTGTATCAAAACATTAATAGCACATCAAAGTGATTAATCCGCTGCGTCAGTAATATATTATAAAATATTTTAGGGACATGGAAGGCAGTAGAGCTAAAAAAGAAGAGAGTTGGAAACCACATTTTGCTATTAATGTTCTTGGGTTTTTTTTTGAATATTATATTTGCTGAATATTCCAGTTAATTTACCAAAGCATCTCCATAATAATACCTCATGCATTGTGCAACTTGAAAACCACTTCTAGTCATCCTATATAGGCTTCACACTGTATGATTCAACTTCCATATATTTTTAGGAATTGTTGACAATTTGAAACATTTCTGATTCTAGCTATTTAGATATCCTTGTCTATGCGACATAAGAAGATGATATCCATGGCATAGTTGATATGAACATGACAATTACGATTCCTGAATTTATACATTTAATTTATTGAAATGTGCATTGGGTCATTTTGTTAGATCATCATTTGTGCATTATCAAGAAATGAGTTCTATCAAAATTTTAAGAGTGTATGTACTAACGTGAAACTATTTTTCCCATCCTCACAGGCTAGATATTCCTATTACAATGGAAAACCTCTAATTCTTGATGATATGTTTGATAAAGTTGAGGTAAAAACATTAATTTCCTTTTCTCATTGCCTGATATATTGTTGTTATTTTTGTATTAGTCGGTTTAAATATTTTACTGTGCAAAACAGCTGAAACTGCGTCTTTATGGTTCAAAGTTTGTTGTAAAATATCCACGTTGCAGTATTAGACGACAGTCCACTTATTCAGATGCCGAGGTATAAAAATTCAACATTCTTCTTTTTTGTAATATATTGAATTTTAATTTTAAGAATGTGCTTGACATCATTGTTAAGGTACATCAGTATCAGACATGGTTTACGCCTTGGGAAAGGCCTTTTGCAATATTTAGAAGTAAAGCTAGTTTTCAATGGTGGCTCTAGTAAACTCTTGCGTAGCAGGAAGCTTTGCTCGCTGTTTTTTCCCGTCCACATTTTTTTTTCTGGTTTTAATTTACTGGAAACCCTTGCATTTGGCTTATAATTTTGAACCATCATGTACTATGCATTCCCGAAACTGTCTAAATCTGCAATTTATCTACTCTAACCTTCCTATGGTCATACAGTGGTAACTGGTCAGTTATAAAGAGAACAATGTTGAATAATGTACCACAATGTGAAATGTTATCACTGTTCCCTTTTATTTAGACAAAGTAAAGGAGTTTCTGTAGGTTGACCTTCCGGATTATTACAAATTCTACTTGTTTGTGATGTTGACATAATTTTTTGTATAGGACAGGAAGACCCCTCTCAAGTAGTTGCATTAGCAAGTGTTTGGATGCTTCTTCTACTTTTTGGATCAGTTGCCGTATCTATACCTATATTTATTGCCATTGGACATACTTTTCGAGATGTTATTGATTCAGGCTATTTTCTTAGAGGGAAACATACACTTGATATGCTTACGATGTTAAATGCATCTCTATTCATTGGACTTGGAGGTTTCATTGGTTATCCTATAGCTTCTGCCTCTGGTATGTTTGCACGGTTGCACGTTTTGCTTATATGGCAAATTTGTTTGGAAATTTGGCTTTTTTTTCCTCGAGAAGCATAATTGTATTCACATTTGTTTTCATTTGATGCTACTAGCAAAGTTTGAGGAAATTGTGTCATATAATTTATTGCTGTGAGAACATGTTCTCTAATGACCAAACTTGGTGAACTTCATGAATTGATCACTGTGGCTGTCCCTCTGCATCCTACTAGTCTGTATTATTGATATATTGCATGCACTGGAAATCAAATTTTTTGGAAATGTTTTTCATGTGCGACAATTTTCACTATTTACTTTGTTGAGCAGGAGCCAATATTAGGCTCTTTTATCCCTAAGAAAAAATTATACACGTTTTGTACATTGATATTGATTATGTTTTGCAATTGTTATTCACAGTCCAAGCATTGCGTGGTTTATGGAGGAATAACTTAGTAGCATTGAAAGGATCATGCCCAAATTGTGGAGAGGAGGTTGAACACTGGTCTTAATTTTTTTTCTCTTCTGCAATTTCTAGTGTATGTATACATGGTTTATTAACATAAGCATCTATCTGTGAATCACACTTGCAGGTATTCGCATTTGTACGAGCAGAAAAGTCTAGTTTACAATCTCATTGTACAGAGTGTCATGTGTGTGAAAGTTCCCTAGAATTTCGTCCCAAGGTAGAGGTAAAATTATTTTATTACATGTAGCAGAAAGCTTACTTTATGTTGGTTACAAACTTTACAGAGATCAAAAAAGTATAGTATGTTTTTAGAGTGTTAATCTTTCTTGTTGATTTAGTATCTCATATATTGTTTTTCCTTTATTATATTTAGCAAATTATATATTTTTTTATAGCCAACTCAAACAATCGACTTATTAAGAAATCCAAATTGTATGGCTGAAATAATTCAAACAACTGACATATTGATACCCAATCCAAACAATAAATAATTACTCAACATAACTACGTTCAAGACAAGATTGCATGAGCAAAAGCTTTAGTTATAGCAATTTTGATTGGTTTACATCAAGTGTCGTTATAGCTGATCAATAGACGCTTGAGAGTTTAACATACACCGGTTGTAAGAGTTTCGTGAAGAGTAATTTTGCAATATAATTAATATGGGTATAATTGGGAGAAAAAAATTAGAACCTCTAAAAACACTCTGATTTGATGGGTTGAGAATTACTATTAAAAAATCACACAACAACGGTTTTCACCGATTTGATAATCAACAATAACCGGTGTGGAAAAAAACATATAAGCAAGGGTTATTACAACACCTGAAATGCAAAACCGTCCAAAATCAGTCAAAATCGGTAGAAAACAAACTTCCAAGCGGAGGGTGTGTAATAAGTAAATACAAAATGTATGAGTTCGAAAATATGCTCCTAGGTTCCGGGTAAGGAAAAGCCTAAAAGATTTTTTGATGTATTTGTGTATCAACTTAATAATGTATGTGATGCAGATCTGCTTTCTATAAAAAATAAACATCTTCCGAACAACTGAGATTCGCCAATATATATAGCATGAAATCATATGAGAGAGTATATCTCAAATTAACTTTCCCCTAGTATAGAACCACCAAGAGATGAGTCTAAGTCGGAGGCTAGTGGATTACCTCGCAGTCTTATCACTTATTACTATAACACCTTCACTTGAAGACGAGTGGGATGTACATTTTCATGAAATTATAGTCTTGGGGTAGACCATTAAGCAGAAGTTTCCACATACTGGTGGAAACTTTTGACTGAAGTTCGAGGAGACATCAAATACAAAGGCATGATGATCCCAAATTGTGTTCCATGCAGTTTTTAATCCCTTATTTATTCCTTCCTCCTCTTCATTTCTTCGCCAACTTCTCCCTTTACCCCCAAATCCAAAAATAAGGAAGAAATAAATAAGGAATTAATAAGCTGGTGATTTCAAAAAAGTATATAAATCGGCTACAGTTTTAGAGCAGAGAGAGCACTTAAGGAAGCCATACTTTGTCTTTTTTCAAGGCTTTTGAGAGCTTAAAAGAACATAACAGTTAGTAATGTTCAACTTACACCGTAAGAAAAGGGATATATCTATATATTCAAACTCACACACCTAAATTTTAATCTGTTGGGTGGATCTAATGGTAAATAATAGTTTTAAGTGTAAAGTTCTGAGTGTAATGTTGAGTCTAAAGATCCGTTACTATGTAAGAGAACGTCTCTCTTTGTGATTTGGACATAGAACGCTTATGTCTACAATCCATGAAAGTAATAGAACAGTCTATTTAACGAAAACATGCTCAAGTGCAAATTGATTCTTGACTGTTAATTTTTCAAATTTAGGCATCATCAAGCCAAAAAATGATTAAGTGGTGCTTTATAGTGCCTCACTTCGTTTTTAAGTGAAAATTAAGGATCAGGCTAAAAAGACAATGTGTGAATTGAGATGCAAAATTTAATGTAATGAAAGTGTAAGAATTCAAGTATTCTAAAATGTCTGTATTGTATTGCAAAATAAATTTTTACTCGTAAGATTTTTAATGCTCTAATCAAGCCTAATGTCAAAGAACACATTTTTCTGCTTTGAAATTAAGCGGTGCTTAGGTACACCATTAAACTTGGTGATAATTTTCTCACTTCACCTCGATTAGCACTTGATATAACTCTAGTTATAGAAGAAAGTAATTTTTTTTGGGGTTCTCTATTCATATCATTATTCTTTTTAAGCACTCCTGATGTTTAAGAAAACAGAGATTCAAAGTAGAAAAAGTGAAAAATGAAAATGTTAAGTGCTATATTAGGATTCCCTGGATTTTTAGTTTTTGTGCTAATTTCATGCAAGGGATATACAAATTCTAGACTAAAATTAGGAGGTATCAAATATCAAGTTACCAAAATACCCCCTGAAATCCTCCAGTTGAACTATTATTACATTTCGACAAAGTGGGTTTTCTGTCATAGTAGCTAAGTCCTATACATCTAACCTATATTCATATGACTGAACATTTGTTCTATGATTAAAAGACTCATAAGTTTCTTATATTTCCCTATGCAGCAATCTACATCAAAGCCTGGTGAACGGTGGATCTATGGTCGCATTTACCTCATTTCTCGGTCCAACGCCAATATCAGAAATCTCTTGTGAAATAATTCAGGGCACTGCACAAAATCAAATGTTCATTATCTCTCAGATAGTCTTCTGCTTACAGTATAATTTTGAAAATTGTTTCACTGTAACCAAATTTGGATCATGTGCTAGCAAACCTAAATGGACTTCTGTGTCACAATAAATCCTAATTGCTACATTATGAGGTAAAGATGGAAACTATACACGACTGTACATAAAATTTGATTGTGATTTGTTTACATTTTAACTACAGCAGTTGCCTAATATGAAAAGATTGGTTTGTGGTTACTTAAATTGAGATTAAGTACAAGAAGCTTCACTTTATACCATGCCTTGAAAAGTGGGCTTTGATTGTATGAACCAAAGCCATCTATATTGCTTAGCATGCAAACTATTGTTGTTGAAATTGTATCATAACTGTTATCAGTAATTTTATTAGAAGTTTTAATGAAGTGAAAGTATCACGTTTCTATGTAAAAGAAAATGCTGATTCTTGTAAGTACGTTACATTATACATGAACTGACTAGCGTAATATAATAGGAGAGTAATTACATAGCATTAACATTTGTCAATGTGCATGCATAGTCACTAGATGTTAGATGTTTGAAATGACCCAGCCATCTCTTAAATTGAATACAATTTTGTTCACACTTTTTTTAAAGTGTGAACAAAACACTTTCCTCCTATTGGAGGAATTTGGTGGGTCACATATGAGACCCTTCTGAATTCCTCCAATAGAAACTGAGTGTTTTGTTCATAGTTCGAAAAAAAGTGAACAAAATCATTCTTCCTTAAATTGATCCAGCTCGTTGTGCTGCCGTTGAAAGTGCATGATTCTCCTCAAAATGAAGGTGATGTTACATGACAATTAAGAGCATTTCCAATGTGGGGTGATTCACCTCCAAAAGGAGTTTGGTTGGTCTATTTGGATCAACTAAAACAACCTCCGAGATCGCTTAAGAGATCACCGATTTATTCGGCATTATTAATTCTGGCTGAGTCAGCCGATATTAATAATGTCAGATATGTGACGGTACTAAATATTATCTTGTATGCTTATCCAACATTATAAATGTTTGATAAGTCAATAGTAATATTTATTATCATTATACATTTTCATATTTATATCTTTTTTATCCATTACAAATGTAGCGGTTTGCTTTAGTCTTACTTCTACAACCAATTCATTCTCACAAAATCAATATTATTTTAGCAAAAAAATAGCAAAAAAAGGTCAAATAACCAATGAGGAAATAAATCGATGAATTCGGCCTACCCTATATTTCATTTAGTTAATCAAAATTTAGATTTCTGTGATATTTTTTCGTCTAATCGACAGAGTAATCAAAATTATCAACAACATTCTTAACAAAGGTTTCAAGTATGTTCTCATCTACAATCACAACAAATCAGTCTTAGATATAATGATCTCAGTTGTCAAATATTAGTCCACGATATCGATACAAAATTATAAGCCAATTCGTGATGTAACCATTATCAAATGCTCAACTGCTCAACTCAGGTAGAATTTGTAATTATCAATTTATACTTTTATGATGAGGCTTAATTAAATGCAAAATGATTTTGACGATTACGAAGAAGATGAAAATTTATGGGGCAGAAAAAATGATTTGGTCAAGAATCCCAATGGACTCAAAGAAGAGCGAACATAGGAGGGATTAGCATCAATCGGTTGTCGATTCATGAAAACATCGGATTATCACCCAATAAATCATATTAAAGAAGATGGTTGATTAATGGATAAAAAGAACTTGTTGTGTATTAGCCAATGTTCAGAAGATCTAAAGAAAGATATGTCTCAAACCGAGTTTACTTTATGGAGATCCATTTCCAACTTGTTCCATTATTGTCTTTCTAATAGTCTTCCTAGAAGCGTTGAGTCGTTGAAAACTCAATGAAAAAGTATTAACAAGGCATGCAAAAAATGGAATGAGATAATTTCGGTGTTGCTCACTAGACGATAAAGCGGGACCACAAATGTCATTTCAGTAAGTTTTTAGTAGCAATTGTTTTCATAGTTAACTGTGACATAACAAACATCTGATAAATGAAAAAAAATTCACCTCGAAAAGGTTAACCAATTATATGTATAAGAATAAGTGTAGATGGTCGTATTACCAAAATAGTAAGTAACAACAAAAAGTGTAAGAACTGTACGAAAAACTTATACACGGATGCATAAAAATAAGATACTGATATAAAGCAGTAAAGAATTTTGAGGCCTGCCTTAACAATCTCCTTAAAACTTTATTTGCAAAGTTTTCCAAGATAAAACAGAATAATCTACATGAGATTGTGACGAGTACGTATACTCTGTGATTTGATAATGCTTTGATTTGAGAATAGAATGAAGATGAAGAAAATGAAGAATGTGATCTCTAGTCCTCTCTTTTTTATAGCTTTCAACTGTTGCGTCTACTTAGAAGGTTGCTTCTTTTCTTTTGAATCAAAGAGTCAACTGCAATACCAACCAGTTATTTCTATTTGTTTGTCATTTGCAACGCCCAATAGTCGTTTATGTTCATGTGTCATTTGCAAACGCCCAACGATCGTTTTTGTTCATTCGTCAGTTGCGACACCCAACAATCATTTCTGTTTTGAGCCAACAGTCGCATCCGTCCATCACCAATATCCACATTCGTGTCTGTTCATCATTGTTTGTGCATGTCTGAAAATATTACTATTCAAAATATGTTTTGTTTTTTCTAGCAAAAAGATAGCAACACATTAGACCCGAACCCGGCCGGCTGGTCGGACGGACGGACGTGCGTTTAAACCATGGCCATATAGGTCTTCTTCCTTGCACAAATCTTCCTAACCCTAAGGGCCAATATAGGTTAATGGAAGGAGTATATAAACATGAAAATTTTCTTTGTTTTTGGCGACGTGGGACCATATTTTCAATCACTATGCAAGGAACTCTAACAATCCCTCACATGAATGACAATACATATCTCCCCCACATAAAGGAGAATATCACATAGTACATATGGAAAAATACTATATCGAGAATAAGTAGATATTTCACTTTGAACTTTCTGTAGTTAAAACTTATCAGATATACTTGGCTAATCGGTGGATAATTTTACCTTGAATAGTCAACCGTTAGTGTATAACCAGACAATAAGCTTTTACAAAGCATTGTTTCCCTTCACGTCCAATCTCTTGGTTATGTTCATTTTGGTCATGAACAAATTTGGTTCTGCGAGTGTATTTTTAGAGCATTTAAGCATTAATATTCTCATAGAGCCGACCCAACTCACACTAACATAGGTGATCGCATCCAGAAGTTTTCAAGATATGAACATCATTAAAAACATAGCTTAACCTTTTCAATACTTCTGTAGGCATGCATTCTATTGTGCATCATAGGAATGGAGTAGGACTAAGTTCAAACGAATACATTACTTCTTGAGATACTCATAACTGGTTTGCCCAATGATCCTAGTCTGTGGGTTCTCCAGTCGCTAGGATAGGTTTCCATATAAGGATACTCTTTTTGGTTTAGGCTTTCAAACCCATTCCCTTCGATGTGTAGTCAATTTTCTCTCTTGATAAACCTTTAGTAAATGGGTCCGCTAGGTTGTCAGTAGTCCTTACATATTTAGTGAAAATAGTTCCATTTGAGAGTAACTGTCTAACTATGTTATGGCGTTGATGAATGTGTTGTTATTTTCCCTTATATACAAAGTTTTGCGCTTTGCTTAACGTTGCTTGGTTATCGTAGTGAATACATATGGTCGTTACAGGTTTGGACCAAAATGAAATATCTTTTAAAAATTGACGAAGCCATTCTGCTTCTTCGCCTGCTTTATCTAATGCGATGAACTCAGATTTCATAGTGGATCGAGCTATGTATGTTTGTTTAGTAGATTTCCGCGACATAACTGCTCCTGCAACATAACCACTAGTTGATTTAGATTTCTCTAAATCTAAAATATAGTTTGCATCACTATATCCTTCTAAGATGGTAGGATATCTTCCTTAATGTAACAAAAAGTTTATGGTATTCTTTAAATATCTCAACATTCTTAGTAATGCTTTCCAGTGTTTCTTCCCTGGGTTACTTGTATACCTGCTTAGTCGACTTACTGCATAAGAAATATCTGGTCTTGTGCAATTCATGAGATACATTAAACATCCTATTACACGAGAGTATTCCAGTTGCATTACACTCTCATTAGTGTTTTTGTGCAGTACTTTCGATGGATTAAAGTTGTTCTTACCCCTTTGATTCCATAATTTTAGAATATTTCAATCACTTTTTCTACATAGTGTGACTGAGATAATTCAATTTCATTAGGTGTTTTTATAATGTTGATTCCCAAAATAACGTCTGCAACTCTTAAGTCTTTCGTGTCGAAATTGTTAATTAACATTTTCTATATGGTCTCTATAGCTTTAATGTTGGGACCGAAGATTAGCATATCTCATATGTAGGAAAATCATCACATATGATTGTCCAACTTGTTTGTAATAAGCACATTTATCACATTCATTTATATGAAAATTATTTTTCATCATGACATTATCAATTTTTTTATGTCATTGTTTCGGAGCTTGTATGAGTCTGTATAATGATTTGAGTAATCTACAAATTGTGTTCTCATTTCCTTTGGAAATAAAACTTTCAGGTTGCTCCATGTAAATCTCCTCATCAAGATCTCCATTTAAGAATGCTGTTTTTATATCCATTTAATGAATTTCTAGATTATAGATGGATGCAATTACTATTAGCATTCTTATTGAGGTTATTAGTGTAACCAGTGAATAAGTATCAAAGAAGTCTACACCTTCTTTTTGACGATATCATTTGGCTACCAATTTGGCTTTATGTCTGTTAATAAAGCCATCTGGTTTCATCTTCTTCTTAAAATCAATTTACAACACATTTTTTTGTTCCAAGTAGAATGTCAACTAATTCCCAAGTTATATTACTTAGAATTGAACCAATCTCACTTTTGATTACTTCTTTCCAACATGAAGATTCTGAAGATGACATTTCCTCTTTGTAAGTTTGAGGTTCATGTTCTAACATGTAGGTAAAGAATTCTGAGCCAAAAGACTTGGAAGTTCTTGCCCTTATGCTTCTTCTTGGTTCAATTTCATCCTTCTCACAATGAGTTTGATCGTCATGTGGTTCATCCCTTTCTTCTCTTGTCCATTTAGGGACAAATGCTCGATCATTCTTTTTGTGTGGAAACACATCTTTAAAGAATGAAGCATCTCTTGACTCCATGATTGTATTTATACTGATGTCATTTATATCAGACTTGAAGACTAATGATCTGTATGCGCTACTATTTTCAGCTGCTCCTAGATAGCGATAGTCTACAGTTTTTGGTCCAAGTTTGACTTTCTTGAGAGGAGAAACTAGCAGTTTTGCCAAGCACCCCCACACTTTGAGGTATTTAAAACGTAGTGGGTGTCCTTTCCATAACTCATATGGAATTGTTCCTGTTTTGCTATGTGAAACCCTATTTAGTATGTGATTAGACATAATTAGGGCTCCCCCTACAAGTTCGTAGATAGACCAAAAGTTAATAGCATAGCGTTAACCGTGTCTTTTAGCGTTCTCTTCTTTCTCTCGCAATACCTTTTTTATGGTGAATATAAGGCCGTTCTTTGATAAATTATTCCATTTTCTGCATAGAATTATTCAAATGATGGTTCATATTCTCCCCCTCGATCTGATCTCAATATCTTGATCTTTTTGTTAAGTTGATTTTCTACTTCAACTTTGTATTTTATAAATGATGTAATTGCTTCATCTTTACTATTTAAAAGATATATAGCAATATCGTGTATAATCGTCAATGAATGTGATAAAGTACTTTTTTCTACCTCTTGTAGGTAATTACTTGCAGTCGCATAAATCAATATATTCTACTCCTATCAATAGTATGAAATTGTTTTTTGATCATTTTCGCTTCTACCCATGTCTCACATTTGTATTTTTTGTCTACTTGAAATTCTGGAATTAATCCTAGGTTCGCAAGTTTTTCATTTTTCAAAAATTTATGCATCCTAATCTATCATGCCATAATAGAGTTTCATGCACAACAAAATAAAAACTTCGTTTTATTCATTGCATAATCAGAATACATAGTTTTTTTTACCGACTACGGCTATATATGCCTTAAACAGGCCATCGCATAAATATCCCCTTCCTATATAAATTTCAGCCTTGGACATAACCATCTTGTCTGACTCAAAGACCATTCAGAATCCCTTCTTTGATAGTACAGATCCAGAGATCAGGTTCTTGCATATGTTTGAAATATGAAGCACGTCACTTAATGTAACAATCTTTCCAGAGGTGAACTTTAGGATAATTGTGCCACTGCCCTCAATCATGAATACCGCAGAATTACCCATGTAGAATTTTTCTCCCTGATCGAGTTTGTTGGAGGTGGAAAACATGGATTTATCGTAACCTACATATTGAGTAGCACCTACGTCAAGCCACCACTATAGAGGATTCTGAACCAAATTGCATTCTAACACAACTCCAGAAAAGTTGGACTCATTCACTTCCATGTTATCAACTATATTTGCCTCTGAATTGTTCTCCTTCTTGTGTCTGCAACCTTTAATGGCATGTTTTGTCTTGCATAGACCTAACGGTTGCCATTAAACTTCTTGGACTGCTTATTTTTGTTGGATTTCTTTTTTGCTTCTTTCCTCTTCTATGTGAAATTCTTCTTTCATTTCTATTGAAGTGTCATTTCTTCATTGATCTTTCTATAACAAATGCCTCCTCGCTTTTTTGTGTGTAATCCCATGGTTATTAGCCTCTATCTTCAGTCTAATGATGAAGTCTTATAAAGATATCTCTTTCTTTTTATGCTTTAGATAGTTGCGGTAATCTCTCTATAACGGAAGCAACTTTCCTATTATTGCTTCAACCAAGGAAGATACTCCAACCTTATGGCCTTCCGATTTACGTTCATGAAAGAAAATTGTAGTTTATGCAGTTGAGCAGTCATAGATTTGGGGTCTATAATCTTATAATCCATGAATTTGTCTACGATTAATTTCTTCAAAATGACATTCTGTGTCTTGTACTTTGCAACACGTGCGTTCTAGAGAGCCTTTGCTATCTGATGAGGCTGATACACTTTGTACAACATCTTGTCTAGACAGTTTAGAATATAATTCTTGCATAGGAAATCTGAATGTTTACATGCATCAACACTAGAAACACATCTTTTTATGTTTCTCTAGTTTCTCCTAATTTTGGCACAAGTTCCTCCTCTACGAGATACCTTTGCAAACCCAGCATAGTTAGATAAAACAACATCTAACTTTGCCACGTTTGGAAATCACCACCATCTCCTTTGAATGGATTAGGCCTGTAGTGGGTAGAAGTTTTTGCTGATAAAACTCAATTACTACTATTTCTATTTTAGTAAAAACTATAAAAAAATTTAAGATGTAGATGGTCATTACCAAAACAGAAAGAAATAAAAAAAAGTGTAATAACTGTACGAAAAATATGTATACAGATGCACAAAAATATGAGACTGATATAAAACATTACGGAATTCTGAGGCTTGCCTTTGCAATCTCCTTAAAATGTTATTCCTAAAGTTTCGAAGATGTGACAGAATAATCTGCACGAGACGAGTATGTCTACTTTGTGATTTGATAATGCTTTGATTCGAGAATGGAATGAAGATAAAGAAGAAGACAAAGAAAAAGGAATAAGGAATGTGATCAATATTCCTCTTCTTTTATAGTCTTCAACGATTGTGTCCGCTTAGAAGGTTATACATGTTATTTTGAATCAAAGAGTCATCTGTAACACCGAACAAACGTTTTATTAGGTTCTCTCCCTTGTACAAAATTACCCGACCCTAAGGGCCAATATATGTTGATGGGAAGATGTATATAAACATGAAAAACTTTTTTGTTTTTGGAAATGTGGGACTATATCTTCATTCATTTATGCAAGGATCTCTAACAATAAGAAAATTATCTTCAGTCTTCTGCACATCTACAATTAAGTAAAGGAAAAAAAGAAGAATGGAGAGAAACTAAGAAGCAACACATCACTTTTCAACTTTCTCTAAGAAGAATGAATGTTGATTTAAGTGCAACTGATTCCAACCGAAAGCAATTGAAGATCATGATTCCACTCCATTTCCATGTAACGTTGCTAAAGGGCATAAGGAAAGCGAACATTAAAGAATAAAATCGATTTCACTGCTCATTACGAAGGAGCCGTGCAATGTATGTCAGATGAACAAATGAAACAAAATCGATGGAGGATGAAAAGAGCAGAAGAGAACATAAAAAATGGTTAGAGTAGAAGGTCGAGAAACAACTCCAATAGAAGGAAAGAGAAGATGTAACGACCCATATTATTTTAAGTGCCTAAACATTTAACAATTAATTTAAATATTACTTAATTTAATCTAACGTCTAAAAAGCTTACTTTTGAAAAAGAACGAATTAGGAATCGAGAACTCTTCCGTTGAGTCTGAAATATTTGTTCAGGAGGATTTTGAGTATAAACATCGATAGGCTGGATGTTATGTCATTTTTGGGATTTATTTGTAGCTATAGGTATTATATAGATATATGTGCGTAGTTGGGCTTGGTGGAACCATGGCTCATGGCTCATAGTTCATCCATCAGGAAAGTAAAAAACAATATGGGTTACATAATCGAAAATTTTCTAGAATCGAATGGTCTGATGGTCAGTACCACTCAAAATGTGTGAAAATAGCATTTCGGGACTATCATGAATGATGTCATATTATATACCATTACGAAGAGAAAGAGGAGAAAGAAGTGAAATTTTGAAGAATCGTCTGATTCGATGGTCCTACAAGTTGTATGAAATTGAAACACGAATAAAATTTACAAAAAAATTTATAGTAAAATTCCTAAGAGCTAACCATTCTCCCTCTCCTACGTTTTAAACATTTCAGAAAATTTTGTAAATTTAGCTCAATTTTCAAAATCAATAACAAATTTAGACAATTATGAAAACTTATTACAAATTTATGCCTATTTTTGCAACGTTGGCACCGAGTCAGCACTCTCTTATAACTCATTTTGAAATACGTCATGAATTTTTTTTAAGTTTCCTATTGACACGATTTCAAATGAAGTTAATAAGAACAACCGACAATCTTTTTCTCCTCCTGACATCATTTGAAAATGGATCAATAGGAAATTAAAAAAAAGAATACTATTAGCGCATTTTCAAATGGAGCGGGGAAGGAATATTTTTTCCAGTAATTCCTATTGGCTTCGCTTGAAATCGTATCAATAGAAAACTTAAGAAACAAAATCTTCATGGCAAGTTTTCAAAATGCACCAAAGGAGAGTGCTAACTAACCACCAACACTGTAGAAACAAGCTTGTATTTGTAATAAGTTTTCAAAGTGGTCTGAATTTGTTATTGGTTTTCAAAACTGACTTAAATTTACAAAATTCTACTATAAACATGAGTAGCCTCCAAAAAAGAATAAAACAAAGAGCATATAATATCCTCTCCTCTACACCTCGTTTCCTCTTACCATGGTATGAGATTATTGAAGCGGTAGTAATAGGCCAACGATGACGCATGGTTCGAAGGCAACAACTTTAGGAAAGGCAACCATAGAATGGACGGGTTGAGGGCTGCTAAGGGTAGCTTTGGGCAAGCTAGATGTAACAATCCACCATCTACGACGTCTCGACCCATGTATAAATGTGGCACTGGTATCGCGGATGTCATTGACATCTGCTCATTTTTTGCTTATACATATAAAACAGATCATAGAGTTATCTACAATATTCTACACTTTCTGAAACCCGCAACGTAAGGAATACAATATAAAATAAATCAGTAATAAAATGTAATGACTCGTAATTTTATCACTTCAAATATGAGTATTTAATATATTTTCAAATGATTAAATAATGGGTTTTATAGCTTAAATAAAAATTGGATAAAATGCTTTGAGTATTTTACGGTATAAAATGTTAGTTTAAAGACGGTTCGAGTTACAAGGTGGTTAGAGGTACCGATTTAATTAAAAATAAAAAGAAAATTTTGAACTTTTCTACTTTTCATTTGACCACACTTTTTAAACTTATCCTTGCCTAATAAAACAAATGAAAATTATTACTTCTTAGGAATTAAGAAAATAATCTGCCTAATAAAAAAATAATATAATGACCAACCTAATAAAACAATAGTATAAAAAATAGTATAATGACCTGCCTAATAAAACAAAATAACATAACAATTTTCCATGCGGATGGTTTCCATTGGACCAAATATGGTTGAATCAGGTTATGCTATGCGGATGGTTTCCATTGGACTAAAATGTGGTTGAATCAGGTTATGTAATGCGAATGGTTGTTATTGGACAAAAATTTGGTCGAATCAGGTTAGGTTATAGGAGATAAAGTAATCACTAACTAAAGCACCCTTCTCTTTACCTATACATACCCAAGTCCATATCTCATTTTAATTCGTACAAACTAAAGAAAGAAACTAAATATCCTCTTAAACCTTTAAGGAAACCAATGTTTCCATTTGCTTCACAAAATCAAAAGGACTTAGAGTTTAGGTGGTGAGTATAACTTATTTTATGAATATAATAATATATTTTAATTATTTTACAGTGAGTTAATCGTTCTTTGATCTAAAAGAATTATGATATTGATTCAAGTTACTTTAGTTGATAATAATACCCCAACTTAAACGACTTCATTTCTAACCGATGAAAAGTATATGTTTGAAATCGTGGACTCGATATAAGTTTATAGAGTTGATTTTCTGGTTTTTTTAAAAGAATTTGGTTTAAATAAGGGAATTTTGTCTATGCCATTAAGTAATATAAAATAAACATGATAAGTAATGCTAAAATGTTGACACGTTTATGGAAAGTAAATCATCTTGTATTTAGCACTAAAAGCAGATTGGTAGACTTTCCTTTATCTATGAAATCTAGAATCGAAGTGTTTTAACTAAGGCAAGGCTAGGAGCAACCACTTATCTGGCTTCGATTCTGGATGAGGGATAGAGAAGTAGAAATGTGCTAAGAATAAGATGGTTAATTTCGATAAATGGGCCATGGTTAATTAAGTATATGGGAGGAAGTTCATTGTAAACTTGACACCAAATTCCAAGGTATGAAAACTCGCTTTTATCCCAAGAAGTAAAATTGAATGTCGAGGAAAGGATAATTTTCTAACTTATCCAACTTCAATGTTAATCAAGGAGTATTACTATTTGAAATCAGAAAGTGGGGATAAGTATAGGATGTCTTATTTTTCATATGAAAATCTACACTTGCACTAGATAGTGGATTTGTCAACTATCAATAACTTGACCGGCTTTAAAATTATTGAATGTTGGTTCAAAGAGATCGGGATCAGATGGCATGAGTTATTCGAAAAGCACTTCAGACCAATATAAGCATTCGAATTGGAAGACATACAAAGGATGACGAAATCGAAGACGAAGAACTTTGAAGTGCAAGTGCTACTTTCTTCTAATCTTAAGGGTGATTCCAAAATGGATGTAGTAGAAGTTGTGCCTTTAGTTTGTTCTTATCCTGAACAACTTGTTTGGACGAATGCTAGCATTGCATTGTCACCTAGAGGGCAGTGTTGGCATTCCAAGTGGGATTGTAATATAAAAGGTAAACATAGCCTCAAGCCTCACGGCCCAATATGACTAGAAAAGGGGATATGATTTAAGGCTATGTGGTTTTCTATCATTAGGGTGTGATCTTCCTTGATCTAGGTCGATATTATTTCTATTAATGTATGCTTTGTGCTCCAGTGCAGTTATTGATCACAATCGAGGAATGATCATATTTTGTGCTATCCAGTAAGGGGTAGGTCGACCTTGAATAGTAGGGATTGAAAGGTTTTCGACTTGATACATTTTATGTAGAGGTATACTATGACGGACAGTACCCCAATAGACTTGTCATTGTATGGAATCCATTTTCCAATAATTACCTTTAAGGACTTAGTTGTATACATATTATGCTGTAATGTAATTAATGTAACCTTGATTCAATATTTACTTTAAACCCTAGACATTATTATAATATCACTGAATTTTCTACAGAAAAGAGTTTTGGTCATCGTAAGGTAACGTGGCCATATGAGATACCTTTTTTTGAAAGAGTTTTATATGTATAAAAATACTGTTTTGGCATTTACTCACACCAGTCCCATATATGACTCTGATTTTTTTTCTTTCCTTAACTCTTGGGTACTCAAATTTGTATGACTAGCCAAGTAGTCCAGGTTCTTACAGATGCATTTTGGAAGAGCATGGAGTAGGAGGCTTCAACGTTATGTAGTTATCTACTTTATTTCCGTTGTATATATACACACACACACACACTTTGTATAGGCAATTGGGGACACATAGTTATAATTCTTTTGGCTAAAGTTAGTAATTGTTATGACTTTGATGTATCATTTGGAGGTGACCATATGTAGCATCTGATATTCTATTATATATGGTTGCCTTGCATTGTGAGATTCTGTGTTTTCTTTCTTCTGGTCTTTTCTTTTCTTTCTACCCCAACGGCTTATCTTTTAGATGCCTAGATGATTAGCATATGAATACCATAGATGTATTAAGTATCGTCTTTAGAAGTAAGAAAGACAGACCATTACATAAAATCTGGACAAAAAAAAACAATACAGCATCATATAAACTCTAACTGCAACATCTTTTTATACTGGCAATAGAAACCATCTAATTTCTAGGAATAATATAGTAGATAACCAATGCAAAATGCAAGTCTCCATCGTACCATCATGCCTCCAAGTCACCACTTATCTTCTCTATCGATCTATCAGAGTGTAACTAACAAGTAGAATATGATAGAGGGGATTAGACATATGTCTGGTGAGTGAAAATTATCATATAAGTGTATAATACCAATAGGCTAGTAAAAAGACACTTATTCTCGAAAACTATATCTTAACCTATGTCATTTTCACCCAACATGTCAGCTAAATGCAATATGACACAATAACGACATCACATGCTAAGGTGTCTATAAAATCTAAGCCAAATGTTATCATATGGACATGATCGAGCCTAAAGACCAACTTGCTTGCCGAAAATATATGCAAATCACTACTGAAGATCTATGTGTCTTAGCCCACTCTTGCTCTGTGCAATTAATGCCTTAGTGGTTCTATAGCGGTGAAGGTGCAAAAATTCATGACGGTGATATATCAAAAAATAGCAGAGGTGCGAAAAGCTTCATTGTGTATAAAATCAAATATTCAAAATTAATATATTTTCGTTCTCCCACCGTTTTTATAGGAATAAGAAATATTTCTTAATCTTATGTAACAATACTAAAGAATATCATGATTTATGCAAACTAGATTAGGTGACTATTGCAGATATCTTACTTAAAATAAGCACTTATGCCTTATAATTAGTCTTTTAATCTAACTTTGTTGATTTAATTTAAAAGAAAACCACTCAAATCAACCTTTTTATATTAATATCCTTAAATAAGATGCTAAAAAGCCTTAATTTTGCGAATGTAGTAGAAAATATCGGGGCTTTAGGTGGATCTACTATTTAATCGCGTTAGATTAAAATAGTGAACCGGCTAGAGAGCGCTATGCACTATAGCTAGAATTTTACGGGACTGTAGTAAGGCTTTAACTGCATAGTTATCGCTAAATCCTGTGCCACTTGCTACTGAAGATCTATGCATCTCATCCCACTATCACAAAATCGTATGTGACTCGCTAGTGATGATCTGCATGTCACAGCCCGCTATCCCAGAGTCGTATATACGTTATTGAGCTTAAAATCCTAACTCATGTACTGCCAACTATGGCATTAAGTGGCTCAAAGTCCCAACTAGCCGCCGCTAAATGTCATTAACCCTACCGAAGTGCACCTGACGCCTACCATATACCATACTATTGAGCCTAAGGTCCAACTCACGTGGCCCGTATGCGACACTAAAGCATAAATCGCATGTAACTATTGAGGTCAAGTCCAAGCAAGACATTCGCCTAATGGTCAATGATACTATTGGGATCAACCCCAAATTCATCATCGCTCCAACATTTCCGAAGCTACTAGATCAAGCTCTAATCCATAAGCAGCAAATCATATAACAATCTTGCCCAACTAAGATAATTTTCTAAACTATCTCAAAACAAAAAGAATAACGGGTCAAAATATTCCTTGTCTCGCCACGGTCTCGATGCAATAAACCTCACGTGAAAAAGAGGTCATATGTGAGAGTTATAAGCATTTGAAGTTAAAGGGAAATATCATAATTTATAATTTAATTATTTTTTATATTTTATTTACACTGCATTCACTATATTGGTTCATCTTCCACAATATCGTTTGTGAAACACGATCGACGTCCCTTTCCCCTCAAATTACTGCCGCTATAGGGGATCTTGCCCTGATCCGACTTCACCAATGGATTCATCGTACCAAGCCATGTCCAACTCCACAACCTTTGCACCTCCGAGCACCAGAAAAATTCTACCTTTGCTGCGCTTTGAGCACTAGATCCCGACGACTATGACCACCAAGCGACGATCAGAATCCGACAAGTTCCTCTCAATATTCTCTTCATATCCATGCTCTCCTATTATCATATCGTCGTTGTTTAACCGTTGGATCAAAACGGAATGTCCATGTTTATCGAAACTTCCACCAGGTTTTCTAATCAATCAATACACCCAATCAACAAACGAACAACATCAGTGGATTCATGTCGTCGAGAACTACAACTTTGATATATAATGTCTAATTTGGAACACTTTTTTATTTCGTACTTTTTGAATTATGGAGATTAATTTTTGCTAATTACAATCGATTAAAAATTGTATTTTTAAAAATCTAAAAATGGCATAATACATCCTAATTGGGTGTACGTATATATATAAAATCGATTTTTAATTATTAATTACATCATTATAAATTTGGTTTTAGATCATAAGGGGTGAATTACAACGACTTATCAATATATACACAAATATGAAAATCCCACTCACTGATTAACCGTGCCTCCTCTCCGATTTGATGTACATCCTTCCTCTCCTCCATTGTCCAGAATTTCCTTGCCTTCAAATTTTAAAATTTCTCAATAACTTCGATTTATTTGCGTAGCTCTCTTTGCGGCGATCAGTTTCATGTATAATTTTGTTCAATTTGAATTTGATTTAGAAAATATATAATTGATTTGAGAAGTAGGTTTTCAAAAATGGAGGCGCTATCTATTAGAGAAAAAGGAATAGATTAGAGATTTATTTATAGGCTAAATAATATAATATCTTGGCTAAAATATCAAAATTAATATATTACAAAAATTTCACTAGAAATTCTAGCCCATTTAACCGAACTCATTAAATTATGTACGTTTTTGAAAATGACATTCGGCATAACGGAATAGGTCCCGAATCCTAGTTTCATCTCCTGTAGAAATTTACTATTTTACCCTTTATATGAAATTAAAATTTTCCTCTTTTTAACTTAATTTCATAAAATTACCGGGTGTTTCATTCTCTCCCCTAAAAGAATTTTGTCCTCAAAATTCTATAAGACGGACAATGTAACTCCCTTTACATCATACAATCATACAAAATAGACATAGCTACATCAATCTAACATCCATTATAGAACACAGGCAGAAACATACCAAAAGTATAAAATACATAAAATATGATAATATGATATGAGTGCAATATAATTAAATCGACCTCCTATATGAATGCATATGCAGTCAACAAATATGTATGCAATCATCCTAGTGTGTGTGTGTTTCCATATGGATCCATACATCCATATTCAATATCCATATCAAAGTGAAAGTAAACAACCTTATCCATAAACAAAATCAGTAAACATGTGTGTGTGTGTGTGTGTGTGTGTGTATATATATATAGAATTATCTAACAAAAATTAGATCACCTAACTATGGATATCTATCCTAGGTTGGAATGTATATATTTACAAGAAAACATGGTATAAACTAAAATAGTATAACTCAAACAAAGCAATAATAGCAACCAAAACATGTTATAAGGACGTGCATGCAGCTAACCCCGACATATATGCCTATGTATATTAGCTAGCTAAAGTAACCATGCAAATAAACAACAACCTAACGAGCAACTAACCTACGAACTGACAAAACGAGGAACTTAGATTGTGAGGGGAAAATCGGAATGTCTTCTCAAGCTCCATCATGCTTTTATCCAAACCTTTTCCCTACCATACTTGGGAAAACTTCATTTCCTAATTTTTATACCATATTAGATCAAGTCTTAATACATGAATACACATACAGAGTATTCAAGACTCTGTCTCTACATTCATCGTATAAGCTGACTAATCTTTACCCTGATCGCAAAATCGTCAACATGCTTTCGCATATGAGAACACCTGCAAACTTTTTAAGAAAGCAATTCAAATGTACCGACTTCCCTACTCTCCATATATTTGGGAAAGGCCCAACAACTAATGGTGATAGCTTTCCCACTTAACATATCTCAATAGCGAGTCATTCACCTACCTAACTACCCACTCCGAACTCTCCGTGCATACCTATCCTATGCGGTTTCCATTCCTTTGCATATCACTGAGATGTATCTAATTATATAAATCTCAAATTTAAATAGATTACACTACTAGCATATCTCCATCGTCAAATACCTTGCAACGTGCTTTATCATTTGCTTCTTCGTTCCCGACCAATAGAAACCCTCTTCGAACCCCTTCACATACTTCACTAAACTCCTTCTTTTAGTTGACAAAGATGACAATAAGATGACAAAAAATATCTACCCTCTAAGTAAACTAAATTTTTGAATTCCTAGGCGAACCACATACTCCGTCACTATTTAATTTATAGATATCACAAGTGGATGATCCCTTACTTTTGGTGAATAAAATATTTATAACAAACTCAAACTCAAATTCTATTAATTTAAAAATAATTCAAAAATCATTTTCTAGTTACAAAACTCCATATAATTTCTTTTTAAAGAATTTATGTATAAATATCCTCTTCTTTCTTCAAATCCAAATAACTTGCATAAACTTTAAGTTTAATATTTAAAATGTCTCTAATACTTAAAATCTTCATTCAATTTAAAAGTATATTTGTTTCAAAACCAATAAAATATTCTTGTCAAAATTCTAAGTTTAAAATCCATAAAATTTATTTTTAATGAATTCTAATCTTAAAAACCAATTCTTTTCTTGAAATTTTAATATAAATTTACTAAATAAACTTGAGAAAAATTCAAGCTTCATGTTATTTAAAAAACATTTAAAAGTTCTTAAATTATTTTATAAAATCTGGCCAATGATTTTAATAAAAGCTAATGAAGTATCCTTTCATGTTTAAATACTCAAAACTATTTCAAACAATTTCAAAACAACAACTAATCGAGTTAGTAATTAGATAAAACACATGTTTATACAACTTCATTAGCAAGAAATACAATCCATATCACTTGTTAATTAAATTCCTTTATAAGTCTACCTGATTTAATATATATTGAATTTGGGATAGTAGTTTCAACCAATTTGAATTACAATTTTAGTTATAAATCAAAAGGAACAGTAATGATGGACAACCATAAGTGTTGATTTAATCGGCATAATCATAGAAAAAGGGGAAAATATAGATTGAAGCATTTCACCCCAAATTTTATAGACTTAAACCTTTTTATGGTAAAATTTGGGTTGATTTAAATAAATGGATGAACCTCAAGTCTGTTTTTGAATCTTCAAAGATGATGACAAAGTAAACATACATTATAAAACTTTAGAAAACACCAAACCATGTGTTTGAACTGGAAATCTAATGCCTGGTTTAAGGTTTAGACTTCTGGATTTCAGTAAATCTTAACCTAAGAGCAATTAATTCTAATTTGATTCAATTCAGATATCTGAATTCTTTTTTCAAATGTCCGAGATCGAAGCCAGACGTCAGAGAAAGGAAGTCAGTTATCTAAATGCCTAGAAACTGTTTTATTAAAGAGGGTCGAATGTCTGAAGTAGATTTTCAAACGTTTGAATTGTTTCAGCAAGCTCGGGTTGATCCTAGACCTGGTGCAGGCCAAGTAGGGTGAATAAAGGAGCTTGTCCCCACTTTTTCAACTATTAGGAGTTCACGTAGCTTTATGGAGAACATAGGGAATGGAGAATCAGTTTTACACCAGATGATGTACCAAGATTTAAACTTCTGGTGGGTGCAATGTTGAACTCAACAAGGCATGCAGTGGCAGCACAACTAGAAGCTCCTTTTGTTCCTAGGGCATGCCCTATTGCATGTTAACCATGTAGGAACTGAGAAAGGTATGGCTATACAGCTGGGTAGTGAGTCGACCTATAGGGGAATCACTATAGTGATTTCTTTAGCTTCAGGTTGAATGACAAAGAGCATATGGCACATTTACCATTGAGATGATGACACAAATGCTTAGGTAGGTCGTAAATCATCGAGGTAGTATACTCGGCACGAGCCTAGGTATTGCGACGTTAGTTTAGTGTGTAAGTGCAATATATGTAATTCGTTATTGAGAATGTCGATTCAAGGTTTGATATGAAGTTAATTATAGGGCTATGTACAAGGAATCGACCAAGAGTTAAAAATTGTTGATTATTCAACCCTCGACTATAAACCTTCGTAAGTTGCTTATTTATGTTAATGCAATAAGAATTATACCCATGGTTTGTAAAGTAACTAATCCTTCATAAGCAATACACGAACACAAATAGACACCCTAAGTGTAGATTATAGGAAAGGTTAACTGCTTGTAAACACCATACACTAGTAATACGATTCATTTACCAAACTTTGTTTGATCCACTCGTTTTCTTCAACTTTTATACCCGCTATAGGAGGACACGCCAATAGGCGATTTAGCCAAGGCACAGTATATGGAGGAGGATACTAGAAACCAAGAGTTACATTCCTTAGTTATTTCTCCATGTGTTTTATAATATATCATTCTATCAGTCAGATTTTATATTGTTTGTTTTGGAGACAACATTGAATGGACAACGTATTACTGAGACAATTATTTGATTTGATTATTTTCAGTTTTTATGTTCTATTTCCTTCCATTGTGAGATCTGAAAGTTTAGAATATTTTAAACTTTATATTAGTCTCTGTATCATGCAATGTTCAAAAACTCCGATAACTCATACTTCTTGACATGACGCGAGTTCAAAAGTCATTAGGCTTTGAAGCGGTGCATCCAAAAGTGCGGGTTGTTAAAAGCTTGCATCATCACAACTTGTGGTTGTGATGATTACTAGATGCAAGATCATATTAAGGTTTTCAAAAGATTCTCTAACTAGACAGCTGCCCACTCCCTACAAAGCCACATGGAGGTCTAATATTCACCCCTTTGTCAACACTGCTCGTTGGACTAACTACTTCCACCTTCACAAGCCTCATAAACTACTCCGTATCTTGTATAGAGATTTACATTGAGAAGTGGTAGAAGTAAAGATATTGTATAAAAGAAAAATACAAATAAGTCCCTAGGTGATTACCCCCATAATCATTGTATACTCCTACCATCCCTTAATATAGAGCAATTACCCAACACGACCAAAAGGATAAGGTTTCTAAGTCTTGTCTAAGGTCAAGACTCGTGTCTCTTATATAATGTGTTGTTTTGAACCTAATATGATACTAACTATACCACCCCACCTCTATATTCATACTACCAAAGAGTATTATGAGTAATATTATCTGATAATATGGAGAATGAAGCGATATTGGACTATCACATATGAATATTCCCTTGATCTAACATCGGTATGTATTTCAAAATCATATACTACTCATCTAAATGTACTCGATGTTGGCACAAAATAATACACATGTTTGTTTCTAGAAAGAACAATACATATTATAAAACAAATAATACAAATCACATAGTCATCAATGCGGCGATAATATATAATAAATAACATATACAAGTCCTAGTAGGTCTATATGAAGGAATCAAATGCCCACTACCTTCCAAATAAAAATAAAGTATATGTCCAATACATTCAACCCATCTCAGCATCAACATATATATACAAAAGGCTACACCGGTACATATGTAATGTCTTGCCCAACCAATAAATTGTCCTCGAACTATGTCCAATAATTAAAAGCAGGTCGCTTCACCCCTTACTCTAAAATGCCTCAGACTAACCAAGTATTATATAAATAACACATGTGTCAAACTATGTTTAGAATGTAGATGTCAATGTATAACAACAACCGGTATAGTGTAATAATGTTTAACTCAAAGTAGCATACAAATATCTCAAAGGTATCAGCATACCTCAAAACCATGCATATATATCCTCACCCATAATAAACTAAAAAAAACTACACATCAAATGGTATTATGTCAAAATGGGTGAGCTAACTACTCGACTAACAACAATCAATGCCTAATAATCATTAAATAGAAGAATGTCATGCTCTCAGCCATGCCACGAATATCTCTCGGACAATCACAAAGTAGACATATCGGGGGTCTGTTGTATACAATATATAGATAAATAAAAATCAAGCATCCATGGCAACAAATATAAAAAATAAACGTGGCATGCTCTCAACTATGCCATGATTGGCTCTCAGTTAACCGTATTAAGTATTGGCCAAAATCCTCAATATGACATACTCATAGTAATGTCATAGATTAACTCTTAGATAATCATATAACATACACATAGATGGGGTTGACTACCTCATGGCTCTCAACCTCACAAATAGTCATACCGGCATGTAGATGCATAGTTAATGATATCACAAAGATGAATAAGGTAGTCTATATCATCACATCAATAATCAGATGGAAAACTATAAGCTCTCAGCTTTGCTCTAGGGGCATTGCTCACACGCTCTCAGCACTACCCCTACAGTCTTAAGTTACCTAAAAGACCATCATGATGGAGTATCCATCTTACATCAACATGCTTGCATGACTATGTAATGTTATGATCATCACCTATAAGTGCCCCAAATAGCAACAGATTGCTAGCCTAGGTGACACTGCGTTATGGCTCACATCCATACGTAACAAAATATATTACTGATCCTGGGCGTAACTCATCCCCTTTTAATTTAAATCTACTCACAATAAGCAAACAAACAAATATCAGCTCAGGTCTCCTATACTAACTAGTGTTACTCGCTCGTTTACTCAATGCTCATAAAATGTACTCACTCCACTCGATAATATTATATGCAATAGTCTAAAGAATAATTGTAGAATAAAAGCAAACGTCCCATATTGGACAATATTATAACCTTGTTTATTCAATATTCTTATCACATAGAAAAATATGATCAACAACACACTCAAATCATTTAGGAAAGAGATTATATTTATAGAAAAGTATGTTAAAAATTTCAAAAGTCTTTATATCCTTAAAAAGTTTAAAACACCATTTTATCCATTGACTTAAACTTAGAAATAAGGATTTTAAAACTTATAGTACATCTCCAAATCTCATTTCCATATTCAAAAATCATAGAAAACTCATTTAAAATCAACCGTTGTTTATAAAAATCATCTATAATTTTCAGTAAACAAATATGATTTTTTTAAAATGAATTTATAAACTTCAAAATCAATTTCTATTTATTTTAAACTATGGATATATTTTAAAAGCTCTTTCTTGTATATAAAAATCGTAGAAACTCTTTTAAAATCAAATAATATTTGTTAGGAATTATTATATAATTTTTTGAAATTAAATATAATTTCAAAGCAATTTGAATTATTAATTCTTCCTTCTTAATGAAAATAAATTATTATTTATAAAATAACTATATATTTGAAAAATGACACCTTTTTTAACTTCTATTTTATTTTCAAAAACAAAAAATTTAAGCATAGCAAGATACGTAAGTGCTTGGAGCTAAACAACTCCTGGCGTGGGAATCAGTCAACCACTAGTTTCCCTACCGGCCGACCGGTGGGGATGGGTGCCGACTGCTTCACAGGTGATCTGGAGTTGTAGTAGAGTTAGAACACATGTCTTCTATTCCATAGTTGCTCACTCGAACCCACTATATTTCTAATGCAATGCATCTTGAAGCAATAACAACTCAAGACACACATCCTCTGTTTCCATGAATCCATACAACAATCATATGGGTTTAAATCTAAATGTACAGGAAATGTGATTGAACCAACTACAAAGTACCGAGAAACTCTATTTCATGAATAAGCGTCACATTCAATCGATTTAAACATAATTATGTATGTGATAATGCTGATCTTAATTCTATGAACCAAATATCCTGTTCTAGTATTGTACAATACCTCCAATCTTCTTCTTCCCCATTCACTTTGAATTGCTCAAGCCTTCAAACTAGATTAAAACTTAATTTTACAAGATGATATTGGAGCAACATCACGTTGAGAAGCATATATTTTAATTTAAGTATTCATAGGATTTTATTTGATTGTTAAGAATTTTATAAGAGAGCATTAGGGCTTGAATTTTGTTTATAGAATGAAGAAAATGAGAAGATTAATTACATGGAATAATTATTGAAAGCAAAGCAACAAAGTCTTTAGATTTCTTGCTTCAAAGCAATTCATGTACCTTTTATTTTATTCATTTTATTTACAAAACAATTTTTTACCAAACCAAAATAACTCCATATCTCAATTATAAATCATAATCACTTAATAATAGTGTTTGGACAACCTTGTATACTTTTATAAAATTATATTGTTATACTCACTTTAAAATGATTATTTTGAAATTATAATATTTGGCATGTTTATAATTAAATTCCTCCTTCCACATATAAGTGAAATAAAAATTTATATAGTACTGTGATAAATTCCAAATCTCTTTTATGCAAACTTTATAAAAATTATTGAACAACTTCTAGTTTATATTAAAAATCATTCCAAGTTTGAAAATATTAATTTTTATTCAAAATAAAACATCACCTTTATTGATAATTTATTATTTCAATAATAATTACTATCAAAATTATTCATTTAGAAATCTCTTTAACAAATAATTTCTTCCAATACAAATAAGTATCCCTATTTAAATTATCTTTTTCTCAAATCTCATAGAATCGCCATTTTACAATAATACTTCATCATTTAAATCCATTATAAATTTCTATATTTCCAAATCATTCCTAATACTTATAATTTAATCCTAATTTTTTACAATTTGTTATTTTAAAACCCATTTACTTATCTAAAACTCTATTATTAATTTTATTTAATTGCTTCTCAACATCGAGTAGTCACATTTGGGGCTCAACTCTTCCTCTATTATGGATACTTCTTTATTCGATGATGCGGGGGTTTCTTCTTCTTTTGGTTCCAAAGAATTATTAGTATTCACTCTTCATTATCTTATTGTTTTTCTATCGAAACTACAGGATCTCCCCTTCCTTTTCCAAAGAAATGCTTGTCCTCTTTTACAATAACTTATTTTGGTATGTTTTATTCCTTTCTTCGTATGTTAACTTAGCATGTAGTTTGATCAAAATATGTTGTGTCTTAGCTTGGGAAATACATGTTCCTTTTTTAGTAATCTACCTCGAGTTCTTCTCAATATGCATCATCATTATAGGACTTAAATTCTTCCTTGTCTAGTAACATAAAGGTTTTAAAGGGATAAAATTACGACCTCCATGCTGCTAACAAATCCTTAACCATTGAAAAATCATGGATCGTGTCCTTGTTGGGTTCAGAAAAGAAGAAAACTCATGAAGTGAAAGAAAGATTAAGAGTTCTCGAGAACATGCTCACACTATCTAGAGAATAAACAAAACAAGCTAGAGCTAAGGTGATTAAACTTGTGGAACATTTGGTTAAGGTAACTGTTCTTGAGGAAAAATTAGTTACTCGAAAGGTTAAGGCTTCTCTAGAAAAGGCTAAGGTCAAAACTTCCTCCTTCTTGCAACAAATCTTGCCTTTATGGAATAAATGTTTAGAGGCGGCTCTATTTATGGTATATAAAGATAACATTGACTAATGCCCATACTTGGCTTTTCCTTTGCTTGGATTCTGAGGGTCGATTATAAGAAGAAATTTGGCATTATCCTTAACTAAGTCCCCGAAGATTTGAATAAATTTGGAGATGATGATCTAATCTAGAAGAACATTTAACTTTTGATGATCCCCTTTTTGAGAAGTGGTAGAAAATAAAGAAGGAGGATAAGCTGATATTGATGACGATGACATCAATGAGCATGGTAGGGTTGGTGACAATGTCTAAGATGATTCATCAAGAAAAGATAAACATGATGATTTTGATAACCATGGTAAGGGAGATAAAGATAGCATATATGAATCAGGTCATGATGGCAACCCTTTTTCTCCTGTCACTTAGGCTAGGATTTATGACACTACACCACCTAGAGGTCCATCTAGTAGACCTTACTTGTCCAACTTGGGTAGCTTAAGCCTATTGTCTTCTCGAATTATGAAGGCTCTTTCCCTAAGGCCCAAATCTTCCGTGAATCCATCTCCAGTGATAAAATGCCCATATTACTTCTATTTTATTTGAATTTTCTTATTGAATTCTTAAAAAATATATTCTTATTATTAAGATAGATGGAAAAACAAACATTACTTTAAGAATTTGTTAAATAAAAATTGGAATGAAAATCTTAATATTCGATGGAGAAGGGGAGAGACTTTGCAAATATTTCAATAAGTCCAATGATAAACACACGGAACTTTTAAAATGCATTAAGTGCTTAGAGGATTTAAAAAACAAACATTTTGCACCCTCCCTTTTAAGTCTCATTATCATCAATCGAATTTCCATAAGAAAATGAAGGGAATACTACCATCTTTTGGATGCTTGTAAAGATAGAGATAACTTATGGATTACCTTTACTTAGTTTATACCAGATTCCTCATAAATGATTTCTCTTTCCTAGGCAACGATTATAGGGCTTTGATTAGGAGACTCCAAAAAGATATCTTAATGAGCGTGGTTCAGATCCTCATCCTAGGGCATACTCAAACCTGCCTACAATTAATGGTGCTTCTTTAACTTTTGATTTTCTTTGCCTAGACAACCTCAAATACAATAAAGATGGGTTTATTTCTGAATATTATTGGGGATTTATTCCTTACAAACCCTTGTAACCTTTATTGTATAATTGTAATGAAAACTTATGCTTTGATTTATACATCCGTGATTTCCGTTGGTAAGTTACGTGGTTTGATTTTTTATTTTAGTTTGCCTGTGGTATGTAGGTTTCTGAGTCTGTACCCATTTCTACTCTATCTCCTATTCCTAAAGATTTTTCATGTAAATTGATTAGGTCTAAAAGAACTTTTAGAGAAATTTGTTTAATGGTTGAAAAAACTCGCAAAGCGAAGTACTGCTTTCTTCGTGACCTTTATTGTATGTACATATGATTCCCTGATTTTTCTTTTAGTTTCCTAGGAGACTAGAAGAATTATTTTCTTCATGATGCTTGGACTAACTACGAGATGTTATTGTGTAGCAAAATCATCCCTCCTTTCACAGAATAAGATTATCGAAGTTTTCCTCCATTAATACTCCTCCTAGTGTTGAAATCCCCTTTATGTCCGCTTTTCTATTTCTCCCATGCCTCGTAAGAAAATTTAGGATACTCTTTCAATGTATAAGATTTATTTAGGAAACAATTTTTGGTTTATTTTAATGTAATAGTATTACTTGTTTATATCATTATGAAGAAGAATTTTATGCGTGTTTCTTTAATTTATGAAGTGTTTGTCTTGTTTTTATTTTTTGTCTTGATTTAGGATAAAGATCATCCCTTATCATTTGGTGACCTTAGACTTTTGCGATGTCTCAATGATATTCAATCTAAGTTAGTTTCAGATATGGAAAATTGTCCTTTTAGATACATTCTTGGATTATCTTCGATTGATAACGATGAAGCAAATAAATGGTATGATAAGTACATGCGATCAAAATCTACTCTGAGAGCTTCTCAAGAAGTAATTTTTGATCTTGAAAATAAATTCTCTTTCAAACATAAGGAGAATTGATAGGAAACTTAACTTAGGAGCTTATTCTCTATAATCACCTTAACAATCCGAATACGACACAAAAATTGCTCAATTTAATCAACGCATTTTTGATTTAGAAGCCATTAGGGTAAAAGTTAGGCTAAGCAATAAGTCAAAGTAAGTGAAAGTAAACTAAGGCTACGGTCATAACGGAATCCACAGTGGCATACTCTGATGTATCCAAATGAAAGTCTTACAATATATGCAGAATGTAATGGAAGATGACATAGTCCGAGTCAAATATCCAATGAGGTGATGATATAAATTATGTAAAGTGCAAGTCCTTTATTACAAAATTCTCAATTACAATTTGCCCTAACGGCCATGAAACCCTAATTCGAAGGTTTCTTTACAAGTTTGAAGGAAAAATGAAAATAGAGGAGAATAATATCGTGGGTTGCAGAACTATGAATATTAAGGTTAATTTAACACTAGAGGGAGGCACATAGTATTTTCTAACTTATGTAAATCTTTTTAATTTTCTTTCAAAATTAATATTAAATCACAGATTAACAACACATAATTATACTAATAATCAGTCACAAATGCAATCACAAATAAAAATAAAAGCAATAAAGTAAAGTAAAAGTTAGAGGAATGACTCTAGGGATTTTATGTTTGAAATTCTTCTATATCTAGTCCCTTATGATTGCTTCTACGGATTTCTTTTCAAATGCCAATATTTAACCAAATAGAAGGCAAATCCAAATACAATCTCGATTTCGAGGCTAGGAGATACATCCTCCTATATTTCTAGTCTAGGGTAAACTCACTTGATTTGACTGGGCTATAAGCACAACTACTAGATTTTAATGGGCTGCTAAGCAACCCCACTTGATTTGCATAGGCTACAAGCGCCCACTTGATTTGAACGGGATATAAGCACATCCAAACAAATACAAGTAGAGTTGATAGTTTTTTCAAAGATAAGTTCTTGTACTTTGGATACAATGGATCCTATAGCCACTTAGGCAGCACTTTGATCTTTGAAATGAGAGAGATGTTTTCAAAATAGAAAGAAAGTAGTATC
Source organism: Allium cepa (assembly GCA_030765085.1). NCBI lineage: Eukaryota > Viridiplantae > Streptophyta > Magnoliopsida > Asparagales > Amaryllidaceae > Allium > Allium cepa. The sequence goes on from CM060942.1 coordinate 116,314,696, forward strand.
GAATCAATACAATGAAGTATGAATTGATTCTATGTGATTTTTGGAAGAATAGGGTATATTTTTCAAGAGAGTAAGGAGTGAGAAGAAAGTAAGTAATTAGTTATCAAAAATTCATTTTTCTCCCCTATATGTAGTGAATGAACTGACGTATCCATCCGTGAAGGGTTTTGTCGAACAAACACTTCCATTCAAAATTTGAAAAATTATTTGACGACATGTATGTTGACATATCCTAGATATGTATGTCGGCATAAGCTAGTTTAAAATGAAGGTTTTTTTTAAAATGTTTTGAAAACTCTATACTTTATAAATTATTTTGAACATAGATTATAAATAATTTTTACATTTAAATTTTTCTATAAAGTATTTAAAATATAACTTTGAAATTAAAATAATTTATTTTTGTTTAAAATATTAAAGATAAAAAATTGGAGATAGAGATCAGAAATTGCTATCAAGGACTTTAACAATATTTACTAATGGCTCTATACACAAAACCTTAAGCTCTTCATTTCTTTGTCTTTGAACTCATATGTCTTCTAATCTTTATCTTGAGTCTTTATACTGTATAGTATTCGATTCAAAATCTATGTAATTCTATGCTACATACTATATGACTTGGAAAAAAATTATATCTATATTTTATATGGTTGTTGTCATCAACATCAATAAATAAGGCATTAACAATCTCCACATTTTTGATGATGAAAACCATTAAATATCCTTGTATATAAAATATGATATAACTCCTCCCGAGTTACATAACCCACTTAAATATAGGTATGTGCGTATTTTTTATTTTTCTCCTCCTTTGTCTTCAACACAAATGGGAAAAAAAATAGAAATCGTAAGTGTAACAATCTCGGATTTTAATTAAGTTTAAAATTTCTAGTTAATTTAATTTTTGAATAAAAATGGTGAAATTAATTGGTAATTAATATAGATTCTAGTTAAATCATGAATTAATTTGGATATTTGAAAATAAATTTGCATTTGGATTTTGAAATTGATATAAGATAATTTTCAAAGAATGTTTAAAGTTAAAATTCCATATTCTATAATAAGTCGTATGTGTGTTTATGTTATTAAAAATATAATTAAGTTTTAAAAACGATTTCTTTATAAGTTAAATATATATATGTATATAGGAATGCAAATGTAAAATAAGGCAATAAGTACTAAAGTTAAAAATACATATTTAAAATAGAAATAGAAATAGATATATATAAGTTAAATACAAAGCAACACATTAGTTAAAATTTTAACGACATATTAAAAATAGAAATTTATTTATGTTATAATGAGAAGACAAAGCAAAAGGAAAGAAAGAAAATATAAATATGTACACTTGCAAGAGAAGACACTAATACATTTATTTATTCAAGTATGAACAATATATGAACATAAGTATATAGACTTGAGAAAATAAAGATATATATATATATATATATATATATATATATGAATTAACTTGAGAAAGTAAGACAAAAGGAAATATAAGTATCTATGTAAGCTTGGAAGAGAAGACAACCACAATTAATACAAAAGTATCTTAGCACACAAATATCATCTCAGCCGAAATAATATTATCTATCAGCCACCAAAGTAGGAAATAAAAATCGGCTAGTCAAAACAAGAAAAAAATATCTCTGGTAATTTGTACAAACCAAAATATTGTTACCCTGTTGTACAAACAAGAATAATAACCTTGTAAACTTTCTTTCTTATATATCAAGCCTCTCATCATCAGTTCGTCCATCTACAAAACTAAGCAAAACTGAAGCAATATCATCTCAAACATAAACAAAACTTCAATTTAAACAAACAATAATACAAATTCATTACAACCAGAGAATCAAAAAAATGAAGGCTTCAGCTTGAAATTGCACAAGCCTGTTTCAAGTAGAGCCCTTTTCATTTTTTGGCAACCAAGGTGAGTAACATCATTTTTAAATTTTAAAAGTATGAATTTGTTGTGAACATATCTGTGAATAAGTATGAATTCTTTGTGTATATTGGTATATTAGAAATATTTTGTGTGCAGGTTGTTATTTCTATATGTTCTCTGTCTTAGTTCATAAACCAAGATTTTGATTCAAAAAAATCATTTCTTCACAATCTACTTACTGTTTGGATGTAGGATCAAAACAAAAGTTGTTTGTTTGATCATGAACTAAGTTTTAAAAATCTATTTAGGTTTAAACAACTCAGTATTATCGCTGGAAAACAAAATACCTGAGTAAAGCCTTAAATAAGTTAAAATTCAAACCTTTTAATTCTCGAATTGAGGTATGTGGGTCGAATTCGTATACTTCAATACGATTTTTAAAACAAGAATCATAATTTGTAGGCTTAGAATTAAGGAGTAGTTTAGATTTGTTCGAATTCCATTCTTTTGGTGATTTCTGGTGATGCATTGACTTGAAGTGGTCGAGCTTCCTCCTGGAGGTGGAGGAGTGATCAGAGGTTACGGGAAAAACAACGTGATGGCTGGCAGATGCACGTGGTGGCGGCGGCGAGGAGTTTTTATTTCTAAACCTAAATTTTGAGGAGTTCAAAATAATGATCGTCGCGTCTCCTCTCGTGCATCGAGTTGCATGTACTTTTGGAAGGTGATAGCTGGGTGGATGATGGAGTCTTTGCCGATGGCTCGTGTTATCTGGTGGCCGGTATTGCGAGCATGAGGCGTTGCCAGGTTTTTGGTCAATGTTGCATTGTTTAGTTCCAGGTTTTGAATTGAGAGCTCGATTTTGATTCGAGCAACCGTGATGGATTTGGATGGCCGTGATGGTGTTAGGCGATGGTCGTCGATATGTTGGAGGTCAGGATAGTGGTCGGAGAGGGCCAGAGCCATGGTGCATGTGCACCGTGCCATTTAAATTTCCTGATGATCTATTGTTTTGGTGCAGAGGCTTTGAACTCAGGATTTACTCGAGTTATTCGAGTAGTTTACTCGAAGTAAATTTGGTTTTAACTCGAAGCAAACATGAGTTGCCTCGGGTTAGTTTTGGTTTGTACAGGTTTTTGTAAACCTGTCTGTAAATTTAAATTTAAAACAAATTTAAATGAATTTAAATTTGTAAGCTAGATGTAAACAAAGTTTAAATCTAGTATGAAGTTTAGATTCAAATGAAACTTTGAATCTTAAAGTTTTCAAAATGAAATTGGGATTTTATGTCAAGAATTTAAAAAAATCAAGATTTTAAAATAAGTTTAAACCAAAGTTTTGAATTAAGTTTAAAGCCAAGTTTAATCAAATGTTTAGATATGGATTCAAGTTTCTTGAATTCAAATCTGTGATTTAAATTAGTTTTTTAAACCTGAATGTTTTAATCAAGTTTAAATCAATAGCATTTTAAAGTTATTTGTTTTCAAAAAAATATTTGAATTGGATTTGATTAAGTTGTTTTATAAAAAGAATTTTCGATGAAAATTAAATAATTTGTTTTCACTTGAATTTGCAAGTTAAAATGTAATGTATGTTAAAGCTTAAATTTTAAATAAAAATTAAAGTAATTTAGTTAAAACTTTTGTTATATAGGTTTATAAGTTGATATTTAAAACTTGGTTAATGTTTAAATATAATCATTTTGAATCTTCAATTCAAAATGAAATTTGAATCTATATTTAAAAGTGTAATGTCTTGAATACACTTTAATATTAATGAAGTCACTAACAAAGAAATGGATTACCTTAGAGATAATTAAGCTATTAAAGTGATTTAATGAATAAGATAATTAAGGAATGACTTCTTTATTAATTTATAAATTAACGATTTAGATTAATTTATAATTAGAAGTTAATTAGCAAAGTAATTAAAGAATTGTTATTAGTTAATGACGGTCATTAACTAAGATTATTTAAATAATTAATTAATCTGATTAATTTTAACAATTAATTAGATTAATTAATTAATGATAATCATTAATGAAATTGAGTAAATGTAATTACTTTATGGTAAGTAATTAAAGGGTTAATTTCTTAAAATAATTAATTAAGGGGTTAATTAATTATGTAATTGGTTTAGAGGTTAATTTAATCAATGTGATTAATTAAGAATAATTTAATCAATTAAAGTGTTTGATAAATTAATTTATACCAAATAATTTGTAATTAATAAATTAGGATTGGATAATTAATTCATAAGTAATTAACTTAATTGGAAATAAATTGAATTAATTAGGATTAAACAATTAATTAATCCTGCTTATAAATGATTATTGAATGCTTGACCTTACTTATGAATGATTGTATTGTATGAGATGCCTTGAATTGATTGTCCTATCTGATCTGTGATATTTTGTTCTGTGGATTGAGCTGTGTATTTTATTCATTTATTTGATATACATTTGTATATTATCTGTGAATCTGTAAATGAACGATAAGCGTTATAGTTTATACTGCTTATCAACTATATTTCTATGTTTTGATGTGTGATGATGATGTTATTGCACTATTGTGTTAAACCCATGGACTACACCATACACACACGAATATGGATTTCACAAGGAAATCGATTAAGTCACAGATTTTTGAAATGATTTTTAAATAGACAATTTGAATTTAAATGGTTTTGAACTAGAATTAGGTTAAATGTGAAAAGCTTTTGAAATGAAATTTCAAGATAAAATTTATTTTTGAATAACTCGATAAAGTTTTCAAATTTAAATAATTTGAAATAAATTTAAATTCAGAAAAATTTGAAACTGAATTCTATGATTTGAAACCAGGGATTAAAGATATCATACAAGTGATATATGGGTTGAACCAGTTTAAATGTATTGATTTGGGAATTTGAATTTAAATTCAAGGACTCTAACTCGTGTAAATATAATTAGATTTTTCCGAAACGGAAACTATTTGTTTTCAAATAATTAAAGCTTTCATATAAGAAATGAACGTCCAATTTGTGTTAAAAGAGTTTCTAATTTGAAATTAAAATGGTTTCCCAGGTTATGAATAAATCTTTGGAAACAGTTTGGAAGCTATAAGTTAAATCTTTAATTTAAAGATTTAATGAGTTAATCAAATTGAAATGGGAATTATTTTGAAATCCGTAAATGGTTCTTTGTGAAACTATTTGAACTTTGTGAAATAAATCTTTTTGTTTAAAGATTTGAAATGGTAATTTGTTTAACCATTTGAAGAAAGGTTTTGGGTTTTTATAAGTTGTGACTTAACTGAAAACCCATATCCATATGTTTTTAAAATATTGCGCTCATTATTTGGTTTAGCCGGGAGAGGACCTTGTGTCATATAACCCATTTCGAATAATGATACGTCGTTATGGATTGCATTGAAGACCGGTGGTGAAGACCGGGTATTTGTGAGAACGATAGGATAACCTATCGATTGACTCTGCACTGAGTTGCTCTGGTATAGAGTTCTCCCTAAGTGATGGGAAGTCCGATTGGGATTATGAATACCCGGATTTGCAAGGGCTTCTTCGGAGGTGCCTTTGGTTCCGTTCGAACCCGAGACAGACTTGTATGGTTGTATGTCTCACACTACACTTTGAGATATAAAGCAGATTTCTTTCAAATACATATCTGTTGGTGGCAGAGAATTTATTCTCTTAGCTTAACACCCTTCTCTGAGACGTACGAGCTCAGAGGTTATGTAGTTGAAGGTTTTTTGGCAAAGCATGTAGTTGAAAGTTATCTGTGATATATTCCCAATTTGGTAGTGTGGCATGCTAAGTGCTGCTGTGTGTTAATGATCATTTGTGATCAAAGCATGACTTTTGTATAAAGCATAGCTTTGTGGACGAGACTGCATCAGGACCTCACACCCCGGAAATGGTCGAAACAGGAAAGATGCGGCAAGGTTATGAGGGTCGCGCCCTTTAGGGTCTGTCATTCCCTTCTGGTAAAGGGTGGTATCATGGTATGGAGCCCAGATATTTACCTATGTGGTGGGATTCAATCTCATTTCTGTGTGGTTGTTGCTTTGTGGTTTAGAGGGGCCTCAGAAAAAGGTCCCAAAGGACCGGGGGGTGGCATGCTCGAGTAGTAGCTACCTAGTTACAGAGGTAACCCGGCCTTGTGTTAGCAGAGAGCTTGTTAAGTTCTTGGGACGTCCCGCTAGAGGCATACCCATGGATAGTGGGAAGTTCCTTATCCCGACCATTTGTTGGAAATCCAAATAAAACAATACGAGCCTTGTACGGTTTTAGTTGTAGAACCTGCCATTTAAAATGGTAGCTAGCTGGCATAATATAATGGTACCTATGCTGGCTAAGATTAATATTATACTTTCGAAATGTTTTCCACTATGCCCTAATAATAATATCAAAAAGAATTTCGTGTATCAAGCATTTTTTACTATCATAAGGAGAAATCTCCTCCAATTCTGCGTTTGCATTGTGTGTGTGGCAGGAGGCCTCATGGTAGTTTCATTTTTTAAAAAGCATTGCGGATTTATTTTAAATTCTTTGTTTGTTTGTTCTAAAAGACCAACTGTTTTTGTTACTCCTACCAGTGCCATGACTGACTCGGAGTTTATTGTTCCTTTCCTAAACTCTGGGTGCCCATAATTTTTCCACACGGGCAGTCTAGCATTGGTTTTTTCAGATAGTCGGGTATATAGATTATCTGGAGTTAGTCCAGTCTTTGGATCAGGACCGGTCTTGCTTATCTAGGTGGCATGTGATGTTGGTTCGAGCTATTTCTGGATTGGAGCATTGGATTTGGGGATGCATTCTTTTGAAGATATTGTTCCGCTACTGGTGTTATCTTTCTCTTTCCACTATGTCTTATATCTCTGATAGTATGGATATTTATTGTATCATTCTGTTATATCATATTATACCAGATTTTGTATCTGTTATTGTATCAATGTTATATAATTTCTTCCGTTGTGTTGTACTTAATGGTGTTATAAGCTTCGATAAACCAGATTCGATGTTTGGATCTACGGCATTTGAATATGAATGTCGTATTCAGTGCCGATTTTCGAAGGTCGAGTCAGGGCCGCTACATTTGGTATTAGAGCTAAGGGTTAAAAACTTTAGCTCAGGAGTATAACACATTAAGTAACTCATTAGAAATAGGGTGAAATATACCCTAGAATGAGTAATCCTTAAGATATCCGTTCGTATGCCTCAGTAAATTCTCTTACTATCCGCTGATAGTGAGTATGAGTGCGAGAAGAGAACAAGATAGGGGACAAGGGAGTACCACTATAGATGGTCAATATCCTGCAATAGCGAAAACAATTTTCTCTATCAATTTCCATTGATTCGATTCCAAATTCTTTTGATTGCTTCGTGGCAGCTGCAAGGAGAAGTCTCAGTGTGATGGTGGCCCTACGAATCGTTGTAGAAAACCCTTACTTCGTATCTTCATGATTTCTTATCAGCTTTTTGATCCAAACTTTAATGAATTTGAAATTTGAATTTGAAAAATTCTAAATAAATTGGTTAACAAATATGAGGCTAAATTTGAATTGAACCTATAAAATGATTTCGTTTAAAACCAAATTTGGAAATTTTAAATCGAGTTAAATTGGTTAACAAAATATGAAGCTAAATTTGGATTGTGTCAATAAAATGATTCGTTTAAAAGCAAATTTAAAATTCCATTGTGACTTCTTGGGTAGATCGAAGTCCGTAGAGGGACAAGTTGGTATATACTTTGGGATGTTCCCACCTAAGTTGGAATCATATCTTGTGTTTAAGAAATTGTAGAAGATTGAATCTATCTATCTATTCTCTGGGGTCCGATATATTCTACGAGGGGTTAGTTATCCTTCGAAGTAACCAGTGCCTTGCATATTTCGTAGATTTGGTGACCCAAGTATTTTGTGAAAAATCATAGGAGTTTGTTCTCATATCCATTGTTGATATTCTGATTTGGTCAACCAAATACAGAATAAATATCCAGTTTGACCTGGAAAATTGTTTCTCTATCTTTGTTGTTTTTGTGCCTGCAAATTTCGAGGACGAAATTCTTTAAGGGGGGAATCTGTAACGATCTCGGATTTTTATTAAGTTTAAATTTGCTAGTTAATTTAATTTTTGAATAAAAATGGTGAAATTAATTGGTAATTAATACAGATTCTAGTTAAATCATGAATTAATTGAGAATTAATTTGGATATTTGAAAATAAATTTGCATTTGGATTTTGAAATTGATATAAGATAATTTTCAAAGAATGCTTAAAGTTAAAATTCCATATTCTATAATAAGTCATATGTGTGTTTATGTTATTAAAAATATAATTAAGTTTTAAAAACAACTTCTTTATAAGTTAAATATCTATATGTATATAAGAATGCAAATGTAAAATAAGGCAATAAGTACTAAAGTTAAAAATACATATTTAAATTAGAAATAGAGATAGATATATATAAGTTAAATACAAAGTAACACATTAGTTAAAATTTTAACAACATATTAAAAATAGAAATTTATTTATATTATAATGAGAAGACAAAGCAAAAGGAAAGAAAGAAAATATAAATATGTACACTTGCAAGAGAAGACACTAATACATTTTTTATTCAAGTATGAACAATATACGAATATAAGTATGTAGATTTGAGAAAATAAAGATATATATATATATATATATATATATATATATATATATATATATATATATATATATATATATATATGAATTAACTTGAGAAAGTAAGACAAAAGGAAATATAAGTATCTATGTAAGCTTGGAGAGAAGACAACCACAATTAATACAAAAGTGTCTTAGCATACAAATACCGTCTCAGCCGAAATAATATTATCTATCAGCCACCAAAGTAGGAAACAAAAATCGGCTAGTCAAAACAAGAAAAAAATATCTCTGGTAATTTGTACAAACCAAAATATTGTTACCCTGTTGTACAAACAAGAATAATAACCCTGTAAACTTTCTTTCTTATATATCAAGCCTCTCATCATCAGTTCGTCCATCTACAAAACTAAGCAAAACTGAAGCAATATCATCTCAAACATAAACAAAACTTCAATTTAAATAAACAATAATACAACTTCATTACAACCAGAACATCAAAAAAATGACGGCTTCAGCTTGAAATTGCACAAGCCTGTTTCAAGTAGAGCTCTGTTCATTTTTCTGGGAACCAAGGTGAGTAACATCATTTTTAAATTTTAAAAGTATGAATTCGTTGTGAACATATCTGTGAATAAGTATGAATTCTTTGTGTATATTGGTATGTTGGAAATATTTTATGCGCAGGTTGTTATTTCTATATGTTCTCTGTCTTAGTTCATAAACCAAGATTTTGATTCAAAGAAATCATTTCTTCACAATCTACTTACTGTTTGGATGTAGGATCAAAACAAAAGTTGTTTATTTGATCATGAACTAAGTTTTAAAAATCTATTTAAGTTTAAACAACTCAGTATTGTTGCTGGAAAACAAAATACCCGAGCAAAGCCTTAAATAAGTCAAATTCAAACCTTTCAATTTTCGAATTCAGGTTTGTGGGTCGAATTCATATACTTCAATATGATTTTTAAAACAAGAATCATAATTTTTAGGCTTAGAATTAAGGAGTAGTTTAGATTTATTCAAATTCCATTATTTTGGTGATTTCTGGTGATGCACTGACTTGAAGTGGTCGAGCTTCCTCCTGGAGGTGGAGGAGTGATCAGAGGTTATGGAAAAATAGTGTGATGGCTGGCAGATGCACGTGGTGGCGGCGGCGAGGAGTTTTTATTTCTAAACTTAAATTTTGAGGAGGTCGAGAGAATGATCGTCACGTCTCCTCTCGTGCATCGAGTTGCACATACTCTTGGAAGGTGATAGCTGGGTGGGATGGATTCGTAGCCGGTGGCTCGTGTTTTCTGGTGGTCGGTTACGAGCACGAAGCGTTGCCAGGTTTTTGGTCAGTGTTGCATTTTTAGTTCCAGGTTTTGAATTGAGATCTCGATTTTGATTCGAGCAACCGTGGTGGATTTGGATGGCCGTGATGGTGTTAGGTGATGGTTGTCGATATGTTTGGAGGTTAGGATGGTGGTCGGAGAGGGCCAGAGCCACGGTGCATGTGCACCGTGCCATTTAAATTTCCTGATGATCTATTGTTTTGGTGCAGAGGCTTTGAACTCGGGATTTACTCGAGTTATACGAGTAGTTTACTCGAATTAAATTAGGTTTTAACTCGAAGCAAACATGAGTTGCCTCGGGTTAGTTTTAGTTTGTACAGGTTTTTGTAATCCTGTCAGCAAATTTAATTTTAAAACAAATTTAAATGAATTTAAATTCGTAAGCTAGATGTAAACAAAGGTTAAATCTAGTATGAAGTTTAGATTCAAATGAAACTTTGAATCTTAAAGTTCAAAATGAAATTGGGATTTTAAATCAAGAATTTAAAAAAATCAAGATTTTAAAAGTAAGTTTAAACCAAAGTTTTGAATTAAGTTTAAAGCCAAGTTTAATCAAATGTTTAGATATGGATTCAAGTTTCTTGAATTCAAATCTGTGATTTAAATTAGTTTTTTAAACCTGAATGTTTTAATCAAGTTTAAATCAATAACATTTTGAAGTTATTTGTTTTTAAATAAATATTTGAATTGGATTTGATTAAGTCCCATAGACTTATCACGTTTCCTACTTTCAATATGCTATTTTTCGGGCCAAGAAGAAAGCTCGATAGATTGGAGTAATACTCCACACTATATGAATCAACATCCTCAGCACAGATGATAATCAAGCCTACACAGAAGGCTACGTACTAAGTGTACGACTAAATAGTTCCCACGTTAAGTCGAGGAACTAAAATTTTGGCCAATTTGATAGTCGGTTATTTAACTATCAAAGAAAACAAACAGATATTCAGCACCATAACAATCACTAAGCCCTTTTGATTAATCTTTTATTCATTAAATCATTTGTCAAATATTCACCTCACATCATCTTTAAAATGATATATCTTCAAAATCATTTCAACATTGGAAAATATTTCCAAATAATTATTTAATAATAAGTAATTCATAAATCAATTTATTTTCAACACTTAGAAAATATTACATATACTTAAATCACGATTAAGTATATATTTTATTCTTTAAGGAAAAAATTCTTTTAAACATCTTTATTTTGGGTCCAAACGAATGTTGCATAAAACATCGTTACGACAACCCAAAATCTCTAGTATAAGGGTTCGAAAATAAGATAGATATATAAATCCCAATACTATACGAAAACATTTCCTTTCAAAAATCATTTACTATAACAACAGTCCATCATTTCCTTATTTCTCGAAAACATCTTTTTCAACAATGAATGTTGAAATCTATGGTTTCAATACTCAACACATTTTGAAACATCTTTAAATCATTTTACTTAATTTAAAATATCACTTTCCAAAACAATTCTTTAATTCAAAAGGTTATTCACTTTCCAAAGCATATCCATTTTATTCAATATATTATTCACTGTCCAAAATCGTGAATATAGTTCATTTAATCCAATCCAATGTTTCTACACATTTATTAAAGGATAATCCACTATCCAAAATCGTGAATATAATTCCCACCAAATTCTCTATTATTACAATGTTTAATTTAAAGGATAATTCACCATCAAAAATCATGAATAAAATTCCTTTAAATAAACTTCTATATTTAACTTATCAAAATCAATCGATTTCGGATTTATAAGTAATTTTTATAAATTCCATTTATATTTTGTAAAAACTTCGATATACAAAATTCCTTTACTAACCAATTCCATTTATAACTCAATTATATACCAAAAATCCAAATTGTAAGTCAATAACTTATAACTCATTTATTTTACAAAATCATTCATTTTATGACATCCTCAATTATAAATCTATAATTCTTACTTACTAATAAAACCCATTTATAACATCATTTTAACATTTACAAATCTCCTTTACAATTTCATCATTTCGATTTATTAAAATCCAATTTTATAAAACTTATATATAAACCTTTTATAATAAATTCAAAAATCTCAATTAAAACCATTTTACAAAATAGTTAACTTCCTATTTCAAAAATCATATTCTTATTATATTTCCCAAAAATCATAATTTTTATAACGTAAAAATTATAATATTTATTTCTTCAAAATCAATCCCTTTCCTTAACAATTCAAAATTCAATAAACGTATATTTTCAAAATCACTTTAAAATTCTTTTTAAATTCGAAATCACCACTTAAATATTTTTAAAATTCCAAAATAGGCCCAATGCTGCAACAACACTAAATATAACAATCACGGCATCCAAAACATCATATATCATATGATAACAGAATATATAACAATATCTGTAAATAAATCAATAATGTTGAGGAATCCAGTTGGATCCCTCCAACTTGTCACCTGCAACAAATATGCATATTAGAATATGTGTACAATGTCCGCTTCAAGACAGACGCGCGAACGAAGAGTCATCCGCTCATACACGAGAACGTATAGGATCATCTGCTCCACTAGGCAGGTATATATACAAATACCAATCAATATATCATATATCATCCAAACAATCATCAATCATCATAAAATAAATTATTTCTCACTTATATAAAAATATCGGTGAGTCAGGAAGAGTGAGTTGTACTCACATTGCTTGTATTCGTGATTTCAGCATTTTATCCCGAATAAAATTAAACAAGCGTTTAGTTTTCAACCAAAATTTTCACTAGCTCAAATAAATCTCAATCCAGTTCCATAATGTAATGCTCGTCAAAACGAACCCAACGCAAGTCGTTTCGTGCGAAATAGACCTTATATGAAAAAGTTACACACTTTTAAAATTTATACGATTTTAATATATATAAATTTAAAAATTTATTTTTATTTTTATAACCTTGTAGTCATCTCGGCCTTTGATTTCGCAGAACCAGATCTGGGCCATCATCGCTTTCTTCTCCCCTTCGTTCCTTTTGAGCCGATCAAACCCATAGGCCGCAATATTAAACCAAATTACGCGCCTTCATCAACGATCGTGACGGCGATCAGGTTACACCATTCGAATGCCTATCGGCCCACGTACTTTCATGCCTAACACGGCTCAGCTTGGCCCCTTGATCATCTCGGTTTTCGTGCGTGAACATTAGACGTTCGAACCCAATTTTACGTTGATCCACTCAATAAAAATTGATTCTTGCCGTTGGGTAGCTAGATCTCACCTAGCTCTACAAGTTTGCTTTAGAAAGTTTTCAGTAATATCGAATGGATTGGAAGATAATTGAGGGAGAAGATTCGAGCTCTCTAGGCTATTGAAATTAAACTGGCGGCTTGCCCTAGATGCATTAGGGTTTTGGAAAAATGGAAAAAGTAAGGTCCTTATATAGAAAATTTTCGCGCACTATTCACCCCAAATTTTTCCGAACTCTAATCGAAGCGTGCCGCCTGACGTTTATAATGTATTACCCCTATTCCGAACACAATGGAATATATAATGGGACCCATTCAATCGTATTTGGAAGATAGGTTTTCGAATTGACTCATTTAAATTTAAAATTTACTTAACCCGATTTCTATGCGTTTTAGCTTGCCCCGGACAAACCGTAAATCCGATTCACACGAAATTTGAAATCTTACAATAATATAACATTATGGATGCAAAGAAACTGGTTTCGTCAAAATCCGAGACTGTTTGAAAAATGGTTATTTTTACACATCAATTAAATATTAAAATATTTAATTTTTACAAACTAACTTTTAATTCGATTTTAAAAGTTTACTAACATCATTCAAACTCAAATAGAATTTAATTCGTCTTTACAAATCATTTTTATTCACATTTAATTCAAATATCAATTATTTCTGCAATTTCAAATATTGAATTAACAATTTATTATCCAAATAAATCTAGATATTTGAAATATAAGTTATTCGACTTATAAAATTTACTTGTGCATATTTAAAATCAATTAAATATACGAATTTCAAATGACAGAAATTCTGGGTCGTTACATTCTCCCCCACTTAAAAGAATTTCGTCCCCGAAATTACTAAGTACGAAAAAGTTACAAAATCTATTACTATTCAAAATAATTCGTTAAAACTAGATTTACCAAATCTATTTAACCTTTTAACTTTTCCCAAAATCCATCAGCTAAACTTCTTATAAAAACTTTTCTAAGTTTTCAAATCCATTTATAGTTATTCTTTCAAAACCAAGCAATATAGTTTAACTTTTATAACTCAAAATCAAACTTTAGTTGCCAAAAATTTTCCAATTTTCCCAAAAATTTTCTAACACCTTAAAGTTTCAAAAAAATTCTCCATGGTCTCCTTTGCGCCGTTCGATCCGAAATAAATAGCAATGCATATATCACAAATATACATCTCATCATCGAGGATGAGGCATCCCAAAGGGAAAAAAGTGTAAAAGTACGATATTTAATCCGAGATATGTACCTTATATATATTATTAGCGAGCATATACGGCTAATATAGCGCGAAAGCGAGCTCCATAAGCGAAGCAATCGCCATATGCACCTACTAAACACTCAACAAACAAATGAAAAACATGTATATGTGAAAATAATATCAATATACAACATATACCAATATAACAGCTATATATGCCAATATCGCAAACGCAATCAAAGCAACAAATCCAACCATCATACAACAATCATCCAACAATCCAAATCTATCCAGTCCATCCATAACCAAATCAATATTCATTCACTTCTTATTAATATTCACTAAATTGATTTTTTCAATTTATTCACATTTGATTCATTAACATTGGATTTTTTAAACCTTCATTTATTTATATTCAATTAGTTTATATTCACTAGTTTACATTCAAGTTGGTTCACTTTCACATTAAATCAAATAAAAATTCAATTCTATTTAGATTTACTTACTCCAATTTGAATTCAATTATTTAGCTTTCAATTTCATTAATTCAATTCCATATGAATTTCAATTCAATCAACTAGCATCCATCTAACAATCAATGCATATCCAACATTACCGAATTAATTTACTTTACATTCATTCAGCTTGGTTCAACACTTTAATTCCAATTGGTTTAATATTCAATTGACTTTCATTCAATTATTCAATTCACAATTCTTAACTTATGTTTTACTCAATTCTTAGCAATATCATTTCTAACGTTGATTCATTTTACAATTAAAATTGAATTTCTTTATATAACTCAAGTTCACATTCATTTAATTCACTTTATCAATTCATTTTGATACCAAAATCAACTTCATTTAACCTTACTGAAGTTATCTTTCATTTCAATCTCATTCACTTTCACTTTCACCATACAACTTAAGTTCACTTCTAATTTAATTGAAATTCTAATTTATTCAACTTTTTTACTTAAGTCAAATTCATATCACTATTTAAATTCAGATTTTGTTTTGTTTAACAAAATTGTTTAACCATTTTAATAATTGGTTTTATTTACCTTTTCTCATTTAATAAGTTATATGACTTATTTATTAATTAAACTTTCAAATTCATGTTATATAATCACTTACCCACTTAAGTTTAATTTCCATTTCAATAACTTATATAATCTAATTAACATCCAATTCCTTTTATTTAACTTTCCTTCAGTTAAATTTCAAATCATATATTGTATTATGCTACTAACATTTATTTCAAATTTTCCAATGTTAAAATTTTATTATCTCATATATTATAAGTCCAAAACTCATTTCACTTATTTTTATAAATTTTAACTTGGATTTCATAACAAAACTTCAATTTTCAATTTACTATTGGTCGCAAATCCATCAATTAGAAACTCGAAAATGATGCTGATGATGATGCAGTCATCACCATTATTATTTTCCAGTAACAGTAGTGAATTCAGTGTTTATATTCTTTCAAAAATTTCCTTTTATTCATAAAACACATTATTAAGTCTTTTTACATATAATTTCACTTATTTTCTATTTAGAATAATATAACCTCTTTAACTTTTGAAAAATATCTTTTAAAATCAACAGAATTCAAATTTCCAAATAATTGGTTTAAATTCATTTTTATTTGCATGTGATGACCCGGTATTTTGGCAACATTATTTAATTAAATATTTGATCTAATTAAATAAGATGTAAACTTATCATTTTAAAAAGATAAGACTTTTCAAAATATTTGCCATATGTTTATATAGATTTATATTTTAAAACGGAAAATTTGATTTGAAAATTTAAAATAAATCTCTTAATAATATTTACAATAAAAATTCATCTTATATAATTAAAATGCTTTACCTTGTTAATATTTGGTATAAATATCTATAGATAATAATGTTTAAAGTAAAATTTAATTCTATCAATATAAAACATTAAAATGTAAGCCAAACATATGAATATAATTTAAGTACTGGTAGTTAAAAAAATAAAATAAAAATAAATAAAAGCAAGAATTAAGTGATTTGGTGTGTAAGCAACATAGGACAAATATATATATAAACAACTATAACATTTTTTTTAATGAAGCACAAATATATAAAGTTAAAATCAGACAAAGTATAAAATAAAACCTAACACAAACATATATATATGGTGAAAGCAATAAAACAATTATCTTCATATACAAAACCCAAATACCTACCTGCAAACATGCATATATAAATTATGCAAGCTAGAAGTCTTCATACAAAATATCTATATATACAACAAAAATATGATAATAAGTATGTAAACAAATAGGGAAACCGGTGCATTTAATGCTATCTTTTCAAGCCAAATTTTAGTCATTTCAAAATATTTTCAAATCTTTACATTTCAGGAAAATCCGATCAATCAAAAGAAGAAAACACTGGACTAGATAATACCTCCCTTTATACATCCTGTTATCTTCTATATATTTGTATGCATCTTGCTATTCCAAGTTTGTTCAGTGAAAAAAAAACTTTGCTAACCTGAGTAAAACAAAAAGAAGCAAGCTCAAATTTAAATTCAAACAAAAACAGACAGATTTCAAGGGGTAGATTCATACTTCATGTTTTCAAAAAAAACATCAAGTTTATTCTCTGTTCACAGTATCTTAAGGTGAGTAAACATCAACTTAAAAGCTTCAAGTTTAAATTAAAAACAATAAAGATGATTCACTGATGATGTGGTATTGCATATGCTTTAGCTTGAATATGATACTACGTGCTCTGTACTTCACTGTAAATTGTTACAGGTTGCATAATTTGTTCAAAAGCCCAAATGATCCTCATCAAATCATTGTTAAGCTTTAAGTTTCAACTGAAACAAGATGTTTAAACTTAAGTTAAGATTTTGTAAAGTTGTTTAAACCATCTTTGTAAAAGTTTATCACTGTAATATGGTTTCACAGGCAATCAAGCAAAAATTTGATAAATTTGATTGTCATAAGACGTTAATTCAAGTTTATATCTTGAATGCTTACTGTAATTTAAGATTTTTAAAACAAAAACGAAGATTTTTAGTTTTGTATTCTCAGAGCAGTTTGAAATTGAATAAAATTTGCATTTTTCCCATTTTCTAACAAATGAACAAATTTAAAATGTTGAATTTTTTTTTAAAGCTTGTATAAACATCATTGATTTCTAGAATATTATCAGAGAATTTTTCCATTGCATATATTAAAGAAATAAGGCCGAATTTGGGTTTTTGTTCAAGCTTTTGGACATGTCTTTAATGTGACGAGTTCATCTTCTTTACGTGATCGAGCTTCACGTAACTTTGGGGAATGGATGCTTGGTGTGTTGTGGTGCTGGGGTCGAAATTTGGGCGACTCTGGCGGCCTGTGCGGCAGTGGTAAGGCATTTTGCTGAGGGTAGTTGGTAACAGTTTTTCGAGCATACTGTTAAATTTCGATTTGGATTTTTTTGAGGCGATTCGAGTTGGGTTTTCGAGTGTTTGGGTGTTTCGTGACTTGCCGATGTCATGGGGTTCATCGGAGGGGTGGTGCGTCGCCGTGCACGTATATGGCGTGAGGTTGGTGTCAGTTTCACTGTTGGTGGGTAATCTCGAGTTCTTACTCGAGTATGGAGGTCGATTGCTTCGGGTTAGAGGCGAGTGTGTGAATATGGTTTCCTGATACAATCTAAGTTTAAACTTAACTTAAACCTACGAAAAAAAAGAGATGAAGAAGAAGAAGGTACGTACGAGAGGTGACTCGGGGCAAGTGGGTGAGTGACTCGAAGTATTACTCGAGTTAGGCAGGGGAGTGCTCGGGTTTTCAAACTGGTGTATTATAAAAAAAATGAAGTTAAGTAAACTGTGTTCTACAAGTTAAGCATTGTAAACTAAATAAGTGTTTAACAATTTGAGTTAATACTTTAAACACAAGTTTTAATTATTTTAGTTAATGCTTAAAAATGTTTTTAACTCTTAATTAATATTTTAACTAAGCAATTAATTTAAGTTAAGTATAAAATTAACCAACATTTAAAGTTTGTAGTTAGTAATAAATGGATGTTCAAAATTTAAAGAAATTTCTTTTAAATGTTAGTTAAGATGAATAATAATTAATTAATTAATTTTGGAAAGCAATTAAGAATAATTAAATTATAATTGTAATTGGAGTTTGGATTAATAAATGATTAAGGGATAAATAAATTTGTAATTAACTACTTGAAGTTAATTAATGTATGATTAGTAGTTTACTAATTAAGATTTAATTACGAATTAAAAATTGATTAAATAAGTAATTAGTGAATAATAAATGGGTAATTAAGTCTTATTGATTAATAATTAAAGTCATTAATGGGTAATTAAGTTATATTAATTAATTGATTTAAAGATAATGAAGAGGAGATTATCGATTTTGGGAATTTGTGACATTGTGGTATCATAAGAAGACTACGGATTTGTGAATAATTCATAATTGTTTTAATACTTTGTTAATGATAATTCAATCATAAGTAAGAATAAGATTTATCTTAACATTAAGTAGTATTTGAGATTTATTAAATTATTCAGGTAATTAAAAGGGATGATCAATTAATTTAATAATTAAGAATTTAAGTTAATCAATTAAGGTTTAAGATTAATTAATCGAGGATAATTAATTTGTAATTAATAATGATTACTCTAAATTTAATTACTATAGAGAAGTAATTAAAGAATTGTTAATGAAGAGCGTTAACTGAAGTTTATTGTATAATTAATTAAGTTCGATTAATTAATTAAGGATAATCATTCATGGAATTTGGTTAAGTATAATTACTTAATGGAAGTAATTAGATAATGATGATAAAGAATAATTGATCAAGGAGAATTAACTAAGATGAATGATTATGGGATGGTAAATCAATTGGTTTGTAATTAATTAATAAGCAGGACTTAAAGGTAATTGATTTAATTCAATTATGGCAAATTAGATTTATTCGAGATGGTGTGATTGATTTATCTTGCTTATGTATGATTAAATGATTGTTTAAATGCCCTGAATTGATTGATACCCCTAACATGAAATGGTTTGTGATACGATGTGTTTGGATGGGCAATGATAATATGGTTATCTATCAATGATGAATTGCTGAGTAAAAAGGTGACATCTTTTATTTAAAGTTGAATTGCATTTCACTTGAATAACATGTGTTATAATGAACTAAATTCGAAGAGACCGGAGTAGGGTATTAGTTAATACCTGAAACCACTTCGTTTCTTTACAAATTGATGTGTGGAATCAATGGTTGTAATGGAATGAATTAAGTGAATTGGACCATATAATCTAAATTCTGGAACTTAGAAATTGATGTGTGAAATAAGTGATGTCTATAACAACTTGTGAAGTGAAAATTGATATAAGTTAACTGGGTTTATATGAGTTGTATACTTCTGTATTCCATGTTAGATGGGTTTACTCACGCTGGTTTCCAGCCTGACCGGGTGTTACTTTGATGTAATCCTCGAGGCATACCGAGTATTACAGATTTTCAGGTAAGGACGTTCTAGAGCTCAGGAGGCGAGCTCGATGGCAAGAACGTATGGAGTGTTTCCGCTGTTTTATATCGCTGTATATCTATGACATGATAATTTTGTTCATTCAGTGACTACATATATGCGTAACTCTGATGTACTATAAATGTATTTTGACAGATACAGAATTCTTTTGTAAACTGTTATTATTTATTATTATATTTTATCCACTGCGAATGTGAGATGTTGATGTTTCTTTTTCTTCTTCTTTCCTATCTCTTTCTTCTTTCTTCCTAACTATCTGGAATTTTCGGGATTGAAAACTCCGGGTCATTACAGTTGGTATCAGAGCCAGGTTAAGCGAGAACCTTGGCTTTGGTGGGTGTACTCATTAAGGATAGGGTCAATAGTACCCTAGAATGAGTTGAGTGTGTGTATATATATATGAGAGAGCGTACTTGTTATTTCCTTATATAAGGATTTTAAATGATTTTATATAAGAATATTTTTTAATATATAAGGCAATATTTCTTTCTAATAAATATTAAGGCAATGGGATGTTAAATCATTGGGACTGAGTAGTATGTACCATTCTTATAAGGAACATTTGACTTAAATTCGGTTTCAAATCAAATTAAGTGGTAGTAGAAATACTGGGATGTTTGTTTCCTAATAATGATAAAGCAAAATGAAATGTTTTAAGGAAGTAAACTTTTACATAAAGTATAACTTGGTAGGCAAATTAATATAAGGGTAAATGTTGAATTCTTCTAATTAAGTCTAATTTATAGGTTAGGAAGCCCCTCTAGAATTCAGTCTTTGAGAGAGATGACTAAGGGGGAAGAATGGAAGGGTCGACGCAGAGAGCAAAGATGCACGTAATAATCGAAAAGAGGGAATCCAAGAGTATGAAAATAGGATAAGGAAAAGGCTGAACCAGGATCTTATGATAATGTCACCTGCTACAGATGTTTCAATAAGTGACATTACACAGCCAAGTGCAGTAAAACGAGGACCCGACGGTTTCACTCTGAGATCTTATGTTTTAAGTGTCATAAGAAAGGTCATTTTCTAAATCATTGCCCTGAAGTGAGAAAGGCGAAGCGTAAACCTGTGGAACCGGTCAATGAGTCGACTATCTGCTATCATTGTAAGAAGACAGGACACATTGCTAGGAATTGTTCCGAGAGGCAGAAGAAGAGTAAGGCTATAGAACGTACTGTTGGACGCGTGAAGGTTATCCAGATTGATAACAGGGTAGAAACATTTTGTGGTAAATGTTAAGTGGGGACACCCCGTTGAGAAGTGTATGTTCGGGCTTTTCCCTTTGGATGGAAGTCCATAGGAAGGATACTTGTAGGAGTATTAGAGTTTTGTTCTTTCCAAACCTCTAGGTAATAAGAAGGCATCTAAATTTATGACTTTTGTAAGACTCTTATTTTGGATAAATGCGTGTAATGTATGAACTATTAGTATGTAGTGAATTAATATATGGAATCATTTTGGACTTAAGACTGAAATGTTTAAGATAAAACTTCAAAGGTTGGGTTATAAAAATTTAAGTTTGGTGATAAATTGAATGTAACTTAGAGGAAGTTAAATAAGTTTGAATGGACAACCTGATTTGGAAATTTCAATATGAAATTGGGATTTAACTTGGAAAGTTAAATGGTTAATTTAATTGGGAGTTTGTGTGATCTCAAAATGGATTTGAGATCCAGAAATTGGAAATGATGGACGTTTTAAAATAAATTAGATGATATCATCCTATTGTCATTAAAAATCTTTAAATTGCAAATTGGATTTGTTTAAATGAATGAGAAATGAAGTGTGGTAATATATCCATTATTGAGATAAAAGGGAAATCTAATGTTAATTTGAAATAAAGGATATGGAATTACTTTGAACTGAAAATTTGAATGATTGAATTTGTAAATTAAACTTATTTAAGAACTGGTTTCAAAACTGGAAGATAAAATTGTGTGATAAATTAAATTAGTTCAAAATGAATCTGATTTGAATTAACTAGATATGATATTGAAGGTGTATAAGTTTAAAAATTTAAATGGAAATCGAAGATGATTCAAATTGGAATTGAGTCAATTTAAATGGAAGTGGAAATTTATCGAATTGTTGGGGAAGTGAACAGTTTTGACTCTGGAATATTTTCAAAATAAATTGTTTTAGTACAAATCTTTTTTTTTCCAAGCTATTTATTATATATACAACCTTTCTTTTTAAAGCTAAACTATCTTATACTTGTTTTACAATTATTTTTGGAACTATTTAACAATTTTTCAACTGTTTTATAAACTAATTACTATTTTTTACTATTTCACAAATTAATTACTATTTTGTGGTTATTTTACAAACTAATAACTATTTTTCAACTACTTGTCTATTCTTAAAATTTTCAAGCTATCTTCTAAATATAAACTGGTCGGAGTTCAAACTGTTATTGGTTAAATACCCAACTGAGATAAGAATTGAAGTAATAATCCAAATGGGGATTAAGGCAAATGTGAATAAGTGAATAAAATCGAAGTGAGGATGAATAGAAAGGAAATTGATTTGGCTAATAATCAATGAAGTTAAATATGTAGGACGTACGTATATTATTCTATTCGCATAGTGATTTGATCTAGATTCGAATACAGAATTTCGAGATAGTTATATCGATCCGAGTTGGGATTTTTCACTCGATTTTCGACGGCGAGCCTGCATATGGATTGTTGATTGGTTCTGAATATTGTTTATCATAGTTATGGCTATGCAAGGAGAATGACGGTTTCTGATCAAGAAACCAGATCTGTGTCCGCACTAGGAAGTCGGGTGGACGATACTAGTTCGGAAGTGAAATTGTGCGATCGAGTGAGTGATCAAATTGGTATAGCGTACGGATGATAAGTGTACATCGTACAGTTTTGAATAAAATTGATACTGGAAAGAGAAATCAAATTTGAATATTTGATGTTGAATAAACAAAGTTATATATCTTTGTTATATAAGATAAATCTCCCCTTGTTGAATCTATTGCTGGAAGAAAATGATTTTTAGAAGTGTTTGAAGTATAAAAGGGAGTTTTATACAAGATTGAAACGATCAAAAGTTTTAAAAATTATATATATCTGTGTGTGTGTGTGTGTGTGTAAAGGATCTTATGAGGATTTTGGAAAAAGGTTTTGGGAACCTTTGGATTTGGAAAGGCTTCTGATTTTTGGGTAAAGTCAATATTGCAATTTGGAAAGCCTAGTTTGAGAATTATCGATTTTGGGATAATCGATTTTGTGTAAAGAAGCTTGGTATAAGAACATACTTGGTGTATGATTTGAAAGATACTATATGTGTATAATATAAAGTGTTTTGATGATGGCTCTGCGGAAAAAGGCGCTCCCTTGAAATGAACTTCTCAGGAGTGCCACCGAGTGGTGATACCTTGAGCCCAAAGGGGGGTTCTAAAGTTGATCCTGTGAGGAGTCTAGACAAAACTAGTTCCTGAGGATTATGAGTAGTGTGTACCATAGTGAAATTCGTGTGTGCCGCTGAGAGCCAACAGTCTACGTTTGATTTTATATCGGTAGACTGCGACCTATGGTAACATAGCGAAAGTCGTGTGTGCCGCTGAGAGACAACAGTCTGCGTTTGATTTTACATCGGCAAACTACGACCTATGTAGGAGTGGAGAAGTTTCATTTTGATAGCGAAAGTCGTGTGTGCCGCTGAGAGACAACAGTTACATGGACTTTTGCTGTGATGGCAACGTAACCCTGGAATGTAACTGAGACCATGGATGGGAGCGATGATTTCCAGAGCATTCTCACCAAAGATATATCCTCTAATTTCAAAAATTGTTTTCTATATTTTCAATAAAATTATTTTCCCAAGTATTTTCACTGGATGTTGAAACGGGTCTGCCAAGCGCTTATAGATTTTCAATCGTATGCCTGATCAATGTATGACCGATTTTCTGTGAGAACAAGGATGGACTTGTCGAAACATCGAGTTATAAAAGTATTTATATAAAAACTATTTTAGAAATATTATCTAGATTTTTTTAGTAGTTTAAAAATGATCAAAGAAAATTTATCTGATTTCAAGCATTTTAATAAATCTAGCTTCCTTCCTTTTCGAGGACGAAAAGATTCAAAAGGGGGAGGAATGTGATGACCCGGTATTTTGGCAACATTATTTTATAAATATTTAATCTAATTAAATAAAATGTAAACTTATCATTTTAAAAAGATAAGACTTTTGGAAATATTTGCCATATGTTTATATAAATTTGTATTTTGAAAGCGAAAATTTGATTTGAAAATTTAAAATAAGTCTCTTAATAATATTTACAATAAAAATTCATCTTATATAATTAAAATGCTCTACCTTGTTAACATTTGGCATAAATATCTATAGATAATAATGTTTTAAATAAAATTTAATTCTATCAATATAAAATATAAGTATAAAATGTAAGTCAAACATATGAATATAATTTAAGTATTGGTAGTTAAAAAAATAAAATAGAAATAAAAATAAATAAAAGAAAGAATTAGGTGATTTGGTGTGTAAGCAACATAGGATAAATATATATATATATATAAACAAATATAACAATTTTTTTTAATGAAGCACAAATGTATAAAGTTAAAATCTGACAAAGTATAAAATAAAACCTGACACAAGCATATGTATATGGTGAAAGCAATAAAACAATTATCTTCATATACAAAACCCAAATACCTACCTGCAAAAATGTATATATAAATTATGCAAGCTAGAAGTCTTCATACAAAATATCTATATATACAACAAAAATATGATAATAAGTATGTAAACAAATAGGGAAACCAATGCATTTAATTCTATCTTCTCAAGCCAAATTTTAGTCATTTCAAAATATTTTCAAATCTTTACATTTCAGGAAAATCTGATCAATCAAAAGAAGAAAACACTGGACTAGATAATACCTCCCTTTATACATCCTATTATCTTCTATATATTTGTATGCATCTTGCTATTCCCAGTTCGTTCAGTAAAAAAAAACCTTTGCTAACCTGAGTAAAACAAAAAGAAGCAAGCTCAAATTTAAATTCAAACAAAAACAGACAGATTCAAGGGGCAGATTCATACTTCAGGTTTTCAAAAAAAAAACATCAAGTGTATTCTCTGTTCACAGTATATTCAGGTGAGTAAACATCAACTTAAAAGCTTTAAGTTTAAATTAAAAACAATAAAGATGATTCACTGATGATGTGGTATTGCATATGCTGTAGCTTGAATATGATACTGTGTGCTCTGTACTTCACTGTAAATTGTTACATGTTGCATATTTTGTTCAAAAGCTCAAATGATCCTCATCAAATCATTGTTAAGCTTTAAGTTTCAACTGAAACAAGATGTTTAAACTTAAGCTAAGATTTTGTAAAGCTGTTTAAACCATCATTGTAAAAGTTTATCACTGTAATATGGTTTCACAGGAAATCAAGCATAAATTTGATAAATTTGATTGTCATAAGACGTTAATTCAACTTTATATCTTGAATGCTTACTGTAATTTAAGATTTTAAAAACAAAAACGAAGATTTTTAGTTTTGTATTCTCAGAGCAGTTTAAAATTGAATAAAATTTGCATTTTTCCCATTTTCTAACAAACGAACCAATTTAAAATGTTGAAAATTTGTTTGAAGCTTGTATAAACATCATTGATTTCTAGAAAATTATCAGAGAATTTTTCCACTGCATAAATTAAAGAAACGAGGCGGAATTAGGGTTCTTGTTCATGCTTTTGGACATGTCTGTAATGTGACGAGTTCGTCTTCTTTACGTGATCGAGCTTCGCATAACTTTGGGGAATGGATGCTTGGTGTGTTGTCGTGGTGGGGTTGAAATTTAGGCGACTCCAGTGGCCTGTGCGGCGGTGACGAGGCATTTTGCTAAGGGTAGTTGGTAACAGTTTTTCGAGCATACTGTTAAATTTCGATTTGGATTTTTTTGAGGCGATTCGAGTTGGGTTTTTGAGTGTTTGGGTGTTTCGTGACTTTCCGATGTCGTGGGGTTTGTCGGAGGGGTGGCGTGTCGCCGTGCACGTGTACGGCATGAGGTTGGTGTCAGTTTCACTGTTGGTGGGTAATCTCGAGTTCTTACTCGAGTATGGAGGTCGATTGCTTCGGGTTAGAGGCGAGTGTGTGAATATGGTTTCCTGATACAATCTAAGTTTAAACTTAACTTAAACCTACGAAAAAAAAGAGATGAAGAAGAAGAAGGTACGTACGAGAGGTGACTCGGGGCAAGTGGGTGAGTGACTCGAAGTATTACTCGAGTTAGGCAGGGGAGTGCTCGGGTTTTCAAACTGGTGTATTATAAAAAAAATGAAGTTAAGTAAACTGTGTTCTACAAGTTAAGCATTGTAAACTAAATAAGTGTTTAACAATTTGAGTTAATACTTTAAACACAAGTTTTAATTATTTTAGTTAATGCTTAAAAATGTTTTTAACTCTTAGTTAATATTTTAACTAAGCAATTAATTTAAGTTAAGTATAAAATTAACCAACATTTAAAGTTTGTAGTTAGTAATAAATGGATGTTCAAAATTTAAAGAAATTTCTTTTAAATGTTAGTTAAGATGAATAATAATTAATTAATTAATTTTGGAAAGCAATTAAGAATAATTAAATTATAATTGTAATTGGAGTTTGGATTAATAAATGATTAAGGGATAAATAAATTTGTAATTAACTACTTGAAGTTAATTAATGTATGATTAGTAGTTTACTAATTAAGATTTAATTACGAATTAACAATTGATTAAGTAAGTAATTAGTGAATAATAAATGGTAATTAAGTGTTATTGATTAATAATTAAAGTCATTAATGGGTAATTAATTTATATTAATTAATTAATTTAAAGATAATGAAGAGGAGATTATCCATTTTTGGGAATTTGTGACATTATGGCATCATAAGAAGACTACAGATTTGTGAATAATTCATAATTGTTTTAATACTTTGTTAATGATAATTCAATCATAAGTAAGAAAAAGATTTATCTTAACATTAAGTAGGATTTGAGATTTATTAAATTATTCAGGTAATTAAAAGGGATAATTAATTAATTTAATAATTAAGAATTTAAGTTAATCAATTAAGGTTTAAGATTAATTAATCGAGGATAATTAATTTGTAATTAATAATGGTTACTCTAAATTTAATTACTATAGAGAAGTAATTAAAGAATTTTTAATGAAGAGCGTTAACTGAAGTTTATTATACAATTAATTAAGTTCAATTAATTAATTAAGGATAATCATTCATGGAATTTGGTTAAGTATAATTACTTAATGGAAGTAATTAGATAATGATGATAAAGAATAATTGATCAAGGAGAATTAACTAAGATGAATGATTATGGGATGGTAAATCAATTGGTTTGTTATTAATTAATAAGCAGGACTTAAAGGTAACTGATTTACTTCAATTATGGTAAATTAGATTTATTCGAGATGGTGTGATTGATTTATCTTGCTTATGTATGATTAAATGATTGTTTAAATGCCCTGAATTGATTGATACCCCTGACATGAAATGGTTCGTGATACGATGTGTTTAGGTGGGCAATGATAACGTGGTTATCTATCAATGATGAATTGCTGAGTAAGAAGGTGACATCTTTTATTTAAAGTTGAATTGCATTTCACTTGAATAACATGTTATGATGAACTGAATTCGAAGAGACTGGATTCGGGTATTAGTTAATACCCGAAACCACTTAGTTTCTTTACAAATTGATGTGTGCAATCAATAAGTTGTAATGGAATGAATTAAGTGAATTGGACCATATAATCTAAATTCTAGAATTTAGAAATTGAGGTGTGAAATAAGTGATGTCTATAACAACTTGTGAAGTGAAAATTGATATAAGTTACCCGGGTTTATATGAGTTGTATACTTTTGTATTCCATGTTAGATGGGTTTACTCACGCTGGTTTCCAGCCTGACCCGGGTGTTACTTAGATGTAATGCTCGAGTCAGACCGAGTATTATATATTTTCAGGTAAGGACATTCTAGAGCTCAGGAGGCGAGCTGGATGGCCGGAACGTATGGAGTGTTTCCGCTGTATTATATTGCTGTATATCTGTGACATGATAATTGTGTTCATTCAGTGACTGTATATTTGCGTAACTCTGATGTGCTATAAATGTATTTTGACAGATACAGAATTCTTTTGTAAACTATTATTATTTATTATTATATTTTATCCGCTACGAATGTGAGATGTTGATGTTTCTTTTTCTTCTTCTTTTCTATCCCTTTCTTCTTTCTTCCTAACTATCTAGAATTTTCGAGATTGAAAACTCCGGATCGTTGCATTGCAACTCATATTTATAAATATACTTTGGTTGTTCCATTTCTTATGTATAAGATTATTTCACAATTGTAAATCATATTAATTATAATTCCCTACTTATAATTCATTTTCTTATATAATTTATTCTTTCTACAATTGTTGTTTTTATTTAGATTATTCAAACAGCTTTTATTAACTTATATATATCTTCATTTTCAAACAACCAAACAATCATTTATTTACACTATAATAATTCTGGAAAAATCATTTCTTTGTATATAAAATATAATCGTGGTAAAATTATTTTATTTACCCAACTTAAAATGATATTATGTCGACTTGCCTCGTTTAAGTGTTTGGAAATCCCTATCGATAATATGGCGTCCCACATACCGACCAGAATTCACAAACAGCTCAATGGATAAGCAAACACAATATAAAATATATTATATTCACTAACAAATATGCGCTCATATATATAATACACTCAAACTCAATTAGGGTGCAAATGTCCCTATCTATAACGAGTACACATCAAAGCTTAGGAATATAAAAAATCTAAGCTCTGATACCACGTGTGATGACCCAAAAATCCGTACCCTCCGAATCGACAATAAACCACGCATGTCCGATCCAAAATGCATAGACCGATGGAAAGTCAAGAGAAAAAAAAGAAGAGAGAAGAAGAGAAGAGAAGAAAGAGAGAAGATAGAACCAAACAGAATCTCACATCGCAGCGAAAAATATATAATGTCATATCAATGATCTTTACAGAACAGAAACTGTATATATACCACACACACACATCAATCAGAGTTCAACAATCAATCAACAGTTATCAGCCTAAACATTTATATTAGCCTGTCCTCACAAACGCCGATAATTTAAAACAACTAAGTAATGCAGTGGATAATCAATAATCAAAACAGATATGCATATACGAAATGAAGATCTTCAGCTCACCTGTTGAAGCTCCAAAAGCATCAAATCTGAACATGTAAATATACTCGGTCTGACCCGAGCATTGAAAGGGAAGAACGCCCGGATCAGTCTGGTAAACCAGCTTGAGAAACACACTCAACTGAATTTATTAAATTACCTAAACTTTTCCTTTATCAAAACAAAAGTATCTCGTAAGACAAGTCCACACATAAACACGGACATGTTTTTACCTTACGACATCTAAAATATATCATATCAAATTCATGTTAAATTATACAAGTGTCTAGTATACAAATAATATTAATCATAGCCGAAATTGTTACATTGATTAAATTCCAGCATATATCACAATTGGGTAATACAATCAAAATGGAAAGCGTGTAGTGGAGTTTGGATTTCCATACAAATGACCAGGCGAAGGGACTACCTTCCGGCAGTACATCTCCATAAGAATGTACCGAGAAACCATCACAAAGTTTCTCTACCAACATAAGACCGGCCCACCTCTATAACTAGATGGTACCTTATATGTCATCCTCCGGTTGTTACCGACCTTTACCGAGGGCCCTCTAGCATACAAACCACAGTAATCAGATACACGAGTCATAGCGTGCAAAGATATATCTAAAAGAGGATGATCATATCCTAATGCAAATGACCCACTTATCCTTGGCGCATCTAACCCTATTTTGGTCATTTCCGGTTGATGAGGCCTGAGGTAACGATTACCTTTCGCAATCACAATCACGTCACTTAGAATCCCACACGGCCATTTTCGTTGACTATTAATTGCCTTCCACAAAAATACAACCCTTAAGCTCATACGTCTCAATAATGGTGTTAAGCTAAGAGAAGTTGCCTTCTCCGCCACCACTGATGTTTGTAAAAACCAATGTACGTAATCTGTAGAAATGCAATGTTAGACAAACATCCATACAAGTTGTTCAGGAACAGGACAAACCAAGATACTTTCCTATCACATCCTGTCGGGAAATCCATAGGATTAGTAGCGAATAGCCCTTGCATTAGATATTTCATAATGAAGAGACCACTGCTATTGGATGTATATTGGGATTTTAACCCCAAACGATCAACAAGAAGTCTTTCACTATGAAAATCCAGAATAACAATATCATCACAAGCAACCTACACAATCGTCGCATATAAGTTGGTCCGAAGTGGTTTTCGGATAAACTGATCCTGGTCTCTTCACACCAACAACGCAAAAGCGTTTCTCAACCTCACACAGAACTAAGTATTATAGACTTATCATGTTTTCCACTTTTAACTTGCTGTCCTTTAGGCCAAGAAGGAAGCTCGATAGATTGGAGTAATACTCCGCACTATACGAATCAACATCCTCAACACAAACAATAATCAAGCCTACACAGAAGGCTACATACTAAGTGTACGACTAAATAGTTCCCACATCAAGTCGAGGTACCAAAATTTTGGCCAATTTGATAGTTGGTTATTTAACTATCAAAGAAAACAAACAAATATTCAGCACCATAACAATCACTAGGCCCTTTTAATTAATCTTTTATTCATTAAATCATTTGTCAAAATATTCACCTCACATTATCTTTAAAAAGATATATCTTCAAAACCATTTCAGCATTGAAAAACATTTTCAATTACTTATTTAGTAATAAGTAATTCATAAATAAATTTATTTTCAACACTTAGAAAATATTACATATACTTAAATCACGATTAAGTATATATTATTCTTTAAGGAATACATTCTTTTAAACATCTTTATTTTGGGTCAAAACGAATGTTGCGTAAATCATCGTTACGACAACCTAAAATCACAAGTATAGGGATTCGAAAATAAGTTAGATATATAAATCCCAATATTATGTGAAAACATTTTCTTTCGAAAATCATTTACTACAACAACAGTGTTATAGTCCATCATTTCCTTATTTCTCGAAAACATCTATTTCAATAATGAATGTTGAAACCTATGGTTTCGATATTCAACACATTTTAAAACATCTTTAAATCATTTTACTTAATTTAAAATATCACTTCCAAAACATTTCTTTAATTCAAAAGGTTATTCACTTTCCAAAGCATATCCATTTTATTCAATATATTATTCACTGTCTAAAATCGTGAATATAGTTCATTTAATCTAATCCAATATTTCTACACATTTATTAAAGGATAATCCACTGTCCAAAATCGTGGATATAATTCCCAATCAAATTCTCTATTATTACAACGTTTAATTTAAAGGATAATTCACTGTCAAAAATCGTGAATAAAATTCCTTTAAATAAACTTCTATATTTAACTTATCAAAATCAATCGATTCCGGATTTATAAGACAATGTTTATAAATTCCATTTATATTTTGTAAAAATTCAATATACGAAATTCCTTTACTAACCAATTCCATTTATAACTCAATTATATACCAAAAAGCCAAATTGTAAGTCAATAACTTATAACTCATTTATTTTACAAAATCATTTATTTTATGACATCCTCAATTATAAATCTGTAAATCTTACTTACTAATAAAACCCATTTATAACTTCATTTTAACATTTACAAATCTCCTTTACAATTTCATCATTTTGATTTATAAAAATCCAATTTTACAAATCTTATATATAAACCTTTTATAATAAATTCAAAAATCTCAATTTAAACCATTTTACAAAATAGTTAACTTCCTATTTCAAAAATCATATTCTTATTATATTTCCCAAAAATCATAATTTTTATAACGTAAAAATTATAATATTTATTTATTAAAAATCAATCCCTTTCCTTAACATTTCAAAATTCAATAAACGTATATTTTCAAAATCACGTTAAAATTCTTTTTAAATTCGAAATCATCACTTAAATATTTTTAAAATTCCAAAATAGGCCCAATGCTGCAACAACACTAAATATAACAATCGCGGCATCCAAAACATCATATATCATATGATAACAGAATATATAACAATATCTGTAAATAAATCAATGCTGTTGAGGAATCCAGTTGGATCCCTCCAACCTATCACCGACAACAAATATACATATTGGAATATGTGTACAATGTCCGCTTCAAGATAGAAGCGCGTACAAAGGGTCATCCGCTCATACATGGGAACATATAGGGTCATCTGCTCCACTAGGCAGGCATATATCCAAATACCAATCAATATATCATATATCATCCAAACAATCATCAATCGACATAAAATAAATTATTTCTCACTTATATAAAAATATCAATGAGTCAGAAAGAGTGTGTTGTACTCACATTTCTTGTAGTCGTGATTTCAGCGTTTTATTCCAAATAAAATTAAACAAGCATTTAGTTTCAACCAAAATTTTCACTAGCTCAAATAAATCCCAATCCAGCTCTATAATGTAGTGCAAATCAAAATGAACCCAACGCAAGTCGTTTTGTGCGAAATGGACCTCGTACGAAAAAGTTACATAGCTTTAAAGTTTATACGATTTTAATATATATTACAATTTATTTATTTATTTTATTAACCTTTTATTCATATGGGCCTTTGATTTTGCAGAACGATCTAGGCCATCATCGCTTTCTTTCCCTTTCGTTCCTTTTGAGCCGATCAAACCCATAGGCCGCCAATATTCTACTAAATTACGCGCCTTCATCAACAATCGTGACGACGATTAGGTTACACCATTCGAACGCCCATCGGCCTACGTTCCTTCGTGCCTAACGCGTCTCGGCTTGGCCCCTTGATTATCTCGGTTTCGTGCATGAACATTAGACGTTCAAACCCAATTTTACGTCGATCCACTTAATAAAAATCCATCGTGACCGTTGGATAGCTAGATCTCACCTAGCTCTATAAGTTTGCTTTAGAAAGTTTTCAATAATATCGAATGGATTGGAAGATAATTGAGGGAGAAGATTCAAGCTCTCTAGGCCATTGAAATTAAACTGGCGGCTTGCCCTAGATGCATTAGGGTTTTGGCAAAATGGAAAAAGTTAGGTCCTTATATAGAAAATTTTCGCGCACTATTCACCCGAAATTTTTCCGAGCTCCAATCGAAGCGTGCCGCCTGGCGTTTATAATGCATTACCCCTATTCCGAACACAATGAAATATATATCGGGAGCCAATTCAATCGTATTTGGAAGATAGGTTTTCGAACCGACTTATTTAAATTTAAAATTTACTTAACCTGATTTCTACGCATTTTAGCCTGCCTCGGACAAACTGTAAATCCAATTGACATGAAATTTTAAATCTTACAATAATATAATATCACGGATCCATTGAAACTGGTTTCGAAAAAATCCGAGCCTGTTTGAAAAATGGCTATTTTTACACGTCAATTAAATATTAAAATATTCAATTTTTACAAATTAACTTTTGATTTTATTTTTAAAGCTTACTAACATCATTCAAACTCAAATAGAATTTAATTCATATTTATTAATCATTTTTATTCGCATTTAATTCAAATATCAATTATTTCTGCAATTTCAAATATTGAATTAACAATTTAATTATCCAATTAAAAATATTTATTCGAAATATAAGTTATTCGACTTATAAAATTTACCTGTGCATATTTAAAATCATTTAAATATACAAATTTCAAATGACATAAATTCTGGGTCGTTATAGTCTATGATCTTTGAATGTTTAAATCATGGAAAAAGCATGAATGATTACATACAAAAACATAATGTTAAAAAATGAGATGCTCTATTAAATCTTTTATTTTCAAATTTGATTCAATACAAGCAGAGTTATAAAATTTGTTCATAACACTATTATGTGTAAGATGTGAATCTAACATATAACATAATGTACTTTGTGTCATATTTATAAATTACAAGTGTATTAATGAATTACATGTGTAAAGACACTTGACATCATGCTAGTATACAATAATCTTCCTAAAGGACAAGTGTAATGACACATGTCATTTTTCAAATGTCTTACTATTTTTTGTATGACAAATGTCATATGATATGGCAAGTTCTCATTGATAGAAGGAATTTTTTAAATATGCCATATTCACACACTCTAAGTACATTCAATTAATTTTATAAAACTACAAAATTAATATCTCATCATAAAGTTAGCAAGAAGTAAGAGTAAAAAATAAAATCAAAATTAGAAAGGTTAAAATCATGGAAGAAGGTACGCTTTGTTATTATTATGCGATTCAAATATGTGCCTATGAGTGCTTCAGATTGAAGATGTTGTGTAGAGCTTCTTACTGAAAAATTGAGGAGTCGATTAAAGGAAGAGAAAAAAGAGATGGATAAGAGAAGTAAAGAAGTGCTAGAAATAGGCACTCAAACGTTTGCATTCCTATGTCAGACGTCTGAATGCCTGTAAATTTTAGAACAGTTAGCCTTTAAGAGATCAGACGTTTGACCTCTCTATTCAGACTTATGGATTGCCGCTTTTTGTAAATCCAAGAGTTTCGATGTTTCACGGTGATGTTTGATTTCTTCACTCAAATGTCTGACCTCTTCACTCTGACGTCTGAATATGAAACCCGAGAGTTTTCCATGGATGTATGACCCTTCTGGTTAAACATCTGAGTTGTTGTAGAAGAACTTTTCCAGGGTGTTGCTGATTCGAATTTTAAAGGGAATCTTCATCGTTTTCAGTGCATAGTTCTTATCTATCGATGGTGTAGATTCTTTTGAAGTGATCGTATGGTTTAAAGTGATTAGAGCATCTACATATTAGCCTGTGCAGTTAAAGCACTCGGCAGATTCGAAGCGGTGGAGGTGCAAAAACTCATAGTGGGGATACAACGAGGATATAGCGGATGATTCTAAAATAGCATATAAAACTCGTACTTAATATTTTTACAAATATATAAGTGGTAATTAAATGAAAAATTATCATTCAATTGAATTACAATTAATACATAAATAATTTTAAACAAAAAATGTGTGCGAATATACTTTAAATAAATGTAAAACTGTTATATAACATAACTGAATTTAGTAGAATATTAGAGTATTTTCATTTTTGAAAATATATTAAAAATTAAAACAAATAAATTAGTTTCATAATTTTTATAATGTATAAATGCAATTTTTTAATTCATTTTATTAAAGAAGATATAGCGGAAATAGAAAAATATAGCGGGAATAACGGGATATAGCGGAAATAGCGGGGATTAAAGCGAAAATGCTATATTTTGGGGCTATATGGAAAAATCATAGCGGTGGAAATCCGATATGAGATATAGCGAGGTTATAGCGGGGTAATAGCGGGGCATTAACTACATAGATATTAGCCTCATAATCATGCAATCAAATTTCCAATAATTATAAAAATAGAAACCCAGGTTAATCCAATTTGGAATTTTTTTTGAGTGATCTAAGTTGTAATTCTTTAATTGAGTGATTGATTAGAGAGAGTTTCCATATTTTGTAACTCTCTAATCATTAATTTTGCTTGCAATCTCTCTGAACTGGTGATTGAAATAAAATGGTTGTTGGGTCTCCATGGATGTAGAATACAAATCTGAACCACGTTAATCTTATGTGTCCTCTTTTCTTTCTGCAATTTGATTTTGTATGATATCATAGTTGATTTGAATTTGCATCGGTATTCAAATAGGCAATACTAGATTCTGGTCAAATAGCTTCAGCACTTATAAATCCTTCCCTGCATTTTTCATCGCCCAACATTTTGGTATTAGAGCTAGTGATATTGTTCTATTTGAAAAATAATGGCGACCATGTTAATTCTTCTATGTCCCTTTTACTTTCTACAATTTGATTTTGTATGATATCATATTTGATTTTGAATTTGCGTTGGTATTTAAATAGGCAACAATAGATTCAGGTTAATTCGATTCTTCACTTATTGATGATAAATCCTTCCCTACAATTTCAGCGCATAACAGTTTGGTATCAGAGCTATTATTATATTTTATTTGGGTATTTATGGAAACTTATAGAAAATCTATTGGTTGATCTGGTGTCAATTATGGTGTTTCACATTTTGATGGAAAGGGAGATTTTTGAACTTGGAAGATGAAGATGGAGGTAAGGTTGAAGAAGGAGAAGATTTATAATGTTGTTTCTATGCTTGATAAATTGAAGAATGTTGGATCAGACATTTTGGAAGAGATGGATGAAGAAACTCTTACAACACTCCAATTTTTTCTTTCAGATGAAGTTCTTAGAGAATTCTCTCAAAAGAAGATTGCGAAGGAATTATGGTATGCATTATCTGATGCATATCAAGACAAGTCTCTCATAAGTCGAGTTATTCTTCAGCAATAGCTCTATTCATTTAAGATGATGCCTAGAGCCGATCTTATGGAGCTTGTAGATGCTTTGACCACTTTTATTATGATCCTAAAGGCAGTGGATGTTGATAGTACCGATGAGGGTGCAGGCAGTGATGCTCTTATGTTACTTGCCTAAGGAGTATACTGCTTTTGTTAACGCCATGATATATGATCACGGTAAGATTAGTTTATTTTACATAAAGGCTGGTCTTCATAATGAACTGTTGAAAAGAAGATTGGCGAGCACAATCTTAGACAGTGATACATAAGATTTATCTATTCAAAGAGGTAAAAGCCAAGGCAAGCAAAAAATAGTGGAGGTAGATATAATTCAAGGTCTTAGTCTTGGAGGTCTAAGCAATTAAGTTGCAATTATTGTAACAAACTGAGGCACTTTGTAGTTTAATGTCCTAAGCTCGAAGGATGAAGAATAGACCTAAATCAAACTTCAGTGTCTACAGCAGTGAAGTCAGATACAGAGAGTGATAGTGTTTATAGCTTCTGGCTCTTTTGGAAAGAGCAACTTATGGCTTATTGTTTTTGGCGCATCCTATCATATGACACCTGATAGGAACTGTTTCTCTACATATCGCGAGATTAATGGAGGAGAAGTTATAATGGACAATGATGCTTTTTGTTGTATGGTTGGTGTTAGTAGTGTGAAGGTTAGAATGTTTGATGTTGTTATTCATATTATTACCGATGTTAGATATATATTGGATTTGAGAGGAGCTTGATTTCTTTTGGGGCTTTGAGTAGGCTTGGGTTGAAGATTATAGTGGAAGGAGAAAAAATGAAGATATTAAAGTGTTCCATGATTGTTATGAAAGGTGTAAGGAAGAAAATCTTTATTTATTGAAGGGAACTTGTGTAGTTAGGGAATCAGCTTCTGTTTCTTCTGCTGGCTCAGATTCTTCCAGATTATGGCATTTGCAGATGGGTCATACCGGAGAACGCAGTTTGGATGAGTTGGGAAAGTGTGGTTTTATTGATGGTGTTCCATATTCAAAACTTGGCTTTTGTGAAGATTGTGTTCTTGGCAAGCACATAAAGATTTCTTTTGGTATTGGAGAACATAAGGTGAAAGCTATTTTAAGATATGTCCATACAGACGTTTGGGGACCCTCTCCTTACCCACATTGGATGGAGCTAGGTACTTTGTTTCATTTATAAATAATTTCTCTTGTAAATTATGGGTATACTTTTTACAATCTAAGAGTGAACCCTTTGATAGGTTTAGAAAGTGGAAATCTACTGCCGCGAAGCAGTCAGGGAAGAAGTTGAAAATTCTCCATTTGGATAATGGCGGCGAAATTGTATCATAGGAATTCATCGATTTTTATGAGTCCGAAGGCATCAAGAGGCATAAACTACACTCGATGACCTTTAGTCTAATAGAGTTGTTGAAAGAATGAATCAGACATAATTGAAGAGAACTCTTTGTCTCGTATTGATGCGAAATTGAAGAAGGGGTTTTGGACATAAGCTTTATCTACGACGGCTTTCCTCTTCAACTGCATAGATTTTATTACCACAGATATAAAGATCCTTGAAGAAGTATGGAAAGAAGAGCTATCAGCTATTCTTTTCTCAGAGTGTTTGGATGCCCAACTTATGTACATGAGAGCAAATTCAAGCTGGAACCTAGAGCTCGCTA
The DNA here is from genome assembly GCA_030765085.1 of Allium cepa. NCBI lineage: Eukaryota > Viridiplantae > Streptophyta > Magnoliopsida > Asparagales > Amaryllidaceae > Allium > Allium cepa. Next base: position 116,352,729 of record CM060942.1, read on the forward strand.
TTTCATCTTTTTAGGTTATGGTAGAGGAATTAGGGATATATGACTTGGTGTCCTATCAGGAAGGAGGTTGTTATCGGTAGATATGTAACTTTTGATGAGAAAGTTGTGTTGAAGGTGGATCCTTCCTCATACGATGATACCACGAGGGAAGATTTAGAGTAGAAAACACCGGGCAAGTCATCTTCTGATTCTTTCCATAGAGGCACAGATGGTGTTTCCGATGGCACCATGGTTGATGAGGATAGCACATATGTTAGTACAGAGGATCAGACTCAAGGTGGAGATAATTCAAAGATTAGGCCTATTAGACAGAAAAAATCCTAGGCAGCTTGAGGATTTTGTTGGATTGAGCAGCAACGACATTGACTTCGATGATATGGCAACAAATGCATTAAATATTATCCATGATGAGCCTAAATATTATAGAGATGATATTGCATCAGTTGACAGTTCTAGTTGGTTAGTTATTATGGAAGAGATGATTGAATCTTTGTAGAAAAGTCATACCTGGGATTTGGTGACTCTTTCCACTGACAAGAGGGCAATTGGATGTAATTTAGTCTGTAGAGTGAAACATGACAGCAATGGTGATTTCAAATACGAAGCAAGGTTAGTAGCAGAGGGGTATGCTTAGAAGAAAGGGGTGGAGTATCATGATATCTTTTCCCCAATTCTCAGGAACACATCCATTCGTATTCTTTTGGCATTAGTTGCTCATTATGATATGGAATTTAAGCAACTAGATGTCAAAAGCATTCTTGCTTGGTGATCTAGATTAAGACATTTATTTGCGACAGCTAGAGGTGTTCGTTGATAGTAGCATGCCCGATTATATATGTAAACTTAACAAAACTCTATATATAGTGAAGCACTCTCTTAGACTATGGTATAAGAGATTCGATAAGTTGATGCTTTCATAGGGTTACTTTAGAAGCTTCAAAGACTAGTATGCTTGTTTTAGGAGATGTGATGGAGATATGGTATATCTTGTTGTATGTTGATTGCATCTCAAAGTATAGCCAAAATTATAGATTTGAAGGCGGAGCTCGACAAGGAGTTTTACATGAAAGATTTAGGAAAAGCACCAGAATTTTAGGTATGGAAATAGTTAGAGATAGGAAGCGAATAGAGTTGAGACTTACTTCTGCATATTACATTGAGTAGGTCCTCACTCGATTTGGTATGAAGAAAGTTAAATCGGATGGCACTCCATTAAGCTCTCATTTTAAGTTGTCAGATGACTTATCTCCTTCATTGGATGAAGACAAAAGGTATATGAAAAATATACCTTATTCTAGTGTTGTTGGTAGTCTTATATATGTGATGGTGTGAACGAGACCAGATTTAGCCATGCAATTGGTGTTGTGAGTCGATATATGTCTTACCCAGGCAAAGAGCATCGCAAGCAGTAAAGTGGATTCTCAGATACCTTCATGGAACTTCTTCAGCTGGCTTGTTGTATGGTGGAGTAGATTGCAACATATCTCTTAGAGGTTACTATGATACATATTATGTTGGGAATAGAGATGAATGGAAGTCGGTGTCGAACCATGTTTTTACACTAAGCATATACTCGATTTCATGGAGATCAAAGCTGCAGTCTATAGTATCTTTGTCGACTACCGAGGCCGAGTTGATATCGATTGTGGAAGCGACAAAGGAGGGGTTTATTTACTTCAGTTATAGGATGATCTTTCTATGGTGCATCAGACAATAGAGATATTTTTAAAAGAGTGTGATTCATCTAGTAAAGAATCAAGCTTATACTTATCTTACAGTGCACATTGATGACAGAGGTTTTTTTCTTTATGCTTGAGGAAGAACGAAGCAAGATTAAGTTGGTGAAGTTGAGTACTATGGGTAATCTTTTAGATCGAATGATAAAGTCACTTTCTAAGGATAAGTTTGAGCATTGCTCAAACTTGATCAGATTGATTTCAGTTGCTCGGGCGCCATGGTGCATAAGACCTAACAACCCATATGACTATTTTGTTGATTATTGATGAGACCTATATATTTTGAATCGAGGTGGAGTGTTGTTATTATGCGATTCAAATTTATGCCTATGAGTGCTTCAGATTGAAATTGTTGTGTAGATCTTCATATTTGAAGAGTCGGGAAGTCGATTGGAAGAAGAGATCAAAAGAGATGGAGAAAAGAAGTGGTGATGTGCTAGAAATAGGTGCTCAGATGTATGGATTCCTGTGCTAAACATCTGAATGATTGAAAATTTCAGAACAGCGAGCCTTCAGTAGGTTAGACGTCTGACCTTTCTAGTCGGAAGTATATGTTGCTGCATTTTGTAAGCCTAAGATTTTCGATGTTTTATAGTGACATATGGTTTCTTCACTCAGACATCTGACCTCATCAATCATACATCTGAGTATGCAACTATGAGTTTTCCAGGGTATTATGGGAACGTATGACCCTTTATTGATTTTTCTATGGTTTGACCGATTCGAATTTCAGAGAGCATTACGTCATTTCGGTGCAAAGTTCTTCTCTAATGATTGTACAGACTTTTTTGAAGTGACCGGATGGTCTAGAATGATTAGAACATCTATATATTGGCCTCTTAATCATCTCCCTAATTATATAATCATATTTCTAATTGTTGCAATTAATGAAAACTTTAGCTAATCCAGTTTGGTGGTTTTCTATTTTGAGTGCTCTAAATTGTAATTCTTCAATTGAGTGATTGATTAGAGAGAGTTTCTCCATCTAATCATTGATTTGGCTTGTAATCTCTTCAAATCGGTGATTGAAATAAAAGGGCTATTGGGTCTCCGTGGACATAGGATACAAATTTGAACCACGTTAAATCTTCTATGTCTCTTTTACTTTATGTAATTTGATTTTGTGCGATATCATAGTTTATTTTGAATTTTCACTGGTATTCAAATAGGCAATGCTAGATTCTGATTAAATCACTTCCACACTTATTATTGATAAATCTTTCCCTGCTTTTTTCATCGCACAAAATTTTGGTATCAGAGCTAGTGTTATTGTTCTGTTTGGGTATTAATGGTGAACCATGTTAAATCTTCTATGTCTCTCTTACTTTTTGCAATTTGATTTTATGTGATGTCATTGTTGATTTTGAATTTGCATTGGTATTCAAATAGGTAGCCCTAGATTCTAGTTAAATCGCTTCCACACTTATTGATGATAAATCATTCTCAACATTTTTCACCACAGAATAATTTTGTATCAGAGCTAGTGTTATTGTTCTGTTTGGGTATTAATGGGGAATTTTGGAAAATCTATTAGTCGATCTAGTGTAAATTATGGTGTTACACTTTTTAATGGAAAAGGGGATTTTGGAACTTGGAAGATGAATTTAGAGGCAGTGTTGAAGAAAGAGAGGGCTTTTAAGATGTTTGCGCACCTGATAAATTGAAGAATTTTGGAGCAGATGTTTTGGAAGAGATGAAAAATGAAGCTCTTACAATAATCCAATTAGGTCTTTCAAATAAAGTTCTTAGAGAATTCTCTCAAAAATGGATGGCGAAGAATTAGGGAATGCATGATTTAATGCATATCAAGATAAATATCTCACAAATCAGATTATTCTTCAACAACAACTCTATTCATTTAAGATGAAGCCTGGAGCTGACCTTATGGAGCATGTAGATGTTTTGGCCATTTTGATTATGAACCTGAAGCAAGAGGATGTTGGTAAAACTAACAAGGCACAAGTAGCGATCCTCTTATGTTCCTTGCCTAAGGAGTATACTGCCTTTGTTAGCTCTATGATATATGGTCGCATTTAGATTAGTCTATTTGACGTAAAGGCCGGTCTTCATAATGAAGTATTGAGAGGAAGATTGGCGAGCACTAGCTTAGATAGTAATATATAAGGCTTATCTATTCAAAGTTAAAAGCCAAGGCAAGTCAATAATGGTGGAGGCAGATATAATTCAAGGACTCGATCTAGGGGACTAAGCGATTGATTTGCAATTATTATAAGAAACCGATGCACTTTTTAGCTCAATGTCATAAGCTTTAAGGACGAAGAAAGGACCCAAAACAAGCTTCAGCACCTACAGCAATGAAATGGATTTAGAGAGTGATACCAATGTGTTTATAGCTTCTAGTTTTTTTTGGAAAGAGCAACTTATGGCTTATTGATTCTGGCGCATCCTAACATATAACACCTGACTATTTCTTTACATACTGTGAGATTAATGGAGGCAAAGTTATAATGTGCAGTAATGCTTCTTGTCATATGGTTGGTGTTAGTGGTGTGAAGGTCAGAATGTTTGATGGTGTTATTCGTACTATTACTGATGTTAGATATGTATCGAATTTAAAAAGGAGCTTGGGATATATTGGGGCTCTGAGTGGGCTTGGGTTGAAGATTGTAGTTTAGGGAGAGAAAAAAAGGATATCGAAGGGTTCCACGATTGTTATAAAAGGAGAAAGAGAATGAAATCTTCATTTATCGAAGGGTGCTACGGTAGCTTGTGAATCAGCTTCTATTACTTCTGTTGATTCAGATTCTTCTAGATTATGGCATTTGCGAATGGATCATATCGAAGACCGCTGTTTGGATGAGTTGAGAAAGTAAGGTTTGATTGATGATGTTCAACATTCAAAGCTTGGATTTTTTGATGATTGTGTTCTTGACAAGCAGACAGAGATTTCTTTTGGTATTGGAGAACATAAGGCGAAAGCTGCTTTAGAGTATGTTCATATAGATATTTAAGGAACCTCCCCTTGCCCATTATTAGGTGGAGCTAGGTACTGTGTTTCATTTATAAATGATTTTTCTCGTAAAGTATGAGTATACTTTCTACAGTCTAAGAGTGAAATGTTTGACAAGTTTCAAAAGTGGAAATCTATTGTTGAGAAGTAGTTAGGGAAGAAGTTCTCCGTTTGGATAATAGTGGTGAACTTTTATCATAGGATTTCATCATTTTTTGTAAGTCCGAAGGAATTAAGAGACATTATACCACAACCGGCGATCCTCGGTCTGATGGAGTTGCTGAGAGAATGAAATAAACATAATTAGAGAGAATGCATTGCCTTGGATTGACTACTAAGTTGAAGAAGGGATTTTGGGTAGAAACTTTATCTATGGCGACTTGCCTCATCAACCACACACCTTCTACTGCCACAGATACAAAGATCTTTAAAAAAATGGAAAGAAGAGCCTAGTAGCTATTCATTTCTCAAAGTGTTTAAATGCCGAGCTTATGTACATAAAAGTAAAGGCAAGCTGGAACTTAGAGCTCCCAAGTGTTTCTTTCTAGGTTATATGAGAGATTGAAGGGACATAGGATATGGTGTCCTATCAGCAAGAAGATTGTTACCAGCAAGCTTGTTACTTTTGATGAGAAGGCTATGTTGAAGATGGAACCTTCCTCATCCAACGACACTACGAGATTCAAAATACCAAACATAGGGCAAGTCATCTTTAGATTCTTTCTATAGTGGTACGGATGGTGTTTCCGATGTCACTGTGGTTGATGAGGATAGTATGGATGTTAGTACATAGGATCAGACTCAAGGTGGGGCTCATTCAGAGACTAGGCCGCTTATACAGAGGAAGAAGCCTAGGTGGCTTGAGGATTTTATCAGATTGAGCATCAAAGACATTGACTTCGATGATATGGAAACATATGCATTGAATGTTGTCCATGATAAGCGTAGAGATTATAGACACGTTCTCACATCAGTTCATAGTTCTAGTTGGTTAGCTACTATGAAGAGGAGATTGAATTTTAACAGAAAAATCATACCTGGGATTTGGTGCCTCTTCCACCGATAAGAGGGCAATTGGATGTTGGTGAATCTATAGAGTGAAAGACGGTGGTAACGGTAATTTCAAATATAGAGCAATGTTAGTAGCAAAGGGATATGTTTAGAAGAAAGGGGTAGAGTATCATGATATCTTTGCTCTAGTTGTCAAGTATACATCCATTCGTATTCTTTTGGCATTTTTTGATCACTATGATATGGAACTAGAGCAACTAGATGTCAAATATGCATTCTTGCATTGCAATCTAGATGAAGGGATTTATTCATGGCAGCTAGAGGGGTTTACTGACAGTAGCAGGCCAGATTATGTTTGTAAACTTAACAAACCTCTATACGGACTGAAGCAGTCTCCTAGACTGTGATATAAGAGATTTGATAAGTTTATTCTTTCACAAGGATCTTTAGAGGCTTCAAAGGCCAATGTATTTATTTCAAGAGGTGTGATGGAGATATGATATATCTTTTGTTATATGTTGATGATATGTTGATTACATCTCGGAGTATGGTCAGAATTAAAGAGTTGAAAGCAGAGCTCAGCAAGGAGTTTGATATGAAATATTTGGAAAAAGCATAAAGAATTTTAGTACTGAGATAGTCAAATATAGGAAGTAGAGAGAGTAAAGACTCACTCAGATGCAGTACATTGAGAAGGTCCTTGCTTGATTTGGTATGGAGAAAGCTAAACCAGTTGACGCTCCATTAGGCTCGCATTTTAAGTTGTCAAAAGACTTATCCTTTATCAAATGAAGTCAAAAGATATATGGAAAATATACCTTATTCTAATGTTGTTGGTAGTCTCATGTATGCGATAATGCACACGAGACGAGATTTGGCCCATGCAGTAGGTGTTGTGAGGATATATGTCTAAACCAGGCAAAGAGCATTGGTAAACTGTAAAGTGGATTCTCATATACCTTCATGAAACTTCATTTATTGGCTTGTTGTATGGTGGAGTAGGCGGTGACATCTCTTTTAGAGGTTATTATAATTCAGATTATGATAGGGATAGAGATGGACGGAAGTTGGTGTCGGACTATGTTTTTACACTTAGCATATGCTCAATTTCGCGGGGATCAAAGCTGCAACCTATAGTAGCTTTTTCGGCTTTCGAGGCCGAGTTGATATCGACTGTGAAAACAACTAATGAGGAATTGTATTTACTTCATGTATTGGATAATCTTACTATGGTGTAGCGGATAGTAGATCTATTTTTTGTGACAGTCAACATGCGGTTCATCTTATAGAGAATCAAGCTTATAATTCTCATGCGAAGCATATTGATATCAAATGATTCTTTCTTTTGCTTGAGGAAGAACGAAAGAAGATCAAGTTGGTTAAGGTAAGCACCATTGATAATCCTTCAGATATGATGAAAAAGTCACTTCCCAAGGACAAGTTTAAGCATTACTCAAACTTCATCAGTTTGATTTTAGTTGTTTGAGTGCCATGGGGCGCAAGGCCCAACAACCCCTATGACTGTTCTATTGATTTTTGTTGAGACCTACATATTTCGAATCGAGGTGGAGTGTTGTTATTATGCTGTTCAAATAAGTGCCTATGAGTGCTTTAGAGTGAAGATGTTGTGTAGAGCTTCGTATTGGAAAAGTCGAGAAGTCGATTGGAGGAAGAGATTAAAAGAGATGGGAAAGATAAATGGAGAAGTGCCAGAAAACAGGCACTTAGATGTCCAAATTCCTAAGCCAGACATCTGATTGCCTATAAATTTTAGAACAACGAGACTCTAGGAGATTAGACATCTGACTTCTCTAGTCAGGATTTGAGTTGCTACATTTTGTAAACTCGAGATTTTTGATATTTTACGATGATGTCTGATTTCATCGCTCAGACGTCTGGCATCTTCACTTAGAAATCTGAGTATGCAATCCGAGAGTTTTCTAGAGTTTTATAGAGACATCTAACCTCTCTAGTTAGATGTCTGAGTTGTTGTAGTGAGATTTTTCCAAGGTATTGCTGATTTGAATTTTGAAAGGCATTTTCGCCATTTCGGTGCATAGTTCTTCTCTATTGATGGTACAAATTATTTTGAAGTAATCGTATGGTCTAGGGGGATTAGAGAATCTATAAGTCTCCTACTCATCTTGTGACGCCCCACTCCGAGAGCCTCGTTAACAAAGGGTATTACATAGATAATACTGTCGGCTAACGCGGACAATAGAGTATAATGGAAGCAACCATGTGCAATCTTACCTTAACTATTCACTAAATATGTCGAAAAGTAGAAACACATTAAAATTCGACCTATTCAATAAATATTTAAAGCAAAACTACAATGGCTATAGGATCTATCAGAAGAAAATATAACAACTCAAATGTAATATACATCACAGAACAGTCGATCATAATATACACATACACAGATACACCACAGAGTATACAAAATATTACATGTCAAGTGGTACAGGAGACCACCATATACAGACGAGACGAAAGAGTATAAATCAGAGTTACAACAGATAAGGACCACAAAAGACGCTACAACAAAATGAAGCTAGCGAATAGTCCATGCGGAAGCAAAATAGGCTAAGTCCCCAAAAGCACCTAACCTGAAACATCTCGGTCTGACCCGAGTATAAAATACACGGGTCAGTCTAGATAACAAATCAGTTAGATAAACTGAACACTAATAAACCTGCAAGGTCATACAGTATAATAAACATCTCTAGGAGAGATAACACAATCATCAACAAGAGATGAATCATATAGAACAAGCCTCATATCATCGGCAACATATAGAAACAAAGGATACAAATATCCCAAAACAAGCCAATAAGCAAACAACAAATACCAATAAGGTATACAAGTTCCACAAGGTAAACGCTATACTCCATGCGGCTCAAAAAGACCGATACCGAAGGGCGATACCAAGGGAATATACATATCAATGAAACATCATAAAATTTGCTCGAGCTCAGTACTGTACAAACAAGGATCCATGAGCCCGAAGACTCCAAACCCAAGTATCACCCATGCGGCACATAAGGCCAACATCAGAGCGAAACTATATAGGGCAACAAACCCGAAGGCACACACCCGAAGGCAACATACCCGAAGGCAACAAACCTAGGGAGACAGTCCGAAGACACTATCCCATAGGCAACAAACCGTAGTGGTGAAGGTCTTAGACCCAGTACTGGACACCACTAACTGGCGGAATGTGTCACAACTCTCGAAAAGGAATCCGAAAAGTGTTAACGTATGTCCCATAACCACTCGTTCACACTAAACGGTTTACTATCCGTCAGTCCCTTTCACACTCAAAGCAGTACAAAGTTTACCTCATATCATCGATAAACCAAACCCGAAGGTCAAAACAATCAATCGAATAGGTCGAGGATTAATCGGAAAGATAAACGCACAGATTCATGGTCCGTGTTTTGCCCAACCATTTAATCACCCTTCCACTTCGTTCGAAGTGCGAAAGTGTGTGTGTTTTAATAGAATTTATAAATTAGAGAAACGAACTTTTAAATGCGATTCGAGAGATTATTTTATAAAAACCCGTGGATTAAAATTAAAAGGAACCATCAAAGTCAAAACAATTGATAATCATACATAGGATCATCATGAATCGATTCAAATTGAAAATTCAATCCCAAAAGGCAAAGTGGGCTGAAACAGCAGGTTCAGTCGACTGAACAGAGTTTTCAGTCGACTGACCCTATACCTGGAAAATTTTCCAGGTTCAGGAAACTTTCTGTTTCCAGGTTCAGTCGACTGTGCAGAGTTTTTCAGTCGACTGAATCATGCCTGGAAACTCTCGGGTTTCAGGTTCAGTCGACTGAACAGAGTTTTCAGCCGACTGAATCATGCCTGGGCTGTTTTTCAGCCTTATTCAAATGAAGAGCAAACTCTCCCAAAATGCAATCGGACGAACATTGGCTCTAAGGGCTTATGCCAATCGACAACCCGGCCCTATATGTTCCTCGATGCATCTCCAAAACATGATTAAAACATCAAAGTTAGGATTTCAAAGATTTGAACCCAAAACACTAAAAATTGGAATATTCCCCAATTCAACCCAAACCAATTGCAAGTGCATATGAACAAGGTGTTAGGAATTCATACCTAACATCAATGAAATCAAGAGAAGTAGATGTGAGTTCAAAACTCACCTTTTTACTCAAAACAAAGAAGATGAAGAAGCACAATTGCAAGGAATCAACCAACTACACTCCACTTCAACACTACAAGCTTCAATCTAGAATCAAAGCAAGTATTTCCTAAGTTAGGGTTAGGAAAATTACAGAAATTGAAGAGGAGAAGAGATGGAGAAGATGGAGATGAACTTACCAATGGATTCTCTTTGATTTTGGAGCAAGAATCAAGTCACAAAGAAGAAACTAGGGCTTACTAATTTCTATTTCTCTTTCCTTTCCCCCATTTCAGTTTTTAGTTTGAGAAATAAAAATGAAATGAAGATGAAATGAAGAGAAGGGTTGAGCTAGGGGTTAAGTGAGCTAGTGGGCTGAACCCAATCCCAAACTCAATAGGAAAAGTAGCCAAAATTTCACAAACTCCAAACATATCAAAGATTATACTCAAAAAGATCGCAAACGCCATTTTGGACTCAATGGAAATGGTTTCGAGCTCCAATTCGGCTATTTGCAGAAAGTAACATTTCAGACCCTAAAATTCGAATAACGACGCTATATTTAAATCAAACATTTAAATATAAAATCGTTAAATATGCGGGTTGTTACACATCTCCTTAATTATGCTATTCAATAATTTTAATTAATAGAAACTTTAGCAATCCAATTTGGGGTTTACTCTGTGTGCTCTAAATTGTAATTCTTCAATTGAGTAATCAATTAGAGAGTCTCCACATCTTGTAACTATCTAATCGTTGATTTGGCTTGCAATCTCTCTAAATTAGTGAACGAAATAAATGGATTGTTGGATATCCATGGATGTAGGATACAAATCCAAACCACATTAAATCTTCTGTGTCTGTTTTATTTTCTGCAATTTGATTTTGTGTGATATCATAGTTGATTTTGAATTTGCATTGGTGTTCAAATAGGCAATACTAGATTCTGGATAAATTGCTCTCATATTTATTGGTGATAAATCTTTTCCTGTATTTTTCATGCACAACATGATTTTCTGTTTAGTATAGTCATTTGGCAAGAAGTATAACCAATCATGAAGAGGCATGAACGTTAAAAAAAAATTAAAAACGAAAAGCACAACTTGGAAGTTGAAGTGTCTATTCGAATTTAACAAAATAAAAGAAAATTTTACATTAATTTAAACTACTCAGAATTCTTTACACAGTTATGTATGCCAATTATATTCTAGAAAATAATTTATTTTGTGTTATAAAATTTGTGTAAAAGGACATAAAAATTCAAAATTACAATGGCCTACATCAGAAATATGGTTGTTGTAACCACCAAGTATCTGTTTATTTGAAAATAATAAAATAGTTAACTTTCAAATTTCGATATGAAATTTATTACGTAAGTAGTTTAGAGTATATGTCACTAGATAAAAAAAATTATATAAAAATATACATTTAACATGCCTGTTCGACATTTAAAGAGGGCAATCAATTTTGTACGAAAATCTAAAAAATGTTAAATTATTTAAAATGCTTTTAGACTTTTTATGTATTTAAATATATTAATTTTTATTTGGAATATATTTTTGTGATTGAAAAATGATTTAGTTTGAAGACCATAAAAATTCAAATTTTGGCTTCAAAATCTGAAATATAGCCGTTTTAACTTACTAAATGTTCGTTCATTCAAAAATAATGAAATAGTTAGTATTCGAGTTTTGGCTCCAAATTTTTTATCTAATTAAGTATATCTATCTTATACTCATGCAAAAAAAATTAGTTTAAAAATTATTAATTTATATCTTCTAAGATTTAAAACATACTATTGCATTTAGTATTTTCTATCATGTTTTCAAAGTGTACAGTCGGTTTTGTAAAAATTCTACAAAATTTGAAAATTAATATTTTGCTTTGAAATCTTTTTCTAAGATTTTAATACATAGTATTAACTACATTCAAAATATAATTTTTTAATAGATAAATAATTTGGAATATTATATAGATATAATCACAGGGCAAATTAAAGTGCCTTTTCAATTTAAAAACTAGTCGTTATTTTTAGAGGGAAAACTTGTTTTTACTTATACTATTTTGGTTATTTAGAACATAGAAGAAGAACTAAAATGTCTTTCTACTTAATGAACTCATTAAAAAGTAATATACAAAAATGAAATAAAGTTTCAAGGTTACCGACATTGCTGACGTCCTCTATTCCAATATTATTGTTTCTCCATCCAAAGGTTTATTTTTAAGCATATATATCTGCATCGTTGCTCTTTCTTTCTCTTGATCTTACATCATGCCTTTTGAGAATCCGTTGTCTAAAATCTATTTATCCTTCTAGATTTATGATGTATGACTATCAAGTGTTTGTTCACCATCGGCCATATAACATACTTGTTCTTGCAATTCAACATTATACCTTTCCAAAACATCAAGTGACTTTTCAACATAATTAGATTCTAATCCATTTGAAAATAACACATTGGTCTCATAAAGTTATTTTTCTATAAAATCGTTAAAGGGAGTACTAACAACATTACTTTCCATAAAAAAGTGGGGGTCTAGCGGTAGATTATGCTTCGACAGAAGTGTTGAAAAGTGAACAAGCAGTGCTGCTAGTCGTTTATACTTTTTCGAAAAAATTATAAAATTTTGAAAACCATGCTCTGATACCAAATGTTGGTTGCAGAATTATGGATCTAAGGGCTGATTTAACACTGGAGTTAAGTGAATAGTATTTTGTAACTTATGTAAATATTTTTTAATTTCTTTTAAGATTAATATTGAATCACAAATTAACGACACAAAATTACGCTAACAATTGGTCATAGATATAATCATGTATAAAAATAAAAGAAACAAAGTAAAATAAGAGTTAGAGAGATGAAACAAAAGATTTTGTACTAGTTTGAATTTCTCGTACGCCCAGTCCTGTACAATTGCTTGTACATATTTATTTTCAAATGCCAATATTTTGCTAGGTACAAGGAAAACTCAAATCCAATCCCGATTTCTAGGCTACGAGACACACCCTTCTGTATTCCGAGTTTGGGGTAAACTCACTTGATTTGACCAGGCTACAAGCATACCGATTAGATTTTTATAGGCTACAAAGCACACCCACTTGATTTGAATGGGTTATAAGCACATCCACTTGATTTGAACGGGCTACAAGCATACCCAAACAAACACAAGTAGAGTTGATAATTTTTCCAAAGACAATTTTTTTTATTCTTTTGATATATTGAATCCTATAGTCTCTCTTGCTCTTTGATCTTTGAAATGAGAGGAAGAGATGTTTTCAAAACAGTATAAAGTAGTATTGAATCAATACAATGAATTATGAATTGATTTTATATGATTTTGAAGCGGATAGAGTCTAAGGAGTGAGAAGAAGGTAAGTAATTAGTTTTTGAAAATTCATTTTGCACTCCTGTTTTTAGTGAATGAATAGATGAATCCATTCATGAAGGGTTGTGTCGAATGAACACTTCCATTCAAAATTTGAAATTTGGCAACATAAAAGTCGACATATCCTAGATATGTATGTCGACATATGCTGAATAAAAATGAAAATTTTTCTTCAAAATGTTTTGTGAATTCTATACTCCATAAAATATTTTGAACGTAGGTTTACATATTTTTGCATTTAAAAAGCTTTTATATAGTATTTAAAATATATTTTAAAATTAAATAATTTATTTTTGTCTAAAATATCAAAGATCAGAAATTGGAGACAGAAATCGAAAATTTCTATTAAAGACTTTAACAGTATTTATTAATGACTATACACACTAAATTGTAACCTCAAGCACTGTTTGAACCAAGATTGGTAAAAACACCAAGAAAAGTAAGTAGCGGTGATTAAATGAAAAAAGTAAATGAAAATAGAGGAAACCAAATAGAAAACAAGCACACACAAATTTATAGTAGTTCGAAAATCTTGATCTATGTCCACTTTAATGATTTTATTGCTTTTTCACTAGTTTTTATGATTACAAGAGAGTGGAACCGGAATAGGTCCTTCAGTACAAGAGAGTGAGAGTGTAATGGCAATGCCTCGATCCTTAGAATAAGCCAAGCCTTGGTATCTATAGAGGTAGACGACCAAGTATATCGCTGATATTTCTCCTATAAAGCCTCTCCGTGTAGACGAAGTCCTCTAAAAAATCTCGACCCCGGATCCCCTATGGTTGGGGATTGGTACCGTTCCCTATATATGGAGATAGAGGATAGGCGATTTTTCTTGGTGGTTCTTCTTGATGTTGGATTCGAGTATCCAATTTTCTTTTGCATAGTCACCTAGGTGTTTTTTGGCTCAAGCGATGGATCTACAGAAGGTTGAACTGCTGCTTTAGACTATATATGAAGATAGCCAATATGAAGCACATGAATTCTAAAACAACACTTGAATCGAGCTCTATGTAGATAGAGAAGAGTGCCATAGGAGTGGAGGCTTTGTTAGGTGAGTCCTTAGGAACAGGTACTAATCTCCAATGTAGGGTGAGTACTAATTCCTACTTAGTGTATTCTGAGGTGTTGCTCTTCTAACTCTGTTTGGTCATCGTCTCGTAGTCTTATCTATACTTGGTTCCCTAACCTTAGGATCATCTCTCTAGACTTCTTGCATCGATAATCGTTGAGTCTAACTTGTCTGGTCAATCCGAATATAGCTGGGCCAAAAGGCTGGCTAACACTTACCCACCAAAATACATCTCATTTCGAATGTGATGTGATTTGAATCAAGACAAGTCGAAATCACTGCGGAGAATTCCACCTTGTATTCTTTATAGTTGATATCCTTCCTATGAGTCATTTATGTGGTAAATCATGTCCATCGCGATTCACTATTACGCTTTTTCGGCATTTGATACTATAGATAATGGAGTATAGTCTGAATTGATTTCTTTTCTGAAAAGCCCAGGTAAAAATTCAATTTCATTGATTCAGGAAATCAGATAGTAGAGGTGCACGTGTGTTCACACATTCATATACATACTGTTGTCATTGCCTTCTATCACATTCACACATCTATAGGTCGTTGCCAACTTCCCTTGAGCGATAATCAAAAGTCCGCCATTTTTTAATTCTTTTCTCTTTTTTTAAGTATATAGTGGGATTCGGTACCGGTCCCTATAGGAAGGGATCTAGTGCCGATCCTTACTTTGCACATATTTCTGTTTTTGGACCCGAGAAAGTCGGGCTGCATATAGGTATATAACCCATTGTCTCTACTCTTCCTCTTCAATTGCCTTTAGTTTCCTACATATTGAACCCTAGCGCTCAGGTCACCATTAAAAAATGGACTTGAGAATTTCATCCAATCACCTTATATCTACCACGTCCCTGCTCATTCAACTCCTCCAAATTCCGAGTCGTCGCCATTAATCAAATCTTCATCTAATTTAGTCATTTCAAACCAAAAACAAATCGAATTCCAACCCTATTCTAAGCTCCTGTTCCCTTTTATTGAATCATGGTTTTACATTTAGGTAGGGTTTGGATTGTGCTAGAGGAGACAAGGATGGAGTGAGGCCATGTCTTAGTTTCATGTCGGTAGATTTGGGTTTTAGGATTGATGTAAGCAAGGAAAGGGTGGAGATGGAATCGATCTAAGGATAGTGAGAGTCCCCTAGTTACGGGATCGGTAACGATCCCATAATTAGGTGATTTTTCCCTTGCGCACTCTTGACTATATGAACGTTTTGCCTTGTACACTTGCATATAGACTTGAACTCAAGTTTGGATGCACATATGTGCTTGTATATACTATATTAGATGTACTCATATGCGTTGAATGTTCGTGACATGACCTTATGCACCGATAGCCGATCCTGGGACCTAGATAAAATCCTTTTGTACAATCATTGATGTGAAAATCGATTGGGAAGGTCAGTGATGACGGTCACTAAGGTCGAACTCCTAAATCTCTTCACCACCGTTGTATAATTATGAACTGTATAATATTGCATTGCACAACACCACATTAGGTTATACTTAGCATAGGTGGATAAGTTAATCCATCTAATTATGACTATCTGTTGAGTTTAATGGCTATGGGTTCCAAACACTTCGAGCGTTTAGCTGTAATAACTAGTGATCAGGCTTCCACACATGTCGAATCAGATTGCTAAGTCGAGTTCAGTGACACTTTCTGCTCGATACACTTTGGGTGAATAATCAGAACAACCCAAAAGCTCACACTATGCTCCAGCTAACTCTCCAAATCCGAAAGTAGATGATATTATAGAGCCACCTCCTAATACGCTTGAGGATGCCGTACTATTAGAAGATCCAACAGATTCGACAGCTTTAAAAGTTAATAAGGCATCTCTTCATCGAATTTGCATTAATCATGGAATCCCATTTGATGTCATATTGATCCCATCTCATCATCAAAAGGCTCATCTTCCCCTAGAAGGGTATACCACCTATAACAGATATATGTGCCTAGTTGGGTTGTACCACCATTTAATCCATTCATCCATCAAATGCTCCATTTTATGAGACTTGCTCTAACTCAACTGCATCCGAACAGCTACGCATTTCTTTAGGGCACATACAAGATTTTCCTTGAATTCTTAAATCCTAATCCAATGAAAGAAGATATTCGATTTATCTACATATTCAAGTGACAAAGAGGAAGTCTATTGAGCTAGTCAGTTATTATCAAGTTGTCACCAGTGCTTAGAATAAGCTTAGTTATTTTAAAAGCGAATGGTTTTATATGCGCTGTCCACCCAGGTTTGCAAATCGGTGGTTAGTAGGACGTAAATGCTTTTCTAAACTATAGCATGAATGCTTTGGCAATTCATATTCTAATTAACACAATTTTCGAAATCGTGTAGATGTTCCTTTGAGACTCGGTGGCGATGTTTATCATACTGCTATTACAACACTCAAAAATGTTCCAGAGGAAGATAGGGAGATCGGATCCCTTATTACTGATTAGCGTTTCTTAGTATTCAACTTGCTTGAAGAGGGTTGTAGCACCGACCAAGCCGAGGACGATTATGAAGGAGTAGTAGGTGGCCGTATTTAACCAGAATCAGGTCATGTTGATCCTGATGTACCCCCAATCCCTACCTAGGAACTCAAGGAGGCTTAAAGCAACATCGAGGTAGGTGGAATAGTTGGCGGTGGTAATGAGGCTGGTGATAATAATGTATATTCTACCCACTTACCAGTGGCTGAGAAGTTTTCAGATGAGCAACAACTTGCTTCCATAAGGAAGCTCGTTGTTAACCTTCATAAAGGGTAAATTTCTGAGCAGTCTCCACTAATTACAATATTGAAACATGCTTTATCTCTTTCTTCAGTGGATACATTTTCAAAAATGGGACCAATTCCTACCGAGTTTGGTTCTTTTGATATAGGAATCATGAGTATAGAGAGTTCTCTCCTTTGTTTCGATGATTACACCATTCCTGCTAGTGTGGGAGAGATTACTCATGCCAGCAAGGCTCTAGAACATGGTCCATTAGGGGGCACTATAACACTCATGCATATATGCACTTCACGACACTATCTTGCACTTGTCGTATGCTCTTTTTCATCGAATCTAACTTGTTCTTTTTTTCCTTTGTAGGTACTATTGAGAAGAGAATATACATGTTGATCCTTGGAGGAGAAAGCCAATTTGGCTCAAAGGCGCTGGTCAGGTTAATACTACCAAGGGAGTGGTCGAGATTATGATTCAAGCCACTGCTTTAGCCATGACAGGGATGATGGGGATATGAGTAGTTACGATAAAGATCATTCATCACATGATTCTACTTTCGAGCGCTGGCCTAGATCCATATCTCCTGCTCCTAGAGGTCCGAATAGGCAACTTAATCGCCATGATGAGAGTCCACCGGCTGACACTTCTCGAGCTCCACTTCCTACCTATATTCCTATATATTCCACAACACTATCCTACTCTACCTGGCCCTCCAAGTGCAGGCATCATAAAGGTGGCTCCAAGAATCCTCAACAAAGGCCTGGTAAAGAAACCACTACTTCTTCTGTTAACCCAGTTAAACAACTTGTAGCCTACATTCATATGTCGAACTGAAGGATCAATTTACAAACCTCTATTTTGACTAGCTTATGTTTATGCCCAACTTAAAAGAGTTCCAATAGAGGTCTAAGAAAGGATTATGAACTGTGTGACTGACATTCATCACCAGTATAATGACTAAGCATGAGTTGCTGAGAAGATTGCTAAAATCTTGAGAGATAGGCTACAGGAGATCGAGAATTAAAAGCTTATCAAGGAAAATAACAAAAGAATCATACCGCCATGATGCTAAGGTCAAGAATCTAATAAAATCCAAGGATAAAGCAAATTAAAGAGTAGAGGAGGCTATTAAAGCGCTCGAAGTCGAAAAGTCCAAGCACCTTAATGAAATCGAAGAGGCTTATCATCAAAATCATGAGCTAATTCTAGAAAGAGATGCCGCTAGGATGAATGTAGCTAAGCTAAAAACAAAACTTAAGCACGAAACCAAAGAAAAAGATGAAGTACAACAAATTGCTTAGGAATCATGTGATGAACTGGTCACCGTAAGAGAAGAAAGGGACAAAGCGCTCAAACGAGCTAGGGATGATGATGCTATTGTAAAGAGAGAATTTGAAGCCGTGGAGTAGGGAGCAGAAGAATAAGTCCTGAGAGATTAAGTCATTGCTTACTCACTACAATGCCAGTGTGCTTAAGTTCGAAAATTTGAAGTGGCTTAAAGATGATAATCGTAAACTCCTTGTGCGTGCCTAAGAGTGGATCACTGAGGAAGAGAAAGAATTTCCCTAGGGCGCTGAGGTGGATCTGGTATAGGTTGGGGAAGAAGATCCTGGCGAAAGATGATCCCCAGATTTTACACGACGGTCTACTTATTATCCATCCAAAACTTTCCACAACCACACAAAAGGAAATAGGCGAAGGTTCTGGACAAGCACAGCACGATGCATCGGCTTGTCAAACTCTTGGGATTCAAGCTACTCCTAACTCCACCATTAGTTCTGGGTATGATCCAAAGAGGCCTAATTTTCTGAAATCTATTGTTATCTCTCATATTCCAAAGGGGGACTCCGGTGTCACTCGGGCTCATGTAGAGCTCCAGATTAAAGAAGTAATCTCCTTGACTTTTCCTATATTTCAAAGAGTTGACGTATCACTGATCAATGTTGCTAATCTCTCTTTTTTGCATCTCTCTAGATTTAGGTCAGCCTGCAATCGCCATGATTCCTCCTAAAAACTCTCAGCTAGGGCAACAAGTGCCTGTAACAGAATTAGTAATCATTATAGCTTTGACAACGATCCCTAAAGCACCGGTTGAAGAGGCTCACAGCCTTGACGAGTGGGTGATTGATGCTCTATTGGATAAAGGAATCGATAGGACACAAGGTGCTCAAATTGATATGGATACTGTAATCATTGGAGTTTTTAAACCCCTGCCTGGTCACACCGTAAGTGACATTGAGTTGCAATTTATTTTGGATATAGAGATTAACTTGGAGAAGGAGGAGATTTTTCCGTCCCTCTATTTATGGCCTTGCCAGGCTAGAAGATTTATACTCCTGTATATATTCCTTTGCCTGAAAGCGCTTAGAGCATGCCTATTGGATCCTTATAAAGTACACAAGTTTCCATTCCCCTGCCTGAAAGTGCCTAGAGTGTGCCTGCTAGATCATCATAGAGTACTCTAGTCAAAGGCCAAGGAGATAGAGGTAAGGAGGAAAAAGGCATGGAGAGAGTTTGAGTAATGTTTCCCCTAGCTCTGGGAAGAAGAAGCAAAGGAGAAAAACACCGAAGAAGTAGTGGTAGGCTTGTATTGTATGTGTAGACTTTCTTATGGTTTGAAATAATAGTATTCTATTTTAGTTTCCTAGATGGATTTATGCAGGCTCGTCGCCATGATTTTGTTTTTTGTTTTTAGTGTTGATAACACTTGTATTTAGCTTTTGAATTTTATGCGAATAACAAATTTTTTTGGCTTCGTCGACTATTTATTTGGATTTGCCTAAATACTTAAGAAATATGATTTCCATTCAATGTACTTGCCATCTATTTCCTTCGATGATTGTTTTTGGACTAAGTCTGTGATGACTCGGAAATTTTTAGCATTTGAAATGGAATATTAATTGATTTTAAATATTTAGAGGTTGGTTTAACTTGAATTTCAAATATTATTGTTTGATTGGCAATTAAAATATTAAATTGAATTTATTGAAGTTGGGTAAAAATTTGAATCTTCGATTTTAAGCTTGTTAAAAATAATTTAATGGCTTAGAAAATTTATATTGACAATACTGAAGCTAATGAAAGCTTCAGAATGAGATTTGAAAGTGATTTGTTCAGTTTTGAAATTGTATCGTTTAAATCGATATTTAAAAATAGCCTTCCGAGGCACAGTCTCGGATTTCAACGAAACTAGTTCCGTTGGATCCGTAATATTGAATTATTATTGGATTTCAATTTTCGTAGCAATTGGAGTTGTCGTTTGACCCTGCAGCTCAAAACGCATGGAAAAATATTTTAATCGATTTAATTTAAAATTGATCGTTTATTTCCGTAACTCGTGCATACGATCAAATTAGGACTCGAAAACTTTTCTGTTTCATCCGGAATAGGGATATAACATTATAGACGTTGGGCGGTACGCCTCGACAGGAGGTCAAGTTTTTAAGTTGCATTTATCGAACGGTTTGAGTATGAATTTAAGTTGAATATTTATAATAGTCAGCCTTCAGCCGAAATAATGTCACATCAACGCTTTATACACTTCATTTCAGTCGCTGTAGCCAACTGGTTGAAGCATGCAAACATCTTTTCCTGTTCCCCCTTTATTTCAAATCGAGAAAACAAATCAGTCGCTTGAGAAATGTAATGGCCGCAACTTCAAACAAAGGGAATCAAAACGAAACCATTATCTCTCGTTCAAAAGAAAAGAAATATATAAATTATATGGCCGCTCTCTCCTCTCTAGTTCAAATCAGGGGAAAATCGAAATCAAAAACAAATGATGGCCTAATTTTTTCGTTTGAAATCGATTTCCAGGCAAATCATGAAATCACGAGTTCCATTCAACCTCTAATCCACGAATCCTTCCTGTTTTTTTCGAACTCGAAATCAATTCGTTCGAAGTCGAACTTGTTCGATCAGCTTTGGGTACGAGGAGGTATCGTGGCGAGGTCGTGATTACTTGATTCATTCGTGCATTAACGACGAGGTTTCAAGTGGCGATGGGAAGTTTGGACTTGTTGAAGTCGATAGGGCGAGCGCGACAATGAAAAAGGTGCGCGACTGGGCATGGAGCTAGAGTTCGTGGTAAGGGCACGATGTTGGAGCACGAGTGCGTCGTGGCGGCCGCGTTGGGTTGGCTAGGGCTTGTATCAAGCAGTGAGGTAATTTGAACTTTAAACAAAAAAATTTAAATTTAAACAAAATTGAAGTTTAAGCGTGAAAAATATATATGAATGCATGCAGTTTGATTTAAATTTATATGTTCATATACAGAAAATAGAAAGTTGTAATTAATAGATTAAATCTGGAAAAAGAAATATATACCTATTTTATTTACTAGTTAATTTTATAATATACAGGGTTTGGAGAATATAGAAATTTTAAATGAAACCTATATAGTTATTTCTAAATAATATATAGAGATAGATTTGTTTAATAAAACTTATTTAATGGTTTTAGTTGCTAATTTTTTTTAATGGATTTGGTTTAAAAATTAAAAGTATTAGTTTAAAATCAAATTGTTAGATAATTAGATTTATTAAAGGAAATCAGTTTATAGCAAAATTATTTTGTTAGTTAAATTTTAAAATGGAAATTTAATGGTTCGATTTATTAGAATATTAATAAATCCTATAATATTTGTTACAAGGTTCAAAATCGTGAAATCAAGCTGGAATGGAAAAATGGATTGCAAATATAAAGCAAGGTGAGATCTTCTCACTCAAGTTTAAATTGGAATTTCCAGTTTGATTTTAACTAGTTAAATTTTAAATTGTGATTGTGTGCTTGGATGATGGTTGTTATTATTTGCTTTGAAATAGACCATATGCGCCGCATAATAGCGGAGGTTATTATATTAATCCCATATGTCGCAATATTCCGTCTTGAAGTGGAATTGGTATTTAATTGTTGTGCTAACGTCTGTGGATGCAGGGAAACAGGTTGGAGGGATCCAACTGGATTCCTCAAACTTTTGAATTTGTTTCATTTGTTGTGTGTTAAATTATTTGTAATCTCTCTGTGATTATATTGTAATTGGAATCATTGTAGGCTAAAATTTAGCCGAATATATTTGTGGTGTCGTAAGATACCAGAAATAAATAAAAATAGGATTTTTGAATTTAAGTGGAAAACCTATAGTGAAATCCTATTGAATAAATTCCAAAATATGGGGAAAGATTTTTATAAATGGGTTTTGAGTAATATTGTTTGATAGTTAAAGAATTTATTTAAAATATGGATTTTAAATACTTTTGGAAAAAATAAAGGGGTTTATTTTAAAAGATGATAAATGTGGAAATCCATTTAAAATTGCTTTGGTATTTGAAAATAAATCTTTGGGAATCAAATTGAATTTGATTCGATGTTGAAACAAAATTTAGAAATCAATTTAGAAATTGATTTTTGGTGATTGAAAATAAACCTTTAGGAAATCCATTTGGAAATTGATTTGGGTGTTTGAAACAAATTTGGGAAAATTGATTCGGTGTTGAAAGTGGATATTTGGGAATCGATTTGAAAAATCATATATCAATGGATAATTGGAAATTTGAATTCACAATGAAATTTATAAAGGAAAGGAATTTACGGATTTGGAATGTAAATTCGAAATAAATCAAGAAGGGTTTATTAAATTGGTCTAAGTGGACCATGTTGAAATGAAAGTGTATTTTCCTTGAAAAGCCGAGTATATTTTGAAAATTGCTTTTAAATTTAAATTTAAAGTTATAAAATGGTTTGTAAAAGAATATTTGTGAAGAAAGTATTTTTGTAATTGTTTCTAAATCTTTAGAGTAAAGATTTATTTAAGTTAATTTTAGAAGTGATTGTTTTAAAGATTTAAATTGATACTTGTTTTAGAAAATAGTTATTTAAATATTTATACTCTATCTACTAATTTTATTTTAAAAATTAGTTTGGACTTGAAGTTTTATATGAGATGATAGTATAATATTTTTCTAACTAATATTTTAAAATAAAGTGTTTAAAATTAGTTTTACTTTAAAAATATTTCCAAGTATATATTTTGAATAAGTAATTTAAATTATTTTAAAGTATTTTAACTCGGCAGACTTTCAGTGGAAATAAATAATATCGGGAATTGTATTCGCGAGTGAAAAGTGATTCGAAATTTGTTTTCAAATGGTTGAAGTGTGAAAATATATTTTGCAAAGATATTTTGAAGATAAATAATTGGGAAAATTATTTAAATCTGGAAATTGTTGTGAATGTTGATTGATAGTTAAATAACCGACTATCAATATTTACCTTTAAATGGCGTTTGAATTTCGATGCGACCGGGGGTCGGATTCCAAGTGGATATCCGAAAACCACATCGAACCTTTGTGATTATGATAGATCTTTTATTTAAAAGATCAAAGTGGAAATTGTTGTGATTTGTTGAAATCTGAATGAACACTTATTTTAAAAATAAGCGCTCGTTATTCGGATTAGCCGGGAGTGGACCTTTGTGTCATATAACCCATTCCGAATAATGATACGACGAAATAGGATTGCATTTGAAGACCGACGGTGAAAAACGGGTATTTGCGAGAATGATAGGATGACCTATCGATTGTCTCTGCATTGAGTAGCTACGGTATAGAGATTCCCTTAAGTGATGGGAAGTCCGATCGGGATTGTGAATACCCGGATTGCAAGGGCTTCTTCGGAAGTGTTTTCGGTTCTGTTCGAACCCTAAACAGACTTATATGGATGTGTGTCTAACGTTAAAAATTGAGATGTAAAGCTGGTTCCTATCAAATACATTTCTGTTGGTGGCGGAGAATTTATTCTCTTACCTTAACACCCTTCTCTAAGACGTACGAGCTCAGAGGTTATGTAGTTCATGGTTACTAGCGATACATTCCCAGTTTGGTAATGTGGCATACAAAGTGCTGCTGATCATTAGTTGATCGACGCATGGCTTTGTGAAAAAGCGTAGCTTTGTGGACGAGATTTCGTCGAGCCTCACAACCCGAAAATGGTCGAAACAGGAATGTTGCGGCAAGGTTTTTAGGGGTCGCGCCCCTAGGGTATGTCCATTTTCTTTTGGATAAAGGGTGGTATCATGGTATGGAGCCTGGATATTTAACTCATGTGGACACTGTAAATATATTACTGTGTGATGTTTGCTTTGTGGTTGAGGATCTTCGGATAAAGGTCGGTAACGACCGAGGATGGCATACTCATGTGTGGAGTTATCTATGTTACAGCTTCATTGCACCAGAAGCGTGAGGTAACTCGGCCTTGTGTTGGCAGAGAGCTGGTTAAATTCTCGAGGCGTCCCTCCAGAGGCGTACCCATGTGGCAATAGGAAGTTCCTTTGCCTGACCATTTGTTGGAAATCCAAAGAAACAATATGCGCCCTGTACGGTTTTAGTTGTATAACCTGCCATGGAATATGGTGGTAACCTGCTACTGAACATGGTAGCTATAGTAGGCATACGAAGGAATATTGTATGTTGGCTAAGATTAATATTATACTTTCGAAATACTTTCTGCACTATGCACTAGAAATAATATCCAAAGGTTTTCGTGTATCAAGCATTTTTGACTATCATAAGGAGAAATCTCCTCCAAGTGTGCGTTTGCATTGTGTGTGTGGCAGGAGGCCTTATGGCAGTTTCATTTTCAAAAGCATAGCGGATTTCTTTTATTCTCTTTATGAAAATAACTGTTTTTAAGATCTCACACCAGTCCTACGACTGACCTGGAGTTTATTGTTCCATTTCTAAACTTTGGGTGCCCATAAATTTTCCACACGGGCAACCTAGAGTCAGCTTATCATTATTCGGGAGCAAAGTCAAGAAGTTGCGGTGGAATCAGGAGCAAGTTGGATGGCGAAGCGTATCACTAGTATATATGTAATATTTCTTTCCGCTGTTTGTTGTTGTACGCGCAGATAATGTAATGTAATAACTGATATGGTGATTCTGTTTAAAGATATTTATTTATCTATTATATTTGTTCCGCTGCGATATGTGAGATTCTATTATTGTTTCTGCTTCTTCTTATACCTCTTCTTCTTCTTAAACCCTAATGGTTCGGTTTTCCGACGTTCGATGGTTTGACAATTGATACAGTGGAATATTAATGTCGATTTTCAGAAGTCGAAAAATCGGGTCGTTACAAAGTGGTATCAGAGCATATGGTTAAGCGACAACCTTGGCTCTGTTGGGTATTACTCATTAGAGATAGAGTCAGTAGTACTCCAAAATGAGTTTGAGTGTAATAATATATATGTGCGCATATTTGTTAGTGAATATAAAATTGTTTTATTCTGTGTTGACTTATCGATTGATTATTTATAGATTCTGGTCCGTGCAGTTTAGCCAACTGTATCGACAAGGATTTCTAAACTCTTAAACAAGATAAACCGACACAGTATTGTTTTAAATTGGGGTAAATGAAATAATTTTTTCCAAAACTATTTTCATATATAAAAGAAATAAATTTTCTGTGAATTATTATAATATATGGTTGCTTGGTTGTTAGGAAGCGATAATGTTAAATTATTATCATCGTTGTATGAGAAATTGAAATCAAAACCAAAAGCTAAGAAAATAAAAATACAAATGAGATTTGGAAATGTAAATTATAAGTGCGATTCATAATTTGAAATAAAATTCATTAATGGAATTGGTAATGTGTGTTTATAAATGGGTTTAATTGAAATGAGATTTGATTGGGATAAAGTTGAATAAAAAATCCAAATTTGGAAAAATAAAAATAAAATGGATTGAATTCAAGTGAACTAATATGATAATTAATTAATTCATGAAATAGGAAAGTTGAATTAGTTAAATTAAAACTTGAATTGTGAGTTAAATATAAAAAATGGTTTGAATTTGCAGATAAATTCAAGTAAGTAGGAATAAATTGAAAATTTCCTTGTTATTAATAAAATAAATTCGAGATGAATTGAGAAAGGAAATTTGAAATTAAAAAATGGATAAGTGAATAAAACTAATTTAATTAAATTAGTAGATGGAATGGATTTGATAAATGAAAAATCAAATCAAGGATTTAAAATTGGAAATTGTTAACAAGGAAAATGAACTTGAGTTTTGAATAGAAATGATACGGGATGTAGTTGTAAGCAATTAAATTTGTATTGAAACCTTATAAATTGCTTATGGGAATTATTTTGAGTGCATTGCTTATGAAAACTATGTGTTCACTATTGAAAATAAGTGAAATGTAAATAAATTTTCTATATATGTCACTTATGTGTTTAAATTGAGTAAATACAGGTACAGGAGGGGGTGGATTTGGTCGTGCTAAAATGCTAATAATAAACCGCTTTGCATAAAAATGCTAAATAAAGGTACGCCTATGCAATAAAAAATAGGAAATATGAACAGTTTTTGTTTTTCCGACCGGGTGAGTCGATGTACATATATTTATATCTTTTGTCAAATTGCAAAAGCTCCTCCGTACAAAGGAGATTTTGCCAAAATTTTCTGAAAATTTTGGGAGTTAAAAAATTTTTGAAATTTTTTTGTTAGCGACAAACGATTTCAAATTGAAATTGAAGTAAATTAGTGAATGAAACTGAATTAAAATAATGGTATGAATCAGGTATAAATGGAAAATGAAATTCAATATTCAGAGTTGAAGATAAATTGAATTCATATGGTAATGGGAAAACTAATTTGAATAGAAGTAGATATGAAATTTCTGTAAGAAAATGTACAAAATGTTTTTGGAATCTGTAGTTGGATATGGTTAAATTGGATATACAGGTATTATAAAGCAAGTGGGAAAAATTGGATTTGATTTTGAAGATAAAATTGAATTGCTCTACAAAAAGGTATGTATTTAAATTTCAGTATGAAATTTGGTGATTTTCTTGTCTAACCACTTGGCTTTTTGTTTTTCTTTTGGAATCTGTGGACCTATGGTGCCATTTTGTAGTCGTACCGAGCTAGCCGCGCAAAGGAGACGCTGGCGAAATTTTTCGAAAATTTAGGGAGTGAGAAAAATTTTGAGAAAATTTTGAAAGTTTGAAATTTGAATTTAAATTTAAATTTTAATTGTGAAGTAAACAATATTGTTTGGAAACTAAGGAAGATTTTGGAAGGTTAGTTGAAATGAATCTTTAATAAAAAGATTTGGGTTGATAAATTGATAAAATTGTTTTGTTTTGGGAAAATATTTAACGGGTTAAGGATCATTCTTCTTAACTAATAATTTCGGGACGAAATTCTTTTAAGGGGTGAAGGATGTGACGACCCGGAAAATTTTAACATTTGAAATGGAATATTTAATTGATTTTAAATATTTGGAGGTTAGTTTAACTTGAATTTCAAATATTATTGTTTGATTAGCAATTAAATTATTAAATTGAATTTATTGAAGTTGGGTAAAAATTTGAATCTTCAATTTTAAGCTTGTTAAAAATAATTTGATGGCTTAGAAAATTTATATTGACAGTACTGAAGATAATGAAAGCTTTAGAATGAGATTTGCAAGTGATTTTTTCAGTTTTGAAATTGTATCGTTTAAATCGATATTTAAAAACAGCCTTCCAGCACAATCTCGGATTTCAACGAAACCAGTTCCGTTGGATCCGTAATATTGAATTATTATCGGATTTCAATTTTCGTAGCAATCAGAGTTGTCGTTTGACCCTGGCAGCTCAAAACGCATAGAAAACTGTTTAATCGATTTAATTTAAAATTGATCGTTTATTTCCGTAACTCATGCATACGATCAAATTAGGACTTGAAACCTTTTCCGTTGCATCCGGAATAGGGATATAACATTATAGACGTTGGGCGGCACGCCTCGATAGGAGGTCAAGTTTTTAAGTTGCATTTATCGAACGGTTTGAGTTTGAATTTAAATTGAATATTTATAACAGTCATCCTTCAGCCAAAATAATATCGCACCATCGCTTTTTACACTTCATTTTAGTCGCTGTAGCCAACTGGTTGAAGCACGCAAACATCTTTTCCTGTTCCCCCTTTATTTCAAATCGAGAAAACAAATCGATCGCTTGAGAAATGTAATGGCCGCAACTTCAAACAAAGGGAATCAAAACGAAACCATTATCTCTCGTTCAAAAGAAAAGAAAAATATAAATTATATGGCCGCTCTCTCCACTCCAGTTCAAATCATGGGAAATTGAAATCACAAAACAAATGATGGCCGAGTTTTTTTCGTTTGAAATCGATTTCCAGGCAAATCATGAAATCACGAGTTCCATTCAACCTTTAATCCACGAATCCTTCCTGTTCTTGTCGAACTCGAAATCAATTCATTCGAACTCGAACTTGTTCGATCGGCTTTGGGTACGAGGAGGTCACGATTACTTGATTCATTCGCGCGTTGATGATGAGATTTCAAGCGGCGATGGGAAGTTTGGACTTGTTGAAGTCGATAGGGCGAGCGTGACTGGGCATCGAGCTCGAGTTCGTGGTAAGGGCTCGGCATTGGAGCACGAGTACGTCGTGGCGGCCGCGTCGGGTTGGTTAGGGCTTCGTATTAGGCAGTGAGGTAATTTGAATATAAAAAAAAATTCAACAACACTGAAGTTTAAGCGTGAAACAAATATATGAATGCATGCAGTTTGATTTAAATTTAAATGTTCATATACAAAAAATAGAAAGTTGTTATATATGGATAAAATCTGGAAAAAGAAATATATACCTATTTTATTTACTAGTTAATGTTATAATATACAAGGTTTGGAGAATATAGAAATTTTAAATAAAACCTATATAGTTATTTCTAAATAATATATAGAGATAGATTTGAACTTATTTAATGGTTTTAGTTGCTAACTTTTTTTAAAAAGGATTTGGATTAAAAATAAAAATATTAGTTTAAAATCAAATTGTTAGATAATTAGATTTATTAAGGGAAATCAGTTTATAAAAAAATTATTAGTTAGTTAAATTTTAAAATGGAAATTTAATGCTTCGATTTATTAGAATATTAATAAATCCTATAATATTTGTTACAAGGTTCAAAATCGTGAAATCAAGCCGGAATGGAAAAATGGATTGCAAATGTAAAGCAAGGTGAGATCTTCTCACTCAAGTTTAAATTGGAATTTCCAGTTTGGTTTTAAATAATTAAATTTTAAATTGTGATTGTGTGCTTGGATGTTGGTTGTTATTATTTGCTTTGAAATAGACCCTATGCGCCGCCTAATAGCGGAGGTTATTATATTAATCCCATATACCACGATATTCCACCTTGAAGTGGAATTGATATTTAATTGTTGTGCTAACGTCTGTGGATGCAGGGAAACAGGTTGGAGGGATCCAACTGGATTCCTCAAACATTTGAATTTGTTTCATTTGTTGTGTGTTAAATTATTTATAATCTTTGTGTGATTATATTGTAATTAGAATCATTGTAGGCTAAAATTTAGTAGAATCATTGTAGGCTAAAATTTAGAAATTGATTTTTGGTGATTGAAAATAAACCTTTGGGAAATCCATTTGGAAATTGATTTGGGTGTTTGAAACAAATATGGGAAATCAATATGGAAAATTGATTTGGTGTTGAAAGTGGATATTTGAGAATCGATTTGAAAAATCGTATATCAATGGATATTTGGAAATTTCAATTCACAATGAAATTTATAAAGGAAAGGAATTTACGGATTTGGAATGTAAATTCGAAATACATCAAGAAGGGTTTATTAAATTGGTCTAAGTGGACCATTTTGAAATGAAAGTGTATTTTCCCTGAAAAGCCGAGTATGTTTTGAAAATTGCTTTTAAATTTAAATTTAAAGTTCTAAAATGGTTTGTAAAAGAATATTTGTGAAGAAAGTATTTTTGTAATTGTTTCTAAATCTTTAGAGTAAAGGTTTATTTAAGTTAATTTTAGAAGTGATTGTTTTAAAGATTTAAATTGATACTTGTTTTAGAAAATAGTTATTTAAATATTTATACTCTATCTACTAATTTTATTTTAAAAATTAGTTTGGACTTGAAGTTTTATATGAGATGATAGTATAATATTTTTCTAACTAATATTTTAAAATAAAGTGTTTAAAAATAGTTTTACTTTAAAAGTATTTCCAAGTATATATTTTGAATAAGTAATTTAAATTATTTTAAAGTATTTTAACTCGGCAGACTTTCAATGGAAATAAATAATATCGGGAATTGTATTCGCGAGTGAAAAGTGATTCGAAATTTGTTTTCAAATGGTTGAAGTGTGAAAATATATTTTGCAAAGATATTTTGAAGATAAATAATTGGGAAAATTATTTAAATCTGGAAATTGTTGTGAATGTTGATTGATAGTTAAATAACCGACTATCAATATTTACCTTTAAATGGCGTTTGAATTTCGATATGACCGGGGGTCGGATTCCAAGTGGATATCCGAAAACCACATCGAACCTTTATGATTGTGATCGATCTTTTATTTAAAAGGTCAAAGTGGAAATTGTTGTAATTTGTTGAAATCTGAATGAACACTTATTTTAAAAATAAGCGCTCGTTATTCGGATTAGCCGGGAGTGGACCTTTGTGTCATATAACCCATTTCGAATAATGATACGACGAAATAGGATTGCATTTGAAGACCGGCGGTGAAGGCCGGGTATTTGCGAGAATGATAGGATGACCTTTCGATTGTCTCTGCACTGAGTAGCTACGGTATAGAGATTTCCTAAGTGATGGGAAGTCTGATCGGGATTGTGAATACCCGGATTGCAAGGGCTTCTTCGGAAGTGCTTTCGGTTCTGTTCGAACCCTGAACAGACTTGTATAGATGTGTGTCTGACGTTACAAACTGAGATGTAAAGCTGGTTTCTATCAAATACATTTCTGTTGGTGGCGGAGAATTTATTCTCTTAGCTTAACACCCTTCTCTAAGACGTACGAGCTCAGAGGTTATGTAGTTCATGGTTATTAGCGATACATTCCCAGTTTGGTAATGTGGCATACAAAGTGCTGCTGATCATTAGTTGATCGAAGCATGAATTTGTGAAAAAGCGTAGCTTTGTGGACGAGACTTTGTCGAGCCTCACAACCCGAAAATGGTCGAAACAGGAATGTTGCGGCAAGGTTTTTAGGGGTCGCGCCCCTAGGGTATGTCCATTTTCTTTTGGATAAAGGGTGGTATCATGGTATGGAGCCTGGATATTTAACTCATGTGGACACTGTAAATATATTACTGTGTGATGTTTGCTTTGTGGTTGAGGATCTTCGGATAAAGGTCGGTAACGACCGAGGATGGCATACTCATGTGTGGAGTTATCTATGTTACGGCTTCATTGCACCAGAAGCGTGAGGTAACTCGGCCTTGTGTTGGCAGAGAGCTGGTTAAATTCTCGAGGCGTCCCTCCAGAGGCGTACCCATGTGGCAATAGGAAGTTCCTTTGCCTGACCATTTGTTGGAAATCCAAAGAAACAATATGCGCCCTGTACGGTTTTAGTTGTATAACCTGCCATGGAATATGGCAGTAACCTTCTATTGAACATGGTAGCTATAGTA
Source organism: Allium cepa (assembly GCA_030765085.1). NCBI lineage: Eukaryota > Viridiplantae > Streptophyta > Magnoliopsida > Asparagales > Amaryllidaceae > Allium > Allium cepa. The sequence continues at coordinate 116,384,273 of CM060942.1, forward strand.
GGCATACGACGAAATGTTGTATGTTGGCTAAGATTAATATTATATTTTCGAAATGTTTTCTGCACTATGCACTTGAAATAATATCCAAAGGTTTTCGCGTATCAAGCATTTTTGACTATCATAAGGAGAAATCTCCTCCAAGTGTGCGTTTTCATTATGTGTGTGGCGGAAGGCCTTATGGCAGTTTCATTTTTCAAAAGCATAGCGGATTTCTTTTATTTTCTTTATGAAAATAACTATTTTTAAGATCTCACACTAATCCCACGATTGACCTGGAGTTTACTGTTCCTTTTCTAAACTTTGGGTGCCCATAAATTTTCCACACGGACAACCTAGAGTCAGGTTATCATTATTCGGGAACAAAGTCAAGAAGTTGCGGTGGAATCAGGAGCAAGTTGGATGGCCAAGCTTATCACTAGTATATATGTAATATTTCTTTCCGCTGTTTGTTGTTGTACACTCAGATAATGTAATGTGATGTAATAACTGATATGGTGATTCTGTTTAAAGATATTTATTTATCTATTATATTTGTTCCGTTGCGATATGTGAGATTCTGTTATTGTTTCTGCTTCTTCTTCTACCTCTTCTTCTTCTTAAACCCTAATGGTTAGGTTTTCCGGCGTTCGATGGTTCGATAGCTGATATAGTTATTAATGTTGATTTTCAAAAGTTGAAAAATCGGGTTGTTACAAAGTCCTTATCATATTTAATAGTTTACCGGCCTTTCCTTGTCCTAACGAACATATGGTAATCACTGAAATGCCAAACGCCAGGTGTTAGTTAGGGTTAGTTACTTAGAATTAGTGACTTAAGTATCCTTTTCTACAATAATAATTTTCTGTCGCACTAAACTTTGGGTGCTGGTTTAAGTCAGCCACTTAGGCTGTAGTCTGCACATTCTCATCTAGGATGTTTGAATCCAATCGCGCCTAATTCCAGATGTCGATTGAAGGCTTGTAAGTTAACGTCCACCTTACTCCAACCAGTGACCTTACCTTTTGCCTACTCTGGGTAAGAGGTTAAGAGTTGGATGGTCTTATCATGCCCACTTCAGTTTATACTCCTATCCCCAATCGAAAGGCAAGAGTTAGCATACAAATGGTTATATCATGTTTGGTTTAGTTTATGCTCCCAATCCGAAGACAAGAGCTGATTTGCGGATGGTCATGTCACATCTGGTTTGGGTTTATACTCTTGGCCCTAATTCGAAGACAAGAATTGGCCAGTGGAATTGGGTCACGTACATTTAGTTTATACTCATGCCTCCAATCTGAAGGCAAGAATGGGTGTGCGGACAGTCGGGTCATGTCTGGCTTAAGTTTATGCTTTTGTTTCTTTTCCAAAGGCAAGAGTTTGTTGGCATCAATCTCCGAACACCAAAAGGGACTTCACAGGCCTGATCATGGGCCTTAGAAGTTTAATTGGCACCTGTCACCAAATTCTTGCATACCTGCATAAATCATATACAGACTCGTTCAAGTCACTCAAGTCACAACTCTTAAGTTTGGAGAGACATATTTTGGGTTGGTAAAGCCGTTTTATTTCATAAAAACAGAAAATGACAGGATCAATCTTATTACACAACTTTAGCCAATTATTTACAAGTTTATTTCTAAGTGAAATAGCGTTGTAAGTGCTCGCTATTCTAAGCCATTGGGAGTGAAATACCATCAGTTGTTGCAAGCCTGAAAGTTCCGTCTCTAAGCTTCTGCTCAATCGAGTATGGACCTTCCCACATCGGGCACAGATTTCTTGAGCTCGAGAAAATTCGCTTGAGAACCGGTCTCCAATTTCAAAGGTCCGAGTCCTGACCTTAGTGTTATAATATAGAGCAACCTGGTGTTGGTGTACGGCTGCCCTCAACTCAACTTCGGTCCACTTCTTATTAATCATATTGAGGGACTCCAGAAGATATTGCTCATTTGCCCATGGATTGTAGTGAGTAACTCAATGTGAAGGTACTTCCACTTCAACTAGAATCATAATCTCTGATTCATAGGCTAAAGCGAATGAAGAGTAGCCAGTCACCAACTTATAGGTCGTTCGATAAACACATAACACTAACTATAGTTCATCGACTTACTTGCCCTTGGCCTTTTCCAACCGCTTCGTAAGAATGGACATAATAATCTTGTTTACAGCTTTAACTTATCCATTCTCCTGAGGGTATGTTACTGATGCAAATCTCTCCTCTATGCGATGTCGGTGACAGAAATCCTTAAACTTTGTGCTGTCTTGCGTCCTATTATGGGTAACGATTACCTGTGGAACTCTAAAGAAATGGATAGTATTCCAAACTACAATGTTAATAACATTCTTCATGGTAATCATGGCCAATTGCTTTCCCTTGATCCATTTGACAAAGTAATCAATCGCTACGATGGCATACTTCCAAATATACATCCAAAATATGGTATCGATACAATATGTTGATTTTGAATTATGGTAATGATACAATATGCTAATTTTGAAATGTGATATGTATATACATTGTGGCCGATGTTTACCGAAATGGAACTTATATAAAAGTAAAAAAGCCCAATTGACTTAGCTTTGTATACAGTTTAACGACATTTTTAAAACGCTATTAAAACATTCCACAGCCTTTTTTAAAAGGTGTTAAATGTTTTAACAGAATTTTAAAAATACCTTTAAATTGTATCTAAAACATAAATAAATAAAATTTAACGGCGTTTTCAAAACGTTGTTAAAACATTCCATGGCATTTTTAAATGTCGCTCAATGTTTTAACAGCATTTTTAAAAAAATGCCGTTAAATTAAACCAAACGCTGTTAAATGATTTCATGACATCAGGGAAACGCTTTAAAATTTGACATTTAACAGCGTTCATTCCTTGTCATCGTATATCTCTGACATGTAACTGCATATCAATATATACGTATGCAAAACGCTGTTAATAGCTTTTATAGCGTTTTTGAAACACTATTAAAGGTTCCGTTTGTTGTAGTATGCAAGTTGGAAAAATAGATACAACTTATTTATAAAAAGAAATCAAAATGATATGTTGGTTCTTCAAATATATGTTGATGACATAATATTTAGATCAACAAATGAAAATATGTGTAATGATTTTGCAGATATTACGAAAAATGAATTTGAAATGTCATATATGGAAGAACTAAATTTCTTCTTAGCATTACAGATCAAACGTTAGAAAATGGTATTTTTATAAATCAAGAAAAATATTTTCACAATTTGTTAAGGCGATTTGGAATGGATAAAAAACTAGTAAACCCACCCCCATGAGTACAACTACACGTTTAAATAAAGATGAAAAAGGAAAGGAATTTGACCAAAATTTATATTGGAGTATAATAGGATCGCTAATATACTTAACAGCTTGTAGACCCAATAATATGATGAATGTGTCTGTATGCAAAATTTCAAGCACAACCTAAGGATTCACGCTACCAGGCAGTTAAACGTATTTTGCATTACTTAACTAGAACAACGAATTATGGTCTTTTTTGTCCTAAAGATAGCTCTTTTGAACTTGTATCCTATAGTGATGCAGATTTTGGCGGTTGTAAAACTAATAGAAAAAGTACGATTAGCACCCGTTACTTAATTTGTCAGTCTCTAGATTCGTGGTTTAGTAAGAAAAAAAATTGTGTATCACTTTCAATATGTGAAGCAAAATATATTGCTACCTCTTTAGCTTGTGCACAAGCAATATATATGCAACAAACCATTAAATATTTCCGAAAAAATATAAACAAATCTCCAATCTTTTATGATAACGCTAGTGCAAATAAATCTATAAAAAAAATCTAATAAATCATTCACGAATGAAACATACAGATATTCGCCATCATATTTTAAGAGATAACGTCCAAAAGGAAACGATAACTCTAGAATTTGTAAGCACCGAAAATCAAATTGCTGATATTTTTACAAAACCTCTAAGCCAACAAAATTTTATTAATTTATGTCGTGACCTAGGTATTGTATCGTTACATGATCTATAATAAAATTTACCATTTCCACTAAAAGTTATATAGTGAAAATAGAATTTTCTGGCTACAAGTTCAATTGTCTTCATGACCACTTATTTTTTTAACTAAAATAGAATTTCTTTCTGCCTGTCATTGCTTTCCAGCATATAAACAGAACTTCTATTAAAAATAGTATGAATAATTTCATATATATTTGAGAAAACTTGTAACGACCCGATATTTTCAACCATTCGCATCCGCACATATTGGACTTGAATTGTTCAAAATACCGCGTTGTAAATAAAATTTGGCAAATCTCAAAATATACAGTAAATAAATAATCATAGAATCACAGACACAGAAATCAGAATACTCGCAGCGGAATTTAAAATTAACTTAGTGGTTCATGAAGCCACTATTAAAAGTCTCAAAACAATATAATTTACATAGTCTTTAAACCGAAATATAGTTTGGAACAACAATAGTAAATCTCAATATTCAATAGTCTTGATTACATAAATTAAGATAAGGAACTGAAAGGAAAATTTGCCAGCAGCTTGAAAAGTAATTTGCCGGCAGCTTGAAAAGTGATCTATAGAAGTCCTAGCTTCGGAATGATGACTGAACTGCAACTCAGGCTGACCCAAGCGCGAAATAAAACATAAACACTCGAGTCAGGACATACATACTTATATAGTGTAAGCTAATTCAAGTGATGTATTAAAGTACAAGTAACTTAAAGGATGCTTGGGACCGCCCATCCTCTAAGGATCCGTTAAACTATTTACTATGTAGTAATACTTCGCTATTATAATAGTGCTTATTTGTAAAATAATCTTACTTTAAAGTAGCATTAAGGCTTTACATTTTCCACCTTAACGCATAAATAGTGTCAGTAGTCTATACAGTACCTGCATATCTCCTGATCGGGAGACTATGAGAAGATACTCCATAGGTACGACACAAATCAAACTCGTACAAGGCTCGCTATGGTAGGTGACACGGCACAACTAGGCAATGCCAGGGTAGATATACCAATTACGTTTCCGGACCGGTGGTAACGCGTAGCGCGCAACTACCGCCCACCTCGAATAACACTCCCATATCAAAGGTGCGCACCAAACAATCACAAAAGTAACAGAATGGCATACGAAGAAGTGCATCCGATCAGAGGTGCTACCTCATTAATCCGTCGATCGCTCATGTTTTAGCCACCTTATGCCAACTCACGGGAGTCGGGTCCACGTATTTACCTCAAAGAAAGCGTCACCACCATCCTACTTCATTCTAGAATCTCCATCGCGCACACGTGTAACGACACATAAAATTTTATTAATTTTCAATTTGTTTTATAACGTATTTAATTTGGATTTTCGAGAAATTTTAAATAAAAAATTTTTGAAATAAAAATTTTATATTTGGATTTCGTATAATTAAATATAGCTAATGGTAAAATTTCAATTTATTTTATCAAAGTTTATTTCATTGTTAAATTCTATTAAATTCAAGTCAGTCAAAAATTTGTTGATAGTAAAATATTTTCCAAACCTAAATATTTTGCATAGAAAATTTCTAAATCCTTTTCTAAGTGAAACGACATCTTTCGTTTTTCAAAATCTTGACTTCTATTGATCCTTTTATCTTAATTCCGGGAAAATAACAGCATTTCTGGTACCGGTTATCGACTTTTGATTGGATGATCGTACCACAGATATCTGTATACCGTTTTGATCGTCTCGTCGTGCTGATTTCAACAATATATTTACTTCTTTATTTTGAGATTCGGGACGTGGCGGAAATAATAAACTGTCAACAACAGTACCCTAATTTGTGACTTAACTTTTCCTTTACGTTTCAAATTTGAAACGTGCTATCAAATCAGCAATTAAAAAAAATTAATTGCTTAAAATTTTATTTCCTTAAATTTCTAGCTGGATTACTGGATGACCCTTGTTATTACTTTCGTTACTTTTTAAGTACATATTCATTTCTAATTTTCCTTTGCGTTTTCTTTCGGTTTCGAATTTGAAACTTGCAGACCAAACAACAAAGCAAAATTGCTTTATTTAATTTTCAGCAAGATTTGTGTGTGTGACCGTTGATATTTCAATGATCCCTTTCTTATAAATATTCATTGCCTTTTCTTTTTCTCTGGATTCATTCACAATTTTCGTTCTTCCCCATTTTTTTTCCCTTTTCTTTTTCTTCTTCTGTAGCTTCCCAAAGGTACACCGTGTTTCCTTGTTCTCCACAACAACTCGCTCCATCATCCCCTCTCCAGATCTCGACTCCACCACAGCGCGCGACACAAGGCACGCTCCCCTCCCCCTCCGATCACGCCCCACGTCCAACTCCACCCTGCCCTTCCAAAGCGCGCACCCCACCACTTCTCTCACCCGCCTCGTCACCCGATTCCGCCTTCTTAAGCCATCAGCCTTCCCTGACCACCATGGCCGAGCACCCATCCACTCGCCACCTTCGGGACTCAAGCGAGCCGACCATCTCATCTCCATCTCCTGTTATATACGGTAATATATATACTAGGTCCATACTGTTATATAGATAGTTAGAGTACTTTTTTATTTGATCTGTTCACTTTTTTTGGTTTTGATCTGCATATATTGTGTGAGGTAGATCATTTAGTATATTTATCCCTGTAGATGTTCACGTCAGTTATAGGTTTTAAAACATATAAGTTAATTTATATATATAACTTTATTTACCTATATAAATTTATTTGTTTACTAAGTGTTTGCAATACTAAGTTTTTGGTGATGTTTATATATATGGCTCGACTGCATTTGTTAAGATACATATAGTACAAGTTGGTAAATATAGATTTGTACGCGTGTATGGTTGAAAAGGTATTTATAATATGTTATCCTGTTTGCATCTATATAGTACTTATATGCGTGTGTGTTCGGTAGGTAAAACTATTTATAATAGTATATATGTTTTATAATAGAAGTTACAAAATATGTTTTACAGTAGAGAGGGTATAAAGTTACAGATGCAAGCTTATGTAAAGTTTTTAAAATATAATATGTAGTCTATGTATGCCAGTATGTATGTGTATAATCGGTCTGCATAAATTTTGTACATATGTCTTACATACTGAGTTATAGATTTGTCGTGTATATATTTACTTTGTTAAGTATATGCAAGTGTATAAGGGTTGCATATTGGTTTATTTAACAGTATCGTTTTACATTGAAGTTACGTCTACAAAAAAAAGAAAAATAAGAAGATAATTATATCTGATAGTTTATAGAAGTTTTGAATATGCTATTTTGTAACATATGGTTTTAAAATAAAAAAAATAAAAAAATAAAAGAAGAAAAAAACAGAGTTACCTTCAGTGCATAAATTATATCAGTGGTCTGTTAGGTGTATAAGTTATATAGGGTAGTATCATATACATTAGTTTAATATAAAATAACATGTCTCGGTTTGGGTTCATGTGTCAGTACCTCCTGTAGGCAAGTTTATATGTGACACATATGTATAGTGTGGGTATAATGTAGTAAGTTGGTATAAATATTCCCAAACACACTTTTGACAGTGCCTGTTCATGTTATGTAAGTATGTAAGGTCTGCATATAATAGTCATTTTACAGGTCGCTGCCTATACGAGTAGTATAGGCTAGAATATGAAAGTTATCTGGATAGTATAAAATATAAGTTATGAAACTTGTTATAAATATTTTAGTCACAGGTTGCTGCATATACGCCGTACACTAAATATAAGTTATGCATATATGCGTAGTATAGTCAAATCGATAAAATAACAACAACAACAACAACAACAACAATAATAATAATAATAATAAATATTTGGTCTGCATATACACATTTTAATGTATACGCATTTCATACTATTTTATTTTTAACAATGGGTAGGCATATAGGTTATGTATAATAGTATTTTATATTGGATGTAGAAACCCTTTTCCTATTGGTCTTGTGATATATAGATATTATGGATTTATGAATATATGTTGTAAAAATGTTGATATTTGAGAAGTAAATGTATATAAGTTATGATAATTTTAGGTTTAAAAATCTGTATGTATATATGAGTTGCAGAGGTTACTTAAGTTAAAGGTATATATTATTTTAAAATATGATGAGTCATATAAGTTATGAATGTATACAATTATTATATGTTTAAAGGGTCTGCATATGTGTATACATATAGGTCTAGTAGTTATATATAGTATGTCTTCTATATGTGTGTTGTAAGGTTGCTTACTGTCTTGCTTTTATAATAATATTAATGTTAATATTAAATAATTTACGCGGTTTTCAATTTTTTAAGAAGTGGCTACCTGGATAGAATTGTGTTGTTATAAGAATAATGTTGGAATAGATTTTATAACAAATTTTAAAAAGTGTATATATATAATTATATGTTGTTGTTGATATATGTGTTTTGGTTAAAACAATGATTCGAAATATATATATTTAGTTAATACGTGTTTAAATTTACTTGTAAATAAGTGTAATATATTCATCTTATTTTAATATATGTCTGGATTTAGAATATGACTTGATTTATATAGTATATAACTATATATGAGTCATTCGTACAAATTGTCTTCATCGATCCTGATCTGACTTGATTTCGTCAACTTCTATTTATCAGCTCCGTTCGTCGATTCGAATTCAATCTTGCCTTGTTTTGAGATTCGTGCCTGGATGTCGTAACCTATCTCAGTTTCGTTCATCGCTAGCCTCGAAAGGTGAGCAATCACTCACGATTAACATTCTTTTATTTATTAAATTTGATTTCAATTGAAACGACAATTGAAATATGTTGTTGTAGTTATTTAAATTGTTATATTTAGGGTATTATCTGTTACTGTTCACTATGGGATATGACACCATATCCTATTTGTTTATATTTATTTTGATGATATATGCCCGTTGTTATTATTATTTTCATATCTGTTATCACTCTGCAAGTTCCCTATTAGTATAGAAATCGCTATGGGTTGAAATGATAAACCCAAGCGATTTTCATTTAATTGAATTTGGGATTACGGGTTGAAATGCTATCCACCCGTATACATTTAGTGTACAGATTTAAATGATAAATATTCCGTAATACTTGACCCTATGATAAGAAATATATACAGACACCGTTGGTCCATATATGAATATTTTGAAATTAAAAAATTCATTGTTTTGGAAAGAGATATATGGTCTTATTAAATGTTAAACCTTGAGTTTGTATATAAAAAGGGTAATGACATATATAGATTTAATGATATTTAATTTAGTCAAAATTTGATTTAATACATAAATTATGTTAAATATTTATGAAAATTTTATCCCAAATAGATTTCAAATTTACTAAGATTGGGTGATAAATATGGGTTTATTTAAAAAGGGTATTTAAATAAAGCTTTATTTAATTAAATCAATTTGAAATTATTGAATGGGAAATTTAAGGGTATGATTTTGTAACTGGATTTTTGATTTAAGTGATTTAATGAATATTTCACGTTTAAATAAAATAAAGAAAATTTTGAGTAGAATGAAATTTCAGGGTACTTAAATGATATTGAATCTAAGGAGGAAATATTTCAAGGCTAAATAATAATTTGGTTAAATCAAAATCTTATGTAACTGTTAAATTGAACTTTGAAATGTTTAATATTTAAAGTTTTGAAATAATGAAATATTTGAGATCAATAAAATTTAAATGGTTATTTTAGAAATTGAGTTGAATTTAAATTGATAAATTGAGGTTGAATTTAATTAAAATGGGAAGGTCGGGTTGATGACTTTGTTAAGTTGAGGGGATTGAAATACTTTACTGTATAAATTATTTAATCTATATAAATACTATCTTGGGAAATATAGAGATATTTGAAATGAAAATGATTAGTTTTGAAGTATAAATGACCACGGTGTTATAGTGTATATTTCTACCTTGTAGATAGTTCTATGGACCCTTAGAGGATGGTTATCCCAAACATCCTTTAAGTTATTTGTATTTCAGTTGATATTTCACTTGAGTTGGATTTATTTATATAAGAATGTTAATCCTGACTCGAGTGTTTTGTGCTTTTGCTTTACGCTCGGGTCAGACTGAGTGATACAGCATTTGAGACTCACCTTCGAAGTTGGAGCTTTGCTTGAAGATCCGGCTATCTATCCTTTCCGTCACCAAGTTGATTGGTTCAGAAAAGTCATCTGCTCGTACTGACGATTTCACTGTATTTGAGATATTCGGATGTACTTTATTTCTAACTCTGATGTATATAGTAGCTTCATGAACTACTATTCTTTATTTATTCCGCTGCAATATTTTACTCTGTGTCTGTGATTTGTGATGTTATATTTACTGTATATGTTGAGTTTGCCAAATTTGAATTAACAATTCGGTATTTTGAATTATTCAAGTCGGACATGTATGGTTTTATCGTCGATTTGAATGGTCCAAAATAGCGGGTCGTTACAGTTGGTATCAGAGCTTTGGCTCTAAGCAAAACTTAGCATATATGGTAAATTTATTTATAGAATCACTTTCGCTCGAGTTGAATCTCTTCCCTTTTGACTCGATTTCCTTTGAATTTTGGAATGTCCCTCGGTTCCGAAATTCATTCTGTCTCTCCCTATTTATATTCGTTTGATTCCGAAGTATCCCATAACTCCACTGAATGATTTGTAAAGGGGGTGAAAACTCCTTTTCAATTGGCACTGACTCACCGAAGATTTTTGTATCCTCGGTTTACGATGCTGCTATATCTTGTTATGCCGAATTCTATATCTCTGGCGATCGAATGTCGAATTGCCTCAGAATTCTACACCGATCTAATTTTAGAATCACGGTTGACCGGTAAAGGTCGCCCGCGATTTATAGAAGTATATCCATCTTCTATTTTGTAATTTAATTATCTCATCTTCGATCGAGTCTATCCTCGAATTAGGATTCTATTTATTGGAGTTCCCCTAAATTAAATTGCTATCTTTGTTTTGGAATCCACTCTTGGATCGTCCTTTGGAAATCGGGTTTTGTTTGTATTTTTGAAATTGTTATACCGAAATTATTATTTTGATAACTATGATTTTATTCTATATATAAAAGTGAAAATGTTTTCGATAGGATTATATACCTATATATAAAACAAATAAGAAATATTATTCTATATAAAAGGGTTTTGAAAGGATTTGAAATTTTGAAAAAAATATAAGAAATTGATTTATATAAAAATGACTTATAACTGAAAGTTAAATTTGAAATTCGAGAATTGATTTCCAATATTTTGAAATTGGTTTTAAGATTTTGGAAAATATATAAAAATAATACGATTTAAAAGTATTTTTCCGAATAAGAAATGTTTCAAATGAGTTCAAATGAATTCCAATAATTTTGAAGAAATTTCCAAGAAGTTTTCAAGAAAATAGAAGTACAGAACTCACTTATGTCGCTGGAAAATAATTTCGGTGATGAGTGCACGCATCATCGACATTGATTTTCGAGTTTCAGAGTGGGGGAGAGGCCACTTTAATAGCTTCGCTATGCAAGTGATTTTGTAAAACCGTTTTGATTTCAAATTCCGAAGTATAATTTGATATTTTAGAAAGATATAAGTATATATTGAAGCAATTTAAAGTGAGAACGTTTATTAGTCCTCGAGTTTCGAATTTGTTTTGGTATAACCCTATATATTGAAATTGATTTATTGTTGATTTTCAACTCTTGAATTGAAAATTTGATTTCCCTAACTATTTTGAATGTTCGAACACTTCCAAATCGAGATTAAATTTTCAAAGGTAAGAAATTTCGAAGAGTATAAAATGTTTGATAAAGAATATAAATTTAGTTTTGAAATGTTTTGAAAAAAATAGTTGCATAATGGTTTTCAGAAAGGTAAATTGAATATTTCAACTAGAAATAGAGAGTTTAAAAGTTTTAAAGGGTAATTATAAATTTGGAAACCATTTGAGTATAATTGATTTTGAGAAAATTTTTAGTTTTGAAATTAAATTGAAATTAAAAACCAGTAGTCTTATGGAAATTTTGGAAATGAATTTGTTTGACTTGAATTATTTTAATTTGGAAAATGGGATAATTTTTTTTAACCTATTATTTTGGGAACTTTGAAATTTAGATGTTTAATTTGGAAGAAAATTTGGTGAAATCATATATGATTTTGAAACTGAATTGATATTGAAATGATTTGAAATTTGAGAACCTTATATTATTAAGCACTTGATTTGGGAGTGGTCGAACTTATATAAAATGGAATGTATAAGTATGAAGTCGATTTGAAATCTATTGATTTGAAAGGTACTCAATTTGGAAAGAGATTTTATATAATCGAAGTCTATATAAGTATGATTTGATCTACTATTGATTTTGGAAAGTATTCGATTTGGAAAAAATGGAATCTTATGTATATGGACTTTATATAAGTACGATATTTGGAAATGATTTGAAAATGTACTATATGATATATATTTTCGAAGTAAAGATATGGAAAGTGCCTTCTGCTTGATATCCGCTTTGTGGCCACATCGTGGATTCATTCTATCGATATTATTCTCTCTGATTTTTGGTTTTCCGGATGTAATACTCGAGTGTTCCCACCGTGGCGTAACCCATGGTTTCTTTTTATTTTTGCTCTCGCGAATGCATAGCGCAATTGCCTGGCTGAGTCTTGCCTAGGGGTACGGATTGTTTCCTGGGGGATCCAGGCGTAACCATTGTGTATCCTGCAATCTGTGTAGGTCGCGAATAGTAGCGCAAGTGCCTGGCTGAGTCTTGCCTAGGGGTATAGATTGTTTCCTGGGGGATCCAGGCGTAACCATTGTGTGTCCTGCACTCTACTAGTCATCATGGCGTAACTCGCAGGGCTGAGAAAGCTAACGGATATGGATTGTTTCCTGGGGGACCCAGGCGTAACCATTGTGTATCTGCGAACCATGGTAGGACAAAGGTTTTGGTTTGGTTGTTTGTTTGGATTGTACTTTCCATATCTGGTTTTTTTAAAGTGTTTTTCAAGTATTTTCACTGGGTGTTAAAACAGGTCTACTAAGTACTTGAAGAATTCTAGCTTTGCGTCTGATCAACGCATGGCCAGAGTCTGTAAGAACGAGGATAAACTTGTTGAAACATCGAGTTATAAAAAGTATTTTCGAAAGAAAATTTTGTTTTGATATAAAAATATTTTATATTAAAGGTGTTTTATTATAAAAATATTTCCAAAAAGAAATATCTGTATTGGTTTTTAAAAATTTAAATTCTTTTGGTTGAAATTAACTATTCGTGTCCGATACTATTCTTTTGGATCTACCTTATCTGCCCAGCTTTAGCTATTCACCTTGATTCTGATTTCCGAATCTACCTTCTTTCCTTGTTGGATATATCCTTTTTAAATTTTTTTTATTTATATACTACATTGGTTAATAGAAAATCTTAGTGTTATAAATATTTTTGAAGTTATTAATTAAATAAAACATATTAAATTCCAATGAGTTTTGAAAATTTTAAAGTATTAAAGAAAATTGAATTTCAAATGAAGTTTTCAAATGAATATTTCAAGTAAAATTTATATAGTTTTAAGTTAATTATTTACCCTTGACTTTCAATCTACTTTTATTTCTAGTTGTTCTATTCACCTACCTTCTACCTTTTCGGGGACGAAAAGTTTTGAGTGGGGGAGAGTGTAACAACCCATAAAATTTTATTAATTTTCAATTGGTTTTATAACGTATTTAATTTGGATTTTTGAGAAATTTTAAATAAAAAAATTTAGAAATAAAATTTTTATATTTGGATTACGTATAATTGAATATAGCTAATGGTAAAATTTCAATTTATTTTATCAAAGTTTATTTCATTGTTAAATTCTATTAAATTCAAGTCAGTTAAAAATTTGTTGATAGTAAAATATTTTCCAAACCTAAATATTTTACATAGAAAATTTCTAAATCCTTTTCTAAGTGAAACGGCATCTTCCGTTTTTCAAAATCTTGACTTCTATTGATCCGTTTATCTTAATTCCGGGAAAATAACAGCATTTCTGGTACCGGTTATCGACTTTTGATTGGATGATCGTACCACAGATATCTGTATACCGTTTTGATCGTCTCGTCGTGCTGATTTCAACAATATATTTACTTCTTTATTTTGAGATTCGGGACGTGGCGGAAATAATAAACTGTCAACAACAGTACCCTAATTTGTGACTTAACTTTTCCTTTACGTTTCAAATTTGAAACGTGCTATCAAATCAGCAAATAAAAAAAAATTAATTGCTCAAAGTTTTATTTCCTTAAATTTCTAGCTGGATTACTGGATGACCCTTGTTATTACTTTCGTTACTTTTTAAGTACATATTCATTTCTAATTTTCCTTTGCGTTTTCTTTCGGTTTCGAATTTGAAACTTGCAGACCAAACAACAAAGAAAAATTGCTTTATTTAATTTTCAGCGAGATTTGTGTGTGTGACCGTTGATATTTCACTGATCCCTTTCTTATAAATATTCATTGCCTTTTCTTTTTCTCTAGATTCATTCATAATTTTCGTTCTTCCCCATTTTTTTCCCCTTTTCTTTTTCTTCTTCTGTAGCTTCCCAAAGGTACACCGTGTTTCCTTGTTCTCCACAACAACTCGCTCCATCATCCCCTCTCCAGATCTCGACTCCACCACAGCGCGCGACACAAGGCACGCTCCCCTCCCCCTCCGATCACGCCCCACGTCCAACTCCGCCCTGCCCTTCCAAAGCACGCACCCCACCACTTCTCTCACCCGCCTCGTCACTCGATTCCGCCTTCTTAAGCCATCAGCCTTCCCTGACCACCATGGCCGAGCACCCATCCACTCGCCACCTTCGGGACTCAAGCGAGCCGACCATCTCATCTCCATCTCCTGTTATGTACGGTAATATATATACTAGGTCCATACTGTTATATAGATAGTTAGAGTACTTTTTTATTTGATCTGTTCACTTTTTTTGGTTTTGATCTGCATATATTGTGTGAGGTAGATCATTTAGAATATTTATCCCTGTAGATGTTCACGTCAGTTATAGGTTTTAAAACGTATAAGTTAATTTATATATATAACTTTATTTACCTATATAAATTTATTTGTTTACTAAGTGTTTGCAATACTAAGTTTTTGGTGATGTTTATATATATGGCTCGACGGCATTTGTTAAGACACATATAGTACAAGTTGGTAAATATAGATTTGTACGCGTGTATGGTTGAAAAGGTATTTATAATATGTTAGCCTGTTTGCATCTATATAGTACTTATATGCGTGTGTGTTCGGTAGGTAAAACTATTTATAATAGTATATATGTTTTATAATAGAAGTTACAAAATATGTTTTATAGTAGAAAGGGTATAAAGTTACAGATGCAAGCTTATGTAAAGTTTTTAAAATATAATATGTAGTCTATGTATGCCAGTATGTATGTGTATAATCGGTCTGCATAAATTTTGTACATATGTCTTACATACTGAGTTATAGATTTGCCGTGTATATATTTACCTTGTTAAGTACATGCAAGTGTATAAGGGTTGCATATTGGTTTATTTAACAGTATCGTTTTACATTGAAGTTACATCTACAAAAAAAAAAAAGATAATTATATATGATAGTTTATAGAAGTTTTGAATATGCTATTTTGTAACATATGGTTTTAAAATAAAAAAAATAAAAAAATAAAAGAAGAAAAAAACAGAGTTACCTTCAGTGCATAAATTATATCAGTGGTCTGTTAGGTGTATAAGTTATATAGGGTAGTATCATATACATTAGTTTAATATAAAATAACATGTCTCGGTTTGGGTTCATGTGTCAGTACCTCCTGTAGGCAAGTTTATATGTTACACATATGTATAGTGTGGGTATAATGTAGTAAGTTGGTATAAATATTCCCAAACACACTTTTGACAGTGCCTGTTCATGTTATGTAAGTATGTAAGGTCTGCATATAATAGTCATTTTACAGGTCGCTGCCTATACGAGTAGTATAGGCTAGAATATGAAAGTTATCTGGATAGTATAAAATATAAGTTATGAAACTTGTTATAAATATTTTAGTCACAGGTTGCTGCATATACGCCGTACACTAAATATAAGTTATGCATATATGCGTAGTATAGTCAAATCGATAAAATAACAACAACAACAACAACAACAATAATAATAATAATAATAATAAATATTTGGTCTGCATATACACATTTTAATGTATACGCATTTCATACTATTTTATTTTTAACAATGGGTAGGCATATAGGTTATGTATAATAGTATTTTATATTGGATGTAGAAACCCTTTTCCTATTGGTCTTGTAATATATAGATATTATGGATTTATGAATATATGTTGTAAAAATGTTGATATTTGAGAAGTAAATGTATATAAGTTATGATAATTTTAGGTTTAAAAATCTGTATGTATATATGAGTTGCAGAGGTTACTTAAGTTATAGGTATATATTATTTTAAAATATGATGAGTCATATAAGTTATGAAAGTATACAATTATTTTATGTTTAAAGGGTCTGCATATGTGTATACATATAGGTCTAGTAGTTATATATAGTATGTCTTCTATATGTGTGTTGTAAGGTTGCTTACTGTCTTGCTTTTATAATAATATTAATATTAATATTAAATAATTTACGCGGTTTTCAATTTTTTAAGAAGTGGCTACCTGGTTAGAATTGTGTTGTTATAAGAATAATGTTGGAATAGATTTTATAACAAATTTTAAAAAGTGTATATATATATATAATTATATGTTGTTGTTGATATATGTGTTTTGGTTAAAACAATGATTCGAAATATATATATTTAGTTAATACGTGTTTAAATTTACTTGTAAATAAGTGTAATATATTCATCTTATTTTAATATATGTCTGGATTTAGAATATGACTTGATTTATATAGTATATAACTATATATGAGTCATTCGTACAAATTGTCTTCATCGATCCTGATCTGACTTGATTTCGTCAACTTCTATTTATCAGCTCCGTTCGTCGATTCGAATTCAATCTTGCCTTGTTTTGAGATTCGTGCCTGGATGTCGTAACCTATCTCAGTTTCGTTCATCGCTAGCCTCAAAAGGTGAGCAATCACTCACGATTAACATTCTTTTATTTATTAAATTTGATTTCAATTGAAACGACAATTGAAATATGCTGTTGTAGTTATTTAAATTGTTATATTTAGGGTATTATCTGTTACTGTTCACTATGGGATATGACACCATATCCTATTTGTTTATATTTATTTTGATGATATATGCCCGTTATTATTATTATTTTAATATCTGTTATCACTCTGCAAGTTCCCTATTAGTATAGAAATCGCTATGGGTTGAAATGATAAACCCAAGCGATTTTCATTTAATTGAATTTGGGATTAGGGGTTGAAATGCTATCCACCCGTATACATTTAGTGTACAGATTTAAATGATAAATATTCCGTAACACTTGACCCTATGATAATAAATATATACAGACACCGTTGGTCCATATATGAATATTTTGAAATTAAATTCATTGTTTTGGAAAGAGATATATGGTCTTATTAAATGTTAAATCTTGAGTTTGTATATAAAAAGGGTAATGACATATATAGATTTAATGATATTTAATTTAGTCAAAATTTGATTTAATACATAAATTATGTTAAATATTTATGAAATTTTTATCCCAAATAGATTTCAAATTTACTAAGATTGGGTGATAAATATGGGTTTATTTAAAAAGGGTATTTAAATAAAGCTTTATTTAATTAAATCAATTTGAAATTATTGAATGGGAAATTTAAGGGTATGATTTTGTAACTGGATTTTTGATTTAAGTGATTTAATGAGTATTTCACATTTAAATAAAATAAAGAAAATTTTGAGTAGAATGAAATTTCAGGGTACTTAAATGATATTGAATCTAAGGAGGAAATATTTCAAGGCTAAATAATAATTTGGTTAAATCAAGATCTTATGTAACTGTTAAATTGAACTTTGAAATGTTTAATATTTAAAGTTTTGAAATAATGAAATATTTGAGATCAATAAAATTTAAGTGGTTATTTTAGAAATTGAGTTGAATTTAAATTGATAAATTGAGGTTGAATTAATTAAAATGGGAAGGTCGGGTTGATGACTTTGTTAAGTTGAGGGGATTGAAATACTTTACTGTATAAATTATTTAATCTATATAAATACTATCTTAGGAAATATACAGATATTTGAAATGAAAATGATTAGTTTTGAAGTATAAATGACTACGGTGTTATAGTGTATATTTCTACCTTGTAGATAGTTCTATGGACCCTTAGAGGATGGTTATCCCAAACATCCTTTAAGTTATTTGTATTTCAGTTGATATTTCACTTGAGTTGGATTTATTTATATAAGAATGTTAATCTTGACTCGTGTGTTTTGTGCTTTTGCTTTACGCTCGGGTCAGACTGAGTGATACAACATTTGAGACTCACCTTCGAAGTTGGAGCTTTGCTTGAAGATCCGGCTATCTATCCTTTCCGTCACCAAGTTGATTGGTTCAGAAAAGTCATCTACTCGTACTGACAATTTCACTGTATTTGAGATATTCGGATGTACTTTATTTCTAACTCTGATGTATATAGTAGCTTCATGAACTATTATTCTTTATTTATTCAGTTGCATTATTTTACTCCGTGTCTGTGATCTGTGATGTTATATTTACTGTACATGTTGAGTTTGCCAAATTTGAATTAACAATTCGGTATTTTGAATTATTCAAGTCCGACATGTATGGTTTTATCGTCGATTTGAATGGTCCAAAATAGCGGGTCGTTACAACACGGTTGTCAAAGTGGTTTTCGGTATCGATAGAGAGTATGCCCATACCTGATCCCGGTCTCTTTAACAACCAACGTTATTATTACCCGTGGTCATAAATTCCAAAATAGTTTATTTTTAAATCAAATACTTCATTTTAAACTGTTTAAAAGTGAAGTTATAATTCTTATGAAAATCCAACATACATCCCACAGGTTATGTCTTAGTTCATTTATATTTACTCCAGCACTTGCGCAGTGCGGTAATATCCTTTACACAGATTTGAGTAAATTAAATTTTAAACTTCACTATAGTTTCTCCAATAATTAAACCAATAAATCATATTCCACCTTTAAATAGTCATTTAAATTTACTCAATAAATTATGATTTTTATAAAGTACATTTTACAAATATATATCTAACCTCTCTATGCTTTACTTATAAAAAAATCAAGTGCAAATTTCCCATAGTATTTTACTTAATAATTAAGTTCAATTTTACCACTTCAAAGTAAACTAAACTTCTAGTCAATTTCTTAACTTACCACTTTATATTCAAATTTTAGCTATATTCCAAATTCCATTTTTAGTATTCACCTTATTTAACCATTTAATACATAGTGAACTTAACCCTTTTATTTATTTACTTGTATTTAAAATTTTACCAAAACATCCTATTTTATTTCTTAACTAGAATTCCATTTTTATTTTACAAATCAAATTTTTACAAACTAAATTTATACTTTAAATTCTTAACATTTAATTACTTACATTTTAACTTGTATAATATCACTATATTATAAGGAACATTTTTAATCAAATTTTAAACAAAAGGTCATAGCTTTCTATTTTAAAATATTTAATATTTCTAGAAAATTTATATATATATATATATATATATATATATATATATATATAACCACGGGTCTGTATACTATTTTCTAACCTACGTCAAATGATACAAATAGTGTATCATTTCAATCCGTAATTTACAAAGAAAAAACTGGGTTCTATCATTTCAAACCCGCAATCCCAAGTTAAATAATAAACTAAATAAATAAATGAATAAATAAATATCGTACAGGCCTATCATTTCAGCCTGTAACGATTTCTATTCTACAGGGAACTTGCAGTGTGATTAAACAGTAAAAAAATAATAATAAATAAATAAATAGCGTAATAGCATAATTAAACAGTATATAATAGAACTGATGATGTGTAGGTTTAATAACGGGATTTTTAACATCATCAATTTGTACCACAGTCAAATAAATGAAATAAAAATTATTCTACAATCACACTTGTTATCAATTTACAGATATATAAGCACGTTGTCAGGTGAGAATACTCACATTTACGAAGCTGAATATTTTGATTCGAAACTACGGTAACCACAACAGAACAGCGTACAGAAGGCACGATCAATGATTGAAAGATGAGCCAATCTGATTCAGATCTTGACAAGATAAACGAATAATTAATTACGCGAAATTCAAAATGATCAAAATTTTAAATAACAACTGGAACGAGACTAAAATAAAAGGATGATTGCCACAATTTCTCGACTATTCCACCCAAGACTTGACCCCATTCTCAAAGCTCGGCCCAAATTTTTATTTAATTTATATGAATGCTAAAGAGTGAACAGTGGGAAACTTAGTTATAAAGTCTGTGATCAAAAAGTGGTGCACGCACGCTTATTTTTTTCCAACAATGCAAAAGGTGACGAAACTTTGGCTTAAAATTTTGAACACGCAACTACTATTCTCGGCCATTTATGCACGTTATTATTATTTTTCTTTCTTAAATTAAAACCAAATATTATAACGTGCTAGAAAAAAAAAGAAACAATAAGCTAAACTTAGGTGGCTCATGCCTATATCATATTCACATGCAACGTATTCATGTTGAAAATTTACGAAATCCAGCCTATAACCCACCTACATTTTTCATCGTGCTTATGCAAATTGATTTCCTTTTTTTATTATTATTATATATTTTTTATGCATGCGAGTTCACACAGTAAGATACTGTTAGGCATAAAGTTTTTTAAAGATGGAGGATGAAAATGGAATTTCAAAGCTTCTGGTGGAGCCGCCGAGTGAAGTAAAAGAAAACAAAGAAAAAGAAAATAAAAGGAAGAAGAAATAAAGTAACTGCCATTACTTGAAGCTCCACACAAGCTAGGAGACGAAGTCTAAAAGATGAGGTAAAGAAAAAGTGTTCGTGACTGGTATTTATAAATGAGCTATGTGTTGATTTAGGCAAGAAATAAAGTTTTGGGCAAGAAGAATATAAATATTTTAAAAGGGTCATGAGTTGATTGAGCATAGATTTATTCTTTATTATACACTGCCACTTGGTTCTATTCCTATTATAAGCAATAGGAAGGAAATCTATTGTGTGATGGAATTATGCCATGGGTTTCGTAATTAAGGAGAACATAAACGGAAAGCAATCAATTTGCTTCGAAACGGAAATGGAAAATTGACCAAAAGAATAATTTGTGCGAATGTGATTAATAATGAGAAGAAACTAGCATTGATATCGGAGGAAACGACAATAATATTATATTTGAACGTTACTTTATTCAAAGATTTTATACTAAATAAAAATAGTTGCAGCAAAAAGGGAAGTGGGATATCTTTAAAAAGGTAAATGTCCAGTCACGGTCAAAGGAAAAATTGAAACGAATATGCTTCTCTCCTACTCGAAAATGCACGTTTACTGATTTATTTAACCATTTTCAGGTAAGGTATATATTTTTGGAATGCACACTATAGACGCAATAACCAACTCAAAAATTACGCTCATATTTATAACAAAATAACGCTTAAATTTTTATACCTTTTAAGAATATTTAATATAAATATGTATCATTTATGTCAACCAAATTTTATCAAAACAGATATAAACATACAACTTAAATGTGTAATTTGCGTTGATTTAATGGAAGAAGGAAACGGTAAGCAAATAAAATTTAAATAGTAGGGGAAATCAAAGATTTCATACCAATTTTAGAACGATTGACAGTAAAGGAAAATGTAACGTTTACATGCGAATTTAGGCAACTTTTAAACGAAATTAATAGGCTAGGAAATTTATTCATTTACCACTTAGAATTGCACATCTACAAATTAGTTAATTATTTATATCTACAGTACGAAATTTGTTAAGAATACGTACTACAACCGCAGTAATATACACCCAAATTTATACAAAAGTAACGCTTATACGTTATTTATTCCATCAAATAAAGCTCATTTTAAACGCATAATTAAACTGTTTATTTATACATAAAATTTGAAATTTATTACTTAAAAAAATGATTTGTTTACATTGGGTTTTTTTGTCATTCATTTACCATTTACCAAGAAATCTATTACTAAATGTATATAAGTAACCGTATAAACTATTTAATTTTTTTAAAAAGTATATAATCCATTTATAGCTAAAGTAAAAATTATTGTGTTGTTTTAACGGTACAGAAAAATGGAAAAATTGACGAACGTTTTATAAAATTGAACAAAGAAAAGTGTTGATTCTTAGAGTAAAGAAACAGAAAAGAATATTTGATTTGAACATTATTGAAAAATCAATGGGTTTTATTTATTAAATATGTGGAGTCCACGGAAAGAAAATTTATTCCTTTCCCACTTAAAAATGCATGTCTACTGATTTATTTGATTATTTATATCCAAGGTAAGAAATTTAGACACGTGAAAAACTAACGCAATAATTAAATCAAACACCCACCCAGTTTCATAATAAAAGTAACGCTTTTAAATTTACACGTTCTCTTATGTAGTAAATATACGTTAAAAATGTTCCATCAATAACGCGCATTTTAAACGCGCAATTAAACAGTTTATTTATACACTAATTTTTTTTCAAATCTTATTTCTTAATTAAAACATGATTTTGCTAGAAATTAAGTTATTTACCATCTTCAACAAAAAACCAAAATTTCCAATTAAAGTTAATTCTTAACCACGTCAAAATTTCAGAGATCTTATTATTTATTTAAAAATTTGGGCAATTGTTTTAATCAATTCAAAACTTAGATTTTTATATAATAAACCCTAAAAGTTTTATAATTAAAAAAATGAAATATTTGTTAAATTTTGGGCTGTTACACTCTCCCTCACTCAGCACTTTTCGTCCTCGAAAAGGAAGAAGGTAGGGGAATAGAAGCAACCTGAAAGAAAACTAAATTGAAACTTAAATTAGAATCATTAATCTAAACCATACAATTCAATTTTAAATTAATAATTGATTTCATCTATTTAATTTCACTCAAGTTAAATTTTACTATTTCAAATTTCATTACTTCATCTTCTAATTATCTTAAAATAAAAATTTCTAAAATCATAAGTTTGAAAATCGTTTGTTATACTGAAAAATGTGTTCAATAAATTAATATCTTTTTTTTATTCCTAATTATAACTAAACTTATTTCTTTCAATATATTTTTCTCATCTATGTTAAATATGTTTGCGCTTATTACAACTGTTTAAATTTATTCTTAGTTCCTTTAACATCATTTTATATTGTAAATTATTCCACTACCCTTTGTTAATCTTTTTTTTATAACTAGAATTTAAGTGTATAACATTTACTATAACCACTCAAATTTTATTTATAAAATCTTTTTATATTGTATATTATCCAATGACATTGTTAACTTCAGAAAATCAAGGTAAGTTATATTGAAATGCAATTGAGTATTATACAAATGAAGCTTTCAAAGTCAATTATCTCAAGTTGGAATCATTTATTCCAAAATTTGATTTTCTTTTTATAATTGAAATTATTCCCCAAGATAAAATTTAAGAATTAAATTTCTGATTCCCTTCAAACCATTTAGAGATAAATAAATATATGTACATAATATGTCAAATCAAATTTAGATCATATATCTATATATTATAAATCAAGTCATATTTTAGAGATTCAAATCAATTAAATTCTCAAGGTAACACTGTAGCCAGACTACAGAATGGTCTATTCATTTCGAAACTCGAAAATGAATGTCGATGACGTTGCAGTCATCACTGAAATTATTTCCCAGCGACAAAGAGAAGAGCACTGATTTTTAAACCTTTAAAATTCTTTGAAAACAAATTTCTATTCGAAAATAATTTAAATAATATATCCTTTTAAAACTTTAAACACAAGGTTTGAAACCATCGGGAATTCAAGTTCTAGTTTTAAATTCATTTCTGTTTCCAAATTAATTTATAACCATTGTTTATAGTTCAATTATTTATATGAGACAAAACCCTTGTGTTGGGTGAATTCTCACCCAGAAGATCTCGAGACCAAGGAATCACAGTTTCACCCGGGCTCACAACCCCCACTACGTTCGACAAACACAAGGCTCAATGCAAGCATAGAAGCTCATCCGGCATTCGCAATATACAAGCTCATTCGGCATTCCCATTCGACCACCGGACCAAACCCATCTCCATCAAGGCCGAACCAAATCCATTCCCATCAAGGCCGAACCAATCATACTACCGATCCAAACACCCCCCACTACTACCGGACGAGGCCATTGCCGGTCCAAAGCCCACGCCATCTAACACCGAACCACACTCACTACCGGACCACACCTACTACCGGACCACACCTACCACCGGTCCACACCTACCACCGGTCCACACTCACCACCGGACCACACCTACCACCGGTCCATACCTCGCCACCGGATGTAGCCTCGCCGAACCAGAACGCTACCAGGCCAGATTGCTTCAGCCCGGGCCCGCCAGCAGCTATATACATCCAAGACCCCTGCCCCCTACCTCACTCTATAAATAGAGGGGCAGGGGTACAACAATGGCAGACAAGTTTGAGAGCTCAAGCACGGAAGGAACTTTCAAACTACTTTCATATACTTGTACACAAAGCATTGCACTTGTAATCTGAAACAAAGAAGATAATAACATATAAAGTGGACGTAGGCACGTTCTGGCCGAACCACTATAAATCTGTGTGTCTTTTATATTTCAGCCCTTGCTTTTTTCATATTTACATAACTCATCTAAATCATTAAGAATCACATAAAATCAACTAAATCACACGACTTGGAGGTGTTTGCCCATTTTTTGCGCAAACATTTTTGGTGCTTTCACTGAGAAGATCGAACTCGAAGCTTCAGCTTCCCTCATTCAACCTTCTTTCCCAATAGCACCCTTCATTGCCTAGGAAACATGACTTCCAGGCCAAGAAAAGACGCCAACAAGGGAAAGAACGTTGCAACTAGCAGCGCTCCAAATCCAGTGGATCCAGATCAAGAGAACCATCCCACTACAGCAGCAGTGCCACATGTAGATCAGGCAATTCCAACAGCCCCTACCGCGGAACAACCGACAGTAATCACTAGAGCAGACCTAGACAGAGTTGTGGTGGAAGTGACTAACCGCTTCGCATCCCAACAAGAAGCTTTGGTGAACCAACTCATGTCACGCTTGAGGGATGTCGAAGAATCCAACCGCAACACTGAATCATGGGATGAATCTCAATCTGGAGGATCTCGGAGACAGCAAAGGTCTTCCCTCTTCGGGGAAGCCATCAACAGGAACAACAATGATAGGGGCCGTGCCCGGACTCAGCCCGAACTCCGACTCGAGGAAGCGCTTGGAACCGAACCCAGTGGGGGAGGCGCCAGGCGAGGGTCGGATGTAGCTAAGCCAGTCATGCCACATAATCATAGAAACCCCGCTGAACGGAGCCGAGCTAGAACCCAGCCCGAAGTTGACCCCATGGAAATGCTCGAAACAGAACCCCACAGGGGAAGATCGAGGCAGGGGGCAACTGCAGCTGGTCCTAGCATGCATCCGAGCAGCCAGAGGCAACCATTGGATAACGTCAGAAGTGATAGACTATACCATCCCTACAGGTCATCTGGACGAGATCGATCCCGCAGGGAAGAACCAAGTTCATTTCTATCCGCTCCAAATTCTGATGAAAGAATGGCACGATTATTCAGAGAATGCGTCCAACGGGAGCAAAGAGACCGAGGAATAGGCGCTAGGGTCACCAGCCCCTTCACCCGCAATATCGAAACTGCCATCACCCCCCGGAATAGAAAATGCCAACCATGGAACCTTACAAGGGAACTTCCGACCCCATTGTACACTTACAAAGATACACCCAGCATATGCTCATGAGCGGAGCAACAGAAGGGGTGCTGTGTAAATGCTTTCCGCTATTCCTAGCAGATCTAGCTACCTCCTGGTTCTGCCATCTACCCCAAGGATCTATCAGCTCATGGGAGATGTTGAAAGAAAGGTTCATTAGCCAGTTCCGCATCCATGTAGAGCAACCCAAGGATGCTTATTCTCTATCCAATGTCAAACAGAAATCCGGAGAGACACTGCAACAATATCTAACCCGATTCAACGCCGCAGCGGCCGCAGTCCAAGATGCCGATGAGAAGCTCAACCTAATGGCCCTCTGTAGTGGTGTACACCCAGATACCAAGTTCGCTAGAAGACTAACTAAGGAAAAACCAGCTACTTTACCTGATTTCTTCCACGAAGCTGGAAAGTATACGAGACTTGAAGACGCCGCCACTGAGAGGCAGTCAGGGCAACAAGGTAAGACAACTTCGGACAAGGTTCCTGCTGCAGCTAAGGACACTCGAAGAAATGAATCTAGAGGCAATGCTGGGGGCAGGAAGGTTGAAAAACGCCAATATAGACCAGGACCAAGATTTGACTCCTACACTCCTTTGAATGAAACAATCGAAAACATCTTTCTAGCCACTCAGGGCGAACTCGGATACAAGCGCCCCCCGCACAAGAAAGAATCTGATAACGCACTCAAGTCTGGAAAGTTCTGCCGCTTCCACGAATCCCACGGACATGACACCAATGAATGCCACCATCTCCGGGACTTGATCGAAGAACACATCAGAAGAAGAAGGCTGGAACGCTATGTGAAAGGTCAGAACAGGACTCCAACTCCTGCCAATGAGAACTCAAAGCGACCCCTCCCAGAAGTAGGCGGAGGGAATCGCAACACCAGTGGCTCTAGTCAAGAGAAGATAGTGGTCCATACCATCTCGGGAGGACCACACATCGCCGACAGAAGCTGGGCAGAGATGGAAAGATACGGCAAGTCACTTAGAAATGTTGAAGGCTATGTTAACTCCATTATGGAAGAACACCACCCGAAACGGAGAGAGAGTGACGACATCGTATTCAGTAGGCGTGATTTAGAAGGAAGACAGTATCCGCATATGGATCCCATGGTCATCTCTGCCTAGTTCGGTCCAGCTAAAGTTTTCCGAGTTCTAATAGACACAGGAAGCTCCGTAAATATCCTGTTCAAGCATGCTTTCGACAAAATGAAGCTGTCAATGAAGGATGTGTCTCCCTGCAACAAGCCCCTGCACGGTTTCACTGGAAATGCGAAAATGCCCCTCGGGCAACTTGACCTCTTCGTCGAAATAGGAAGTCATCCCCGCTCCGTTGTGCGAAAACAAACGTTCATACTAATAGAAAACCACTCGGCCTACAACGCCTTCTTGGGAAGACCAGCCTTATCTGACTTCCAAATTGTCCTAGCCCCGTGGTGCCTAAAAATGAAATTCCCAACAGATAACGGAATAGGAGAAGTTGAAGGAGATCAAGACGCCGCTCGAGATTGCTATCTAACTGAACTTCGCAATAACCATAGAAAGAATAAAGGGAAAGATGCAGAGACTTCTCTCTGCATGAAAATCTTGGAAGCATAGCAACTAAAGAAAGCCCCTCCTCTTCGATACACCAGCGATCCTTTCAATGAACTAGACCCCAGGGATAAGGAGGAGGAGGCTACCGCTGAGCCTGCAGAGGCCATGGAATTCGTATCTGTAGACAAACATGATTCAAGCAGACTATTAAAAATAGGATCTCAGCTAAAAACAAAATTGAAGGATCAACTCATTGACTTTCTCCGCCACAACTTAGATGTATTTGCGTGGACACATGCCGATATGACAGGAATCTCCCCAGACATAGCATGCCACATGCTGAACATCGATCCCACCAAGGTACCGATAAAGCAGAAAAAGAGAAGCATGGGAGCAGAACGATCAGCAGCCCTCGATGAGGAAGTAAAGAACCTACTTGCTAATGACTTCATACGAGAAGCCATCTACCCCGAATGGATAGCTAACCCGGTACTAGTAAAGAAAGCTAATGGGAAGTGGCGAACATGCATTGATTTCTCCAACTTAAATGACGCTTGCCCGAAAGACTGCTTCCCGCTCCCCCTAATCGATCAACTTGTGGACAGCACTGCCGGGCACGAACTTTTATCTTTTATGGACGCATACTCCGGATACAACCAGATTCCCATGCATGCTCCCGATCAAGACCACACTAGCTTCATCACTGACCGGGGATTATATTGTTACAAAGTCATGCCTTTTGGACTCAAAAATGCCGGAGCTACCTATCAACGCCTCGTCAACAAGATGTTCGCGGAATTAATAGGACGAACTATGGAAGTATATGTGGATGACATGTTGGTAAAGTCCAGGAAAGCCGACGATCATGTAAGCCACCTGAGCGAGATGTTTCAGGTACTTCGCCGATATGGAATGAAGCTGAATCCTCTAAAGTGCTCCTTCGGAGTGTCATCGGGAAAATTCTTAGGATTCATTGTCCATTCCAGAGGAATTGAAGCAAACCCTGAACAAATCCGGGCTCTAAAAGAAATAAGGATACCTTCCACCCGAAAAGAAATGCAGAGCTTAAACGGAAAGGTGGCCGCCCTAAGCAGATTCATTTCCAAAGCAACTGGCAAGTGCGTCCCTTTCTTCGAAGCTCTCAAGAAAGACAAAGGAAGGTTCGAGTGGACCGATGAATGCTTAAAAGCCTTCCTTAACCTGATCGAACACCTTCAGAAACCACCAGTACTCTCAACTCCGAACGAAGGCGAAGAGCTATACCTATACCTCGCTGTATCATCTCATGCTTTAAGCGCTGCCCTAGTAAGAGAAGAAGACCGCACACAACGCCCGGTGTACTTTATAAGTAAGAGATTTACGGGGGCAGAAGCCAGATATCCTAAACTTGATAAATTGGCATATTGTTTATTGATCGCGTCACGAAAACTACGACACTACTTCCAATCTCACTCCATTAGAGTTCTAACCGATCAGCCACTAAGACAGGTGCTCCATCGTCCCGACACTTCTGGACGACTCCTCAAATGGTGCATTGAACTAAGTCAGTATGACGTCACCTACCATCCTCGCACTGCTATCAAGGGGCAAGCCCTAGCCGATTTCATTGCCGAATTCACTACCAACGAAGGCAAGGATCAGTTTGAAATAGCAAAAAACATCAAGTGGAACCTCTTTGTAGATGGAGCATCAAACGAACAAGGCTCGGGGGCAGGTATTGTGATAATCACCCCCAGGGGAAGAAAGCTGTACTATGCATTAAGGTTGGAATTCGCGACTACTAACAACGATGCGGAATATGAGGCAGTAGTAGCGGGATTGGAGCTTGCCTTAGAAATTGGAGTCAATTCTTTATGTCTTCATAGTGATTCTCAACTTATCGTAAACCAAGTACTAGGAGAATTTCAGACACGAGGAGAACGACTCACAGCATATCTAAAGAAAACCAAACTGCTGCTCGATCAATTGGACCATTATCTAATCAAACACATTCCTCGAGAAGATAACCAAGAGGCCGATGAACTAGCAAAGCAAGCCAGTATGAAGAATAGCACCATTTCCGGAGCACTAACCATCTCAAGGCAGCTAGCCCCAAGTTTCGAACAAGTGAATCTGATAACTGCAATCGAAGAAGGAACTTGGATGACCCCTATCCGGAAATATTTGCAGGACGGCACACTACCAGACAAACGTGATGAAGTAAGGAGAATTTTGAGGAAAGCTCCCCACTACACTATTCAAGAGGGCATCCTCTATCGGCGTGGCTTCTCTAGCCCCTTATTCAGATGCGTCGCTGGAAGGGAAGCCAAGGAAATCTTATTCAACATCCATCAAGGAAGTTGCGGAGATCACATTGGAGGGCAGACTCTGGCGAAAAAGATACTCCGATATGGATATTACTGGCCCACACTAAACAAGGACGCCTTAGACTTCGTCAAGAGATGTGACCGATGTCAAAAATTTGCCAAGATTCCTCGACTACCCACAAATGAGATTACTCAAATGACCAGCCCTTGGCCCTTTGCTGTATGGGGAATTGATTTAATTGGCGAACTGCCAACGGGCAGGGGCGGAGCCAAATATGCTATAGTGGCAGTCGATTATTTCACCAAATGGGTGGAAGCGGAACCCCTAAATAAAATATCTTCAGCAAAAGTTATCAACTTTTTGATCAGAAATATTCTGTGCAGGTACGGAGTACCACTCAAGATCGTATCAGACAACGGACTCCAATTTGACAGCGAAGAATTCGCCGACTGGTGCCAAGAGCATGGAATTCATAAAAGCTTCTCATCAGTAGCTTATCCTCAGGCAAACGGACAAGTCGAAGCTGTCAACAAAATTCTCAAAACCCTAATCAAGAAGAAACTTGAAAAGTCAAAAGGCGCTTGGGTGGACGAACTTCCCACGGCACTTTGGGCCTACCGCACATCTTTCAGAACATCAACGGGACATACTCCTTTCTCTTTGGCATACGGATCGGAGGCAATGCTCCCTGTTGAGACTATTGTTCCTTCCCACCGTAGGATCCACTACAATCCAGAAGAAAACGAAGAACTC
Source organism: Allium cepa (assembly GCA_030765085.1). Classification (NCBI taxonomy): domain Eukaryota; kingdom Viridiplantae; phylum Streptophyta; class Magnoliopsida; order Asparagales; family Amaryllidaceae; genus Allium; species Allium cepa. The sequence continues at coordinate 116,414,783 of CM060942.1, forward strand.
CTCCTCATGTCTTTGGATCTGATTGAGGAAAGGAGAAACGATGCAGCACTCAAAGCAGCAGCTCACAAACAAAAAGTGGCAGCACTATACAACTCCAAAGTCAAGCATCGCGTCTTACAAGAAGGAGATCTTGTTCTCAGGCGAATCTTTCCGCGCCCCGGGGCACTGGACCCCATCTGGGACGGACCATATGTAATTCATAAAGATCTCCACAACGGAGCTTATATTTTGTCAACAGTGGACAGAGAGGTGTTCCAGAGGGCATGGAACATCCGACACCTTCGTCGATACTTTTCTTAACTTGTACTGCCCATATGAAGTGAATTAACAAAGAGAATCAGTGGACGTAGGCATTTTCATGCCGAACCACTTTAAAAAATCTTGTCTCTTTTTAACTTGTTCCTTTATATCTTGGCTACTTGTTAAGCTTTATCCTTTTCTGTTGAACAAAATCTTATGGCATCTCCACTCAAGACGCACCACGGCCTCATCTGGACAAGGCCTAACAGGTACGCTACGATTCTATGCACTCGCCAATGAGACTCTTTTGCTCCAGCATCCCTCTGCTGCGGGTTAACTCATTGCTCACGCCTGCCCTCAAAGCCAACTGTAATGAGCCGATTATAAGTCATCATAAAGGCCGACTATAGCCGATGGCAGCTCATTACGGCGTTCGGCTCGCCGGCAACCGTGAACCTACTTTAAGCCCCAACATAAGGTGTGGCCAGCCAGGGGTAGTTCACGGCCAACGGCACCCACGCTAGCCGGCCACGGTAAATCGAATAATACCCACGATTACGGACCATAATGGTTCGGGTAGTTACCGTGCGCGATCTCGGCTCCGATGTGTCTTAAGTGCGGCTGTGGTAAAAAAGAAAACTCCCCGCGGAGGCGTAAGATGGGTGACAAATGTCTCCAAGACCCACAGCTAGGGAAAGTGACTATAAAACCCGTTTTCCACGAACTTAAGCACATCGACGGCCTTCCGTGACTGGAAGTTTTACTTTTTCTATATTTCCATTTCATTTAAATACTTTTCTCCTATCCTGTATAACAAACTCTAAAGTACAGGAAACCAAATAGGGAGCACTCACTCATGAGAATCTAAGCCTGCGTACTGGGTGGCAAGGTACTCAGATATATTCATGATCAGTTACATAAGACGCTCGAAACCACCGCCTGCAAATAAAACATGAAGGGAGGTACTCTCTTCTCTTGTACATAAATACATAACTATAGCTTATTCATATGTCACACTAACATTGCAAAACATGAAATTATATTTCAAGCAAAGGCTTAACATCAAACACAACTAAAATCACAGGCATATACATGGTTATACTTCTCACGCAGCACATCAAAATGACAACAACATTTAAACATAACAAAATCAGCTTATATTATAAAATCACACAAAGTTATTCTCTGCAAATAATATTATTACAGTCACATCAATGTTTTGGACTAACGTAAACAACAGTAAAAAGAAATAAAAAGCGGCCGAATCCGGACAAGTAACCAGCTGCGTCCACACTCCATCATCAACTTCCCAAGCCTACTTGGCCGCAGGGCCGGAACCCCCAGCATGTTGATCGTAAGTTTCACCTGTCCAATTCAGAAGAGGAATCCATTAAACAAACGATAGACGATCAAGTTATGGAAACCAAGGAAAAGAGAAGAATAACTCACCAGCGTCCGCCGCCTGATCCTCATCCTCCAGTTGCACACCCGCTTCCTCCGCAGCAAGCAACCGCATCCCCTCCTTCACCACCGCTTGCTCCTCTTTCGAGAATTGAGCAGTGACCACATCCGGACTAAAAGCCGCGCCACCTTCCTTACCCGCATCGACCCTGGCCTCCTCTAAAGCCCGAAGATATATCTTGGCCATGACCCGGGGATAGTCATCCATCCAAGACAAGCTGCCCTCCTTCCAAGTACGGAAGTACATGTCCTGCAGCATCTCGTCCATCATCCCCTCATTCTCCTCGAACTCCCTCACCCGGGCCTCGGAAGCCTGCAATTTGGCGACAGCAACATCCCTCTCTGATCGGTATCTCGAGCAGTCCGCCTTGAGAGACCTCCTCATCTCCTCCTTTAACTTGACTTGAGCCATCTCCACGGCCTCAAGCCTTCCAGACAACTCCTCTACCTGCTCAAAATCCGCATTCCAGACCTCATCCACTGTCGCAATGGCCATGTCGATCCGCTCCTTACAGGCGGCCTCCATCTTCCGTAACTCCGCCCTACTAGCCTTTTCCATGGTCTCTTTCAGACGCCTGGAGGCTTCCTCGTGCCGAGAAATCTGAACGGCTTGACCGGCAAGCTGTTCGGCCTGATCAGCAACCTTCAGCCGCAACCGAATATTAGCACTCTCAATCTCCTCCCCGGCCTTGACCAATTGAGCATGATACTTCATTAACTTCTTGGTCTCTTCAGCCACCCGATCGATATTAGCCTTGGCCTCGTCTCCCATGGTAACTACCCGAGTGGTAAGCAGATCAAGATCTAGGGACTTAGCCTCGTCTAACACTCGTACCATGGGGTTGCAGGGAAGGAGGTGTTCACCCGTGGCCTCATCAAATGAAATATCCCAAGAGCTTGGATTTAAATCAGGATGACCGGCAAAGGGGTCACGAGGCACGTTAGGACGCCTTATACGAATAACTGTGGGATTCTTGGAAGGAGGTGGAGGGGGGATAAACTCCGTGCTCTCCTCCGTGGCATCATGAGGAGGCTGAACAGGAAGCTGCGGACCAGGGGAAGGCTCAAATAAAGAACGACTCCTCTTCTTTTTCTGAATACTCTCTTCGACGACCCCAAGAAGGGGACGGTATTTGACCACGTCCCCAGTACGACCAGTGGGAGGCTTCGCAGAAGCTCTCATCAACTTGAATTGTTCGAGGCGGTGTCGAACGTCTGACGTTGTAACCACCTGGCCTGCCCCTGAAATAAAGAACAAGTGTTACGAACATACAATGGTCCCCAATTCAGGAAACATGTTAAGTAAAAAGAAAGAAAAGTGAGAAGGCACGTCTATTATACAAACCCTGCGGAGGAGTGGGGTACTGCAATAAGTCCTGAATCTCATTCCAGGACGGAAGTGAACCATAAAATATTTCAAGTCCTTATCGAAAACGAAATCGACAGAGGACAAAAGTTCACCTTGCACCGCCGAAGTTACCCTAGCTGAGGAGCCTTTAGGGGATGGATCGGCACCAGCCACAGCCTTGCCCGCCTCCTTTGCCTTTTCCGCTTCCGATTCTTCCTCCGATTCCCCGAAGGCCTGACGGAGGGCCTCATCCAGTTCAGGATCTTTCCCAGAGGTTAAGGCACCAGCATCACCATCACCATCTCCATCGCCATCTCCTCCGCCTTCTGACTCTCCTCCCACATCGCCTCCTTCGCCCTCTTCCACACCTTCCCCCTCCGGGATGATCGGGCGAGTACTAGGAGAGGGGCCATCAGACTCCTTAAGCTTCTTACCTCCCACGACTGGGTGTTGTGCAAAGGGCTTCCTCTTGCCACTCTTCACCGTGGCCCCCTCCTTAGCTTTAGCGGCCTTCTCCTCAACCGTGTCCCTCTGCTTAACCACGGACTGGTGCGGCAGGATCAAGTTGTATTCCAGGAGGGTAGCGTTCCTGATCAGGAAAGAACCCGACCTGTCCCGTGCCGGAATGGCCTTTATTTCAGCAGCCATCCGCGTCAAAGAATCATCTTCCACGACTGCAATACCACATGTCGCTAGCAAGAAACAGAAGCGTGTCAGAAGAAGCACAACAGTTAGAACATGGAAAATATAAATGAAATTCATCTTACAGCCGGAAGTGAAAAGGCGGAAAGAAACAGAATCGTCCTTGATAAAAAACCATTCCTTCTTGAACATGGTGAACTTTGAATATAAGTCCAAGACCGGTTTGAAGGGCACGGCCGCTTCCAGACTAATATACGGAGACCCCTTCTTGTAGCCTCTCAGGTTATACAAATACCGAATTTCCCGGTTAGAAGGAGGGCGCCCGTACCTCCTCTGGAAGATGACGAAAAGGCTTACCAGAATGGCATAAGAGTTCGGCTGAAACTGGAATGGAGCCACTTTCAAATATGTGGTAAAGCTGACTATCCAGGCATTGATAGGAGGGATAGCACCACACATGCAATGGTACCTGCTGTAAGCAAAGTAACCTTCGGGGGGATCATACGGCATCACTCCATCTCCCGGCAGCAGCATAAGAGCCCTGTCTATCCCAAATGAACGAGATATGACATCAAGTTGCTCCTCCTTTAGGGAGCTAGGAAAGCAATCGGGAGGGGAAACCAGAAGTTCCTGTGGACCATATCCGTCCACTAACGACCTCGGAACAGGTCGATGCTGCCTGAATCCTGGTTGGGCTGGGTGCACGGAGGAAGACTCGCCTCTATCCTTGGATTTCCGTTTGTCTGATCGTGTTTCCGCCTTGCGAGACATTTATCTGCATACACAAAAGTGAAGAGACAGGTTGTTAAAACAAAGAATACAGAGATGTAAGCAAGCAAACATACATAAGTCCAGAGTTCCACTCAGAGTCCGAATACAAAGTTCATTCGGCACTGGAAGTTCAAGACTATTCGGTAGTACAAGTTCGAGTTCATTCGGTAGTACAAGTTCATGTTCATTCGGCACCGGTATCTCAAGTTCATTCGGTACACAGCCCCATTCGGCATTGAAAGCCTTACGCATATATTCGGCAAATTAGGTTCATTCGGTAATAAGGATCATTCGGCAAAGAGCATATACCTGGTTCGGCACGAAATGGTTCGGCAAAAGTGTGATTCGGCTAAAGTTTGATTCGGTATAGTATTGGTTCGGCACTTGTTGATTCGGTGAAGAAAACCTAAGGGGGTGTAGCCCCTATATATAGACTGGAGGAACACCACCGGACCAGATGGTTCGGCATACCGGACCAACCTCCAACCGAATGAAAACCTATACCTACTCGAAGCCGAATGAAACTGTCTCTACCAGTAGAAACCAGAAACAGGGGGCATGCAAGGCACCGCATTCAGATAAGTACCGGACTCTAGAACCGACTGATAAAATAAAAATTATGATAACAATGAATGAGTCGTAAATCTCTCACCAACGTGGGTTAATCATTTACACGTGTACGCAACCACAAACGGTCCATAGGCACGCTCTGAATGGCTATTAACCCTATCGTCATGAGAATTTGCACTTTGACATCCTTTTTGAGCTCATCGGTTAAATGGATATTTGATGGCTAAGCTACTTACACATGTACGGAGTCGCGAACGATCTCTAGGCATGCTCTGAGCTGGCGATAAACCACCTTGACAAACGATTCAGGGACCCACTCTAACGTGAACCTGGCATCGATAATGCTAAACCCCCTCGGGGCACACCCTCTCGCCCCGATCGGCACGATTCGCTCTATCTCAAAAATTTCGATCCCGAGCGATCGTTATTTGAAATCACATTAAAACTGTAAATTCCTTTGCAGGACATCAACAGAATACGAACATCCAGCCCATGACATTACAAAACAAGCCTTCCTACCGCAGGGAAACAAAGCGCGACACATGCAAGCACGTGCCCCACTTTGGGGGGCAAATGTTGGGTGAATTCTCACCCAGAAGATCTCGAGACCAAGGAATCACAGTTTCACCCGGGCTCACAACCCCCACTACGTTCGACAAACACAAGGCTCAATGCAAGCATAGAAGCTCATCCGGCATTCGCAATATACAAGCTCATTCGGCATTCCCATTCGGCCACCGGACCAAACCCATCTCCATCAAGGCCGAACCAAATCCATTCCCATCAAGGCCGAACCAATCATACTACCGATCCAAACACCCCCCACTACTACCGGACGAGGCCATTGCCGGTCCAAAGCCCACGCCATCTAACACCGAACCACACTCACTACCAGACCACACCTACTACCGGACCACACCTACCACCGGTCCACACCTACCACCGGTCCACACTCACCACCGGACCACACCTACCACCGGTCCATACCTCGCCACCGGATGTAGCCTCGCCGAACCAGAACGCTACCAGGCCAGATTGCTTCAGCCCGGGCCCGCCAGCAGCTATATACATCCAAGACCCCTGCCCCCTACCTCACTCTATAAATAGAGGGGCAGGGGTACAACAATGGCAGACAAGTTTGAGAGCTCAAGCACGGAAGGAACTTTCAAACTACTTTCATATACTTGTACACAAAGCATTGTACTTGTAATCTGAAACAAAGAAGATAATAACATATAAAGTGGACGTAGGCACGTTCTGGCCGAACCACTATAAATCTGTGTGTCTTTTACATTTCAGCCCCTGCTTTTTTCATATTTACATAACTCATCTAAATCATTAAGAATCACATAAAATCAACTAAATCACACGACTTGGAGGTGTTTGCCCATTTTTTGCGCAAAAACCTTGGTTTACAAAACCATAAATAAAATCAAAGACAATTATCTCTTGACAACTAGTTAAATTAATTATAAAAATTCTGAAAATTTATACTTATATATATAATATTAGATTTTTTCCAAATATAGGAATAAAATTTTCAAAACAAGGATAAAGATTCAAATTTGATGGACTCAAATCAAAGAAAATTTTGATTTAAAGATAAGTTGGAACAGAATCTCCGATGATTAAATAACAGAATAAGGAGCTGGATAAGTTTATATAAATCGCGGGCAACCTTAACCTAGTCAACCGTGACTTAAAGAGTAAGATCGATTTGGATTTTCTGGGGTAAATCTACATTCGATCAGAAGAGAAAGAGTTCGGAATAACCAAAGATACTAGCATCTAAACCGAGGATAAATATAAATCCCTGATGAATCAATGCTAATTGTAAAGGAGTTTTACTTCTTTATTAGAATATTGGCGGGACCGCCAATTCACTATAAAGATCATCCGAAGTGGAGTTATGGAATACTCCAGAATCGAACGAAGATGAATAGTGAGGGACATGAATGAACTTTGGAACCGCAGAGAACGTCCCAAAATTCAAAGGAAATCGAATCAAAAGGAAGAGATTGAATGAAAGTGATTCTGTAAATCAAATTTACCATATATTCTAAGTTTTGCCTAGAGCCAAAGTCTGATACCAAATGTAACGACCTGATATTTTCAACCATTCGCATCCGAACATGTTGGACTTGAACTGTTCAAAATACCGCGTTGTAAATAAAATTTGAAAAATCTCAAAATATACAATAAATAAATAATCACAGAATCACAGACACAGAAATCGGAATACTCGCAGCGGAATATAAAATTAACTTAGTGGTTCATGAAGCCACTATTAAAAGTCTCAAAACAATATAATTTACATAGTCTTTAAACCCAAATATAGTTTGAAACAGCAATAGTAAATCTCAATATTCAATAGTCTTGATTACATAAATTAAGATAAGGAACTGAAAGGAAAATTTGCCAGCAGCTTGAAAAGTGATCTACAGAAGTCCTAGCTTCGGAATGATGACTGAACTGCAACTCAGGCTGACCCGAGCGTGAAATAAAACATAAACACTCGAGTCAGGACATACATACTTATATAGTGTAAGCTAATTCAAGTGAACTATATTAAAGTACAAGTAACTTAAAGGATGCTTGGGACCGTACATCCTCTAAGGATCCATTAAACTATTTACTATGTAGTAATACTTCGCTATTATAATAGTGTTTATTTGTAAAATAAACTTACTTTAAAATAGCTTTAAGGCTTTACATTTTCCATCTTAACGCATAAATAGTGTCAGCAGTCTATACAGTACCTGCATATCTCCTGATCGGGAGACTATGAGAAGATACTCCATAGGTACGGCACAAATTAAACTCGTACAAGGCTCGCGATGGTAGGTGACACGGCATAACTAAGCAATGTCAGGGTAGACATACCAATTACGCTTCTGGACCGGTGGTAACGTGTAGCGTGCAGCTACCGCCCACCTCGAACAACACTCCCATATCAAAGGTGTGCACCAAACAATCACAAAAGTAACAGAATGACATACGAAGAAGTGCGTCCGATCAGAGGTGCTACCTCATTAATTCGTCGATCGCTCCTGTTTTGGCCACCTTATGCCAACTCACAGGAGTCGGGTCCACGTATTTACCTCAAAGAAAACTTCACCACCATCCTACTTCATTCTGAAATCTCCACCGCGCACACGGTTGTCAAAGTGGCTTTCGGTATCGATAGAGAGTATGCCCATATCCGATTCCGGTCTCTTTAACAACCAACGTTATTATTACACGTGGTCATAAACTCCAAAATAGTTTATTTTTAAATCAAATACTTCATTTTAAACTGTTTAAAAGTGAAGTTTTAATTCTTATAAAAATCCAACATACATCCCACAGGTTATGTCTTAGTTTATTTATATTTACTCCAGCACTTGCGCAGTGTGGTAATATCCTTTACACAGACTTGAGTAAAGTAAATTTTAAACTTCACTATAGTTTCTCCAATAATTAAACCAATAAATCATATTCCACCTTTAAATAGTCATTTAAATTTACTCAATAAATTATGATTTTTATAAAGTACATTTTACAAATATATATCTAACCTCTCTATGCTTTACTTATAAAAAAATCAAGTGCAAATTTCCTATAATATTTTACTTAATAATTAAGTTCAATTTTACCACTTCGAAGTAAACTAAACTTCTAGTCAATTTCTTAACTTACCACTTTATATTCAAAATTTAGCTATATTCCAAATTCCATTTTTAGTATTCACCTTATTTAACCATTTAATACATAGTAACTTAACCCTTTTATTTATTTACTTATATTTAAAATTTTACCAAAACATCCTATTTTATTTCTTAACTAGAATTCCGTTTTTATTTTACAAATCAAATTTTTACTAACCAATTTATACTTTAAATTCTTAACATTTAATTACTTACATCTTAACTTGTACAATATCACTATACTATAAGGAACATTTTCAATCTAATTTTAAACAAAAGGTCATAGCTTTCTATTTTAAAATATTAAATATTTCTAGAAAAATTATATATATATATATATATATATATATATATATATATAACCACGGGTCTATATACTATTTTCTAACCTAGGTCAAACGATACGGATAATATATCATTTTAATCCGTAATTTACGAAGAAAAAACCGGGTTCTATCATTTCAAACCCGCAATCCCAAGTTAAATAATAAACTGAATAAATAAATAAATAAATATCGTACAGGTCTATCATTTTAGCCTGTAACGATTTCTATTCTACAGGGAACTTGCAGTGTGATTAAACAGTAAAAAAATAATAAAAATAAATAAATAAATAAATAAATAAATAGTGTAACAGCATAATTAAACAGTATATAATAGAACTGATGATATGTAGGTTTAATAACGGGATGTTTAACATCATCAATTTGTATCACAGTCAAATAAATGAAATAATAATTATTCTACAATCGCGCTTGTTATCAATTTACAGATATATAAGTACGTTGTCAGGTGAGAATACTCACATTTACGAAGCTGGATATTCTGATTCGAAACTACGGTAACCACAATAGAACAGCGTACAGAAGGCAGATCAATGATTGAAAGATGAGCCAATCCGATTCAGATCTTGAATAAGATAAACGAATAACTAATTATGCGAAATTCAAAACGATCAAAATTTCAAATAACAACTGGAACGAGATTAAAATAAAAGGATGATTGCCACAATTTCTCGACTACTCCATCCAAGACTTGACCCCATTCTCAAAGCTCGACCCAAATTTCTATTTGAATTATATGAATGCTAAAGAGTGAACAGTGGGAAATATAGTTATAAAGTCTGTGATCAAAAAGTGGTGCACGCACACTTATTTTTTCCAACAATGCAAAAGGTGATGAAACTTTGGTTTAAAATTTTGAACACGCAACTACTATTCTCGGCCATTTATGCACGTTATTATTATTTTCCTTTTTTAAATTAAAACCAAAATTATAACATGCTAGAAAAAAAAGAAACAATAAGCTAAACTTAGGTGGCTCATGCCTATATCCTATTCACATGCGACGTATTTACGTTGAAAATTTACGAAATCCAGCCTATAACCCACCTACATTTTTCATCGTGCTTGTGCAAATTGATTTCCTTTTTTTATTATTATTATATTTTTTTATGCACGTGAGTTCACACAGTAAAATACTGTTAGGCATAAAATTTTTTAAAGGTGGAGAATGAAAATGGAATTTCAAAGCTTCGGGTGGAGCAGCCGAGTGAAGTAAAAGAAAACAAAGAAAAAGAAAATAAAAGGAAGAAGAAAGAAAGTAACTGCCATTACCTGAAGCTCCACACAAGCTAGGAGACGAAGTCCAAAAGATGAGGTAAAGAAAAAGTGTTCGTGACTGGTATTTACAAATGAGCTATGTGTTGATTTAGGCAAGAAATAAAGTTTTGGGCAAGAAGAATATAAATATTTTAAAAAGGGCCATGAGTTGATTGAGCACAGATTTATTCCTTGTTATACACTGCCACTTGGTTCTATTCTTATTATAAGCAATAGGTAGGAAATCTATTGTGTGATGGAATTATGCCATGGGTTTCGTAATTAAGGAGAACATATAATGGAAAGCAATCAATTTGCTTTGAAACGGAAATGGAAAATTGACCAAAAGAATAATTTGTGCGAACGTGCTTAATAATGAGAAGAAACTAGCGTTGATATCAGAGGAAACGAAAATAATATTAGATTTGAACGTTACTTTATTCAAAGATTTTATACTAAATAAAAATAGTTGCAGCAAAAAGGGAAGTGGGATATTTTAAAAAAGGTAAATGTCCAGTCACAGTCAAAGGAAAAATTGAAACGGATATGCTTTTCTCCTACTCGAAAATGCACATTTACTGATTTATTTAACCATTTTCAGGTAAGGTATATATCTTTGGAATGCGCACTATAGACATAATAACCAACTCAAAAATTACGCTCATATTTATAACAAAATAACGCTTAAATTTTATACCTTTTAACAATATTTAATATAAATACGTATCATTTATGTCAACCAAATTTTATCAAAACGGATATAAACATACAACTTAAAGGTGTAATTTGCGTTGATTTAACGGAAGAAGGAAACGGTAAGCAAATAAAATTTAAATAGTAGGGGAAATCAAAGATTTCATACCAATTTTAGAACGATTGGCAATAAAGGAAACTGTAACGTTTACATGCGAATTTAGGCAACTTTTAAACGAAATTAATTGGCTAGAAAATTTATTCATTTACCACTTAGAATTGCACATCTACAAATTAGTTAATTATTTATATCTGCGGTACGAAATTTTTTAGGAATGCGTACTACAACCGCAATAATATACACCCAATTTTATAAAAAAGTAACGCTTATACGTTATTTATTCCATCAAATAACACGCCTTTTAAACGCGTAATTAAACAGTTTATTTATACATAAATTTTGAAATTTATTGCTTAAAAAAATATGATTTGTTTACATTGGGGTTTTTTCCATTCATTTACCATTTACCAAGAAATCTATTACTAAAATGTATATAAGTAACAGTATAAATTATTTAATTTTTTTAAAAAGTGTATAATCCATTTATAGCTAAGGTAAAAATTATTGTGTTATTTTAACGGTACAGAAAAATGAAAAAATTGAAGAACGTTTTATAAAATTGAACAAAGAAAAGTGTTGATTCTTAGAGTAAAGAAACGGAAAAGAATATTTGATTTGAACATTATTGAAAAATCAATGTGTTTTATTTATTAACTATGTGGAGTCAATGGAAAGAAAATTTATTCCTTTCCCACTTAAAAATGCATGTCTGCTGATTTATTTGATTATTTATATCTAAGGTAAGAAATTTAGACGCGTGAAAAACCGACGCAATAATTAAATCAAACACACTCCCAGTTTCATAATAAAAGTAACGCTTTTAAATTTACGCGTTCTTTTATGTAGTAAATATACGTTAAAAATGTTCCATCAATAACGCACATTTTAAACGCGTAATTAAACATTTTATTTATACACTAATTTTTTTCAACTCTTATTTCTTAATTAAAACATGATTTTGCTAGAAATTAAGTTATTTACCATCTTCAACAAAAAACCCAAATTTCAAATTAAAGTTAATTCTTAACCACGTCAAAATTCAAAGATCTTATTATTTATTTAAAAATTTGGGCAAATGTTTTAATCAATTCAAAATTTAGATTTTTATATAATAAACCCCCAAAGTTTTATAATTAAAAGAATGAAATATTTGTTAAATTTTGGGCTGTTACAAAACTTCATCTGATTCATATCAATTTTTTTAATCAAAGTTGCTTTCAAAACTATTATATCTACAATGTCTCTGGATAATGATTCTATATATTCCGCTATTGACTACACCTCACCCTCCTCGAGAAGTATTAATACTTCTCTGACTAAAGTGGCACCTAAGTCATCTCCTTCTCTTAACATCATTCCTTCACTAGCATACCATATTGGCTACTCTCCAAGGAAAGAAAGCCAAACGTGGGATTAATCGTCAATCAGCCTCCTCATCTGACAAAGTTGACGGAATCCATCATTACCAACAAAAAATGATTGGTGTTCAATGGGAGATGTATTACAAACAATAATGTCAAGGAGCTCACTTAAATTTCCATGAGAAATGTATCCTCGCTATATGTGGCCATTCACCAACTAAGGATTACGTACATGCAAGGTCTCCGTATTTAAAGGAAACTCCTTCAACAACGCACAGGATCACTTCACGACAATTATGGGGTGAAGGGACATCGCAAGCACAACACAATCATGTGCCTCCTTACTGGTCGCCACTTAGGTCATTGAACAAATGCACCAACGATGAACCTAATTCTTGGGAGAATATTCTTTTGACTCCCATACTAACAACTAAAGAAGAATTTCTCAATGGTTTCTATATATATATATATATATATATATGTATGTATGTATGTATGTATGTATGTATGTATTTTAAAAATATGCTTTAATTATTTATATTTTCTACGTTATTTCAATTATATATTTATATATACAAATTAATACATTCACATAGGCAATAACTAAATTTTTTAGAACCAAACGTCTAAATGGAATAGGCAGACGTCTAAACTTACCCAAGTATATCTATCACTATCTAAAGTGTGACGCTTGAAAAAGAAATGAAGGTCAATATTTTTCCTACTTTTCAGCATAGACGTCTGTAAACATGATCGGACGTCTGTCCACACTCCTTGAAAATCTGGCTATTTCAGAACTGATGTCCGAATTTCAGGACCGACGTCTGTTTCAACCATCTGTTCAATCACAAATAAAAATTGATTTAGCACAAGCGTCTAGCTCCATTATTAGACGTCTGTCTCTTTTCTCTGGAAATCTAACATTCAGAACGACAAATGTCTGAATTATTGCCCAGACGTCTGAATAAACTTTCTGACTTTGAACAATCCCACGCTCAGACGTCTGTTACACTCGAACCAGACGTCTGACCCTATGTTCAGCCCTACCTTTTCACCCTACTATAAATTGTCTTTTACCTTTTTCTTCATTTTCATCATTCATTATTTTCAAGCCCCCAACAAAACCCTAAAACACAATTTTATTTTCTCCCAAAATTCCCAAATCTATAGCCCCAAAACTAAGAAATCCAGTACCAAAGCGTCGTGAACCTTCGACGGTACAAAGCCCTCAACCTCCATCTCAACAATTTGTGACCGATTACCGTATAGAGGAATGGTTCGTAGAGAAGCAAAATGGAAAGCGTCGTCTTCAAGAACTGGAGAAGAAGTCATTCCACACCGGCCCTTTCTACCCTATCTGCAGATTCATCCGCTATGACGCTAGTGAATTGCTTCAAGATGTTGGTCTCTACCACTTGGTCAATTATGATGAAAATACCGGTAAAATTGACCAATTAGCATATTTCTATTTTTGATTAGTCTTTGTTCAGTATCCTTTTGGAATCCTTCAGATGAAGATGAATGGATATGGACTAGTGTTTAAGGTCAAGTGATTAAATTTAACGTTGAAATGATTGGGAAAATACTACATTGTTCTTATGAAGGAGCTTGATTACAAGAAGTCCTTAATAAACATTATGCCCCCAGAGATGCAATCACTTACCTAATTTGGAATGATGACTTATGAAAATTAAAACCATCCGATTTCCATCCACAAGCACGACTTCTTAATCGAATGATAATAAACACTGCCATCCCTAGATTAGGAAGTTATGGACAAGTCTATGATGATGATCATAAAGCTTTATATGCTACTTTTTGTCAAATAAAAGTAAATCAAGCACAATGCGTTTTTGATCAAATTAAAAGTTTTTCGATTCCACCCCGTCATATATACATTATGAGAATCTACGATCATTAGGAATTCCTTCATCTCTTTTTGTCAAATCTGTTACTTGTGCACATTCGCAAAGAATAAAGATCATCCCTCTATCACACTCGTGAGAAGTGCCAAAAACCGTAGATTGATTGTCGATCTTCCGGAAAGTTCCCACGGGTTCTTAAATCAATTCTTCTTCGTTCGTCGCCCTCCAGGATTTTACACCATCTGGAGAGTAGGAAGTAAGATTGCTCACTCCCACTTTTTCCATTTCATCTTTTCGATATCCGAGTTGCTAAATGCTAACTTCATTCTTTTCTTTTACAGCACTTCCTCCTCCCTCTAGAGATCCCAGCCACAAGCCGACTTTTGAAAGATTAAGTGCTGTGGCAGTTGAGGAAAGAAGTATTAAATTTTTGCTGAAAGACGAATTTCGTCACCAATACGGACTTCTGCACCCTTCCCGTTCTACTCAGCCTCATGAAGTTCCTGATTCTCCAGTAGAGACATCGGATGCCCCAGTTTCCGTTGAAGAACCTACACCGAAAGATCATACTGTTGAGGCTTCACTAGTGAAGTGCTCTACTTCTATTGACGTTGCGGGGTCGTCTGGCAAACTTCCACTTGCCCCGGTCATTGAGGAAGAAGAACCTCCTCACCAGTCCGGGAAGACTGTTGATGAAGGAGATGAGGGCAAGGGTCCCACCGGGCACAATGGTGACGACATTTTCGAGGGGTTGATCGACTTGATGATCACTTCACAGGAGCTTTTTAAAGATGATACCGCTGCTACTAAAGTTATTTCTCCAGTAGTTGAAGCGACATCTGTCTTGCAACAAACTCCGTCAGCCCAAGAGTCGGCACTTGCTGTAAAATCCGTCATCACCCCCCAACCGAGGAGTGGTTCGTAGCTTGATGCGCGTAGTTTGCACGTTACACACCACTTAGGATTTTTCGGCACTTTTATGCATTCAACTTCCTTGCTTTGAAGATTTTTGAATTTATCTTTTCTTCATTTTCAGATTCTCCAATGGGACGAAGTGGCTCTTACTATGATGATTTCCAACGTTATGGGAGACGCGGCTCTTATGACCCCAAGAGGTATCTTCCTGCTTCCTGGGAAACCGACGAAGAAAGAGCTGCGAGGAAAGCTCATGAGAAGCGTGCTTACGAAGAACGCTACGAGAGAAGGGACGAATGACATGATTCTTCTCAGAGAGAGGATGATTCGCACAAAAGAAAATCCCGTGATGATAAAGGGAAAAGTCATGTCGTTGAAGATCCGAGCAAACGGGCTAGACTTGGTGAGAAACCGACATCTGAAATTTCTGAAAAACCCGCTGCTCCCGTCTCTTTGGAAATTCCTTCCAGCTCTCCCGCCCTTCAAAGAGCCAACATTCAAACAATTATCAGTAGACCTCATATCAAGTTGGACAGGGTCCGGCTACTCTTCAAAGCCGGTTTCCGCACTGGTGCTTAAAGGGAGTGCGTTTCGATCTTGACTTGGTCCCAATCGATAAGCAAGCCATGTTGCGAAATCTTGATGCCGTCAAACTCGATATCTAGAGAATGTCTGGTTGGCAGAAACTTGTTGACGAGCTTCAAAGAGTAAACCGTGCAAATCTCGAAGCCATGCTAACTATGGAAAATGACAAATCCGAGTGGCAGAAAACACTCGATCAGCATGATGCCGAGATGAAGAGTATTGCCGCTTATAATGAGAAGCTTGAAGCGGAAGTTGAAAAACTTAAAGAAGAGCTCGCCACTTCTTCCTCTTCCTACTCTCAAAGAGAGGAAGTTCTTCAAAAACAGGTGAGAGATGCTCACGCTGCACAGAGAGATGCTGAAGCTAAATTTGAAGCACATGTGGAAAGCTACCGAGTTGACGTTGCTCAGCTGCGAGAAAAAACCAACTCCCAGAACTTGGAAATTGAACTGCTAAAAGCGCGACTTTATGAATCTGAAAAGGAGCGTGATGAAGCTATTGCCAGCAAAGCAGCAACCGAGGAATCTCATATGGCAACTAAAGCCGAAGTCAGCTCCACTCTATTTGAGTTTTACATTCATAGTGTTCTAAGGCGCGGTAGCCTTAAATTTTTGGAACCGGAGTATGAAATCACTTTGGCCAAAGTGTGGGAAGCCACACTTGATATACTTGGAGGAGCTGGATATGCTGAAGTAGATTTAATGGCACACTATCTAGATGATGATGTATGTGCCGCTCTTGCCAGGGGAAAGAAGAAACTCGCCAAAGAGAGAGCCGAAATGACAGAAGGAGAACATTTAGGGAAGGCAAGTTCAACCGACCCTGTTCAACCTTCGGTTTCGGCCGACATCGATATTGTTGGCTCCAGTTCCCATTCTCCACCTTCTGCTCAAGCTGTTATTGAAAGTGCAACCGCCTGCACCGGAGATGAGACTCAAGAAAGCACTGAGGCGCAGGACTTTGAAGTTGACATAGTAAAGCCTACTTCTCTAGGTAACCTCAATGCTAATCTTGCTCAAGTGGACTACTTGTTTACTTCACATGAGTTTGATGAGTTTTTTTATTATTACTTAAAACTTGACGCGCCACTTTCTCCTCTTTTTACGAGAGATACTGACTTTAACTTCTCTTCTCCTGTAGCAAAAGCGCCAAGTGTTGTTCAGCCTTTCCCTCTTCTAGTTGTTTCCTCTCCGCCTCTTCAGATTACTCCCCCTTTCGTTTCTCAACCGGGGTCACAAAAGGAGCAGATAGAAGCTCTTCAAGGCTTGGATGACCTGGTCGCTTCTCAAGAACAGAAGGCCGAAGAACCTGAAGAAGGCGAAAGAACCCCAGAGCAAACTATTTCTGATGACATAAAGTTGTCTGCACTTTTCTTCCCAGGCAGTGAGTCTTCTTCAAGGAAGAAGGGGAAGCGTGGAGTCTCGAAGAAAAGGAGAGAAACTTCTGCCGACGAAGAAAAAGAAGAAGAAAGTCCAATTGTACCCCTTCCTATTTCTTCCCCTACTCTCACAAGCCGACCTAAAAAGTTAGTGATCCGGCCAGGTGAGGGCTCGAAAGGTGGCCGGAAGAAGAAGTGATTCTCTTCTCTTATGCTTTTTGCTTTTTTGCTTGTATGTATAAAGACTTTTGTTGACCGAAGATTGTGCGGGTATCGGTCCCCGCCTTCTTTTGTTTTGAAACCTACACATGTATAAAAATTTCATTTATGGAATAAAATGATTCTTTTACTTGTACAAACTTCTGACTGTATTTGAGAATGCATTTATTCTTCTTTTTCATACAAGTTTCTTTATTTTCTCTGTGTGATGTTGCAGTAAACCTATGGTATGTAGCTTGAGCATTGTTTTTATTTTTGTAACAATATTATATTGCCCCCATACCATGGTTTATTGCAATCTCTTTCACATTGGCAAAACTTTGGAGAACAACTCTTCTGTTTCGATAAGACTTGTACTCTTTCTTTAGAGAATAACTTTTCCATTCGAAGGAGGTTTGCATCTGTACTTTATAAAATAATTTTTTCATTTTAAGGAAATATTTTTCTGATTTAGTAGAATGCGCCTCGTATTGGAGAAGTGTTCTCTTTCTTTCTTTCTCTCTTTTTTTTATGGAGAAATTTTTACACTTCACTTTCCGAGAAAGTCACTTTTATTTTTGGCAAGTGAATTTTCCTACGCGGTAAAGTGGGACTCCGGAAAAGGGCTTCGACCTGTTTGTGCCTCCGAAGAGGGCTTTTGTTTGATTATGCCTCTGGGAAAAGGGCTTTTTTTTGTGTGTGCCTTTGGGGAGAGGGCTTTTGTTTTTTCCCTGTACGTGGGGAAGCGGGCCTCCGAAGAGGGCTTTTTGTTTCTGCCTCTGGGGAGAGGCTTTTGTTTTTTCCTTGTTTGCTGGGAAGCGGGCCTCCGAAGAGGGCTTTTCACATTTCGACTCGTGTGAAGTTTTATTTCAGATCGCGTTGAAATGTGTGCCTCCGAAGAGGTCTTTTAGCATTTCAACTCTGATGAAATGGGCCTCCGAAGAGGGCTTTTCACATTCCAACACTTGTGAAGTTTTATTTCAGATATCGGTGGAATGCGTGCCTCCGAAGATGTCTTTTCACCTTCAACTTGTGTGAAGTTTTATTTCAGATCACGGTGAAATGTGTGCCTCCGGGTAGGGCTTTTGCCTGGAAGTTTCTTTCTCATGGTTGGATGGATTCACAGGGCGGACACAAGTTGCTTGGATGTTTGTTTGCACAAACGTTCTCAGCTAGTTAACGAGTGCCCTGTGCCACCGGTCATTCCACCAATCTTTTTTGTTGAGAAAGAGAACTTTCTTTTTCTGGCAAGTCCCATTAGAGGTCTTTATCCTCCGAAGAGTTGTGCCTCCGAAGAGGGCTTGTGCCTCCGAAGAGGTCTTTTGTTGTTTCCTGCCTGCTCGCCCATGTCTTTTCGCCATTTGCTCATACCAGCGGTTCCCTGTTATAATTTTCAAGCACACATTCCTTTCTTTTGCAAGTAGCTTATTTTATCCAAAGAAGTGTACTTCATTATTAAATGAGTTCGCAGGGGCAGACACAGGCTAATTAATCGGATGTTCGTTTGCACAAACAATCACAATTAGTTAGGAAGGGTCCACCTCTGGCGGAACCACTAACTGTTTGCTTGAAGCACTTCTTATATAGGATTTGAGTCTGGAATTTTTGTGGATGAACTTTCAATTGTTGAGTGATGTTAGGGATCGCTTGGTCTTGTGATGGGTAAGCTTTGTTTTAATGGCCTGCAATATTAAATCGACATTTTAGCAATACAATTAAGGTACTTTATATATCGAAATAAAACAGGCAGCTTATAATAGTAGAGAACACAAGATTTATAGTGGTTCGGCCAAGAACTGGGCCTACATCCACTTTATAGTTCTTATTATTCACTTGCACTGGCTTTACAATGGCTTTTAATACAAGAATCATACATTCATAATTCTTTTACAGTATTTCAGTAAAGCTTTTTAAGTAAAATATGGGCGCAATTGATTGCTGTTCCAAGACCTTGGAATTGGATCTCCTTCGACAGTTGTCAGTTTGAAAGTGCCATCAAGTAGTTTTTTGCCTATGACATATGGCCCTTCCCAGTTTGGCGCAAACACTCCCGTTGCTGTCATGACCCTTTTCAAGACTAGATCTCCAATCTCAAAGCTGCGTTGGCGAACTTTGGAATTGAAGTGCCTGGCAATTTTTTGCTGATGGGCTGCAATTCTGAGCTTAGCCTCTCCTTTTTTTTCATCAAGGAAGTCAAGTGCTTCAAGTTGCAACTCTTCATTTTCAGCTTGGTTGAAATGAGTACTTCTATGTGAAGGGACTTCTATTTCCACCGGGATCATTGCTTCTGATCCATATGCCAATGAAAATGGAGTGTGCTCAGTCGTAGTTTTGTGTGTAGTTCTATATGCCCATAGTGCTAATGGTAGCTTATCGACCCAACCACCTTTCGTTTTTTCCAGCTGTTTTTTGATGGTTGATTTGATAATTTTGTTTACTGCTTCCACTTGCCCGTTTGCCTGCGGATGAGCCACTGCTGAGAAGCTTTTTTGGATCTTGAATCGCTTGCAAAAATCTTGGAACTCTTCACTTTCGAATTGGGTTCCATTGTTTGTGATTATCTTTTGAGGCACACTATATCTGCAAATGATATTCTTAGTTACAAAGTTTACCATCTTTTTAGAGGTAATAGTAGCTAATGGTTCAGATTCAACCCATTTAGTAAACTAATCAACAACAACAATAGCATATCTGATTTCGGATTTGGCGGTTGGCAAAGGCCCGATGAGATCTATTCCCCAAATAGCAAATGGCCACGGACTGACCATCTGTGTTATCTCGGTGGAAGGTGCTCTTGGGATTTTTGCAAATCTCTGGCATCAGTCACATTTTCGGGCATAGCTTGCAGCATCACGATTAATGTCTGGCCAAAAATACCCATAACGGAGAATTTTCTTTGCTAGAGTTTGACCACCTGAATGATCTCCATACTCTCCTCCGTTTACTTCAGCTAGAATTTTCATAGCCTCTTCCTTGGTCACACATCGGAATAATGGCATTGAGAATCCCCGCCTGTACAATCGGCCATCTTGAATTATATATCTAGAGGCTTTTCTTAGCAACTTCTGTCGTTCTTTTGAAATTTCTGGTAGAGAACCGTTGAGCAGATATTCCATTATCGGAGTCATCCATGATTCTTGCTCTTGAGATATAGTCATGATCCAGTCAATATCCATCTCATCAGTGCTTGGAGCTGACAGGACTTCCACAGGAACTAATCCCAATAATTGAGCTTCACTAGTGCTTGCGTACTTTGCGAGAGAATCTGCCTTCATATTCTCTTCTCGGGGTATATGACTTATCGTATAATGATCGAAATCATCGAGAAGTTTCTAGGCTCTTGACAAGTAAGCAGGCAGATTTCCTCCTTTAGTTTGAAACTCTTTCTTGACTGGGCATACAATAAGCTGTGAATCACTGAAGATTTGCAATACTTTGACATTTAGTTCTTTAGCAATTTTCAAGCCGGCAATAAGAGCTTCATATTCTGCTTCATTGTTTGTCGAAGGGAATTCCAACCTCAATGCATAGTACAATGACCGCCCTTCAGGGGTTTCAAGCACAACCACAGCTCCGAAACAGTAATCGTTTCTTGCACCATCAACATATAATTTCCATTGAATTGGGGTATTATCAGTCACCTCTTCCTCACTGTCACCTTTATCTGTACATTCTGCGATGAAATCTGCTAAAGCTTGTCCATTGATTTCTCTCCGGGGATGATAAGTGATGTCGTATTGGCTGAGTTTGATATTCCACTTCAGAAGACGACCCGAAGTCTCAGGACAAAACAGGACTTGCTTCAGAGGTTGATCAGTGAGGACTTTGATAGGATGAGCTTGGAAATACGACCTCAATTTTCTTGATGCAATCAGTAGACAATAGGTGAGCTTTTCCAATTTTGAATAATTCATCTCAGCCGCAGTGAATCTTTTGCTGATATAATAGACCGGGCGCTGAATT
Source organism: Allium cepa (assembly GCA_030765085.1). Classification (NCBI taxonomy): domain Eukaryota; kingdom Viridiplantae; phylum Streptophyta; class Magnoliopsida; order Asparagales; family Amaryllidaceae; genus Allium; species Allium cepa. The sequence goes on from CM060942.1 coordinate 116,436,181, forward strand.
TTTGCGTCTTCTCGTACCAACGCTGCACTGAGAGCATGAGATGAGATTGCCAAATATACGAAAAGATCTTCACCGTCGTCAGGCTTAGAAAGTATTGGAGGCGTTTCCATATGACGAATCAACTCATCGAAAGCTTCCTGGCATTCAGGAGTCCAGTCAAAAATTTTCCTTCCTTTCTTCAGAGCGTCAAAGAATGGAATGCATTTGTCAGTAGCTTTGGAAATGAATCGACTCAAGGCAGCGACTTTTCCATTAAGACTTTGCAATTCCTTCTTCATTCTAGGAGCTTTGACTTCTTTTACGGCAATAATCCGAGTAGGATTAGCTTCAATGCCCCTAGCACTCACAATGAAACCCAAGAACTTTCCGGACTCCACCCCAAATGAACATTTCAAAGGATTAAAATTCATTCCATATTTTCGGAGGACTGCAAACATTTCTACCAAGTGATCCATATGGTCTATTGCCTTCTTTGATTTCACCAGCATATCGTCAACATAAACTTCCATAATTTTTCCAATCTGTGGCTTGAACATAGCATTGACGAGTCTTTGGTAAGTTGTCCCTGCATTCTTAAGTCTGAAGGGCATGACCCTATAGCAGTAGAGACCAACATCGGTGATGAAGCTCGTGTCCTCCTGATCCGGCTCATGCATCATGATCTGGTTGTATTTGGAGTAAGCATCCATAAAAGATAACAATTCATGCCCCGTTGTTCCATCCACCAACTGATCTATCCTAGGTAACGGGAAGCAGTCTTTGGGCAGGCTTTGTTTAAATCTGAGAAGTCAATGCATACTCTCCACTTCCCATTAGCTTTCTTAACCAGTACTGGATTTGAAACCCAATTCGGATAAGTAGACTCCCTGATGAAACCGTTCTCCATGAGCCGGTCTACCTCTTCTTTCAACGCTGCTGATCTTTCAGGACCCTGGGTTCTTCTTTTCTATTTTACCGGTGTAAATTTCGGATCAATATTCAGAGTATGTACTGCAATTTCTGGGGATATTCCACACATATCAGCATGAGTCCAAGCGAATATGTCCAGATTTTCTTTCAAGAATGATATCAAGGAATTTTAAACCGTCACACTAAGTTGCGAACCCACATTCATCACTTTGTTCGGATCTTTCGGGTCAACAGGTACTGGCACCATTACTTCCACTGACACCACTCTATTCTCCCCTGCACTAGCTTTTCTGGGATCCACTTCTCTTCGTGCCCCGCTATGCTCGCCAGTGCAGGGTCAACCCTGTAATTGCGACAAGGTAGGTTCTTTGATGCGGACTGGGGCTGCCGAATCTTTTCCCATCTCTCTCTTCCTCGCTTCACGTAACTCTATTAGATAACATTCTCGCCCAGCATTCTGATCCCCTTTAATAACCCCAACTACATTATCCGTGGGGAATTTCATAGTGAGGCACCACGTGGCGAGAATTGCCTTAAAAGCCGCAAGAGTTGGTTGGCCTACGAAGGCGTTGTAGGCAAAAAATTCATCAATAATTACAAAAGTCTGTTTTCGAACCACCTTTTTCTGCCCCTCTCCAAGCTCTGTGAACAAGTCGATAGTTCCAATCGGCTGCTTCGCTTCCCCAGTAAACCCAACAATTTTTTGCGATGAAGCTTGAACATTAGCCATCGAAATTTTCATTTGGTCGAACGTCTTTTTGAAGAGAATATTGCAAGAAGCGCCGCAATCTACAAGCACTCTTCTCACAATAGCCGGCCCAATGCCTGCAGAGATGACCAAGGATCCATGGTTGGAGCTTCAATGCCTATAGAGTCTGTGACATCCCGGATATTTGACAGTATTATTTTAATCAATATTTAATTAAATTAATTAAAATACAGCTTATTATTTTAAAACAAATATAATTGTTATAGGCTTAAGAAGCTATGATATTAACATAAGTATAGAAACAAATAATTTTAAGAAATTCAATGTTGATAGTTTAACCTTAACAAAGAAATAAAATAAGTATGGATGCGAAAATAAATATCTTAAAGGTTATAGTCATGTAAAATATAAAATTAACACATAAGTAAATTCTAGAACACATATATGTTGGCATACAAGTGATATGAGATGAACCAGTCAAACCTGCATATGAATGTACTTATAAAATAAGGAAAAGTATAAGCTTATAAAAGAAGACAATGTTAATAAATGCTAGCCCAAAAGATATCACTTCAGCCTCCATACATATATACATAAAAATCTTGCCTGGACAAAAACTGAAGAGAGAAAAAATATCTCTGTCCAATTTTGTACCAGTAAACAAGCCCTGTACACTTTATTTCTATATATATCATCTTCTTTGCCCATTCGTTCATGAGCTTTGTAAACCAGAGAATAATCTCACAACTGAAGTTAGAGACTCAACACATCTTTCTTTCAACCTGTGAATTTACCCTTAAAACAAATCCACAAAACTTTCAAAAATTGTAAGACAAATTCAAAGAATTCAAGCAAAGCAACTCCCTGTAATTAGTCTCTGAGATTTCTTCTTCAAGATTCAGATTTTCAAGGATTAGCCACCTCAAAATAGAAAAAAAGAGATTCAAAGCTCGAGTTTGGTTTTTTCCAGTTTCAAACACAGATTGCAAAAGCATTGTTCTCCTCAAACCTGTGAGTAAACACCTTACTTAAACTTAAGTATGATTAGATCAGTGCTCATGATTCATGGATGATATGCTGTTTTACATGTGTATTTTAGATAAGTAGCTCTGAGTGAGCTATATGTGTTGGGTCTGTGTGTATTGAGCATGAATTTCTCTTCTCTGTTTAGTTACAGGGTCGATGAAAAATATATATATATATATATATATATATATATATATATATATGTGTGTGTGTGTGTGTGTTTATCTAGTAACTGATGGACTTAGAGTTTAAAACAAAATAAATTTGTATAATCATCATTTAATTTTACAATTATATTTTAAATATTTTTAGATTGTAAAATACTGTAAACCAAATAAATACAGTAAGATTTCGAAAGGAAGTGATAAAATCAACTTCTTTGTTTTGTGGATTCAGGCTTGTAGTTCGAATAAGCTCTGGAAAACTCGATTTTTAAAAACTAAAATCACAATTTTTAGATTAGTTTTGGGTTTGAAATTCGAGTTTGTTTAGTTTTTGGGTTTCGAGTAAATCCCGGTGTCTGGTGGAACTCTGGAGGTCAGAATTCTGGTTGGAGCTAGAGTGGCGAACGGCGAAGCAAAGAAAAATGGTGGAGGTGGTTCATGATCGCTGTGGCAACGAAGTTTGTTCGATTTGGGTTTAAAACCCTAGTTTTTAATTGGGTTGAGTTTTGTCTCAGTTCGACTTCCTCAATGGATCGATTGAAGCGAGACTTTGGATGATGGAAGCTGGTGGGCTGTCGAAGATATGGCCAAAGTCGTAGAGGGTCTGGTGATCGGAGTTGGTGGCGTCAGTGTAGTTTTCTCTGATCGGAAAGTTGGTTCAGGGGCTTAACCAGTTCGATTTCGAGTGGGTTGTGTTTTTCAAGGTTTCGAGTTGACAGGGGGAATGTCGGTGGAGTTGCCGATGGGATGAAGATCGTGACGTCAGCCGAAGATGGCCGGAGCGTCCGTACATGTGCACGTATGCGTGCACAGATCTGCTAGTTCGAATAGGCTTGGAAGGAGTAATACTGGGAGAAGAATAAGGGAAGGGAATTAAAGAGAGTGGGCCAGAGATAAAGATATTGGGAGATAGCGGGCCGGGATTATTTGGAAGTAAGGGATATTATAGAAGAGAAGTCGGGTCTGAAGTCTTTTGGGCCTGCTTGTTTTAAGTTAAAGATAATGAAATAAGCAAGTTCAAAGTAAAAGTATTTTTCAAGAGTTCAAACAAGTTTTCAAATTAAGGTATGGTTCAAGTTTATAAACAAGTTTAAAATTTTAAATTATAAAGCCTAATGTTTTTGAAAAGAAATGTTTTGGGTTTGAATAATTATTAGATTTAACTTGAATCTCTAAGTGATTTCAAGTGTAATTCAATGATGTAATTGATTCGAATTGGCGAAGGCTAATAAAGTTGTATTATTAGTTAAGGACTAATTACTTAATGTAATTAAAGAGGATGATAAAGATGATGATTTATCTTAAAAGTAATTAAGATTTGATAATCAAATGAAGTAACTAAAATATGATTGACTAAATGATTAATTAATTAATAATTAAGGATTAAGAGGTTAATTAGTTTGTAATTGAGAATTATTACTTAGATAATTTGAGAGAATTAATTAATAATTAGTGGTTAATTAATTTAGTAATTAATTAATAAATTAGTGATTAATTAATTAAGTAATTAAGTTGTAATTAGTGACTAATTAATTACTTAATGGAAGTAATCAAGGTTTAATTACTTAAGTTTAATTAATTAAGGAAACTAATCATGGATTAGTTAAATAATGAATACGATTAATTCAGGGCTGATCGATCAATGAAGTGATTATAAGACAATTAAATTGAGTAATTAATTAAGGATCAATATAATTAATATGGAAGGGTAAAGGGATATTAATTTGTTAATTACTTGTTGTAATTAAAGGATGATTAATTTAGATGGATAATTAAAGGATAATTAATTAATTGATTTGTAATTAATTAATGATCAAGTAGAGGTAATCCAAGTGATTAAAAATTAGTAATTAGTTTAATCAGAGATAAATTAAATTAATTTTGGAAGTGATCAATCTTGCTTATGAATAATTGAATGATGTTAAATGCTTTGAATTGATTGATATTTCTGATATGAAATGTTTTGGTGATATGATATGTTTAGATGGACATTGATAATGTGGTCATTTTGTGATGATGAATTGCTGTGTAAAAGTGACATCCGGTATTTAAAGATAAGTTGTATTCACTTGAAAACTTGGGATAAGATGGCATTTGGTTCGAAGAGACCGGAGTCGAGTATTAGTTAATACCCGAAACCACTTCGATTCTTTATAAACTGATACGTGAATCAATAGGGTGTAATAGAATGATTTAAATGAATCGGACCATATAATCTAAGTCCTAGCACTTAATTGCTTTGTGAAATAAGTGATGTCTATAGTACCTTATGAAGTTGTAAATTGTTATACGTACCCCGGGTTTTTATGAGTATATACTTTTGTATTCTATGTTAGATGGGTTTACTCACGCTGGTTTCCAGCCTGACCCGGGTGTTACTTTGATGTAATGCTCGGGTCAGACCGAGTATTACAGATTTTCAGGTAGGTACGTTCTGGAGCTCAGGAGGCGAGCTGGATGGAAATATCGTATAAAGTTTTCCGCTGTATATATTGTGTATCTGAGACATGATTTGTATATATATCCAGTATCTGTATATATGTGTAACTCTGATGTATATTAAATGTAACAGGCAAATATAATATTCTTTTGTAAACTACAATTAAATTTTATTATATTTTATCCGCTGCGAATGTGAGGTGTTTGGTGTTTCTGTCCTTCTTCTTCTATTTCTTTCTTCTTTTTTCATAACTATCTGGAATTTTCGGGTTTGAAAGTTACGGGTCGTTACTTTTGGTATCAGAGTTGAAGGTTAAGCGAGAACCTTGGCTCTGGCAGGTGTACTCATTAAGGATAGGGTCAATAGTGCTCTAGAATGAGTTGAGTGTATATATTATATGAGAGCGTACTTGTTATTTTCTTATAAAGATTTTAAATGATTTTATATAAAAAGTATATTTTGATATATAAAGCAATATTTCCTTCTAATAAATATTAAGGTGATTGGTTGTTAAATTATTGGAATTAAAATTTAGAAGCAATACAATACAATCAAATTGAAATCTTGAATTGGAATTAAATTAGGAGATAACAGAAATACAACCAAATTAAAATTAAATTAACTAAAAATGAAATTCTGGGATTAGAACTCAGAAATTAAATTGTTTAAAAACTTTAAATGAACAAAGTTAATTTGGTTTAAAAAGTTAAACCAACCTTTGAGAATTCCACTCGAATTTATATAATTCGAGATGGTTTAAAAGTGAGATTATAAATTGAATTAGAATTCCAAAGAATATTTGAAAATAAAGTAAGATGAATTCCAAAGTAATGTTAAATATGAATTGGATGGATTGGGAATTTGGAATTTTTGGAAAAATTTAAAATTCCTTTGAATTTGGAAGTGGTTTCCAAAGGTTTTGGAAAAATAATAGTATTATTTCAAAAATATTTTTGTGTGAATTTGAAATCTGGGAGATTTGAAATTAAAAATATTTGGAAATGTTTTTAAAGAGATAAAAGCATTGAACTCTTTGGGTTATTGGAAAATAACGTCGGTGATGACTGCAGCATCATCAATGTTTATTTTTGAGTTTCTAGAAGAGGAATTGCTACCACATTATTTTAAATTGGAATTGTTTGTGAACTGGGTTTGGTTTTGAAATTCAATGGGATAATTGAATTTGCCAAAGAATTTTGGATATAGTTGAATTCTAAGGTGATATTTAAGTTTTGGAAAATTGTTTAAACTCTGGAATCTTGATTAAAATGTTTATGGAATAATAAAAATATATTGGCTAAATAAAATGTATAATTTTGAGTTAAAGCAAAATGTGAATGTAATTGATTGTAAATAGAAATTGTAAAATTGAAATTGTAATTAAAGTTGTACAAGATTAAAGATCAAACGGAATTTGATTTGAAGTTGGAGAGAAATTGAAAATAAATTCAAATGAGTTGGGAATGAATTAAGTCCAATGGAAATTGGAGTTATTAGAATCGGGTCAATTTAAATGGGAGTGGAAATTTGAATTGAATTGTTGGGGGAAGTGAATAGTTTTGACTCTGGACTATTTTTAATATAATTTGTTTTGATATAAACTTATTTTTCTAAGCTATTAAATATATACAACCTTTCTTTCTTAAAGCCAAATTATTTTATATACTTGTTTTACGATTATGTTTGAAGCTATTTAACCATTTTTTCAACTATTTTCTAAACTAATTACTATTTTTCAACTATGTTACAAATTAATTACTATTTTACAACTATTTTACAATTATCTAAAATTTATGAAACTATTCAGCTATTTTCAACTATTCTACGATTAGTTAATTATTTTCTAACTATTTTACAAAACTAGTAATTATTCTCCAACTACTTATTTGTTTTTAAAATTTTCAAGCTATGTTCTAAATAAACTGGTCGGAGTTCAAACTATTATGAATTTAATACCCAACTGAGATAGGAATTGAAGTGATAATCCAAATGGGGATTAATGTAAAGGAGGATAAGTGAATGGAAAAGAAATTGATAGGAAAGGCTTTTGATTTTGGGTAAAATCAATATTTGAATTTGGAAAGCCTATTTTGAGAATTATCGATTTCGGAATAATCGATTTTGTGTAAAGGAGCTTTGATGAAATTCATACTAGGTGTATGATTTGAAAGATACTATATGTGTATAGTATAAAGTGTTTCGATGATAGCTCTGGGGAAAAAGGCGCTCCCTTGGAATGGACTTCTCAGGAGTGCCACTGGGTGGCGCTGCCTTGAGCCCCGAGGGTTCTAAAGTTGATCCTGTGAGGAGTCCGGACAAAACTAGTTCCTGAGGATTATGAGTAGTGTATACCATAGTGGACGTCCTGTGTGCCGCTGAGAGCCAACAGTCTGCGTTTGATTTTATATCGGTAGACTGCGACCTATGGTATAACATAGCGAAAGTCGTGTGTGCCGCTGAGAGCCAACAGTCTGTGTTTGATTTTATATCGGCAGACTGCGACCTATGTAGCAGTGGAGAAGTTTCATTTCGATAGCGTAAATCAGAGGCCGCGGAGAGCCTGCAGTTGCATGGACTTTTGCTGTGACGGCAACGTAACCCTGGATGTAACTGTGATTTGTTGTGTGGGATCCATGGCGTAATTGAGAGGCCGCGGAGAGCCTGCAGTTACATGGACTTTTGTTGTGACTGCAACGTAACCCTGGTATGTAACTGTGACCATGGAATGGGGTGATGATTTCCAGAGCATCCTCACTAAAAAAAATATTTCCTCTATTTTCAAAATTGTTTTCTATATTTTCAATAAAATTATTTTCCAAGTATTTTCACTGGATCTTAAAAACGAGTTTGACAAGTACTTATAGATTTTCAGTCCTACTCCTGATCAACGTATTATTGAATTTCTGTGAGAACAAGGATGGACTGGGTGAGACATCGAGTTATGAGAAATATTTTATAAAAAGCTATTTTAATTGTATTATCCGAATTTAAGGCATTTCTAAATCTTCAAGTAAAAAGGGAATCCAAACTGGAATTATAAAACAAAACTGAACTCAGGAAAAATTTAATGAAGTGATTTTTGTAAATTGAGTTGGAGGGAAGCTAATCAGCTAAATAAATTATTTAATGGAGTATGTTAATAAAATTTAGCTTTGGTTAATAAATGGATTGTAAATTAATAATGGAGTTTGGAAATGAATTCAAATTGTAAATAGAACTCGACTTGGATTTAATAATGAAATAAATTAGAAGAGATGTTGTAAAAATAAAATAGGGCTGGATTGAAAAAGAAATGTGATGGTTTGAATTATAAATAAAATTCAAGGGTGATTTGAATAATATTTAATGAGATTTGCAAGTGGATTGGATATAAGAGAAGTGATTATAATAGAAATAGTTTGAGTTGCAAAGCAAAATCCAAGTGAATAGAAATAAATTGAGAGTGGCCTTGTATTAATAAAATAAATTCGATAACGAATTAAGTAAGCAATTAAAAATTTTAAATGGGTTTATTGAGTTAAATAATAAATGGATGAAGTCTGATTTAAGTAAAAACTAAATCAAAAGTTGTAATTGGAATTAGACTATCAGACTGGACTTAGGCTCGGTGGCATGTGTGCTTGGATATTATTTTGATGAATTGTGATGATGGATCAAAATGAAATAGATGGGCTAACTAGATTAAATGGAATTTGGTTTGATGAGAATCAAATTGAATGGAAGTAAACTTAAGTTTGTTGTTGAAATAAATTAAAGTAAATTAACTTAAGTTTAAAATTTATGGAAGCTTGACTTCGAATAAGGATAAAAGCCCATTAAATAAAAGCTTGGATTAAATTAATTTGGAAATGGTCATTATGAATGTGCCAAGCTAAATAGTTTGAATGAAATCAATGCGGCTGTAACAACCCGCCTATTTAACGATCTCATATTTAAATGTTTGATTTAAATATGGCGTCGTTATTCGGATTTTGGGGTCCGAAATGTCACTCTTTGCAAACGGTCGAATTGGAGCTCGAAACCACCTCCATTGGTTCCAAAATGTCGTTTGCGATCTTTTTGAGTATAATCTTTGATATGTTTGGAGTAAGTTGAATTTCGCTACTTTTTCTGGTTGGGCTTTAGCTTTGGGTTCAGCCCAAACCCCACTTAACCCTCTAACTCAGCCCATCTCCTCCCATTCATTCATTCCTACTCCTCTTCACTTCTAAACTCAAGCTCCAACTGAAATGGTGAAAGGGAAAGGGGAATAGAAATTGCAAACCCTAGTTTCTTCTTGCATCTTGATTTCTTGCTCCAAAATCAAAGAGAATCCATTGGTAAGTTCATCTCCATCTTCTCCATCTCTTCTCCTCTTCAATTTTAGTAATTTCCTAACCCTAACTTAGGAAATACTTGCTTTGATTCTAGATTGAAGCTCGTAGTGATGAAGTGGAGTGTAGTTGGTTGATTCCTTGCATTTGAGCTTCTTCTTCATCTTCTTTGTTTTGGGAAAAAGGTGAGTTTTGAACTCACATCTACTTCTCTTGATTTCATGGGTGTTGGTATGAATTCCTAACAAGTATGCATGTGCCATTGCTTTGGATTTAGAAAGAATTTGCATTTCATTGAAATAGGGCAGGAAGTGCAAATTCATCAGGTTCGGCCGACCGAGCGCCCTGGGCCGGTCGACCGACCTGGTACCCCGAGCAATATCTTGTTTCTGCATCTGGCCGGCCGACCGAGCCCTGTAGTCCGGTCGACCGACCTGCTCTGTTCTGCCTGTTTTGCCTATTTTGCATATTTGATTGATTTTTCCGGATTTTATCGATTCAAGTTGCTTTTTAGTGTTGTTATTGCATATTTGGCTTTGATAACTTACTCTTGACTTCATCCATGGGTTTTTATAAAATAATTTCTCGAATCGCATTTAAAAGCTCGTTTCTCCAATTTATAAATTCTATTTAAAACACACACTTTCGCACTTCGAGCGAAGTGGAAGGATGATTAAATGGTTGGGCAAAACACGGACCATGAATCTGTGCGTTTATCCTTTCGATTAATCCCCGACCTATTCAATTGATCGTTTTAACCTTCGGGTTTGGTTTATCGATGATATGAGATAAATTTGTACTGCTTTGAGTGTGAAATAAACTAACGGATAGTAAACCGTTTAGTGAGAACGGGTGGTTATGGGACTCACGTTACCACTTTTCGGATTCCTCTCTGGGAGTTTGTGACACATGTTGCCTTTGGGATAGTGTCTTCGGACTGTCTCCTCTGGCTTGTTTCCTTTAAATATCGCTTTTGGAGTTGGCCCTTTGCCCCGACTTGAAAAATATATGGGGTTGGCGGTTGTCTTTAGTATTGCTTTCGGAGTGGTTTCTTCACCACCGCTCAAGAGATATTGGAGTGGTTTCTTCACCACCGCTCAAGAGATATTGGAGTGGTTTCTTCACCACCGCTCAGGAGATAACGGAGTGGTTTACTCACCACCGCTCATGATGTTTCATTTATATGTATATCCCCTAGGTATTGCTTTTCTGTATTGGTTCTTTAGAGCCACACGAAATATAGCGTCTACCTTGTGGAACTCGTATTTATCGGTATTTGTTGTTTGCCTTATGGCTTGTTTTGGGATATTTGTATCCTTTGCTTCTGTATGTTGCCGATGATATGAGGCTTGTTCTATATGATTCATCTCTTGTTGATGATTGTGTTATCTCCTCTAGAGATATTTGTTATACTATATGACCTCGCAGGTTTATTATTGTTCAGTTTATCTAACTGATTTGTCATCTAGACTGACCCGTGTATTTTATACTCGGGTCAGACCGAGATGTTTCAGGTTAGGTTCTTTGGACTTAGCCTCTTTTGCTTCCGCATGGACTATTCCGCTAGTTTCTTTTTGTCTTAGCTTTCTTGTAGTCCTTATATGTTGTAACTCTGATATGTATTCTTGTGAACTCGTCTGTATATTGTGGTTTGCTATACCACTTGATATGTATCATTTTGTATACTCTGTTATGTATCTATATATGTGTATATGATGGTTTACTGTTCTGTGATGTATATTGCATTTGAGTTGTTATATTCTGTTCTGATAGATCCTATAGCCATTGTTGTCTTGCTTTAAATATTTATTGAATACGTCGAACTGTTTGTGATTCTACTTTTCGATGTGTTTAGTGAATAGTTAAGGTAAGATTACACATGGTCGCTCCTATCCAGCCTTATTCTCCGTGTTAGCAGACGGTATTATCTATACAATACTCTTTGCTAACGTGGGTATAGAGGTGGGGCGTCACAGCGGCGATGAAATGAAATGCGTATGTATGGTTGGTGAATAAATTAGAAATATTATATAGAATTTTAAAGAAGTTTTAAAATGATCAAAGAAATTTATCTGATTTTTAGCATTTTAATAAGTCTGACTTAGTTCCTTTTCGAGGACGAAAAGTTTTAAGGGGGGAGGAATGTGACATCCCGGATATTTGACAGTATTATTTTAATCAATATTTAATTAAATTAATTAAAATACAGCTTATTATTTTAAAACAAATATAATTGTTATAGGCTTAAGAAGCTATGATATTAACATAAGTATAGAAATAAATAATTTTAAGAAATTCAATGTTGATAGTTTAACCTTAACAAAGAAGTAAAATAAGTATGGATGCGAAAATAAATATCTTAAAGGTTATAGTCATGTAAAATATAAAATTAACACATAAGTAAATTCTAGAACACATATATGTTGGCATACAAGTGATATGAGATGAACCAGTCAAACCTGCATATGAATGTACTTATAAAATAAGGATAAGTATAAGCTTATAAAAGAAGACAATGTTAATAAATGCTAGCCCAAAAGATATCACTTCAGCCTCCATACATATATACATAAAAATCTTGCCTGGACAAAAACTGAAGAGAGAAAAAATATCTCTGTCCAAGTTTGTACCAGTAAACAAGCCCTGTACACTTTGTTTCTATATATATCATCTTCTTTATCCATTCGTTCATGAGCTTTGTAAACCAGAGAATAATCTCACAACTGAAGTTAGAGACTCAACACATCTTTCTTTCAACCTGTGAATTTACCCTTAAAACAAATCCACAAAACTTTCAAAAATTGTAAGACAAATTCAAAGAATTCAAGCAAAGCAACTCCCTGTAATCAGTCTCTGAGATTTCTTCTTCAAGATTCAGATTTTCAAGGATTAGCCACCTCAAAATAGAAACAAAGAGATTCAAAGCTCGAGTTCAGTTTTTTCCAGTTTCAAACACAGATTGCAAAAGCATTGTTCTCCTCAAACCTGTGAGTAAACACCTTACTTAAACTTAAGTATGATTAGATCAGTGCTCATGATTCATGGATGATATGCTGTTTTACATGTGTATTTTAGATAAGTAGCTCTGAGTGAGCTATATGTGTTGGGTCTGTGTGTATTGAGCATGAATTTCTCTTCTCTGTTTAGTTACAGGGTCGATGAAAAAAAAATATGTTAATCTAGTAACTGATGGACTTAGAGTTTAAAACAAAATAAATTTGTATAATCATCATTTAAGTTTACAATTATGTTTTAAATATTTTTAGATTGTAAAATACTGTAAACCAAATAAATACAGTAAGATTTCGAAAGGAAGTGATAAAATCAACTTCTTTGTTTTGTGGATTCAGGCTTGTAGTTCGAATAAACTCTGGAAAACTCGATTTTTAAAAACTAAAATCACGAGTTTTAGATTAGTTTTGGGTTTGAAATTCGGGTTTGTTTAGTTTTTGGGTTTCGAGTAAATCCTGGTGTCTGGTGGAACTCTAGAGGTCAGAATTCTGGTTGGAGCTAGATTGGCGAACGACGAAGCAAAGAAAAATGGTGGAGGTGGTTCATGATCGCTGTGGCAATGAAGTTTGTTCGATTTGGGTTTAAAACCCTAGTTTTTAATTGGGTTGAGTTTTGTCTCAGTTCGACTTCCTCAATGGATCGAGTGAAGCGAGACTTTGGATGATGAAAGCTGGTGGGTTGTCGAAGATATGGCCAAAGTCGTAGAGGGTCTGGTGATCGGAGTTGGTGGCGTCAGTGTAGTTTTCTATGATCGGAAAGTTGGTTCAAGGGCTTAACCAGTTCGATTTCGAGTGGGTTGTATTTTTCAAGGTTTCGAGTTGACAGGGGGAATGTCGGTGGAGTTGCCGATGGGATGAAGGTCGTGACGTCGGCCGAAGATGGCCGGAGCGTTCGTACATGTGCACGTATGCGTGCACAGATCTGCTAGTTCGAATAGGCTTGGAAGGAGTAATACCGGGAGAAGAATAAGGGAAGGAAATTAAAGAGAGTGGGCCGGAGATAAAGATAGTGGGAGATAGCGGGCCGGGCTTATTTGGAAGTAAGGGATATTATAGAAGAGAAGTCGGGTCTGAAGTCTTTTGGGCCTGCTTGTTTTAAGTTAAAGATAATGAAATAAGCAAGTTCAAAGTAAAAGTATTTTTCAAGAGTTCAAACAAGTTTTCGAATTAAGGTATGGTTCAAGTTTATAAACAAGTTTAAAATTTTAAATTATAAAGCCTAATGTTTTTGAAAAGAAATGTTTTGGGTTTGAATAATTATTAGATTTAACTTGAATCTCTAAGTGATTTCAAGTGTAATTCAATGATGTAATTGATTCGAATTGCAAAGGCTAATAAAGTTGTATTATTAGTTAAGGACTAATTACTTAATGTAATTAAAGAGGATGATAAAGATGATGATTTATCTTAAAAGTAATTAAGATTTGATAATCAAATGAAGTAACTAAAATATGATTGACTAAATGATTAATTAATTAATAATTAAGGATTAAGAGGTTAATTAGTTTGTAATTGAGAATTATTAATTAGATAATTTGAGAGAATTAATTAATAATTAGTGGTTAATTAATTTAGTAATTAATTAATAAATTAGTGATTAATTAATTAAGTAATTAAGTTGTAATTAGTGACTAATTAATTACTTAATGGAAGTAATCAAGGTTTAATTACTTAAGTTTAATTAATTAAGGAAACTAATCATGGATTAGTTAACTAATGAATACGATTAACTCAGGGCTGATCGATCAATGAAGTGATTATAAGACAATTAAATTGAGTAATTAATTAAGGATCAATATAATTAATATGGAAGGGTAAAGGGATATTAATTTGTTAATTACTTGTTGTAATTAAAGGATGATTAATTTAGATGGATAATTAAAGGATAATTAATTAATTGATTTGTAATTAATTAATGATCAAGTAGAGGTAATCCAAGTGATTAAATATTAGTAATTAGTTTAATCAGAGATAAATTAAATTAATTTTGGAAGTGATCAATCTTGCTTATGAATAATTGAATGATGTTAAATGCTTTGAATTGATTGATATTTCTGATATGAAATGTTTTGGTGATATGATATGTTTGGATGGACATTGATAATGTGGTCATTTTGTGATGATGAATTGCTGTGTAAAAGTGACATCCGGTATTTAAAGATAAGTTGTATTCACTTGAAAACTTGGGATAAGATGACATTTGGTTCAAAGAGACCGGAGTCGAGTATTAGTTAATACTCGAAACCACTTTGATTCTTTATAAACTGATACGTGAATCAATAGGGTGTAATAGAATGATTTAAATGAATCGGACCATGTAATCTAAGTCCTAGCACTTAATTGCTTTGTGAAATAAGTGATGTCTATAGTACCTTATGAAGTTGTAAATTGTTATACGTACCCCGGGTTTTTATGAGTATATACTTTTGTATTCTATGTTAGATGGGTTTACTCACGCTGGTTTCTAGCCTGACCCGGGTGTTACTTTGATGTAATGCTCGGGTCAGACCGAGTATTACAGATTTTCAGGTAGGTACGTTCTGGAGCTCAGGAGGCGAGCTGGATGGAAATATCGTATAAAGTTTTCCGCTGTATATATTGTGTATCTGAGACATGATTTGTATATATATCCAGTATCTGTATATATGTGTAACTTTGATGTATATTAAATGTAACAGGCAAATATAATATTCTTTTGTAAACTATTATTATTTATTATTATATTTTATCCGCTGCGAATGTGAGGTGTTTGGTGTTTATGTCCTTCTTCTTCTATTTCTTTCTTCTTTTTTCATAACTATCTGAAATTTTCGGATTTGAAAATTTTGGGTCGTTACAGAGTCCCTGGCTCTGAACACAATATCATCATTAAAAGTTTTATGCTGCTTCAAAGGTGCAGCATCTTCTAGCACAAAAACATTCTCTTCTGTTGGTGCATACTTCAAGGCACGAGCATATCTTTCCATCTCGCCCCAGCTTCTGCCTTATGGGTGAGGACCTCCCGTAATCACATTAATAACGGGCCTTTCTAATTCATGCGCAGTAGTCCTCTCACCCGAGCCATACGGATGAGTAGGAAGTTGCTGACCCTTAGTAGATGAAGTTGGGTCATTCCTATTCCTCTTCGCAAATTGCTGCAACTCGTTCTCTCTCAGCAATTCTTCAATCAAGCTTTTCAGATGGCGACATTCGTTGGTACCATGACCGGGTTGATTATGAAACCGACAAAATCTCCTACTTTGAAGAGCCTTTTTCCCAACTCTCATCTCAGGTGGTTTAGAATATTCCACCGCATCTTTGGTAGCAAAAAAGATACTCTCCGGGGTGTCGGTTAAAGGAGTGAAATCTGAAGGTTTTAAGAAGCGTGGTTTCTTCACATCCTTCTGTTTCTTCCCGCCATTATTCTCCCTTTTCTGACTCCTGGACTCTTTTTTGGTAGGAGCAGCAGTGTTATTCTTGACCTCTGTCAATGCCACTTTAGCCAGTGCTTGAAGGCTTTCCAAACACATGAATTCATCAGCTTTCTTATAGAATTTCTCAAGCGAATTCGATTCTTTCATCTTCAGCCACTTCCCAAATTCGCTTGACTTGTCGATTGCCCTCATCAAGTATGTCAAGACCATCTGTGGCTCTGCATTGTCCACTTCAGCCAAAGATATGTTGAAGCGGTTCAAGAAGGATCTAATAGATTCCCCGGGATTCTGTTCCAGGCTTGACAGTGACATAATATCCTTTGCCTTTGAAGCATACAACCTGAATTGCTTTTTAAACTTCCGAGTCAAATCGGCAATTGGTCTATGGATCGGACCGGAAGCTTTGTGAACCAAAGTAGAGCCGCTCCTTCCAAATATACCGGAAAGTACCGGCATTTGATCTCATCAGATGCCCTAACACCAGTCATGTGCCAATCATACTTATACAGGAATTGATTAGGGTCGCTTGTTCCCTTATAAGCCGGGATGGTAGGAGGAACAAACTTCCTGGGAAATTCAGCTTTCAAAATCTTTTCAGTGAACGGAGTTTTGCTCGGAGCGAATCCCCATTCTTTTTCATCTTCATCTCTCTACATGCTCTCTTTCATGATTTGTCGCACCATGCCCGAAAGGTATTCCTCATCATTTAAAGGCTCTGCAGGACAGACTTCAGCCATTTTCTCAGAAGTTTGTTTGGACAAACGTTCGCGGAGAGTTGGCTGCGGTCTCGATCCTCCAGCTTGGGAAGGTGTTTCTCTGGCAGGGCTAGCTGCTCTTTGAGGAATATTCCTCTCTTCAGGATTATGAACATCATTTGCAAGGTTCTCTTCATTATTCACCGGTTGATGGTTAGCTCCGAGCAAAGCATTTAACCTATCAAGCATTAAAGCATTCCGAGTTTCCATCTGCTGGTATAACCCAGATACTGCAGCATCTAACTCCGCTTGTGTAATTCCAGCACTTGGTGCTGCTTGACTTGATGAAGGAGAAGTGGCAATATTCTCATGTACATCACTGAGACTGGTAGATTCGCGCTTTCTTCCAGGAGCCATTATCTCTGATAGACTTTTAGTTTTGAGAGAGGTTTTTTCCACAAACTTTTGCGAAGCAATGACGAAAGTAGCCTGAGTTGGGTTCTCAGTGAAAGCACCAAAAATGTTAACGCTTGAAATTGAACGCTAACACCCCGGTGTAAGTAAAGATTAAGTGAAAGCACCACCCGTCAATACGGGAATTAGAAGTAAGTAGAAAAGTCACCGAAAAAGCAGTAAAAAGACAACAGTTTTATAGTGGTTCGGCTTCAAGTTAAGCCTACATCCACTTTAATCTTCTTTATTACTGAATCAGTTACAACTTTACAACGATCTTCGATTACAACACTGTTAGGACAAATAGCTAGAACTCCGATGTAGAAGAACTCTTTGAATCCATGTCGAATGTGTCAGATTTCCTCTTGAAGCTCGTCGAGATGTCTTTCGTGTTTGAAGTGTCGAGTGAGTCGAGAATTCAGCAGAGTAACGGTGTTCCAGAAATGATCCCAAAACGATCCCTTTCCAGTTGGAGTAGGCGGGGTATTTATAGAGAGTTTTCTGAATTAGGTCGCAGGTCGCGAGCGACCTTAGATAGGTCGTAGGTCGTGAGCGACCTAGTGGGAGCGGTTTACGGCTTAACTATGGTGTACTTGATCACTTCGAACAATCTAGCAAGTCATAGGTCGTGACCGACCTAGGGAGGAAGCGGCATAGGGAGTTACTTCGGTATTGTTTAGGTCGTTAGCGACTTAGGGGAGGATGGTTGGCGACTTAGGGTTGGAAGCGGCCTATAAGCAAACAACTTCATTCTGTGATAACTTGCTAGGTCGCTGGGTCTTTTAGGTCACTAGGTCACTTTAGTTACTAGGTTGCTAGGTCTCTTTAGTCCATAGGTCGTTAGGTCATAGATCTCTTGTACCTTTAGCCCGTTAAGTCACGAAGCCTCTTTGTTGTGACATGTTGTTACCCTGTGTTGATGGTTAGGTCATTGATAAGCTTAGGTCGCTAGGTTGCGATATCTTTAGGTCTCTAGGTCGTTGGGGGTCTTTCGGTCGTTAGTTCGTTCATACTTTAATTCTTTCAGGTCGCTTATTTCCTTAGGTCGCTGAGCCGTGGAATGGAGGAGTTAACACATACATTCTATCAAAGTCTACATATCGAACAAGGTGCGTCGCAGAACCTTGAGACACTTACCTATATGAGTATAGAAATTAGGTCATTTTCTATGGAAGTAAGACCGCTTTCTAAAGCAGATACATGAATTCCAGATTAAAAATATACATCCATTAATGTACTAGGAATATAGAACACTCTAATTATGAAGATCAATATGCATGACCGTTCTGGTTTTATCATAGGGTACTTGGTTCAAGACAAATTCACTAATGACCTTGATAGGACTTTAAAGGGTTTACACTCAGTGAAGGTGCAAATCCAAAAAATACCTCTCATTTAGGTATTGGTTTCCATGATGATGCAAACTCTTGATCATTGAACTACGTTGACTTGATCCCACTTGGGTATATAGGCAGTTACCTAAGTAACACAATTATTCCTTAATTTTATTTTAAAAATGGGGGAAAATGATGTAAGTTTTCAAATTAGGGTTGATTTGGGCATTGTTTTATAAGAAGAAAAATGAAGAAGGAAGAAACTATAGTCACACATCATAAAATAAACAAAGATAACTTTGTTTATATAGTGGTTTCTTAAGAGATGGTCGAGCCCTTTGGGCACCCAAATGTTTTCTCTTGGGTTCAAGAGGGAGACCATACGTCTGGACACATGCACGCATGCCACCGCCATTGGATTGACCAGTTGGGACATGTTGAGATTGAGTTTGGATCCAAATTATATTTTTTGATAGATTTTTTGATAGGCTTTTTAATCTATATGCAAACCCAGAAGTTCAAATTCGAACTGTTAGACGGGCAAAAAAACCAAAAGGCATGGATTTTTGAAAATTGGAGGGAGATGTGACTTGTTGTAAATCAACAGATACAGTTATGAAATCAACCCGAAAATACGGCGGCGTAGCCAATGGAAACGACCATTGGAACTGTCTGCTGATGAATGGATGCACCTCTTCATTGCCTATACAAAAAGGTGGCACAAATTTATTTCTCCAAAATGTTTTTTTCTTCTTCTTGTTTATTTCTACACTCCACTTACTGCATCATCAGACTTTGAGAATATAGAGTGTTCTTAGCCAAATTAAGGATGTACAATCCTTGAATTCGGTACACTATTAAAAGGCTTCATTGAATCCTAAAAGCCAATAATTTATGAGTCTGTTTGTACTTGGTGGACTGAATTATTGTCTGAAATAATCTACAATGTAGATCCTTGAAATCAAAAGTACACTAACTACTTCATGATCATGCTCGAACCACCAAATATTTATATCAATATATTCTTTGTTGCAAATGATGTCTGATTGCTTCTGTGAGCACTCCACATCATTTATTCAGGACAGAAACCAATAGATAATGAATTTTTTTATTATTTGGAAAAAGGAAAAAAGTGGACGATGATGATATTACTTATCTCATTTTAGAGCTTTAATCTAAGTTTTTGTCTTGGTTTCATATGGGATTAATCTGCAATTAATAGAAATAAGTCATACATTTTGGATATTAAGTTCAAAATTCATACGAAAAGCACTAAAAGATGTGGGCAACTTATATAGCGAGAGATTAAATTCTTTTATATTTTAGAAACTTTTGTACTCTACTTACTTATATTTTTAACAAAGCACATCATTACTTAATAAATAAACGTAAGAAAATAATGTTTTACATTAATCGTAGCCTGTTATAGTAGAATTAAAAATTGTAGCTTGAAATAAGTTAATATTGTAGGACATGAATGTTCACGTTACTTATAATTCAAAAAATGATATCATTCATGAAATATAATGAGACAATATTATAATATACAATAGATTTAATAGTTTTGTAGTTAAATTTCATGACGCTTATTATTAAAAATTCATGAGGATTCCTCAAAGTAGAAGTTTTGTTTAAAAGGAGTTATTCGTCAAAATGGAAAGTAGAGTATAGTTGAAAAAAGGTAAAAGCAATAAATGTAGGGGGAAAAAATAAAATAGCCAACAATGTCATGTTGCCTAATTAACCAATATCCTAAACAATAAAATCGATAGCATGGCTACTTCAACGAACCGCCAGATTGCAAGACAGAGGAATTCAATGTAATATCAAAAAAGAATACCGAAAGTACGAATATAAATCCTAAATTGCATATTGTCGACTCCAGATCATACGCAGATCATCATAACAATCTGTTATGTATTAATTTTTTAGATTTATTTATCATTTCTAATAAATTAAAATAGACTTATATGATAGTGTACTTAATATCAAATTTCAATACGAAGAGCAGCATAATGAGCCTACATCTTAGCAACTATATTGCAGGACACACAAGATTGAGTCGTTGGATGAGTCAGTCGTTAATAGCTAGATAGATGATGCTTCCATGGAGTTTGCGGTATGTAATCCATAAAACTTCATTTACATAATATTTACATATATATATGCACTAGTACGAATGGCACGTGCGCTGCACGTGCATAGAGAAAATATAAATTGTTCTTTTTTAGAGAAAAAATAGTTACGGTCTTGGATAGAATGCGAAATAATGATCTTGTAATTGTTAAGAGTTTATTTCATATTGTAAATTAAAAAAAATTAATTGCATGATATCTATAAATTTTCTAATCGCTTCCTTTGATTCAAACATTAGTTCTAAAGAAATGCACTAAAATGCTATGGGAAAACCTTATAAACAATATAAAAGCTGTATAATGAACCAGTAAAAAAATATGTATTACATGGAGCATGGAGATGCATAATATGGACTATTGACCAATTATTTCTTGTTATATGTAGTATTACATCTACTCACAATAATGTAAGGTCATATATAATTAATTATACTATCCTACTTTCTTCAACTAAATCATTAATTCAATAACCGACATGTTCCATTTGCAGCATAATGTAAAATCTATATTTTTTGTCTACACGTCAAGAGAAGTGGGAGAATTTTCTTGTTATGTGAGCAAATGAGCATATGACCCAAGATAAATTTATTCAATGGTTGAAAGAAGCTTGTAGTAATACGTATAATTATAAGAAGTATAATGAAACTTGCAATGATATTTAAAATTATAATTTTGCACTTAAGATTAATCAATTTTTAGCAGTGGTATGCGGTAGGAAACCGATAGAAACAATATTATCAAAATCGTTGCGAAAATAAAATGCATCTTCCCAATCACATGTTCACTTTCAACTTCCATCCGTAATACAACTTTATGCTTCCTTTCCTGAGACCTGAATTCTTTTATTTTTACCAGCAAGTATAATCAGCTAAACACATATGACATATCAACAATAGTGAAGGCAGGGCCAGGTTCAGTTTAGCAACTCATAGTATGTACATTCCAACAAATAATAAATGAACTCAACATTGTTTATCATTATTTAGCTTACATCATTGTGAGTGGAATATATAAATAAGAAATACCGCATGTTTACCTGCTTAGTGAAACAAAATCAGTATCCTTGTTGTTAGAAACTTGAAATTTTTGTCATTCGAAATATCCATCTGATGCGACATCTTCCTTTTAAATTTTTGGTCATCCACCCTAATTGAAACAAAAAAAATCACATTTACAAGTCATGTTTTCAAAATAATCTATATTATTATCAATTAACCCATGCCAATCATTCTGTACTGACTATATACCATCCAAGAAAATAACCTTTCTCTAGAACTATATACCATCCAAGAGAATTGACATCCTCATATAATGAGCTCTTTTGGAATATTCAGCGGCAAAGGAAACCCTCCAACGTCCACTAATGAAACAACAATTTCATTACAAATGAATTATTCAATAAACATCTTAACAACATGATATGAAATCTAATATAAAAAAATTCATTATACCATTTGAAAATCATGCTCATTTACTAATTTGAAGACCAACATTTCGAATAATTTGCAAACATAATTACTATTATATGTTGTTCCACTTTTACACAAACAACTTTTGTAATCAACATCAACATCTTTTGTTTTTGGAATATCATTAGTGTAATACATTACAATATAGATTAAAAGATATTAAGTAACATTTGTAAATTTTTTTAAAGATCTGTATATAGTGGTGTAAGTTATGTAAACATTTGTCTCATTGAAATTACGTAATGTAGTTTGAAAAGAATAAAATGCAAAAAATATGATACATGTGAAATAATATGTATGTATATATCTTCTCTCCTACCTCCCTTGCACGGATCTGGTAAAGAATTTCAAATTTAGAAATGAACAATTCAGTTCAAAAGTTAAACAAAAAATAATTTGGGGAGAGAGCAACACCTACCTGCGTTTATGAAGGTTAGAGTTCTGTTGGATTAAAATATGTGCACCATGGAGGAAAGGATTTCTTATAAATATGAAAGTAGGACGAAGGGTATTATAGGTATTTCAAAAAGACACTGAGTACATCAATGGAATGAATTCTCTTTATTAGTAGTAGAGATGTATAAAATTCTAATGAATACATAAAATGTAAAATAGGAGAAATACGAGGCTAGGATTAAGGAGTTTTAAAGTCAAGGTTTGGAATTATAAAAAAAGAGGACAAAGATGTATTCGCACACTCACTAGAGTTGCTGTAAAAAAGACCGATCATAAGCTCAACTACAGAAATATTCCTAGGGTACATAATAGCTTATACATTCATTATATACGTATGATATTAAGTATATATGTATAAAAAATCATATACATATGTACATATAGTATACTATATGTATGTATACATTTGTTTTAAATCCCAAGAACCACATGTGTGTGTATCTGTGTGTGTGTTTTATACGAATGCTTGGTATTATTTAACTTAATCCTCATTTTGTAGTAAATGTTAAAAATCGTCATTTTAAAATTAAATTGAGTTTGAGTTGAAATATATAAGTTAAATAACACAACCACAACAACATCTTGCAATCATAACCCTACGATGTTAAAGTAATCGTCAATTACCTTCAAGTTAACTCTTGTCAATGCGTCGGGTCACACCAAATTCAAAATGGAAGGAAAATCATGCCACATTAAATACTACACCGCATTGGCCTATTTATAAATGCTTCATTTCCATTTTCGCTACCGCACTAATCTTAAAAAATTAAATTAATGGCTCCTAAATATTTAATTAAGTTAAACTATAAATTTTGTTTCAATATATTAAACTAAAGTTTATTTGGGTTAAAATATAATCATTTTTAAATCACACAATAAATCAAATAAATATATAAGTTAAATCACTCAATAAATTAAACAATGTTATAAAATAAAGAAAGCAGAAGCCACTAGAGAGAGAATAATTTTATTCATTCGTAGATTAGTAACACATTTTCATTACATTAGCACCTTTATATAAAGGCCTAGGAGCTTGGAATATAACTAATCCCACGATGTAGGACTAAATACAAAATGGTATATAGCATATTCACAATTTATATTTTAACACTCCCCCTTGAATATGCGTCTTCAAAATCTTGAATTCTCTAATAACTTGAAATTGTCTCTTTTGTAATGTGTATGATGATTGCTCCCCCTCATTGTTATCTTGCTTGCACTTATTCGTTCAGTCGATCTAGATATTGTCCGTTGCCTCCTTAAAAAAAACCTCTATTAGGAAAACCTAATGGAAAAACCTTGAACGAGGAAAAGAGTGCAACTTGAGATCATAGATATCATACAATGATATTCCTTCTAAGAGTTTGATACTTCAGGATCAATATAATGCCTTGTTAAAATCCTTCCTAAGTAAAATCCAATGGAAAAAATTCTTAGTGAAGGAAAAAACACAACGACATATCTTATTTTCTTATTTCTTCAAATGAAGTTTGATACTTCTGGGTCAAACTAATGCCTCGTTAAAACCTTACTAAGAAAAACCCCGTGGGAAAAATCTTAGTGAAGGGAAAACTGTACAATATAGTATGAGATATTTCAATAATTTACAGAATCAAATAGAGTTTGATACTTCTGGATCAATATAATACTTCATTATAAAACCTTACAAAGGAAAACCCGATGGGAAAAACCTTAGTCAAGGATAAAAAATACAGTTTAACTTTAATAACATATTTGAGATGTTATTTCTTGAAAATACGTTTGATTCTTCTAGATTAAGACAATGCCTTGTTAAAAGCTTGGTAAGAAAAACCCAGTGGGAAAAATCTTAAATAAGGAAAAAGAGTACATTGTAACTTATTTTCAAATGTTACTGGGAGTTGATACTTCTAGATCAAGATAATGCCTTTGTTTTATCCTACTGGGACATACTATTATCATTTTTAATGGCATATTCTAAGCATTGAGATTGTAATTAAATGTCAGCATCCAATAACCATGATAAAAAGTTATCTCCTAATAAGTTCAAAGTTTTAAATTCAAGTTGGCTATGTTTATCATATTACCTTCAATCAGTGGAAATAAAAATGCATAAGCATCAAAATATTGTTCATGGGTATATAATTAATACATTTCATAAAATAAGAACTCATATCTGATAGTAGTTACAACAAAAGAATAAAAACATTACTACATAATAGTAAAAGATAGCCAAATATAATCTATAAAAGCGACTATAATTTCTTGTTTAAATCCTTTTGATAGCTCTAGATCCAATCTCATTAATTGCATTAATTAATTTCTTCGAAAATGCAAAACTACCCTTGAAAATATGGAAAGACCTTTAGATGGATTGATGGGTGGAGAAATGATGAATTATAATAAAAAATTATGCTGAGTTTATCATGTTTATTTTTATAATAAAAGCAAATTTAAGAATATGAATAGGTAGTATTAAATACCATTTATTAATTCATAACAACTGCAATAGTGAGAAACAAAAATATATACCATGTATATATGTTATGATCCTTGTCTACAATAAGAGATATAAAAGAAGAATAAATGTATGAAGCATTCAAATGCATCTTTGTTTTACCATTCTCATTAATCAATAAATTTTATTTATTGATTTATTAATTGCTACTGATTAATATATGAATTAATATATGAGTTAATCTATGCGGAAATTTGTACATCACATAGTGTATGAATAATATCATGAAAAACAAAATAGTTTGACTTGGCAACTAAAAAGTATGTTGTATGAGTTATAGCTATTCATAACAATCGATAAGTATAATTTTGTGACATGACAATAATATGTAAAAATTAAGCATATAATATAGTAGACATTGGAATACCTCTTTGCTGAAAGAGGAAAGATGAATGAGTTTTATATATAATATAACATAATTAATGTGTGTATAAATATTAACATTCATTTTATGAAGAATCCAAAATACTTACTTGATGAGCCAAAGGAAAGAAACTTGATCAATTATATTTTACCTTTTGAAAGACATGATTGGATGCATGGAAGAAGGCAAAAAATTAGGAAATAAACTTCCTATTAGAATACTTTGTTTTCTATTAAAAAGAAAGAGAGTAGGCGAGTAGATATATTTCTATGTATTTATTTGGTTTAGTAAAAGCACCAAATATATCAAAAAATCTCTTCTGGAGATTTATTATTATTATTATTATTACCACTTCTGGAGTGAACAAATTTCTATACATTTATTTGGTTTAGTAGTTAATACTATTGGCAAATATTTTTAGAACTTCAGGTTCCAATTTTATTTTAAAGTAAAGTCACTGTTTAGTACTTTAGATCCTAAATGGTACAACTTGATTTTCATTATCAAACTTCAGGTTTGATTGCAAACATGGTTAGAATTTACCATATTCGAATTAGCTTTTCTAATAATTCAACGCTTCACATCTCAAATTTATAGAGTTTTGATATATAATCCCCTTTTTTAGGAATATACACTTATATGCATAAATTTTATGTGAGAACTTCAGGTCTTCAATATTAAATAAACACAATGAAACAAGAGGACTCTTCATAATTGTATTCGAACATGAGAATCATAATACTATTTCTCTTTAAGGAAATAGTATTTACCACATTTGTAATGTTATTCCAGCGTATTGTTTTTATGTTATGTCTTCTGGACGTATCAACATCTTCTTCTGGAATTTCTTGCTTATTTTCTTCAAGGCTTTATTTCAGCTTATGAAAGCTTTAATTTTCATCATCGCACAAATGAACTTCAAGTTCCTATTCTTTCATATAAACTTAATACGATCTTCTAGATACGTATTATCCTTCTATTTGTTTCTCTAAGAAACAATAAAATATTTCTTCTGGAAATATAAATAATGTAGCAAAATCATTTCTTTAGTCCTCATTCAAACTGAAATCCAAACAAAAAAGTTTCAAAATGAAAACCCTTCTTTTTACCAAACAATGGAGTGAGATTTAAAAGTTTAGATCTACGATAAAATGAGATCTAAAATGGTAATATTAATAGAGCAAGATCTATAAGATAATATATATATATAATGAAATCTAGAAAATTGGATATGATAGATAAGATCTAAAAAGAATACTAATAGAATAAGGTCTGAAATTACATTTTAGTCTAAGAAACAATTTTAGTTTCGAATCAAATTCAAAATTATCACAAAAAAATGGATATACATTAATAAAAATTAATAAGAGATCTGATGATTAAAATATAAAGATCTAAAAAATATATCATTTGGACATGATATTGAAATCTACAAGTGATTTGAAAAATTAGAAGAAAAAAAAATAAGATCTGCAACAAAACGAGATCTAAAATACAGGGACAAAAAATAAGATGTACAAATAGAATCAGATCGAAATAATTAGATCAATGATACAATGAGATCTAAAAGAAATAAAATTAATAGAATGAGATCTGAAAATTTTGATTAATCAGATCAGAAATAGCTTACCGCTTTGAAGATTTATAATCAGATCTGAAAATTTTCTTTTATTTAGAGATCGTGCTGATAACGTGTTATAAAATAAAGAAAGCAAAAGCCACTAGAGAGAAAACAATTTTATTCCTTCAGAGATTAGTAATACATTTTCATTACATTAGCATCTTTATATAAAGGGCTAGGAGCTTTGGATAGAACAAATCCGACGACGTGGGACTAAATACAAAACAGTATATAGCGTATTCACAATTTATATTATAACAAACAAATATATATATATATAATTGAGTTAAATTATAAATTTTGTTTCAATAAATTAAGCAAGAGTATGTTTGCATAAGTTAAATCGCTCAATAAATTATATACATACATACATACATACATACATACATATATATATATATATGATTAAGTGAAATTTTAAATTTTGTTTCAAAATATTATACAAGAGTTATTCGAGTTAAATATATATTTTCTAGATCATCCAATAAATTAAACAAATATATAAGTTAAATCACTCAACTAATTGAACAAATATATGACTAACACAAATTAAAAAAATTATTTCAATAAATATAATAGTTGAAATAAAAAATTACTTGTTACTGATAAATAAATTTGGTTAAATATAGAGATCATCATTAGATAGAGCTGCAGCATTTAGCACTGGTGTATAGGAAGAAAACCGAGATTGAAGTCGCACATCGGTAAGCTAAGGAAGAAGCTGAATTGCTTATGGATGCATTTTTATGACGTTTTCTAAACGAGGACATTTCTGCTAGTGGTGGTAATGGTGATGGAGACGAAGATGGTGGGCAGGGTTCGAGCGAGTGGACAATATTTCTGTTGGTATTTTTGTATATTTGGTTTGTATTGTGATGGTATTATTTTGATGCATGGTTTGTATTGTGAGGGTGATGGAGTACAATTCGTTTGGTTTAGTTTGTATTGTGATTGTGATAGTGTTTGTGTTGGTATTATTTGGATATTTGGTTTGTATTGTGATATTGACGGTGATGGCAATGTTTGGTTAGGATGTTTATTTAGATATTTGTGTTGATGGTATTTAGTCATGAAAAACCCTATAATTAAACAACTTTTTTGAGAGAAATGTGTGATCCTCTAATGTAGAGGATATCACACATGTATGTATATATATATAAATATGTGTGTGTGTGTGTGTATAAAACCGAAAACAAAGGAGCTGCCAACATGCCTGGAAGGTGGCAAATCATGATACGGAAAAATATGAGAAATCATACTTAGGTAACTTCTTGAATGAGCTCCTGCAAGGCCATCGCCCATTACACCTCAATATCGAACTTTGGCAAGGCCACCATCCAATATTATAGTGTTAGAAGTACCCAGAATAATCCAAGGTGCAGACAAGTGCACAGATTAGATCAACAAGCAGCACCACTAGAGAATGAACGCACAACTGCTAATGAGGATGATCCAGATCTAAAATATGTAGTCTCTCTAAACAGCTATCCTGCGACTTGCAATCCTGCAATCCTGGCTACAGCACCCTGGAACCTAGCAAAAAGCATTATAGCACCTTTCTTAGCTTAAACGTGTGCCTGAAGATGGAACTAAACAAAGATATAAGAATAACACACATTATATGTCTATAAAATAAAATTTATATACATATATGCATGTTGAATAAATAAAGTAATAAAACAAAAGTTAAAATGATAAGACAAAAAATAACTATACTAAGAGATAGACTAAAAAGGTTCAAAACACAAAATGCAACGCCTTAACTTATTCTAAAGTAATGAAATTGAGATCACAAAATCAAAAAAACAAAACAAATTAAAAAAATATGTATTTAAATACAAGAAAATAAAGATCAAAAAAATATTAATATTATGCTCCATTAATCGAAAGAACGTTACGATAATAAAAAAAACTACATTCGAATTATAATAAATGTTCATGTTGAAATTACTAAAGTTAAAAATATTGTTTTTATGTTTAAATAACTCGATGTTAATTCAAACTTTAATAAGATATTATTTAAAATGATTATTTTTAGCCAATCTATATTTTGGAGTTTAGATCCAATTGAAACAAAATGATGCTATTGTGAAAACCAATCTAGCAATATAACTATTGTTATTATTAAAAAATCTCTAGTTTCTTTCAAACCAAATATACCAACATACTATAATGAATAAAGTATCTAGTAAAAATCTATTTTCTTTTTTTAGATTAAATCTTAAGTTATTCCAGTAAAAGTCACAATCAGTGATTTTAGTTGTAAGAATAAAGTTAAAATTTTTAAGAATATTATTAATTATGTAGCAAGTATCCATAGAAACGTAATACATATTATTAGTA
Source organism: Allium cepa (assembly GCA_030765085.1). Taxonomy (NCBI): domain Eukaryota; kingdom Viridiplantae; phylum Streptophyta; class Magnoliopsida; order Asparagales; family Amaryllidaceae; genus Allium; species Allium cepa. The sequence goes on from CM060942.1 coordinate 116,465,533, forward strand.
TCATCGAAATACAATTCACAAAAAGAACATTTATTATCAATTTGCAGGTTCTTTCTTTTTAAAAGTTCAGTAGTGTTTAGCACCTTATGCATGATTAACCACATATGAATCTTAACTTTTGATGGCGCCTTAGCTTTTCTAATAAGATTAAAAGTGCTATTAGTAACGCTCAAAAAATTAAGAAATTTATACAAAGAATTTGAAGAGAATTTCTTACTTCTGCCCCATTCCCAGATAATAATATCATTTTCGTTGTCAATGTTATATAAATTCAATCTTGCACATAATAAAGAAAATTGTCTAAGAGTTGTACCTTCTAAGATTCTATTAAAACTAAAGTTCCAAAAGGGATCATTATCTGGAGAAAAAACATCGTTAATTAAAGCATTTTAAAAGTTAAAAATATCAAAAAGCTCATTAAACTCAACCTTAAGAGGAATAATAGATAACCAATAATCATGCTAGAAAGTTGTATTATGTATTGAATGAACAATCATATTAGTACCAAGGTTATAAATCACGTGACATTTTAAAATTGATTTTTAAAAATTAGATAGTTCATTGTTAATTGAAGGCATAAATTGGTATAAATTATTACTACCATTACAATAATATTTAGATATAGTTTCTTTCCAAACTAAATTATCATTTATATCCATAAATTTCCATAGCCACTTCCCTAATAAAGATAAATTCATGTTACATAAATTAATAACACCTAGTCCTCCTTCCTTGTTCGATTTACAAATTGTTTCCTAATTAACTAAGCATTTTAGACTACTGTTATCCAATCTGGGAAAAGGTGCATAGACATCCAGTAAATCGGAAGCGTAATAATTCAGAATTAATAAGAACTAATCTACCCGCTTGTGACAACCCGAAATTTTCGAGCAATATCGATTTAATAATCTGCATTAAAAATTAAATTGATTTGATATATCTTTGTTAATTAAATCTGAATTGATACTTTTCTTTTAATAAATATCTAATTGGTAAATTCTATCTGTTACAAATTAATTGATTGTTTTCTATTTATATATGTATATATTTGTATACATTGTAAATAGTTGAGCTTTGTTTTAAAAGTTTAACTAATAAATTATGTTTCAAATTCTAATATACATTCTAGTGAATTAGAAATTATGATTTATTTAATATAAACTTTTCAATGCAAATAAATAAATAAATATGTGATTTTAAATACATAAGATAAATGTTTAAATAGTTTAAAAACTTATTTTAGCTTAAGTTAAAATTTAAATTTATTAATAAAAAGATTTGTTTTGTTTTCTTTTTAGTATAGCTTGATAAAAATATGGATTTAAAATTATATATGAGTTTTAATGTAATTTTTGTCAAATGGCACATTAATAAAATATGCAGTTTATAACAAAAGGATAATTTCTTTTATAAATCATTTCAAATTGATAGATGTGTTGCTTTTAAATAATGTTAATAAATAAATACAAGACTATAAGACAAATTGGGAAAAATATAAAGTAAGTACATTGGCAAAATTTAATAACATAACAACTATAAAATTCATTTAGATTTCAAACAACAAAACATAAAAATAAAACAAAATATACATAAAGCTATAGATTATAAGTTAAAATACTGTATGCAATAAGTTAAATAAGAAGTAAACATATAGGATAAATTCATAGATTATAAAGCTAAATATAGAACTTCACAAAATAATAACAAGACAACAATAAAACTAGAAACAAAGAATCTTCAAGTTGTAAACTGACTAAAGACATCTAGGAACAAATCAAATGTTTGCAGTCCGAAATAAATAAAACGAAATAAAGATAGAAAAAAAATATAAATCATGTGAAGGCTTGCTAGGGAAGACAGTGTAAAGTATTCTTAAACAAGCAAATAAAAGTAATTAATGTAAAATCTTTCTAACACAGTAGACTTCATATCAGCCTCCAACCTAAACAAATATCTCTGTTTTAAAATCTGTACAAACAAGATTTTTATGTTGTATTGTACAAATATTGTCACAATTATATGAAACATAATAATAATATACCCTTTATGTATAAACCTGTCTACATATACCCTGTCTACCATTCTTTGCTATATATCCCTGTTCCTCATTTCAGTTCGTAGAACTCAAAACTAAAAATATGAAATAAAACTATTGCAAACTTAAACAAAATTCAGTTAAACTACCCTCAAGATCAATCAATACTGAGAAGCAAAGAAAAGAGTTTCAGCTTGTATTCAAGCCTGTTCAAAAGGGTCTCTGTTATTCTTTTCTAGAAACTGTGAGTAACTTTTTAAATCAAAACTAAATAAATAGATTTCTGTTGCTTGTAAAGTTCTGTGATGGATGATATTTGTTTATGCATATATAGTGATAACTCAGTGTTATGAATATCTGTAAACATGCATGTCTGGACTGTATATTCGGGCATTGACAACCTCTGTTTCTTTTGTTCCAAGCTTACAGGTGTTGAATCAAAATTCCAAACCAATTTATCTGTTCAATATGAATCATGGGATTTCAAATAAAATAAATCTGTTTACAACATAAATCTATTTTCAAAATTTCTTCCAAGTATTTATGTTTTGAAATTCCCCTGAAAATTAAGAAAATACAGTAGAGATTAAAACATCATGTTAAATCAAATGACGAAATGGGATGAATCAGTTATATAAATCGATTCGTCTCTGGGAAATATGAATTTTAAAAAAAAAATCAAGGTTTTAATAAGGCGTTCAAATTCTGGTAACCTAGTTTTGAGGTGTCGCGGGTTTTTCGTTCGTACGACGTCACCGTGCGATCGAGTGTCAAGTGCTGCTGGGGTTTGGTAGGGGAGTGGTAGATGTAGCGGTGACCAGAACTTCAGGGGTTTCGGTGGACGAGGTGGAGAGGTCAGCAAGGTTTCAGGTATGGTGGTGATGAGGCCAGTGTGTTTTCAGGTTTGGAATGAAGGTCTCGAATTCGAATTCGAGAATTGGGAAACGATCTGATGATCGTACTTGGGTGTTTGGGTGGTTGTTGACGTGAGGGGATCATCAGCGGCGGTTTGAGTTGGTCGGCGACCATGTGCACGTGCATGAAGGAGAGATTGGAGGAACTGGGTTTGTTAGTTTGGTGCTGGGTGAATTTTTGATGGTCTCAAGAAGGGCTCGGGGTATTCAAGTACTTTACTCGAAGCAGTGGGGCATCTGAACTCGAAGCAGCATGATATGGCACGGGTATAGGCTAATTTCCAGGTTTTGTTCTTCTCATATTCATTTTGCGCGCATGGGGGAAAACTCGAAGCAGTTTGTTGTTTTCTCGGTGGAACTTCGTATGTTTACTCGAAGTAAACAAGTGGGGGGCTCGGGTTGTAGTTATTCAGGTTTTTAAACCTGCAACAGTTTATCAGGTTTTTAAATTTTTTGTTTTAAACTAAAATCAAAGTCAAGCCTAGTTCTAACTCAAGTTTAAACAGTGAATTTTAGTTAGTTTTGAAATAGAGTTCAAAATAATTAAGTTTCATAATTTAAATTATTTTAATAACTTAAAAGTGTTTAATAATTAAAGTATTTTCAAACTAGAGTTGAGTTCAAATGAAAATTTAAACTATTAAGGAAAGATAGAAACAAGTTAACTCCAAAATTGAAATCAGGACTTAGATATGAAATTCTAGATTTGGAACTAAAATTAAGTTTTATGATTTAAATTGATTCAAATAAGTTTTAATGCTATTAAATATGTAAGTTTAAAGGGGTTTTGGAAAAAAATTAGTTTTAAAACTTTATTAAGGATAAATTGAGATTTATTTAGAAAGTAATTTAAAATAAATGTTTAAAACATATTGGAAGTGAAAATTTAATCAATAATAAGACAGTTTACTTTAAGTAATGAAGACTCAGAATTTATTTGATTAACCTTTAAGTTAATTAAGTATGAATGACTAATGGTTGATATTATTTAAATTAATAATTATGATTTTAAATGTATTAATCAAAGTTGAATAATGGATTAAGTAATTAATATGTGATTAAGAACCATAGATTAGATTTTTATTTAAATTAATAAATTTTAATGGTTAATCAAACTTATAATTAACAATGATAAATAAAAGAAAATAATCAAATAAGTGTTAATGAAGATCATTAACTAGATTATTTTATAATTAATTAATGTAATTGATTTTTAATAAATTAATTGGATTAATTAATTCAATAATAATCATTGTAATAGTTTAATTGTAATTATTTATTTGGAAGGTAATTAAGAAATTAATTACTTATTGATTGTGTAAATTGATTTAATTTGAGTTAATTAATTTAGTTTAATTAACTGATATTTTGGAAGTAAATTACTTAGTGAAGTAATTGATGAAATCATTGGATGATGGAAAATGGAAGTAATTGGAATATAATTACTTGAAATTAACCAAGGGATTAAGCTTGTTATTGAGAAGTAATTAATTAAGGACAGTTAATTACTGTATGTATTAATCAAGAGGGTTAATATATGTGATTTGAAGATTTGTATTCTTAATATAATTAATAAAATAACAAATGAAAATGTAATTAGAAGTCGTTAATTAATATAATTAATGATTGGGATTAGAGATTGATTTATTTGGGAATAATAAATCAACAAGATAATTAAACGGTAATAAATCTATATAAATGAAATTAATTAATGGATTTATTCAAGGTTAGTCTCTGTAAATAAGTTAAGGAAACTACTGGAATGCAGCAAAAGATATTTAAATCAAGACGATTAATTGGGATATATAAGTAACTGATGTTAAGATTTAAATTAAGTTAATTAATTTTAATTAAATTGAGAAATCACTTGATGATTTGGTATATGTAATTACTTAGTGTAATTAATGGAGTATAATTACTTAGAAAAGTAATTAGATGATAATTACTTGATGAAATTAATGCAAGATAATTTGTAAATGAAGTAATTAGAGAAATTTCTTTTGTAATTAATCAAAGGATTAATTTATGTAATTAATTAATCATGGGATGATTAATAAGTAATGAAGGGTAGTTAATTACTGTTTTGTTATAAATCAAGGGTAATAATAAGTGTGTTTAAAAAAAGATTAACCACATAATATAATTAATTTAAATAAGTAATTTAATATAAATTGGAGATCATTAATTAATATAATTAATGATGTAATTAAGAATTGTTAATTAAGGAATAATTAATAGGGAAGTAATTAAATGTAACTTCTATAAATGATTTAGAATGATTCATTTAGGAAATTAATTAAAGACTAAATTACCTCTTGTAATTAGAGAATGATTAATTAATTTGATTTATAATTAATTAATGGTTGTGAGAGCAGGATTTATGGAATGAGTAATTAATTTAATTTATTTTAAATTAATTAAAGATAGAAGTAGTTAATTTAATTAATTATAGATTGTGATTCATAAATCATTGCTTATGGATGATACTGATATTTCGTTGATTGATTGTGATCTCAGATATGAGATGGATAATATCTATGTGATATGGATGTATGGTTTAAGTATGATAATATTTAATTATCTGTTTGGATGATGATATTAATTATCTGTTTATGATGATAATGTGATTATCTATTATGAGAAGTGAATTATCTATCTGTGTATATTCATGATATTGAATTGACTGTTAAGACTAAATAGACAACTTGGCCTTAAAAGATACGTTTTGGATTTCGATGAGACCGGGATCGGTTTTCCTTATTTGGAACATCCGAAAACCACATCGATTCCAAATTAACGATAGGTCGTGAACCTGAAGTGAAGATGAAGATTCAGAATGCAAGGATTATCGTCGTTAACTCTGAGGGTGATTCCAAAATGAGTGTAACGAGATGATGCCTTCGGTTTCGTTCGAACCCGGAACGAACTTGTATGGATTGAATGCTTTCAACACATCGTCAGGCGGGCGATGAGCATTCTAAGAGATATGTTCTATAAAGGTAACCGTAACCTCAAGCCTCATCAACCGGGAATGGCTAAAACAGGGGAGGTGCAACAAGGTTAGGTGGGTCATGCCCAAGCAGGACAAGATTTTCCCCTGTCTAGATGTCCCTTTTTATTCGGCTGTGTGGGCAGTTGGTCTGCAGCCAACTGCGGGGTTATCTTGTTCAGGACTGTTCAGTAAGGAATGGTTCCGGCCTTGTGTTGCAGGGGGTCGGGAGTGATCCTCGGTACGTTGATCTAGGCCACGTACTGTGACGGGCGGTACCCCAGTAGCCCTGCCATTGTATGGAATCCAAAATCCAATAAGTGCCAACGGTTTTGATTGTATTACCCACTTTTGTGGCTAGTAGCTGGAATTTAATAGATGTAACAATTTCGGCTATTTTCTATTTACTCGAAAACCCTAGACCTATTATAATATCACTGGATTTCCTATCAAATGTTTTGGTTAGCGTAAGGTAAAAACTTTTCCATGTTTATGTGTGGGAAGTCTTACGTGATACCTTTTATTTTCAAAAGATTAACCACATAATATAATTAATTTAAATAAGTAATTTAATATAAATTGGAGATCATTAATTAATATAATTAATGATATAATTAAGAATTGTTAATTAAGGAATAATTAATAGGGAAGTAATTAAATGTAACTTCTATAAATGATTTAGAATGATTCATTTAGGAAATTAATTAAAGACTAAATTACCTCTTGTAATTAGAGAATGATTAATTAATTTGATTTATAATTAATTAATGGTTGTGAGAGCAGGATTTATGGAATGAGTAATTAATTTAATTTAATTTAAATTAATTAAAGATAGAAGTAGTTAATTTAATTAATTATAGATTGTGATTCATAAATCATTGCTTATGGATGATACTGATATTTCATTGATTGATTGTGATCTCAGATATGAGATGGATAATATCTATGTGATATGGATGTATGGTTTAAGTATGATAATATTTAATTATCTGTTTGGATGATGATATTAATTATCTGTTTATGATGATAATGTGATTATCTATTATGAGAAGTGAATTATCTATCTGTGTATATTCATGATATTGAATTGACTGTTAAGACTAAATAGACAACTTGGCCTTAAAAGATACGTTTTGGATTTCGATGAGACCGAGATCAGTTTTCCTTATTTGGAACATCCGAAAACCACATCGATTCCAAATTAACGATAGGTCGTGAACCTGAAGTGAAGATGAAGATTCAGAATGCAAGGATTATCGTCGTTAACTCTGAGGGTGATTCCAAAATGAGTGTAACGAGATGATGCCTTCGGTTTCGTTCGAACCCGGAACGAACTTGTATGGATTGAATGCTTTCAACACATCGTCAGGCGGGCGATAAGCATTCTAAGAGATATGTTCTATAAAGGTAACCGTAACCTCAAGCCTCATCAATCGGGAATGGCTAAAACAGGGGAAGTGCAACAAGGTTAGGTGGGTCATGCCCAAGCAGGACAAGATTTTTCCCTGTCTAGATGTCCCTTTTTATTCGGCTGTGTGGGCAGTTGGTCTGCAGCCAACTGCGGGGTTATCTTGTTCAGGACTGTTCAGTAAGGAATGGTTCCGGCCTTGTGTTGCAGGGGGTCGGGAGTGATCCTCGGTACGTTGATCTAGGCCACGTACTGTGACGGGCGGTACCCCAGTAGCCCTGCCATTGTATGGAATCCAAAATCCAATAAGTGCCAACGGTTTTGATTGTATTACCCACTTTTGTGGCTAGTAGCTGGAATTTAATAGATGTAACAATTTCGGCTATTTTCTATTTACTTGAAAACCCTAGACCTATTATAATATCACTGGATTTCCTATCAAATGTTTTGGTTAGCGTAAGGTAAAAACTTTTCCATGTTTATGTGTGGGAAGTCTTACGTGATACCTTTTATTTTAAAAAGATTTTTCAAAATTAAGCAACTTTAACCTGTTACTCACACCAGACCCATGTCTGACCCGTAGTTTATTTTTATTTTCATAAACTCTCGAGTACCCAAATTTTTACGGGTAGCCAAGGGATTCAGGTTAGCTTTGACGAATTCTGGAGGAGCAATGGAGCAGGAGGCTTCAGCGTTGTATATATATATAATTCCGCTGTGTTGGTATCTCTGAGTCATATTGTTTGAGCTGTATTGTATTGAGGTGTTTTAACTAGACAGGTGTTTATAACTGTCTAGTATGTGATGTATTATCCGTACAACTTTGATTGAGGTTATATATTATGTAAATACTTATGTAATTAATATAATTTTTTCGTTCCACTGTGAGATTCTGATGTTGTTGTTCTTTCTTCTCTATCTTTTCTATTTTCTCACCCTTTTCTTTCTTTATAAACGATACGTCTTCCTGGGCGTGGGAAGTCGGGTCGTTACAGTGGTATCAGAGCGCTAGGTTGAGTGAATACCTAGGCTCTTGAGTGATTTCTTTCCTGAGAGAGCATATTTGTAATTTTGATATATTTATATATATTTATTTCATCTATTTGTTGGATTACCTGTTCGGGTTATCCATTATAAGTATAAGGGTAGATTGGGTAGTGGTGTGTAACACAACTACCAGTGGTTGGAAATATATCTGACGAGACTGTAGACCTAATACCGTTTCGAGTGAATTTGTGATGTAAGGATTTCACCAAAGATCTGGAGGAAACCTGTAAAGATTTGGAGTCCATTTTTGTTGTACAAGTTTGGTTGAGTAGAATTTGGATTTTGTCAGTTGAGTAGAAGCTAGAAAAATTATCTTGGTCACTCAAGAAGTAGTAGTTATGTGTTGAGAAGCAGTAGCGATGGATTATTTCCGAAGAAGTTCTCAAGGATTTTTGGATAAGGAAGAGTGTCTGCATTAGTTTTGGGGCCGAGTTCAGCTGAATGTTGTAAGGCCTGAGTTTTCGAGGAATTTTGGATTAAGGAATTTTTGGCATCAGTAGCAGTGTTGCAGCTCAGATTGTTCTGCCGGCACGCGAGGAGGTCATCTGTCAGCAGTTCTTTAGAGGTGAAGTTCAGAGACAGTTTTGTGGATCCATTTCTTCAATGGATTGGCTAGATAAGCTTAAGCTGTTCAGATTGGTAGAACAGTTTTCTTTGGATATTAGCCTGGGTGGATCGCAAAAGTGACTTGCGATAATTAAGTACTCTCTAGAATGGCAGAAATTTTTCTGGACATCTTTGAAGAGGTCAGTGGTTTACCTTAGCATTTGAGGATGGAGTTTTCATATCGACCAGATTCCAGAAGTAGTGTCGATGGTTCAGCTTAGTAATAAAATGCTTTCTAGAGAGAGGAATTGGTAAAGCAGCTCAGGTTTTGGAGGAACTTCTGAGTTGTATTGTGGATCTGTTGAATCATATTTTTTTAATGTGTTGTCCAATTTGTGCTTATGTGCATCATCAGCATTTTCATCTACCCCAGATCAGAGTTGTGCAGCGGAAGTTGTTGGGAGTGCATTTTTTTTTCTTTTCTGGAAAAGAGAATTTGTTTTCTACTGAGGATAGTAAAGGTTGAGTTCATGGTTTTGGTTGGTTTTGAGAAAATCATTCTACTGGATTGTTTTTGGATTCAGATTGTTTTAGGTGTTATCAGCAAAGGTTGAGCTGATCAGTAAAGATGAAGGCAGCTCTGGATCATCAGAAGAATTTGGTGGATAAGAGACGAAGGAATGTGAATTTCGGAGTCGGAGATTTGATTTGGATGAATTTTCTCTGATTCAAAGGAGTTCTATAGATTAGTAGTATAGACTGTTTGGATTCTATAGATTGAGTATTCCGGTATTATACTGGGAAACTCTAGGGAGCTCTATCCAGAATTTTGTCTGGATAGTTAGCTTTATTGATTGAGTAGATTGGTCGTGATGATTGTTAGCATGTGATTGATATAAGCTTATGATTTAAAATTAATTAAAATCTTAAATAGAGTATTAAATCACCTTTGCTTTTAAATTTCGGGGACGAAATTCTTTTAAGGGGGGAGGAATGTGACAACCCGGAATTTTCGAGCAATATCGATTTAATAATCTGCATTAAAAATTAAATTGATTTGATATATCTTTGTTAATTAAATCTGAATTGATACTTTTCTTTTAATAAATATCTAATTGGTAAATTTTATCTGTTACAAATTAATTGATTGTTTTCTATTTATATATGTATATATTTGTATACATTGTAAATAGTTGAGCTTTGTTTTAAAAGTTTAACTAATAAATTATGTTTCAAATTCTAATATACATTCTAGTGAATTAGAAATTATGGTTTATTTAATATAAACTTTTCAATGCAAATAAATAAATAAATATGTGATTTTAAATACATAAGATAAATGTTTAAATAGTTCAAAAACTTATTTTAGCTTAAGTTAAAATTTAAATTTATTAATAAAAAGATTTGTTTTGTTTTCTTTTTAGTATAGCTTGATAAAAATATAGATTTAAAATTATATATGAGTTTTAATGTAATTTTTATCAAATGGCACATTAATAAAATATGCAGTTTATAACAAAAGGATAATTTCTTTTATAAATCATTTCAAATTGATAAATGAGTGCTTTTAAATAATGTTAATCAGAAAATACAAGACTATAAGACAAATTGGGAAAAATATAAAGTAAGTACATTGGCTAAATTTAATAACATTACAAATATAAAATTCATTTAGATTTCAAACAACAAAACATAGAAATAAAACAAAATATACATAAAGCTATAGATTATAAGTTAAAATACTGTATGTAATAAGTTAAATAAGAAGTAAACATATAGGATAAATTCATAGATTATAAAGCTAAATATAGAACTTCACAAAATAATAACAAGACAACAATCAAACTAGAAACAAAGAATCTTCAAGTTGTAAACTGACTAAAGACATCTAGGAACAAATCAAATGTGTACAGGCCGAAATAAATAAAACGAAATAAAGATAGAAAAAAAATATAAATCATGTGAAGGCTTGCTAGGGAAGACAGTGTAAAGTATTCTTAAACAAACAAACAAAAGTAATTAATGTAAAATCTTTCTAACACAGTAGACTTCATATAAGCCTCCAACCTAAACAAATATCTCTGTTTTAAAATCTGTACAAACAAGATTTTTATGTTGTATTGCACAAATATTGTTACAATTATATGAAACATAATAATAATATACCCTGTATGTATAAACCTGTCTGCATATACCCTGTCTACCATTCTTTGCTATATATCCCTGTTCCTCATTTCAGTTCGTAGAACTCAAAACTAAAAATATGAAACAAAACTATTGCAAACTTAAACAAAATTCAGTTTAAACTACCCTCAAGATCAATCAATACTGAGAAGCAAAGAAAAGAGTTTCAGCTTGTATTCAAGCCTGTTCAAAAGGGTCTCTGTTCTTCTTTTCTAGAAACTGTGAGCAACTTTTTAAATCAAAACTAAATAAATAGATTTCTGTTGCTTGTAAAGTTCTATGATGGATGATATTTGTTTATGCATATATAGTGATAACTCAGTGTTATGAATATCTATAAACATGCATGTCTGGACTGTATATTTGGGCTTTGACAACCTCTGTTTCTTTTGTTCCAAGCTTACAGGTGTTGAATCAAAATTCCAAACCAATTTATCTGTTCAATATGAATCATGGGATTTCAAATAAAATAAATCTGTTTAAAGCATAAATCTAGTTTCAAAATTTCTTCCAAGTATTTATGTTTTGAAATTCCCCTGAAAATTAAGAAAATACAGTAGAGATTAAAACATCATGTTAAATCAAATGATGAAATGGAATGAATCAGTTATATAAATCGGTTCGTCCCTGGGAAATATGAATTTAAAAAAAATCAAGGTTTTAATAAGGCGTTCAAATTCTGGTGACCTAGTTTTGAGGTGCCGTGGGTTTTTCGTTCGTACGACGTCACCATGCGATCGAGTGTCAAGTGCTGCTGGGGTTTGGTAGGGGAGTGGTTGACGTAGCGGTGACCAGAACTTCAGGGGTTCCGGTGGACGAGGTGGAGAGGTCAGCAAGGTTTCAGGTATGGTGGTGATGAGGCTAGTGTGTTTTCAGGTTTGGAATGAAGGTCTCGAATTCGAATTCGAGAATTGGGAAATGATCTGATGATCGTACTTGGGTGTTTGGGTGGTTGTTGACGTGAGGGGATCATCGGTGGCGGTTTGAGTTGGTCGGCGACCATGTGCACGTGCACGAAGGAGAGATTGGAGGAACTGGGTTTGTTGGTTTGGTGCTGGGTGAATTTGTGATGGTCTCGAGAAGGGCTCGGGGTATTCGAGTACTTTACTCGAAGCAGTGGGGCATCTGAACTCGAAGCAGCATGATATGGCATGGGTATAGGCTAATTTCCAGGTTTTGTTCTTCTCATATTCATTTTGCGCGCATGGGGGAAAACTCGAAGCAGTTTGTTGTTTTCTCGGGGGGAACTTCGTATATTTACTCGAAGTAAACAAGAGGGGGCTCGGGTTGTAGTTATTCAGGTTTTTAAACCTGCAACAGTTTATCAGGTTTTTAAATTTTTTGTTTTAAACTAAAATCAAAGTCAAGCCTAGTTCTAACTCAAGTTTAAACAGTGAATTTAAGTTAGTTTTGAAATAGAGTTGGAAATAATTAAGTTCCATAATTTAAATTATTTTAATAACTTAAAAGTGTTTAATAATTAAAGTATTTTCAAACTGGAGTTGAGTTCAAATGAAAATTTAAACTATTAAGGAAAGATAGAAACAAGTTAACTCCAAAATTGAAATCAGGACTTAGATATGAAATTTTAGATTTGGAACTAAAATTAAGTTTTATGATTTAAATTGATTCAAATAAGTTTTAATGCTATTAAATATGTAAGTTTAAAGGGGTTTTGGAAAAAAAATAGTTTTAAAACTTTATTAAGGATAAATTGAGATTTATTTAGAAAGTAATTTAAAATAAATGTTTAAAACATATTGGAGTGAAAATTTAATCAATAATAAGACAGTTTACTTTAAGTAATGAAGACTCATAATTTATGTTCATTAACCTTTAAGTTAATTAAGTATGAATAATTAATGATTGATATTATTTAAATTAGTAATTATGATTTTAAATGTATTAATCAAAGTTGAATAATGAATTAAGTAATTAATATGTGATTAAGAACCATAGATTAGATTTTTATTTAAATTAATAAATTTTAATGGTTAATCAAACTTATAATTAACAATGATAAATAGAAGAAAATAATCAAATAAGTGTTAATGAAGATCATTAACTAGATTATTTTATAATTAATTAATGTAATTGATTTTTAATAAATTAATTGGATTAATTAATTCAATAATAATCATTGTAATAGTTTAATTGTAATTATTTATTTGGAAGGTAATTAAGAAATTAATTACTTATTGATTGTGTAAATTGATTTAATTTGAGTTAATTAATTTAGTTTAATTAACTGATATTTTAGAAGTAAATTACTTAGTGAAGTAATTGATGAAATCATTGGATGATGGAAAATGGAAGTAATTGGAATATAATTACTTGAAATTAACCAAGGGATTAAGCTTGTTATTGAGAAGTAATTAATTAAGGACAGTTAATTACTATATGTATTAATCAAGAGGGTTAATATATATGATTTGAAGATTTGTATTCTTAATATAATTAATAAAATAACAAATGAAAATATAATTAGAAGTCGTTAATTAATATAATTAATGATTGGGATTAGAGATTGATTTATTTGGGAATAATAAGTCAACAAGATAATTAAACGGTAATAAATCTATATAAATAAAATTAATTAATGGATTTATTCAAGGTTAGTCTCTGTAAATAAATTAAGGAAACTACTGGAATGCAGCAAAAGATATTTAAAACAAGACGATTAATTGGGATATATAAGTAACTAATGTTAAGATTTAAATTAAGTTAATTAATTTTAATTAAATTGAGAAATCACTTGATCATTTGGTATGTGTAATTACTTAGTGTAATTAATGGAGTATAATTACTTAGAAAAGTAATTAGATGATAATTACTTGATGAAATTAATGCAAGATGATTTGTAAATGAAGTAATTGGAGAAATTTCTTTTGTAATTAATCAAAGGATTAATTTTTGTAATTAATTAATCATGGGATGATTAATAAGTAATGAAGGGTAGTTAATTACTGTTTTGTTATTAATCAAGGGTAATAATAAGTGTGTTTAAAAAAAAGATTAACCACATAATATAATTAATTTAAATAAGTTATTTAATATAAATTGGAGATCATTAATTAATATAATTAATGATGTAATTAAGAATTGTTAATTAAGGAATAATTAATAGGGAAGTAATTAAATGTTAACTACTATAAATGATTTAGAATGATTCATTTAAGAAATTAATTAAAGACTAAATTACCTCTTGTAATTAGAGAATGATTAATTAATTTGATTTATAATTAATTAATGGTTGTGAGAGCAGGATTTATGGAATGAGTAATCAATTTAATTTATTTTAAATTAATTAAAGATAGAAGTAGTTAATTTAATTAATTATAGATTGTGATTCATAAATCATTGCTTATGGATGATATTGATATTTCATTGTTTGATTGTGATCTCAGATATGAGATGGATAATATCTATGTGATATAGATGTATGGTTTAAGTATGATAATATTTAATTATCTGTTTGGATGATGATATTAATTATCTGTTTATGATGATAATGTGATTATCTATTGTGACGACCCGGAATTTTTAAGCATTTAAAATCAGACTATTTAGTTGATTTTAAATATTCGATATAATAATTTTAACTGGAATTACAAATATCGTTATTTGTTTGATAATTAAATAATAGAATTTAATTATTAGAAGTTGAGTAAATTGTTGAATCTCGAATTTTAAACCTGTTGAATATAACTTGAAGGCTTGTAAAATTTATATTGATAGTCCTGAGGATAATAGAAGTTGTAAAATTGAAAATTAACAGTGATTTGTTCAGTTTTAAAACTTTATAGTTTAAATTGAATTCAAAAATAGCCTTCCGAGGCACAGTCTCGGAATTCGACGAAACCAGTTCCATTGGTTCCGTAATATCGAATTATTACCGGGTTTCAAATTTCGTATTGAACGGAGTTGCTGTGTGCGGATACGGTGTATAAACGCGCTGAAAATTTAATCGATAATAATCTAGTGAAATTTCATTTAATTGGTTAAGCTTCTTGGATACGCCTCCTCTCTCTTTTATTTATAAGCCGATCATTCTAAAATATCTCACACCTTTTTCCCTTTCATTGATTCAAAACTATTATCAGAAGGAAAAAAAAAAGTAAATAAACGGTCGCATACTCTCCTCCCTCAAAAAAAAATCAAAATCACGTACGTTCTCAATAATAATGGCGACTGCCCTCTAGCTATTAGTCGCGCATCCCTATAGATCTCAGAGTCGAATCATTTGCTGTTAACTCGATCTCGAGTTTGTGTCGAAGTCACGAAGGAGGATGCTCTCGCGTAGGGCCTGCGTTTTGGGGTCCAGCGTCGTTCGAGTGAGTGACGTCGCGTTTAGGGAATTCCTGGAAGCTCGTGCGAGAGGGGTTAGAGAGGAGGAAACAAATTGGTTCAGGTTGCTAGGGTTTCACCGCATGTGACCGAGGACACACTCGCGTGAATCGAGGAAATCGAGATTGGGAGGCGAATTCAACATGTAGCTGCGATGGTTCGTACGTCTTCTGAGTTTTAGGATCTTTGCGAGATCACGTTCGACAGTAGGGAAGGCCGAGATTGTTTTGCTGTAAGGTAAAATAATTATTATTTTTATTTTTATTTATTTTAAGCTGAATAGACTTAAATATATATGTAGATAAATTAGGTAATGTTTAAACAACAACCTGTATATACTGAATATATTTAACAGAAAATTGTTTTTACAGTTAAGACTATAAATATATATACATACAGAGAACGAAAAGTGTATTTACAGTGAGATGTAGAGAACAATTTAGTCTTTTCAATTTGAAGATTTTTATACGTATGTATATAGGCCAGGGAAAATATATAACAGTCAGTTTATAAAAACAGTAATTTATATGTATATATACAATAAAGAAGATTTTTTTTTGTTATTAACAGAAAAAGAAAGAAAATTTGTATACACGCATATTTATATTTATATATATATAGGAGATCCAGAAAATAAATATATAAGCACCCACATATTTTAGTATATATAGTGAAACAATTTAAAATCAAATTACCGGTTCAAATTAAATAAATAAATGGTAATTAATTGTTTGATTAATTCAATATAGTAATAAATCACGAATTTATTTATTCAAGGTCAAAAATTTAGAAGAAACCAAGCAAGAATGGAAATGGATTGCAAACAAAGCAAAGGTGAGTTAATCTCACTCAGTTAAATTTAAATTTAAATGATTAAATTTAAATAATTGTTTGAATGCTTGAATTGATTGATGTGATATAGTATAGTATAATTTGAAATTGGCATATTATGTTGTACTAACGTCTGTGGATGTAGGGAAAATAGGTTGGAGGGATCCAACTGGACCCCTCACATTTATTTAAATTATTCAATATTATATGTTGTGATTATTTGATATCCTATGATGAGTTATATTGGAATATTGAATGTTATGGTTTGATTGGATATTTAGGTATAATGAATGACCAAAATATATGAATTGGATTGTTGAAAAGAAATTAAAAGGAAGTAAATTTGTAAGCGAAATAATTATAGAAAGTTTGAATAAATTAAGAATGAATTGAGAAGAAATAGAAGTAATATGAAAATAATAATAAATAACTTCGAGTATGAAGAGAAATGGAATTTTGAATAAAATGAAATTGAGGAATTGTAAACTTCAGTTATATCAATTAAAGAAATAAAGAATTTTCTTAAAATTCAAAGTTTAAATTTACTTGAGAAATCAAAAAAAAAATTGGAATCAAGAAATGAGTTCTGAAATTAATAGATTCTGAATTTAAAGGGAATAAATTGGAAATCAAATTGGGAAATTGATTTAAGTGACCGAAGTTGGGATTTTTGTCTGGATAACTAAGTACATTTTTAAAGTAAATTCTTAAATAAATTTAAAGGTTTTAAAGTTGTTGTAAAAAGCAAGTTTTAGAAAATTTATTATTTCTAATATTTAAATTCAAAAGTAAGTATTTTCTCAAATCTATTGTAGTAGTAATTTCTTTAAAAGTGGCTTAGTATTTCGTTTTAAAAAAAAAGAGTGAAAATCTAGTTGTATATTTTATTAAGTAGCCTTATTTTTAAATATTCACATAGTATGTATTTTTAACAAATTATTGAAGTAATTTAACTTAAATGTTTTAAATTATATTTTCAAAGTAAGGAGTTTTAAATTATTTTAAAAATCTAGTTTTGTGCTTGGTGATTTCAGAGGAAATAGAAAATATTTGGGAAAATTTATTCTGAAAAGAAAGACTGTTTTCAAAGGATTGAAAATAGAAATATATCTTGTGAAGATATTGTGAGATAAATAAATAATGTGGGAAATTATTTATTGTTGGATGGTTGTTTGTGAATATTAATTGATAGTTAAATAACCGACTATCAATATTGGCCAACTGCGTTGATCGTTTCGAAGAGACCGGGATCGAGATTAATTTCTCGAACACCACTTCGATCCGGTTTGTACGTTTCGTGAAAAACGATTTTGGATTCGAAGATGGAGCAGTGAAGTGTAAGGGCTAGTCGCTACAAATCCTGAGGATATTCCCAAAATGGATGTAGTAGGAGTAGTGCCTTCGGTTCCGTTCGAACCCGGGACGGACTTGTATGGATGAATGCTTGCGAAACATCGTCAGGTGGGCGATGGGCATTCTAAGTGAAACGTTCTAAAGATAACGTTTAGCCTCAAGCCTCACCCAATGGGAATGACTGAAAATCAGGGGATATGCAGCAAGGTTAGGTGGGTCATGCCCAAGCAGGACAAGATAATTCCCCTGTCTAGATGTCCCTTATATATTTCGGCTTAGTGGGTGGTTGGTCGCGCCAACTACGGGGTTTATCTTGTTCGGGACTGTCCAGTAAGGGATGGTTCCGGCCTTGTGCTGTAGGGGATGAAGGGAGTAATCCTCGGTACGGTGATCTAGGCCCCGTACTGTGACAGGTGGTACCCCAGTGCCTAGTCATTAGTTGGAAATCCATTCTCCCTACGAGCCTTGTACGAGTTTTGTTTGTATTACCCACTCTGTGGCTAGTAGCTGGAATTTAATCATGTAACAATTTCGGCTATTTTATAAGTATTTGTATATAGACCCTATTATAATATCAGAGGATTTCTGTAAAAATGTTTTAGCTATCATAAGGTAAAAACCCGACATGTTTATTTGTGGCGTGGTCTTACGAGATGCTTTTGTTTTCAAAGGATTTTTGAAACTTTAATAATCAATTGGGTAGATTTTCTCACGCTGGTATTCCAGACTGACTCGGGTATTATTTAACTGTAATGCTCGGGTCAGACCGAGTATTATAGGATACAGGATGTGATGCTATGGAGCTCAGGAGACGAGCTGGATTGACGATACGTACATTCGTACTTGTTTTTATATATATATTCCGCTGTTGAGTTGTTGTGTATACATTGTATGTTATTGATGTGAGCTGACTGATGTACTCTGATGATGTAATATATGTAAACAGATATATTTGACTTTGAATAAAGATTTATTTATTATCTATTATATTTTATTCCGCTGCGATGGTTAGATTCTGTTGTTGTTTTCAATTCTCTTCTTCTACCTCTTCTTCTTTAATCCAATGGTTCGTATTTCTGTACAACTTGAGTTGATTGTTGTAGAATAGTGTCGACTCAAGGGGTACGGATTTGCGGGTCGTTACACTTGGTATCAGAGCATAGGTTGGAGATAACCTTGGCTCTGGTGGGAATTACTCATTTAAAATAGAGTCTATAATACTTTATAATGAGTTTGAGCGTATTAATAAATATGAGCGCGTATTTGTTAGTGAATATAAATTGTTTTAATATTGCGTTGATTGATTTATTGAGTGGCATATGAACCTTCGTCGACACAGTCTGCGCAACTGTATTGAAAGGGTTTCTGAACACTTGAATAGAACAATCGACACGATACTGTTTTAAATATGGGTAAATGAAATAATTTTACCCATAAATATATTTTCGATATAAAGATAGTTTTTGAAAACTATTTAGCTAATATATGGTTGTTTGGATGTTAGAAATGATAATATTAGAGTATTATCATTGTTAAGTGAAAATTTAACTAGAAATTAAAAATATAACTAAAGTTAAAGGAATAAATTCATTATAAAATGAAATATAAATTATAAATGTAATTTATGAATTGAATTAAAACCAAATGGGAAGCTATGCAAATGAATTATAGTTAAATTTGATTTAAGCAAGATTTGGAAATTTAAAATCCCGGAGATTTGGAAGTGTTTTGAAGATAAATGATAACCTTATTGTTTTGGGGGTATTTCTGAAAGGAAATTGTTTAAATGAATTTTGAAGGTGAAACAGCCTTGAAATCACTTGGATTATTGGAAAATAATTCTGATGATGACGGCCGCATCATCAGTATTCATTTTCGAATTTCTAAGTGACGGATTGCTGCCAAGAATTGATTTGTTTAGAAAGTTAGTTGTTTTTGAAAATTTCAAAAGGGAATTTGTTGAAAATGAAAGCCAGGGTTGGTTTAAAGTTTTGAGATGAGATTTGAGATGTTGGAGACTTCAAGATGATTCTAAACCAAAGCCGGGAATTTAAAAATCCTGATGGGATAGGTTATAAGCCTATAAATTGAGATGATTTTTAAATCAGGAAGAAATTTAAGCTTTGAATGTTGGAATGTAAATTTAAAGAGAAAGTTAAAATGAAATAAGCTTGAATTGGAAAATAAAATTTAACTGGATTGAAATTTAATTTAAATAAGCTGGAATAATATCCAGTTGTATTTGAATCAAGTTGAAATTGAATTGAGTTAAGTAAATTTGAGTTAAAGCAAAATTGGATTTGAATGAGAATTCAATTGAATTAGTGAATGAAATCAAATTCTTACCTGGATAACTAGAAAATAAGTTGGATAAGAAATAAATTGGGTAAGAATTTGATTGAGTTAAATAAATCAGAATAGCATATAAAAGAATTTAAAAAAAATGCATGGAATAAAAATATGCTTGAGTTATAAATAAGTGTAAAACTCGAGGTAAAAATAAAAGAAGAATATATTCAAGCTTATAATGAATGGAATAGTGTAAATAATAAGTTATGACTTATGAAATTGAAAATGAAATACAAATCCAAAATAAATATTTTGATGAATTGGAAAATGAAGGGAAAATCCAAACTTGAATTGTATAATAAAATTGAAACTAAGAAAATAAAATGAAGTGGTGTTTGGAATTAAAAATCAAGTATTGAACTATAAATAGGGAAGAACTAATTTGTTAATAAATTAGTTAATGAAATGTGTAAATGGAACCTATTATAGTTAAATAGAAGCTGAATTGTGGGTGTATGATGAGGTTGGAAATAAAACTCAAGTTATAAACCAAATTCGACTTGGATCGATAGTGAAGTAAATGTAATTATATTGTGGTTAATAAAAATGGATGGTGATTTAAAAGTGAATAGTAATTTGAAATGGATAATGGATCCAGAACTTGAGTTATAAATTAAAATTTAACTTGGAGTGTTAACAAATTAAATATAATTGGGAATATATCGAATAAAAATGTGATTTGATTAAAATAGTAATGGTTTGAATTGCAAATAAAATCCAAATAAGTGGAAATAAATTGAAAATGACCTGGTGATAAATTGAATGAGTTGAATCTGGAAAGTAAAATTCTATAATAACCAATCAAATGAAATTGCAAATTTAAAATGAGATTTAATTGAGGGAGAGAATGAAGTTGAATAGAAAAGAGAAAAATTTACTTGTAAAATGAAAATGAGCTTGAGTATAAAATGAAGTAAATTGACTTAAGCTGAATAGACGAAGGAGAGTTGAATTGAATTCAACTTAAAACTAAGTTTAATAATTGTGGATTGGGTTTAAATCAAGTAAAAATGGATTTTAATTGAAATAAAATTCAGTGGGTGCCGATAATATTTAATGAA
This sequence comes from Allium cepa, assembly GCA_030765085.1. NCBI lineage: Eukaryota > Viridiplantae > Streptophyta > Magnoliopsida > Asparagales > Amaryllidaceae > Allium > Allium cepa. The sequence goes on from CM060942.1 coordinate 116,486,597, forward strand.
ATGAAATTCTTAATTTAACAATTGCAAACCATTTAAATTGTTGAAAAATAGAAATAACTTGGAGACAATGGGAAAATGGAATGTTTTTAAGTTAATAGAATGAATGAATGCGGATAAAGAATGAAACGCTATTGAATAGATCGAGAATTAAATGGAAATAGTTATTGAACGAAATAGCTTGCATTGTCTTCGAGCTAAATAAAATAGTTTGGAATAGACAAATATGGAATGAAATGTAAATAATGGATTGTAAATGAAATTTAAATGGAATGTGTCGAGCTAAATAAATGATTGTGAATGGATTAAGATAAAAGGGAAATTTAATTGGTAATGGAGATGGAACCTAAGTTGTTAATGGTTTTGAATGAACTAGTTTGGTTAATAAAATGAAATGCAAGTGAATGTATTCAAATTTGATATGCAATGAAATGAGAATATATAGATTGTGAATAAATTTGAAAATGAAATAGAATTAAGTATAAATCGGGTTGAAATCCATTTAAATTGGTTATAAAACATAAATATTTGTTTGTTCACATAGATCTTGTCAAATTTGCATAGAATAAATATCATTGGATGTAAATGGAGGTAATTAAAATTCTATGAATTAATAGGAGTGAAATAAATTGATTTTGAAAGCAACTGAATTAAATACGAGTTCAGTTTGCTTAAGAATAAGTTTAATGTAAGCGATTGAGTTTCAAACCATTCAAATTGATGAAGTGGTATACGAATGGGTTGAAAACCATTCAAATCAAATGAAAATGGTTTATAAATTAATTGAAACAGTTGAATTAGTATGAAAGTTGTAAAAATGGCTTACGGAGAAATGTTTGGTGTGAATTTCTTTTAGAATTCATATGTTTTAACTATTGCAAGTAAATGAAATGTGTTAAACTTCTTATATTTGGCACTTACATGTTTAAATTGAGTAAGTACAGGAACTTGGAAGCCGTATGGCTGGATTTGGATTGCATTAGCTGCTAAAAAAAATAAGCTGCTTGCTTAAAATGCTAAATAAGGTACGCCTACGCAATAAAAATAGGAAATATGAACTGTTTTTGGTTTTTCCGACCGTGTGGGTCGATGTATATATATATTTATCTCTTTTGTCAAATTGCAAAAGCTCCTCCGTACAAAGGAGACTCTGCCAAAAATTTTCTGAAATTTTAGGAGTTAGAAAATTTTTGAAATTTTTGGGAAATTCATTAACGACTAAACAATTTCAAGCTAGAAATTGAAATAAATTAGTGAATGAAACTAATTAAAATAATGACATGAGTTAGTAATAAATGACAAATAAATTTATATGTGCAGAGTTAAAGATAAATTAAATTCATATGGAAATGAAAGAACCAATTTGAATAGTAATGGATATAAATTAAAGGAGTAAAGCAAAAATAAATGTAAGAACATATAAAATGCTTATCTTAACTTAAGTAAGAAATGGTGCATTCTTAATTGGAAATCGAATATTACAAATACATCCTAAGTTGATATTTGAATTAATAAATATTGACATTGGTAAGAAAGTCAATGAAATGTTGAGTTGTGTTTGGATATTAGTGCTAAGCAGGATATGCAGGTATTATAAAGAGAAAAGAGAATTGATTTTGATTTCAGAAAGATGAATTTGAAATGCTCGACAAAAAGGTATGTATTTAAATTTGGTATGAAATTTGATTGGGATTTTGGTTTGAGCCACTTGGCTTTTTGTTTTCCTTTTGGATTTGGGAGGCCGTAGAGCCATTTTGTAGTTGTACCGAGTCAGCCGCGCAAAGGAGACGCTGGCGAAATTTTTCAGGAATTTAGGGAGTTAGAAAAATTTTGAGAACATTTTGATAACTTAAAATTTGAATTTAACTTAAATTTGAATTGATAAGTAGATGATATTGTTTGGGACTTATGGATAAGTTTGAAGGTTGGGAAAATGGGTAGTGTGCCTTTGATAAAAAGATTTGGTTGGTAAGTTGTTAAAAACTATTTGGGTTTGAGGAAATAGTTAACAGGGATAGAATCATTCTTCCTAACTAGTAATTTCAGGGACGAAATTCTTTTAAGGGGGGAGGAATGTGATGACCCGGAATTTTTAAGCATTTAAAATCAGACTATTTAGTTGATTTTAAATATTCAATATAATAATTTTAACTGGAATTACAAATATCGTTATTTGTTTGATAATTAAATAATAGAATTTAATTATTAGAAGTTGAGTAAATTGTTGAATCTCGAATTTTAAACCTGTTGAATATAATTTGAAGGCTTGTAAAATTTATATTGATAGTCCTGAGGATAATAGAAGTTGTAAAATTGAAAATTAACTGTGATTTGTTCAGTTTTAAAACTTTATAGTTTAAATTGAATTCAAAAATAGCCTTCCGAGGCACAGTCTCGGAATTCGACGAAACCAGTTCCATTGGTTCCGTAATATCGAATTATTACCGGGTTTCAAATTTCGTATTGAACGGAGTTGCTGTCTGCGGATACGGTGTATAAACGCGCTGAAAATTTGATCGATAATAATCTAGTGAAATTTCATTTAATTGGTTAAGCTTCTTGGATACGCCTCCTCTCTCTTTTATTTATAAGCCGATCGTTCAAAAATATCTCACAACTTTTTCCCTTTCATTGATTCAAAACTATTAGCAGAAGGAAAAAAAAAAGTAAATAAACGGCCGCATACTCTCCTCCCTCAAAAAAAAATCAAAATCACGTACGTTCTCAATAATAATGGCAACTGCCCTCTAGCTATTAGTCGCGCCTCCCTATAGATCTCAGAGTCGAATCATTTGCTGTGAACTCGATCTCGAGTTTGTGTCGAAGTCGCGAAGGAGGATGCTCTCGCGTAGGGCCTACGTTTTGGGGTCCAGCGTCGTTCGAGTGAGTGACGTCGCGTTTGGGGAATTCCTGGAAGCTCGTGCGAGAGGGGTTAGAGAGGAGGAAACAAATTGGTTCAGATTGCTAGGGTTTCACCACATGTGACTGAGGACACACTCGCGTGAATCGAGGAAATCGAGATTGGGAAGCGACTTCAACTTGTAGCTGCGATGGTTCGTACGTCTTCTGAGTTTTAGGATCTTCGCGAGATCACGTTCGACAGTAGGGAAGGCCGAGATTGTTTTGCTGTAAGGTAAAATAGTTATTATTTTTATTTTTATTTATTTTATGATGAATAGACTTAAATATATATGTAGATAAATTAGGTAATGTTTAAACAACAACCTGTATATACTGAATATATTTAACAGAAAATTATTTTTACAGTTGAGACTATAAATATATATATACATACAGAGAACGAAAAGTGTATTTACAGTGAGATATAGAGAACAATTTATTCTTTCCAATTTGAAGATTTTTATATGTATGTATATAGGCTAGGGAAAATATATAACAGTCAGTTTATAAAAACAGTAATTTATATATATATATATACAATAAAGAAGATTTTTTTTTGTTATTAACAGAAAAAGAAAGCAAATTTTTATACACGCATGTTTATATTTATATATAAATAGGAGATCCAGAAAATAAATGTATAAGCACCCAAATATTTTAGTATGTATAGTGAAACAGTTTAAAATCAAATTACTGGTTCAAATTAAATAAATAAATGGTAATTAATTGTTTGATTAATTCAATATAGTAATAAATCAAGAATTTATTTATTCAAGATCAAAAATTTAGAAGAAACCAAGCAAGAATGGAAATGGATTGCAAACAAAGCAAAGGTGAGTTAATATCACTCAGTTAAATTTAAATTTAAATGATTAAATTTAAATAATTGTTTGAATGCTTGAATTGATTGATGTGATATAGTATGGTATAATTTGAAATTGGCATATTATGTTGTACTAACGTCTGTGGATGTAGGGAAAACAGGTTGGAGGGATCCAACTGGACCCCTCACATTTATTTAAATTATTCAATATTCTCTGTTGTGATTATTTGATATCCTACGATGAGTTATATTGGAATATTGAATGTTATGGTTTGATTGGATATTTAGGTATAATGAATGACCAAAATATATGAATTGGATTGTTGAAAAGAAATTAAAAGGAAGTAAATTTGTAAGCGAAATAATTATAGAAAGTTTGAATAAATTAAGAATGAATTGAAAAGAAATAGAAGTAATATGAAAATAATAATAAATAACTTCGAGTATGAAGAGAAATGGAATTTTGAATAAAATGAAATTGAGGAATTGTAAACTTAAGTTATATCAATTAAAGATATAAAGAATTATCTTAAAATTCAAAGTTTAAATTTACTTGAGAAATCAAAAAAAAAAATAGAATCAAGAAATGAGTTCTGAAATTAATAGATTCTGAATTTAAAGGAATAAATTGGAAATCAATTTGGGAAATTGATTTAAGTGACCGAAGTTGGGATTTTTCTCTGGATAACTAAGTACATTTTTAAAGTAAATTCTTAAATAAATTTAAAGGTTTTAAAGTTGTTGTAAAAAGAAAATTTTAGAAAATTTATTATTTCTAATATTTAAATTCAAAAGTAAGTATTTTCTCAAATCTATTGTAGTAGTAATTTCTTTAAAAGTGGCTTAGTATTTTGTTTTTTAAAAAAAAGAGTGAAAATCTAGTTGTATATTTTATTAAGTAGCCTTATTTTTAAATATTCACATAGTACGTATTTTTAACAAATTATTGAAGTAATTTAACTTAAATGTTTTAAATTATATTTTCAAAGTAAGGAGTTTTAAATTATTATAAAAATCTAGTTTTGTGCTTGGTGATTTCAGAGGAAATAGAAAATATTTGGGAAAATTTATTCTGAAAAGAAAGATGGTTTTGGAAACTGTTTTCAAAGTATTGAAAATAGAAATATATCTTGTGAAGATATTGTGAGATAAATAAATAATGTGGGAAATTATTTATTGTTGGATGGTTGTTTGTGAATATTAATTGATAGTTAAATAACCGACTATCAATATTGGCCAACTGCGTTGATTGTTTCGAAGAGACCGGGATCGAGATTAATTTTTCGAAAACCACTTCGATCCGGTTTGTACGTTTCGTGAAAAACAATTTTGGATTCGAAGATGGAGCAGTGAAGTGCAAGGGCTAGTCGCTACTAATCCTGAGGATATTCCCAAAATGGATGTAGTAGGATTAGGGCCTTCGGTTCCGTTCGAACCCGGGACGGACTTGTATGGATGAATGCTTGCGAAACATCGTCGGGTGGGCGATGGGCATTCTAAGTGAAACGTTCTAAAGGTAACGTTTAGCCTCAAGCCTCACCAAATGGGAATGACTGAAAATCAGGGGATATGCAGAAAGGTTAGGTAGGTCATGCCCAAGCAGGACAAGATAATTCCCCTGTCTAGATGTCCCTTATATATTTCGGCTTAGTGGGTGGTTGGTTGTGCCAACTACGAGGTTTATCTTGTTCGGGACTGTCCAGTAAGGGATGGTTCCGGCCTTGTGTTGTAGGGGATGAAGGGAGTAATCCTCGGTACGGTGATCTAGGCCCCGTACTGTGACAGGTGGTACCCCAGTGCCTAGTCATTAGTTGGAAATCCATTCTCCCTACGAGCCTTGTAAGAGTTTTGTTTGTATTACCCACTCTGTGGCTAGTAGCTGGAATTTAATCATGTAACAATTTCGGCTATTTTATAAGTATTTGTATATAGACCCTATTATAATATCAGAGGATTTCTATAGAAATGTTTTAGCTATCGTAAGGTAAAAACCCGACATGTTTATTTGTGGCGTGGTATTACGAGATGCTTTTGTTTTCAAAGGATTTTTGAAACTTTAATAATCAATTGGGTGAGATTTTCTCACGCTGGTATTCCAGACTGACTCGGGTATTATTTAACTGTAATGCTCGGGTCAGACCGAGTATTATAGGATACAGGATGTGATGCTATGGAGCTCAGGAGACGAGCTGGATTGACGATACGTACATTCGTACTTTTTTTATATATATTCCGCTGTTGAGTTGTTGTGTATACATTGTATGTTATTGATGTGAGCTGACTGATGTACTCTGATGATGTAATATATGTAAACAGATATATTTGACTTTGAGTAAAGATTTATTTACTATCTATTATATTTTATTCCGCTGCGATGGTTAGATTCTGTTGTTGTTTTCAATTCTCTTCTTCTACCTCTTCTTCTTTAACCCAATGGTTCGTATTTCTGTGCAACTTGAGTTGATTGTTGTAGAATAGTGTCGACTCAAGGGGTACGGATTTGCGGGTCGTTACATCTATTATGAGAAGTGAATTATCTATCTGTGTATATTCATGATATTGAATTGACTGTTAAGACTAAAAAGACAACTTGGCCTTAAAAGATACGTTTTGGATTTCGATGAGACCGGGATCGGTTTTCCTTATTTGGAACATCCGAAAACCACATCGATTCCAAATTAACGATAGGTCGTGAACCTGAAGTGAAGATGAAGATTCGGAATGCAAGGATTATTGTCGTTAACTCTGAGGGTGATTCCAAAATGAGTGTAATGAGATGATGCCTTCGCTTTCGTTCGAACCCGGAACGAACTTGTATGGATTGAATGCTTTCAACACATCGTCAGGCGGGCGATGAGCATTCTAAGAGATATGTTCTATAAAGGTAATCATAACTTCAAGCCTCGTCAACCAGGAATGGCTAAAACAGGAGAGGTGCAGCAAGGTTAGGTAGGTCATGCCCAAGCAGGACAAGATTTTCCCTTGTCTAGATGTCCCTTTTTATTCGGCTGTGTGGGCAGTTGGTCTGCAGCCAACTGCGGGGTTATCTTGTTCAGGACTGTTCAGTAAGGAATGGTTCCGGCCTTGTGTTGCAGGGGGTCGGGAGTGATCCTCGATACGTTGATCTAGGCCACGTATTGTGACGGACAGTACCCCAGTAGTCCTGCCATTATATGGAATCCAAAATCCAATAAGTGCAACGGTTTTGATTGTATTACCCACTTTTGTGGCTAGTAGCTGGAATTTAATAGATGTAACAATTTTGGCTATTTTTTATTTACTTGAAAACCCTAGACCTATTATAATATCACTTGATTTCCTATCAAATGTTTTGGTTAGTGTAAGGTAAAAACTTTTCCATGTTTATGTGTGGGAAGTCTTACGTTATACCTTTTATTTTCAAAAGATTTTTCAAAATTAAGCAACTTTAACCTGTTACTCACACCAGACCTATGTCTGACCCGGAGTTTATTTTTTTTTCATAAACTCTCGGGTACCCAAATTTTTATGGGTAGCCAAGGGATTCAGGTTAGCTTTGACGAATTCGGGAGGAGCAATGGAGCAGGAGGCTTCAGCGTTGTATATATATATATATAATTCCGCTGTGTTGGTATCTCTGAGTCATATTGTTTGAGCTGTATTGTATTGAGGTGTTTTAACTGGACCGGTGTTTATAACTATCTAGTATGTGATGTATTATCTGTATAACTTTGATTGAGGTTATATATTATGTAAATATTTATGTGATTAATATAATTTTTTCGTTCCGCTGTGAGATTCTGATGTTGTTGTTCTTTCTTCTCTATCTTTTCTATTTTCTCACCCTTTTCTTTCTTTGTAAACGATACGTCTTCCTGGGCGTGGGAAGTCGGGTCGTTACACCGCTCTCGATAAAAACCTCCCATTTCAATTAGAAATTCTATTTTTAATTTTATCAATTATAATTTGTCAGTCATCATGCTTAAGCTTAGTTGGTCTAATAAAAATACTAAGATAATCAATAGGGAAATTCATGGATTTACAATTAAGCGTATCAACAACTAAACCTTCAACCTTATCAACATCATTTAATACTAGAACTTTACATTTATCAAAATTAATTTTTAGTCCAGAAAGAAGTTCAAAGCAGTATAAAATAAGTTTAAGGGTAATGACATGATTAGGCAAATGAGAAGTAAATGATAATGTATCATCCACAAATCAAAGAAAAGAGAGACCATTGTAAGAGATATGACTGCCAAACATCCTAAAGAACCATTTTCAAAAGCTTTTTTAATTATGATAGCGAAAACATCTGCAGCTAAGTTAAACAAGAGAGGCGATAAAGGATCCCCCTATCTTAAGCCACGTTTTGATTGTATTTTATTCCCTAAAATCCCTTTAACCATTATATTGGAATTACTAGTTCTAAGCAAAGTCAGAATTCAACCAATCCATTTGCCGCTAAAACCTCTAGCCAGTAACATATCAATCTGAAAATCCCAATCTACCGAGTCAAAAGCTTTCACAAATTTGAGTTTTAGGAGCGCTGTAATATTATTCTTGCAATAGTGATTAATGTAATCTTGAACAACAACCACACCGTTCATGATATTTCTACCCTTAATAAAAGCAGTTTGAGAATAATCAATTAGCTCTTTCATTCTAGTACTAAGTCTTTTTGCTAAAACTTTTGAAATAATTTTGACAGAACAACTAATTAAGGAAATAGGTCTAAAATCTTTTAAATTATTATTTTTTATGTAAAAGAACGACGTTTGGAAAATTAAGTCCACTTAATTGTAGTTTCCCATTATAAAATTCATTAAACAAACTCATTAAATCAAATATTAAAACATCCTAAAAAAAGTTGTAAAATAAAATAGGAAAACCATCGGGACATAGGGCTTTATCACTAGGTTTGTCATTAATGGCCTTCCAAATCTCCTCTTTAGAAAAAGGATTGTCAAGTTCAGTAAGATTAATTCTAATCTCAATAGGATATAGTTTATTCCATCTAACGTTTATTTTATGTTTATTCTTATTGCCAAAAATACCCCTATAGTAACTTGTAAAGGCCTTATTAGATTGCTTTGATCAACCAATTCAACATTATTCACAAAAATAGAACTTATTATGCTACTACGCCTTCTACCATTAGCCATATTATGAACAAAATTTGTACTATTATCATCTTCATTAATCCAATGAATTCTAGATCTCTGTTTCTAGATGACCTCTTCTTTCTCTAAAATTGAATAAAGCTCTTCTTTTAAATTAGCGAAAACATTATGCTCTCCAACATTTAGTTGCCTAGTTGTATAATTAGACAAATTTCAAGTTTAAAAACCAACCGAAATAAGTTGATCTCTGTGTACACATGCTCAAGCCAAACGACTAAGAAAAATCATATGAGTGACAAAGCCTGTATTTTATAAATTGATCGTACACAAAGACAAATTAAGCACAAATTTCATTTTTTAACCAACTAAAATTTATAGCATACCATACATCGATTCCCTTGTAAACTTGCATACAATCAATATATAATTCAAATATAACTCAATATTTCTGGTTAAGCTAAAACCATCCATGTGTTATTTAAACATTTATGCTAGTATTAGAATGCTTATATTTAATAAATTTATTGGCTTTCAAGTTAGCCAATGCATCTCATGGCAAATGAACATAATTTTTCTATCATAAATACTATTAACTTGACTATAGATGTAAGAAAACAAACGTTGTAGATAATCTTGATTGTTTCATATGCAAATTAGGGCATTCTCTAGCATGCCTGATTTTTATTATAAATGATATACTTGAACAAAATATCCATTCTAATAAACTTTCATAAATTAATCCCCTACATAGTTAATAAGCTTTTAGAAAGTAATCCCCCACATAGCTAGCTCCACTAATAATATTTCAAACACAAGTATATAAAACAATTAGACGTGTATGATTATTTTAAATAACAAGCAAGGAACTTGGTTAAATGACATAATACGTCAAGAAAAAATAATTATGTTATTATAAGTAAGCAACAAAAGTCAACTAAAGATAATGTGTAGTATGACATTTTAAATAATTTCACTGTGTTAATCCAAAAAATGGATCAACATCTTGGATTGAGTGTGAAAGCACGAGGTCTATTCTTACAAAGCAATAATATAGAAAATAAATGTATAAAGAGCGGAAATAGTAAGAAGACAAGAAGATTTTTATAGTAGTTAGGCTGTTAGTGAAGCCCATGTCCACTTTATAATTTTTATTATTGACTGATTGTTGTTACAAGGTGAATTGGATTACAATGTCATTGAATACCCTAAGTCAGACTAAATCCCCAATGCTAGAGTTCATTGGAGAATCACAGTGAACTCCTTGGATTACTATTGTGAGGGAGAAGAAGAGTGAAGAAAGTTTTCTGCAGCTTTCCAGTAGCCAGTCCAAAGGATTCCCCTTATGTTGCAGATAGATAAGTATTTATAAAGGTTAGAGAGCTACTGGGATAGGATTTCTTGCCAAATGCTTGCAAATGACCATAGGAAGAAGCACTACAAGTTTCATCACGAACCGAGCTAACTTGATGGATCGTTAGTGTCCATAGGCTATGGGTCCCTGGTGATCTATAGCTTCTGGCATGGTGGCGATCCAACGGGATAGAGCATATGTAGTATTCAAGACACCGAGCTCACCCCTCACAGACAACACATTGCACTTTCCTTGGTATATACATGAAATACGTGTCGGCGAGAATCGATATCCTTTTGAAATTTTAGTGTTATAAGGAAGTTTTTTAATTAAAGATAGAATTACCTGACCACTTTGGATGTAGGTCCCATTGTAGAGAATGAAGTATCCGTCTTCTCACCGTAACTCCAGTAGAGGAAGTCCACCACTTTTAGAAGCCGAATCATCATCTGTCGCCCCTTCCTCTTTTACTTCATGGCCTGAACACGGTCAGCTAGTCTTAGTCGGTCCGGTTATGGACTAGACTCCGTCGAATTTTGGAGTTTTTCTTAACTCGCCGGAGAGAGCTTCCTTCATGATCTCCAGCAAGGTTTTACATAACATTTTCTTGCAACATGGCATTCCAAAGGATGACGTACGCCTACCGAAGAAGAATGAATTCGCCTATACGCTGCCTCCGAGATACATGGCTTGCCATCAATATGTGTACCTAAAAAGGGCAGTGCCTCCCTTTAATGATTTCTGGAGAGAAACTCTGACGAATTTGAGAATTTCCCCATTTCAAATTCAACCTAATAGGTATGCAATCCTGACTTTCCTAAATGTTCGGTTTATGTGGCATTTAACCATGCTCCAAATTTCAGCGAATTGAGATATTTCCTCACGTTTAAGAGGGGAGATGAGTGTCCATCCATTGTCATCATTGAGGCCTAGAGAAATGGCAAGATCTTGCTGCAGCTTCAAATAAATTTTTCCCAATTCAAGACTCGGTACTTCTTCGTTAGATGTCCCAAAGGGTTCAATCACCTTTGGACAATAGGGGGTAAGTTCTCCTCATTACTCATTGAATTTCATAGTGTCGCTATGGAGCTTCTAATAAGTTAGATGCTTCCTATAGTTATTCTGAAGCCAAATGAAGATTTTATGCTTGACCAAAATTTCCATACTCTGAAGGCTATAGATGTCGGGGAAAGACCGGTCAGATTTCTGCTAACAGATGAAAATTTTCTTTTGTATGGTTTGTTGCATCCAAGGAGATCCAACCATAGTAATTGAAGTTCCATCTCCTGCCCACTCCATAATATGAATGCTCTCCTCTTCTTCGTCACATGATTCCAAAATGGGTGTTTTTCAAGAAAGGAGGTCTTGTTTGGCGAATCAGTCGAAGAGACTTATAAAAGAAGAGATGCCGTAACTGAAACAAGCTGTCTGGCCAAAACGACTCCAATTCCAAAGGAAGAGGAAGAAGAGTTCAAGCAATGAGAAGGCAAGGCTGCAGCGGCAACATAAAAAGAGGAGGGTGAAGTTGAGAGCAGTAGTAGCTATGATTCCTCCTCTAGTGATGATGATTTTAATGCAGGTTTTGGTGACGAAGACTGTGAATCGTGTGATGAGACTCCGAGGATGAGTCCTGTTCTTTCGGATTCGCCCGCAATAAAGATGCTCTGCCAATAGCCTTGCAATGTCAGGATTCCATGATTAAAAATACCGGCATTGACTTCGAGGGTTTGAGCAATGTCTATGCGGATATTAATGAACTCATGGGGGCAGATTTCAAATTTAAAGAGATACCACCTCGCCCAGGCCATGTTGCACCCTAAATCAGTCTGATTTCTATCGATGGCTGCCCAATCTGGTTTGTGGTGTCATTTTAGGCCCTCCACGGACAAATTACACATTTCACTAGGGTCACATTCACTTATACACACATTATTCAAGCCTATTTTCCATTAATGATGCTCTTTATTTATTCTTTATGTCAAGTACCATGAGAGGACATAGTCTTTATGACGATCTCAAGGAATTCACCGATTCGCAGCATTGGTCGAAACGATCCACAAGCCATCATCAGCCCCGCAAGACCGAGGAGAAATTGAGATAGCAGAAGGACTTGGAGGCTGAAGCTCATCGTTGGGATGAGAGGGGTACGGATGTACAGAAGTGGCTATGAGAAGAGAAAAGCACTTGATGAGCACGAGGAACCGTCTAAGAAGTCAAAGGTTGATCGCGGTTCTATCCTTCTATGCAGCAAGCCTTTACCCCGACCCCAGCTTCCGTCGGTCTTGATACCCCAGTTTCCTCCGTTCAGGCTTCGTCTTCATCTCAAGTTCCATTATCCCATGTGGCGCTCGCCCCTTGTTCTTCACGCCCTCACCAGAGATCAGCATACATTCTTCCATCTTGTCCTTCTAGATTTGAAGCTGCGCTTCCTGGATGGTTTTTAAAGGGGTTAAGTTTGACCGCAACCTTCACCCAGTCTGCAAAGTTTACTATATTCCCCACCTTCAAGCGATCAAAAGTGGTTTAGAGCAAGTCGAGGGATGGGAAAACTATGCAAGTGGCTGGCTGATAGAACCGCGATAATTATCAAGAGATCCTATCCTTTGAATCGGAGAAGGCATTGGCGGGATGTGACACCAAAATTGAACGACTAGTATAAGAAAGCGACGCGGTGCTCCTGGAGAGAAAGAATAATGCCAACTTGCTGAAAATGTTGAAAGAGGCCTATGCGAAAATAGAGATCGTCTTTCTAGGCGAAATTAAGAAGGCCTATGCGTACAAAGTCAAGTTAAAAGAGGAGCTCGAGGCTCGCAACGCGGTTATTGAAGCCCAGAAGAATACTATTTTTGATCATGATAAGATTGTTGAAGGGCATAACAAAATAATCGTGATTATGAAGGGATCGTGATGTCCCGTGATAAGACCATCTTCGATCAAGCCCAGACAATTGCCCTACTCCATAAAAGAGTTGCATAGATTAGCATCGACAAAGCTCGTGTTGAAGTTAAAAAGGCCACCATTATGGGTGGATTATTTGGAGCTGCATGACACCCTTGAGAGGAAAATGGAGAAGATGGACAATACCATCTTAAACTTTTATGTCAACTGCCTGTTGCATTTGGGGAGTCTCAGTTATTTGGGCCCCAAGTTTCCACACACTTTGGACATGGTTTGGGCAGAAATTCTGACCCGTTTCCGAGATAGCGAGGCTGTCTATACTGAGCGGGAGCTAGAGGATGCCTGCCTTAATGAGAAGTCAAAGAATGCACTGATAGAAGGCCGAGAGATCATGCAGATTGAAAAGGAATAGGAAGCTGCCGATGCGGCCATGACTGCAACTGTCAAGACGTTGTCGGAGCACCTTGTTTCTGGAACTGGCGGATCACGGAGAAAGCCTCATAATCAACTGGTGAGTTTTGGGCCTGAAGCTTCTCCGTTGATTGTGCAACCATTAAAAGAAGGAGAAGGCGGTGAATATGAGATCCACATTCTTAGCCATTCCTCTGATGCAGGTAACCTTCTTGTTTCTCTCGAGTTTGAGAATTTTTAGCTCACGCCTCAAGAACAAGACGAACTTAATTCTTTTATTTTTGATTTTATAAGTTCGTCCTCCTTACCTGTTGATCCGTCGGTTTGTTCAATGCCCAGACCCGTCGCTATTTCAACCACCTCAATGCTTGTCTCTGTAGCTACTCCTACTGTTGCGTCTGTGTCTGGTTCACAGCCACGGTCGGAGTCTAAGAAGATCACTGCATTGCATAGCCTGAATGACCCTTATGTATCTTTGGAGTGTGATCTTATAACAACAAAAGCTCAAGAGCAGGAGGTCAAACTGAATAGTCGCGTAAATCCAAACAACAATGGGTCCCCGTTAAGAAAGAAAAGGTTAAAGCTATATAATCTTCGAAGAGCCCCCACAAATCCTAGAAGCGCAAGATGAAAGGGGAATTCTCCGAGAAAGTCAGAGGGCTAGGAGGAGATGCCGGCATCGAGGAGATAGTTGATATCACCGGTAGTGACACTACCCCTAGCCGGGATCCTTAATATAAGCAAAAACTTCCAACTGAAGGCTGAAAGGGAAGCGACGGAAAGAGGCGTTGAGATGTCCGGATATTAATGGAGGTGATTTTTAAGATAGTTTGTTTTGTTTTTTTCAAATGCAGAGTCTGCACTTACTGCTTTTGCTGTAGCGTTTGTATTTTTCTTTTGTTGGTGGATACTGTATGGGTACGGCCCCCACATTTTGACTTTGTACACAAAACATTATAAGTAATACAATGCTGACATTTTAATCGTAATTTTACCTGTCTACTTATCTGTGTTTCATGCATTTATGTCAATTTCGTTTGCTGCTATTTTATTTTATCTAGTCCTATGATTACCACTAAAATTCTTTGCTTGGAGTAACATGAACTATAAAATGCTTTGTTTTTGAGTATTTCTGTTTGAGCATCGGCATGTGCCCCCACAATTTCATGGGGCCATTTACTTCGAACGCTTGAAAAATGACCGGTTATTCCAAGTGTTTGTTTATTATTGTCTTCTTTATCACCGAACTTGCTTTGTGATTCCTATCCTTGGGAACTTATGATTTGAACGGCCTAATTACAGATTTATTGTTGGTCCCAATTGGAATTTCCTGTCGATTTTTATCATTTTGATTTTGTTTGATTCATGCCCGTTGCTCCCGATAAAGTGAATGTGTTGATTCTTGTTATTCTTGCAATGGGCGAGTTTCCCCAGTATCATCAGAGCAATGCCGGTACTTAAAATTATGCATGGATTTTTTAATGCATGGCTTTTAAAAGTGTGCGTAGCTTATGGGATATGCGGCTTTCAGGACCAATACAACCTATCGATCCAGAGTGGTTTCAGAACTTCACGACGTTGCCAATCTTCGGGCAACGTGAGAAGTTTATGCTTTTAAGAGCGTAATTTCATGGCTCAAAAGGGTAGTGCGAGGCTTATGGGATGCATGGTTTTGAATTGAGAATTACCTGTTCTGCCGCAGCAACACCGGTTCTTACAAGGCGGGGATCAGGTTCCGACGATCCGACGGTTTGAGTCGATATGCTTTCGTCGATCCGGCGAGTAAGTGGTGCATATTTAAGCGTCATTCCACTCTCTCAAGCAGTGATTAAATGGTTTTGAGCCAATTTGGCCTCGTCAACCCAATAGGTTACTTTTATGAACGCAGTTTTATTGGTTCAGAAAGCAAAGCAATTTTATTAAGAAAGGTTAGAAAAATTCTGCCCCTGTACTTTCTATATTCAGTAAATAAGCTGCCCCAGAATGCCGGGGGCATTGTAAATAAGCAAAATTTGTCCAACCTTTCTTAATAAAATCGCTTTGCTTTCTGAACCAAAAAAATACGTTCATAAAAGTAATATGTTGGGTCGACGGGGTCAAAATGGCTCAAAACCATTTAATTGGTGCTTGAGATAGTGGAATCACGCTCAAGTATGCCCCCACTTACCTATCGGGTCGATAGAAGCTAATCGACTTAAACCGTTGGATCGGCAGAACCCGATCCCCAACTTGAAGAACCGGTGTTGCTTCGACAGCACCAAGAAGGCTCAAATCAAAGCGGCGCATCCCATAAGCCGTGCACTACCTTTTCAAGCCGTGAAATCATACTCTTAAAAGCATTAACTATTCATGTTTCCCGAAGATTGGCAACGTCGAGAAGTTCCAAAACCACTCTAGATCGACGGGTCGTATCGATCCCAAAAGCCATGCATCCCATAAGCTACGTGCACTTTTAAAAGCCGCACATTTCATAACCCGCGCATACTTTTAAGTATCGGTATTTCCCTGACAATACCGGAAAAACTCGCCCATTGTAGGAATAACAAGAATCAACCCATTCTCATTATCGGGAGCAACGTGCATGTATCCAACCAAATCAAAATGCTACAAATTGGCAGAAAATTCCAATTGTTGACCAACAATAAATCTGTAATTAAGCCATCCAAACCATAAGTTCCCAAGGATAGGATCCATAAAGCAAGTCCGGTGATAAAAAAAGACAATAATAAACAAAGACATGGATCAACCGGTCGTTTGTCGGGTATTTGTAGTAAACATCCCCGTGAACTGAGGGGACACCTACCGATACTCAAAAAGAAATACTAAAAAATAAAACACTTAACAGTTCTGTTACTCCAAAGAAAGAATTTTAGCGATAATCATAGGACAAGATAAAATAAAATAGCAGCAAGTGAATTGATATAAGTGTATGAAACACATATAAGTAGACAGGTAAAATTACGATCAAAATGTCAGCATTGTATTACTTATAATGTTTTGTGTACAAAGTCAAAATGTAGGGTTCGTACCCACACAATATCGGCCAACAAAAGAAAAATACAGATGCTACAATAAAAGCAGTAAGCACAGACTCTACACTTGAACAACACAAAATGTCTCGAAAATCAGCTCCACTGCCATCCGGACATCTCAACGCCTCTTTCCACCACTCCCCTTCCCGCCTATAGTTGGAAGTTTTTGCTTATATTCAAGATCCCGGCCAGGGGTAGTGTCACTATCGATGAAACCAACTATCTCCTAGGCGCCAGCATCTCCTTCCTGCTCTCTAACTTTCTTGGAGGACTCCCTTTTCGTCTTGCGCTTCCGGGATTTGCGGGTGCTCTTTGAGGATTTTATCGCTTCAACCTTTTCTTTCTTAATGGCAATCAGTTGCTGTTTAGATTTACATGGTTGCTCAGTCTGGACCTCCTACTCTCGAGCTTCAGCTGCCGTAAGGTCACCCTCTAAAGATACAAAAGGATCATCCAATCCATGCAATGCAGCAATCTTCTTAGACTTCGGCCCCAGTTGCAAACTAGAGAAAAACGCAACAGTCGGAGTAGCTATAGACATTAAGGCGGTTGAAATAGCGATGCGTTTGGGCATCGAAGAAACTGGTGGATCAATAGGTAAAGAAGACAGACCTAAAAGATCAAAAATAAAAGCATTAAGTTCGCCTTGTTCTTCTAGCGATAAATTCTCAAAATTGGGAGAAACAAGAAGGTTACCTGCATCATAGGAGTGGCCAAGAATATGGATCTCATATTCACCGCCTTCTCCTTCTTTTGATGGTTGCACAATCTATGGAGAAGCTTTGGTCCCATAACTCGCCAAGGGATCGCGAGGTTGTCTTAATGATCCATCAGATCAAGAAACAAGGGGCTCCAGTAACATTTTGACAGTTGCAGTCATGGCTATATCGGCAACTTCCTATTCCTTTTCAATCTGGAGTATGTCTCGGCCTTCTATCAGTGCTTTCTTTGACTCCTTATTAAGGTAGGCATCCTCTAGCTCTCGCTCAGTGTAGACATCCTCGCTATTTCGAAAATGGGTCAAAATTTTCTCCCAAACCACGAAAGAGTGCATGGGAACTTAGGTCCCAAATAATTGAGACTCCTCTGATGCAACGGAGAGCTGACATAAAAATTTAAGATGTTGTCTTACATCTTCTCCATTTCCCTATCAAAGATGTCCCGTAGCTCTAAATAATCCGCCATAACGGCAGCCTTTTCAACTTCAACAAGAGATTTGTTGGCATAAAACTGCGCAACTCTTTCTTGGAGTAGGGCAATCATCTGGGCTTGATTGGAGATGGTCTTATCATGGGACATCATGTTCCCTTCATAATGGTGATTGTTTTGTTATGCCCTTCAACAATCTTGTTGTGATTACCAATAATCTTCTTTTGGGCTTCAATAATCGTGTTGCGAGCCTCGAGCTTCTCTTTCAACTTGACTTCGTCCGCATGGGCCTTCTTAATTTCTTCTCGGAAGACTAACTCTATTTTTGCATGGGCCTCTTTTAGATCTTTCAGCAAGCCGATGTTATTCTTACTCTCCTAGAGCTACGTGTTCCTTTCTTGTACTAGTCGTTCAATTCTGGCATCACATTCCACCAACGCCTTCTCGGAGTCATCCTTCTCTGATTCAAAGGAGAGGACCTCTTGATAATTATTATGGTTAGTATCAGTCGGCTACTTGCATAGTTTTTCCCATCCCTTCGCTTGCTCTAAATCACTTTGGATCGGTTGAAGGTGGGGGCATATAGGAATCTTTGCGGACCGGGCAATGGTCGTGGTTAGACTTAACTCCTTCTAAAAATCACCCGGGAAGTGCTGCTTCAAGTCTAGGAGGATTGGACGGAAGAATGTAAGCTGATCTCCAGTGAGAGTGCAAAGAACTAGGGGTGACCGCCATGTGGGACGATGAAACATGGGATGAAGACGGAGCCTAAATAGAAGAAACCAAGATTTCAAGACCGACGAAAGCTGGGGCTGAGGCAAAGCCATGTTGCGCAGAAGGATGAGAACCACGATCGATCTTCGACTTCTCAAACGGTTCCTCGCACTCATCAAGGGATTTTCTCTTCTCGTAGCCACCTTTGTACGTCCGACCCCGTTCCCTTTCATCCTGACGACGAGCTTTAGCCTCCAAGTCCTTCCGCTTTCTCTATTCCTCCTTGGTCTCACTAGGCTGATGATGACTTGTGGAACGTTTCGACCAACATTGCGAATCGGTAAATTCCTAGAGATTGTCATAAAGGCCACGTGGGGAGGCGCCGAGGAAGGAGAGGGGCGACGAAGTGGTCGATCAGGTCGGAGGAATCTTTGCCGTTCGAATCAATTAGGGTTCCGAGCTCGAACTCGAGCTGTGCGTGCGAATCGTCATAAGATGGTTGGGAGGATGTGGTAGTGAGCGGTTCGACTAGGGGTCGGAGGTGATTTCGATCGCGAGGAGGGGGTTGCATGGACATCTAGGCCTGGATTTCGACCGGCGACAGTTGAGGGGGGGGGCGCTGCGTGGCGGCTCTGGCAATGGTGGTCCAGATGTCGAGTTGAGATCGATATAGGGCTATCTCAGTAAGGTAAAGCTTGGTTGTTTTCTTTTATTTAATTTAGATATATGTATATGTATATGCTGTAAAATAGATCTCTAGGGTTATTTACAGAAAAATTTATAAAGATAAGATTTTGAAAGAAAAAAATAATAATAATGTCCAGTAGTGTAAAAGGAAACAAGTTATAAGCAGAAAATAATATATAGTGTAAGCAGGAAAATATATAGATAAGACATAGGGATATAGGAAGTTAAAACGGTAATGCATATTATTATATAAGTATATGTGTTTTTCTGGAAACTAATTTATTAAACGAAAATTAGCTTAAATAAATTTGTTGTTAACTGAATTTAATTTATCAACTGGAAATTTATTTATCTGATTGTTCAAATATTAATAAAATCATATAACGTGCATTCAAGGTCTGGAATCGTCAAGAAAACAACTGGTTTGGGTTGAATTGCAAAATAAAAGGGCAAAGGTGAGTTAATCTCACTCAGTTAAATTTAAATTTAAATGATTAAATTTAAATAATTGTTTGAATGGTTGAATTGATTTGTTGTGTTATATAGTAGTATACACTGCATCTTGAATTGATTAATTTCCCCTCATCTGATAGTGTAGATATCTTATATTGTGCTAACATCTGTGGATGCAGGGAAACAGGTTGGAGGGATCCAACTGGACCCCTCACATTTATTTAAATTATTCAATATTCTCTGCTGTAATTATTTGATATCCTATGATGAGTTATATTGGAATATTAAATGTTATGGTTTGATTGGATATTTGGGTATAATGAATTACCAAATATATGAATTGGATTGTTGAAAGAAATTAAGAGGGAGTAAATTTGTAAGCGGAATAATTATAGAAAGTTTGAATAAATTAAGAATGAATTGAAAATAAATAGAAGTAATATGAAAATAATAATAAATAACTTTGAGTATGAAGAGAAATGGAATTTTAAATAAAATAAAATTGATGAATTGTAAACTTAAAGTTCTATCAATTAAAGAAATAAAGAATTTTTTTAAAATTCAAAGTTTAAATTTATTTAAAAGACTAAAGAAGTAATTGAGAAATCTAAAAAAAAAATTTGAAATCAAGAAATGAGATCGAAAATTAATAGATTCTGAATTTAAAGGGAATAAACTGGAAATCAATTTGGAAAATTGATTTAAGTGATTGAAGTTGGGATTTTTCTCTGGATAACCAAGTACATTTTTAAAGTAAATTCTTAAATAAATTTAAAGGTTTTAGAATTGTTGTACAAAGCAAGTTTTAGAAAATCTATTATTTCTAATATTTAAATTCAAAAGTAAGTATTTCTTTCAAATCTATTATAGTAGTAATTACTTAAAAAGTGACCTAGTATTTTGTTTTCAAAGGTGAAAATCTAGTTTTATATTCTATCACGTAACTTTATTTTCGAATACTCATATAGTATGTATTTTTACAAAATATTGAAGTAATTTAACTTAAATGTTTAAAAGTATAATTTCAAAGTAAAGTGTTTTAAATTATTTTAAAAATCTAGTTTTGTGCTTGGTGATTTTAGAGGAGACAGAAAATATTTGGAAAGGTTTATTTTGAAAAGAAAGAATGGTTTGAAAACTGTTTTCAAAGGGTTGAAAATAGAAATATATCTTGTGAAGATAATTAGAGGTAAATAAATAATTTTGGAAATTATTTATTGTTTGATGGATGTTGTGAATATAAATTGATAGTTAAATAACCGACTATCAATATTGGACAAATACGCTGATCGTTTCGAAGAGACCGGGATCGAGATTTATTTCTCGAAAACCACTTCGATCCGGTTTGTACGTTTCGTGAAAATCGATTTTTGGATTCAAAGATGGAGCAGTGAAGTGCAAGGGCTAGTCGCAACTAATCCTGAGGATATTTCCAAGATGGATGTAGTAGGAATAGTGCCTTCAGTTCCGTTCGAACCCGGGACGGACTTGTATGGATGAATGCTTGCGAAACATCGCCAGGTGGACGATGGGCATTCTAAGGAATAGGTTCTAAAAAGGTAACGCTTAGCCTCAAGCCTCATCAACTGGGAATGACTGAAAATCAGGGGATATGCATCAAGGTTAGGTGGGTCATGCCCAAGTAGGACAAGATATTTCCCCTGTCTAGATGTCCCTTTTTTTTATTTCGGCTTAGTGGGTGGTTGGTCGCGCCAATCACGAGGTTTATCTTGTTCGGGACTGTTCAATAAGGAATGGTTCCGGCCTTGTGTTGCAGGGGATGAAGGGAGCAATCCTCGGTACGGTGATCTAAGCCCCGTACTGTGACAGGTGGTACCCCAGTGACTAGCCGTTAGTCGGAAATCCATTCTCCCTACGAGCCTTGTACGAGTTTTGTTTGTGTTACCCACTTTTGTGGCTAGTAGCTGGAATTTAATAGATGTAACAATTTCGGCTATTTTATAAGTATTTGTATATAGACCCTATTATAATATCAGAGGATTTCTATAAAAATTGTTTTAGCTATCGTAAGGTAAAAACCCGACATGTTTATTTGTGTCGTGGTCTTACGAGATGCTTTTGTTTTCAAAGGATTTTTGAAACTTTAATAATCAATTGGGTGTGATTTTCTCAGGCTGGTAATCCAGACTGACTCGGGTATTATTTAACTGTAATGGTCGGGTCAGACCGAGTGTTATAGGATACAGGATATGATGCTGTGGAGCTCAGGAGACGAGTTGGATGACGATACGTATAGTCGTACTTGTTATATATATATTCCGCTGTTTGAGTTGTTGTGTATTCATTGTATGTTGTTGATGTGAGCTGTGACTAATATACTCTGATGATGTAATATATGTAAACAGATATATTTGATTTTGAGTAAAGATTATTTACTACCCATTATATTTTATTTCGCTGCGATGGTTAGATTCTGATGTTGTTTTGGTTCTCTCTTCTTCTACCTCTTCTTCTTTAACCAAAATGGTTCGTATTTCTGTGCAACTTGAGTTGATTTAGGTAGAATAGTGTTGACTCAAGGGATACGTATTTGCGGGCTGTTACACTTGGTATCAGAGCTTAGGTTGGAGATAACCTTGGCTCTGGTGGGAATTACTCGTTTAAATTAGAGTCTGTAGTACTCTATAATGAGTTTGAGCGTATTAGTAGATATGAGCGCGTATTTGTTAGTGAATATAAATTGTTTTAATATTGTGTTGATTGGTTTATTGAGTGGCATATGAACCTTCGTCGGCACAGTCTGGACAACTGTATCGAAGGGGTTTCTAAACATTTGAATAGAAAAATCGACACAGTATTGGTTTAAATGTGGGTGAATGAAATAATTTCATCCAAAAATATATTTTGATATAAAGAAAAGCTTTTGTAAACTATTTAGCTACTATATGGTTGCTTGGATATTAGAAATGATAATATTAAAATATTATCATTGTTAAGTGAAATATTTATTTAGAAATTGTAAATATAACCAAAGATTAAGGAGATAAATTCAATTATAAAATGAAATTTATAAATGTGAATTATAAATGTAAATTATAAATTGAAATATAATTAATTGGGAATTTGTATAAGCATAAACTATACAATTGCATTTTAGTTAAAATTTGAATTAAAATAGAATTTGAAACTTTAAAACCTCGGAGATTTTGGAAGTATTTTGGAGGTAAATAGTATTATTGTTGTTTTTGGGTATTTCTGAAAGGAAAATTGTTTCAAATAAATTTTGGGAAGAGACTTAGCATTGAGTTCACTTCAGTCACTGGAAAATAACTTCAGTGATGACTGCAGCATCATCGATGTTCATTTTCGAGTTTCTAAGTGATGAATTGCTACCAAATTAAGTTGTTCAGAAAAACCTGTTTGTTTTTGAAATTTCAAAGGAAATTTATTGGAAAATAAAAACCAGGATTGGTTTGACTTTTGAGAAATGTGATTTGAGATGTTGGAGATTTCAAAATGATTTGAAACCAAAGCCGGGAGTTTAAAAATCCTGATATGATAAGTTGTAAGCTTATAAATGGAAATGATTTGTAAATCAGGAAGAAATTTTAAGCTTTGGATAATGGAATATAAATCTAGAGTGAAAATTTAAATGAAATTAACTTGGATTGAAGAATAAAATTTAACTGGATTAAAATAACTTGAATAAGCTGAAAATAATATCCAGTTGTATTCGAATTTAGTTGCAATCGAATTCAATTAAATAAAACCGAGTTGAAATAAAATTGAATTGGAATAAGGATTCAATTAAGTTATTAAATGAAATTAAATTTTTACCTGGATAACTGGGAAATAAGTTGGATAAGAATTAGAGTGAGTTAAATAAATCAGAATGACTTGTAAAAGAATTAAAAATCCATAGAAATAAAATATATACTTGGTTATAAATAAGCATAAGGCTTGAGTTAAAAAATAAAGAAGAATATATTCAAGCCTATAATGAATGGGATTGTGTAAATAATAAGTTGTGACTTATAAAATTTGAAAAGTGGGATAGAAAACCCAAAGTAAATATTTTTGATGAATTGGAAAATGAAAAAAAAAAAAGGTAGTCAAAACTTGAATTATAAAATAAATTGAACTTAAAAAAAATGAAGTGATATTTGGAATTAAAAATCAAGTATTGAACTATAAATAGGGAAGAACTAATTTGATAATAAATTAGTTAATGAAATGTGTAAATGGAGTTCAATGTAGTTAAATAGAAGCTGAATGGTAAGCTAATAATGAAGATTGGAAATAAAACTCAAGTTATAAATCCAATTCGACTTGAATTGTTAGTGAAGCAAATGTAATTAAATTGCGAGTTAATAAAATTGGATAGTAAATTGAAAGGTAAATGGTAGGACCAGAACTTGAGTTATAAATTAAAATTTAACTTGAAGTGATAACAAATTAAATATAATTGGAAATGTGTCGAATAAAGGAAAATGAAATTGGATTAAAATAGTAATGGTTTGTATTACAAATAAAATCCAATTCGAGTATAATGAGTTAAGTATGTGCTTGGGCATTGTTTGATAAATTGAGAAGGTGAATTAAATTCAAATAGAATTTGATTAGATGAGAATCAAAAAGAGAGGTGAACTTAAGTTGAAGTGGAATTAATTGAGTAAATTAACTTAAGTTAAGAATAATTAGAAGCTCGACCACGAGTAAAAAAAAATGGAAGACCATTAAATTAAAGCTTGGGTTGAATTGATTCAGGCATGGTTAGTAATATGCTAGCTTGGAATGTGTCGAGCTAAATAAATGGTCGTGAACGAATTAAATAGAAAGAAAATTTATTTGGTAATGAAGATGAACCTAAGTTGTTGATGGTTTTGAATGAACTAGTTTGGTTTGTAAAATGAAATGCTAGTGAATGGATTCAAATTTAAAATGAAATGAAAATGGGAATATATGAATGTGAATAAATTTGAAAATGAATAGAATTAAGTATCAATGAGTCGAAATCAATTTAAATTGGTTATAAAACATAAGTATTTATTTATTTACATCGATCTCGTCAAATTTGCATAGAATAAGTTGTCATTGAATGTAATGGAAGTTATTAAAATTCTATGAATGGATAGGAGTAAAATAAATTGATTTGGAGAACAACTGGATTAAAAATGAGCTCGGTTTGATTAGAAATAAATTAAATGTAAGTTTGTAAGTTGTTAACCATTCGGATTAAGTGAAATGATATGTGATTGGTTGTAAGCAATTAAAATTAATGTTGGAATATTTAAATTGCTTGTAAAAAAAAATGTTTAATGGGCATTTCCTTTAGAATTCATATGTTTTATCTATTGCAAATAAGTGAGATGTTGTTAAACTTCATTTATTTGGCACTTACATGTTTAAATTGAGTAAGTACAGGTTCAGGGAAGCCTTTTGGCTGGTTTTGGACGCGCAAAATGCAAATTAAGTAAGCCGCTTGCTTAAAAATGCTAAATAAAGGTACGCTTACGCAAAAGAATTCAAAATAAGAGATATGAACTGCACATATTGATATATATTGTGATTTCCGGCCTGAGGCCGATGTATATATGTTTTTGTGCATCCTGCGATATCGCAGAAGTCCCTCCGTACAAAGGAGACTCTGCCAAAATTTTCCGTAAATTTTGGGAGTTAGAATTTTTTTAAAATTTCACTAACGTCAAATGATTTAAAATGGTTAAGCAAATAGAATTATAACTGAATGTTGAAATTTAATTTAAATTGTATAAGTAAGGTAAGATGAACTGTACAAAGAAACTAAAAGAAGCAAAGAGTTTGCAAATAAACTTTATTTTAGGCTTAAATTAATTAGTAAGCGAAACTAATTCAATATTCAAGGTGGAAGCCAAATTGAATTCAAATGAAATTGTTAGGGCAAAGTGAATAGTAATGAAAATAAACTTCAATAGTAAAGTGAAACTTAATGTAAGAAGTGTATGTAATATTTATATTAAACTTAAGAAATGAAAATGAAATTCTTAAGTAAATTTGGTATTGAAAGTATGTTAACTGAATAATTGAATGAAGGTTGAAACTAATAGTTGTGAATGTGAGGATTGTGGGAAAAGAAAAAAAAAGAATAACAATCAAAATGAATGTGAATAAAAAGGGAATTGATATAATTGATAATCAACTGGAATTTATTTCATAGGATGTACGTATATTATTTTATTCGCATAGCTATTTGATCCAGATTCGAGCACAGAATTTCGAGATAGTTATATCGATCCGAGTTAGGATTTTTCACTCGATTTTCGACGGCGAACCTGGATATGGATTGTTGATTGATTCTGGAAATTCTCTATCATAGTTTACGGCTGTGCAAGGAGAATGACGGTTTCTGATCAAGAAACCAGATCTGAGTCCGCACTAGAAAGTCGAGTAGACGATACTAGTTCGGAAGTGGAATTGTGTGATCGAGTAAGCGATCGATTTGATATTGCGTACGGATAGTATATGTACATCGTACGGGCTTGAATGAATAGATATTGAAAATTTGTAAAGTAATGTATAAAATGGCTTTGAAGCTGTAATTGGATATTATTGCTAAATGGGATATACAGGTATATAGAAGCAAAGGATAAATTGGGATTTCTGATTTTAGAAGATGAAATTTAATGGCCCGACAAAAAGTTATGTGTTTAAAATTATGTATGGAATTTGAATGATTGGGTTTTTGGATCTAGCCACTTGGCTTTTTGTTTTCTTTTGAGATTTGGGGGCCGTAGAGCCATTTTGTAGTTGTACTGAGCTAGCCGTGCAAAGGAGACGCTGGCAAAAATTTTCGGAAATTTAAAGAGTTAGAAAAAATTTGAGAAAATTTTGATAACTTAAAATTTGGTTTTAACTTTAAAATTTGAATTGTTAAGTAGGTGATATTGTTTGAGGCTTGTGGATAAGTTTGAAAGGTTAGAAAAGGGGTTAGTGAGTCTTTGATAAAAAGATTTGTTTGCTAAGTTGTTAAAAACTATTTGGGTTGAGGGAATAGTTAGCGGGATATAGATCATTCTTCCTAATTAGTAATTTCAGGGACGAAATTCTTTTAAGGGTGGAGGAATGTGACGACCCAAAAATTTTGAGCAATTGAAATTGGAATATTCAATTAATTTTGAATATTTAAATGTTAATTTTTAACTTGAATTCAAATATCACCAATGATTTGATGATTAAATTATTGAATTAAATAATTTGAAGTTGAGTAAAATGTTGAATCTGGAGTTTTAAGCCTATTAAAAATAATTTGAAGGCTTGTAAAATTCATATTGATAGTACAGAGGATAATAGAAGTTGTAAAATTGAAATTAGCGGTGGTTTGTTCAGTTTTGAAATTTTATATCGTTTAAATTGAATTTAAAAATTGCCTTCCGAGGGACAGTCTCGGAACTCGGCGAAACCAGTTCCGTTGGATTCGTAATATTTTATTAGTATCGGATTTCAATTTCCGTAGTGTTTGGAGTTACGGTTTGGTCATACAACCCGTAAATGCACAAGAAGAATCTAAATTAATTTAAATTTACATAGTCAAACCTTTTCTTTGAAGCCACATTCTCGTAGCTTCCAACGCAATCTTCTTTCCTCTCTCTTCAGATTTATTTTCACTTAAATAATTGGCCGAAGCCTTATACTTCAAGATTGAAACCGGCAGTTAAAACAAATGGCCGAAGCCTCGTTCTTCAAAATTAAATCTCGAGTTCGCACAGTAGCATAACCGCGGCCACGTGGGGAGGCGCCGAGGAAGGAGAGGGGCGGCGAAGTGGTCGATCAGGTCGGAGGAATCTTTGCCGTTCAAATCAATTAGGGTTCCGAGCTCGAACTCGAGCTGTGCCTGCGAATCGTCACAAGATGGTTGGGAGGATGTGGTAGTGAGCGGTTCGATTAGGGGTCGGAGGTGATTTCGATCGCGAGGAGGGGGTTGCGTGGACATCTAGGCCTGGATTTCGACCAGCGACAGTTGAGGGGGGGCAGCACTGCGTGGCGGCTCTGGCAATGGTGGTCCAGATGTCGAGTTGAGATCGATATAGGGCTATCTCAGTAAGGTAAAGCTTAGTTGTTTTCTCTTATTTAATTTAGATATATGTATATGTATATGCTGTAAAATAGATCTCTAGGGTTATTTACAGAAAAATTTATAAAGATAAGATTTTGAAAGAAAAAAAATAATACTGTCCAGTAGTGTAAAAGGAAACAAGTTATAAGCAGAAAATAATATATAGTGTAAGCAGGAAAATATATAGATAAGACATAGGGATATAGGAAGTTAAAACGGTAATGCAGATTATTATATAAGTATATGTGTTTTTCTGGAAACTAATTTATTAAATGAAAATTAGCTTAAATAAAGTTGTTGTTAATTGAATTTAATTTATCAACTGGAAATTTATTTATCTGATTGTTCAAATATTAATAAAATCATATAACGTGCATTCAAGGTCTGGAATCGTCAAGAAAACAACTGGTTTGGGTTGAATTGCAAAATAGAAGGGCAAAGGTGAGTTAATCTCACTCAGTTAAATTTAAATTTAAATGATTAAATTTAAATAATTGTTTGAATGGTTGAATTGATTTGTTGTGTTATATAGTAGTATACACTGCATCTTGAAATGATTAATTTCCCCTATCTTATATTGTGCTAACATCTGTGGATGCAGGGAAACAGGTTGGAGGGATCCAACTGGACCCCTCACATTTATTTAAATTATTCAATATTCTCTGATGTAATTATTTGATATCCTATGATGAGTTATATTGGAATATTGAATGTTATGGTTTGATTGGATATTTGGGTATAATGAATTACCAAAATATATGAATTGGATTGTTGAACGAAATTAAGAGGGAGTAAATTTGTAAGCGGAATAATTATAGAAAGTTTGAATAAATTAAGAATGAATTGAAAAGAAATAGAAGTAATATGAAAATAATAATAAATAACTTCGAGTATGAAGAGAAATGGAATTTTGAATAAAATAAAATTGTTGAATTGTAAACTTAAAGTTCTATCAATTAAAGAAATAAAGAATTTTTTTTAAAATTCAAAGTTTAAATTTATTTAAAAGACTAAAGAAGTAATTGAGAAATCTAAAAAAAAAATTGAAATCAAGAAATGAGATCGAAAATTAATAGATTCTGAATTAAAAGGGAATAAACTGGAAATCAATTTGGAAAATTGATTTAAGTGATTGAAGTTGGGATTTTTCTCTGGATAACCAAGTACATTTTTAAAGTAAATGCTTAAATAAATTTAAAGGTTTTAGAATTGTTGTACAAAGCAAGTTTTAGAAAATCTATTATTTCTAATATTTAAATTCAAAAGTAAGTATTTCTTTCAAATCTATTATAGTAGTAATTACTTAAAAAGTGACCTAGTATTTTGTTTTCAAAGGTGAAAATCTAGTTTTATATTCTATTAAGTAACTTTATTTTCAAATACTCATATAATATGTATTTTTACAAAATATTGAAGTAATTTAACTTAAATGTTTAAAAGTATATTTTCAAAGTAAAGTGTTTTAAATTATTTTAAAAATCTAGTTTTGTGCTTGGTGATTCTAGAGGAGATAGAAAATATTTGGAAAGGTTTATTTTGAAAAGAAAGAATGGTTTGAAAACTGTTTTCAAAGGGTTGAAAATAGAAATATATCTTATGAAGATAATTTGAGGTAAATAAATAATCTGGAAAATTATTTATTGTTTGACGGATGTTGTGAATATAAATTGATAGTTAAATAACCGACTATCAATATTGGACAAATGCGTTGATCGTTTCGAAGAGACCGGGATCGAGATTTATTTCTCGAAAACCTCTTCGATCTGGTTTGTACGTTTCGTGAAAATCGATTTTTGGATTCAAAGATGGAGCAGTGAAGTGCAAGGGCTAGTCGCTACTAATCCTTAGGATATTTCCAAAATGGATGTAGTAGGAACAGTGCCTTCGGTTCCGTTCGAACCCGGGACGGACTTGTATGGATGAATGCTTGCGAAACATCGTCAGGTGGACGATGGGCATTCTAAGGAATAGGTTCTAAAAAGGTAACGCTTAGCCTCAAGCCTCATAAACCGGGAATGACTGAAAATCAGGGGATATGCAGCAAGGTTAGGTGGGTCATGCCCAAGCAGGACAAGATATTTCCCCTGTCTAGATGTCCCTTTTTTTTATTTCGGCTTAGTGGGTGGTTGGTCCCGCCAATCACGGGGTTTATCTTGTTCGGGACTGTTCAGTAAGGAAAGGTTCCGGCCTTGTGTTGCAGGGGATGAAAGGAGCAATCCTCGGTACGGTGATCTAGGCCCCGTACTGTGACAGGTGGTACCCTAGTGCGTAGTCATTAGTCGGAAATCCATTCTCCCTACGAGCCTTGTACGAGTTTTGTTTGTATTACCCACTTTTGTGGCTAGTAGCTGAAATTTAACAGATGTAACAATTTCGGCTATTTTATAAGTATTTGTATATAGACCCTATTATAATATCAGAGGAAATCTATAAAAATTGTTTTAGCTATCGTAAGGTAAAAACCCGACATGTTTATTTGTGGCGTGGTCTTATGAGATGCTTTTGTTTTCAAAGGATTTTTGAAACTTTAATAATCAATTGGGTGTGATTTTCTCACGCTGGTAATCCAGACTGACTCGGGTATTATTTAACTGTAATGCTCGGGTCAGACCGAGTGTTATAGGATATAGGATATGATGCTGTGGAGCTCAGGAGACGAGCTGGATGACGATACGTATAGTCGTACCTGTTATATATATATATATATATATATATATATATATATATATTCCGCTGTTTGAGTTGTTGTGTATTCATTGTATGTTGTAGATGTGAGCTGTGACTGATGTACTCTGATGATGTAATATATGTAAACAGATATATTTGATTTTGAGTAAAGATTATTTACTACCCATTATATTTTATTTCGCTGCGATGGTTTGATTCTGATGTTGTTTTGATTCTCTCTTCTTCTACCTCTTCTTCTTTAACCAAAATGGTTCGTATTTCTGTGCAACTTGAGTTGATTTAGGTAGAATAGTGTTGACTCAAAGGTTACGGATTTGCGGGCTGTTACACCCATTAGGGTGAATTTGAATTGAGATAATTCCCAAGTTCCAAAGAGTTTCTCTCAAGAAGTCATTGAAGGGAGGCACTGCTCCGTTTTGGCACGTATACCAATGGAAAGTCGTGTATCCCGGAGGTGGCATATGGGTGAATTCATTTTTCTCCAGCAGGCGCACGTCATCCTCCGGAATGCCATGTTGCAAGAAAATGTTATGCAAAACCTTGCAGAGATTATGGAGGTAGCTCTCTCTGGTGGGTTAAGAAGAACTCTAAAATTCAACGGAGTTCGGTCTACAACCGGACCAACAGTATTAGCAAACCTTATTCAAGCCGCAAAGCAGAAGAGGAAGGGAAGACAGACGATGATTCGGCTTCCAAAAGTGTTGGACTTCCTCCATTGGACTTACAACGAGAAGACGGATACTTCATTCTATACAACAGAACTTACGTCCAAAGGTTAGGTAAGTCTCTCTTTAACTAAAGAACTCCCCTATAACATTTGAATTTTGAAAGGATATCAATTCACGCCGACACGTTGGATTTTAAGTATATACTGGGGAAAGTGCAGTGTGTTATCACTGTGGGGTAAGCCCAATGTCTTGAATACAACAAACGCTCTTTTCCATGTAGATAGTTCACTCATAATAAAGAATGAAAAGGAATTTTCGTATCATTTTTGAAATTATTTCTTCTACACTAACCCTTATCTATCAACGATCGATAACGGGTCTGTTATCCAAAGCGCTGGTCTGTTATCCAAAGCGACATGGAAAGTTCTTCCTAGTACAGGTACACCGAACATGCAAGAAGCAAGACTAGTCCGAATTCCTCAAAAGGCAACAACAATATAAGCTGCTTGTGAGACGCTATCCTAAGTCATTATTCCCCTCCGGAAGGGTTAAAACCAATTCGTGATGCGTCATGTTGTATTGACAGTGTAAAGGGTACAAGTCTATTTTGATTCTATAGATGAAGACAACAAATCATGTCAGGCACCGGGGGAAAGCCCAAGTGTCGTTCTGTGAAGAACTCAAGAATCGATTTACTATCTTCTTCTGTAAAATCACAATCAACTCGGACTCTTTACTATAATCATCACCAATACACTCCGTCGTCAAATTGCTAAACGAACTTCAGAATCTGCACTACCTACCTTGTATCAAGAATTAAAAGGAAAAGATGGTTGGAGTTTTCAACCCAGCAACCTAAGAAAGGAGGATCGATGGCAATCCAAGGAAGGAGATGTTGGTCGGCGGCGATCCAGAAGGAGCTAGGAATGAAGTCAAAGCAATGGCGTTCCCCAAATCGATCAACGTTGAAAAACTACGAAGATAGATAATCAACGAAGGTGGTGGACGGTTGGTTTAGGGATATTTCGAGAATTGGATCAAGTCGTAAAGGATAGGATTAGGTCATAGAAAGAAGATGGGAGTGAGGTGATGGATCGGATCGAGGTAGTTAAATAGGAGATTATACGAGAAACCGCCTAAGTCATTCGATCGCTAGCAATCCATCGGCTTTGGATCGCTAGGGATCCATCGACTATGGATCGCTAGCGATCCATTGAATCACGTGCGATCAATCTCAAATTTATCTAGCGAGATCCATGTGCGGCTTCAAGGCATTCTGTAACGACCCGGAAATTTCATCCGGAAAATTCCAGATAGTTAGGAAAAGAAGAAAAGAGAAAGAAACAGAAACAAGTCACAGAAACCTCACATTCACAGCGGATAAAATATAATATCAAATAAAATAACATTTTTTACAAAAAAAGAACTGAGACGGTACATTTACATTTTTAAACATCAAAGTTACAACATATACAATTACTGGACAGATAAAAATCAACCTATTCCAGATATACAACGATATCACATCAGATTCACTCCATACGTTCCTACCATCTAGCTTGCCTCCTGCTCTAGAACGTCATTACCTGAAAATCTGTAATACCCGGTCTGACCCGAGCATTAAATCAAAGTAACACCCGGGTCAGGCTGGAAACCAGCGTGAGTAATCCCATTTAACATGGAATACAAAAGCATACCTTCTACATAAACCCGGGTTAACATATCAATTTACAACTTCACAAGTTGTTATAGAAATCACTTACTTCACACATAAATTTCTAAGTGCCAAACTTAGATTAACAGGTCCAATTCACTTAACTCATTCCACTTCAGCCTATCGATTCACTTATCAATTTACAAAGAATCGAAGTGGTTTCGGGTATTTACTAACGTCTGACTCCGATCTCTTCGAATCTAATGTCATCTTAACCCAAGTTATTCAAGTTAACACAATTTACCTTTAAATACTAGACGTCACTTTTACATAGCAATTCATCATAGATAACCATATTATCACTGTTCAACCCAACATATCATATTACAAAAACATTCATATCACATAGTATCACAATCACATACCAGGGATAACAAATAATTCAAGGTATTTAAGTATCATTGAATCATCCATAAGCAAGATAAATTAGTCATAACATTCCTAATTAATTTAATTAACTACCAATGAATTAAATTAATTACTTTATAAATCTTGCTTATTTGACATTAATTAATTATACTCAATTAATTGATCATTCATTAATTATTCGTCTTGATTAATCATCCTTGATTAATCATTCTTTAATTACATTAATTAATTTTTATTTAATTAATTACACAATTAATTATTCTCAAACCCGTCATATTAATTAACCTTTAATTACCCTCTTGATTAATTACCCAAATTAATTATCCGACAATCACTTACATTGATTAATTATCCTTTAATTAATCACTCTTATTAATTTATTAACCCTTAATAAATTTCCTTAATTAATCAATCCTTTATTTACTTACACTAAGTAATTAATCATTAATTACTCTATTAAGTAATTGCCATTTTATTAATTACTTTCTTTAGGTAATTATCCCATGGGTTAAGTAAACTTTGTTTATTAATTAAATTAACCCTCCATTATCACCGAATTTATTATCCTTTAACAATTTAATCTTTTAATTACTTACATTAAGTAATTAGCTTTTAATTACTTAAGATCTTATTCAATTGCTGATAATCCATTTATCTCAATTTATTACTTGATTATATTTAAATCTTATTAGATGGTATACTTGAAATTAATTTATATGAAATCACTTGTGTCCCTTTTGATTAATTTAGTTCAATACCTTTATCTTAAGCACTTACTTAATTCATTTGAAAGCATTTAGGGATTTATTTAAATAATTAACTTGATAATAATAAATTATTTCAAAGGAATATCAATTTTATCAAAATACCAGATAGTCACAGCATCTCAATTTGAGTACTTGTTTTAAAATTTAGGTCGTGATTTCTTATTACAAACTTAACTTAATCTTGATTTCCTATTTCAAAACCTTAGTTTTCTCAACCCAGATTACACAACTGAATAAAAACCCGAGTAAATCCTTCAGCAACTCCATGCGTGCCTCGAGACAACCCACTCAACACAAAAATTTCGAGTCATCTCCTCACGTGCACGAGGTTCCACCCGAGCTAACCCTAAGGCCTAACGACCCCATCACGACGTGCACATGGTGCACGTTCACCAGCGACTTCGACCTCCAGTGGTCATTGCAGCGTCATGCTATAGTCACATGAACCCATGCGAACTCACATTCGAACCCAAATCGAACGAAAATCAATCAAAACAAAAATGAGATATCACAACCAACCAGGAAAATCGCCATGGCCAAAAACTCTCGTCTTCCCAACGCCTCCGACCACGAGACCACTGATCCACTTCACCCAAGCTGCATCATATCTTCCAGCAGCCATCCCCACCATTGCGATCCTCTCCAATCATGTCATGATGTCGTTCGAACCCTGGGAATGTCAATGACCAAAATAACACTGCAAGCCCTAGTTTGACTTCGCCGTGCTCTTCCAATCACTATAAAAGCTTCCTTGCATTTTTCCTGTAATCAACGACTTATCAATCACCTTCAGGTCCAATCCCAACAACCCTTACCAAGCCGATCGATAGCAAATGATTAAAACCAAGAATCTGATCAACTTGAGATAGCTCATCACTGACGTACATAAAAATCGTAATTCCCATTTTAAAATTTCCCATTAGCAGATTCGAATTAGATTCTAGAATTAAAACTAGAATTCTAAACAATTGATTTTGGCTAAATTTTGAACAGACCTGATATTTTTTTGTTTTGTTTTTGAAACAAATACCTCACATATTTATTTGAAAGTATTTGTAAAATTTAACTTATATTCTTACAATCATTTACTTCTTTAAGATCAAGGTTAAAATTCGATTTGTTTTAAGAGTTATGATTTATTTAAAATTTGGGCCTGATATTTTTAACAGAGAAGATGTAGATATACATAATCTCATAGATACATAGACATATAATAATTTCATCACGAATTCTCGGTCAACAATTTGTACAATCATATATACATCCTCTCATTCAATTCAGTTAAAATCACACAAATTTTAAAACTGCTTAAAAAGTTTACTCACCTTTATAAGAAGAAGACAGAGAGGTTGAACAAAAATCTAATAATTTGAATATCAGATTCTGACATTGATTTGTATTTCATTAAAATATTTTATTTTATGAAATATTTACATAATGATTTTACTTGAATCGATTTTAAAAATGATGTTTTTCCACCTACAAACATTTTGTTTCAGGGATCAAAGTCTAAAGATCACTTATGAGGAAGATTAAAAAAAATTCATCAGGTTTGAAAACTTATAATTTTTTTTACAACAGAGGCATGCTTACCCCTTTTCAGATCTAAACACAAATATAAATATAAAAATCATTTTTAAC
The DNA here is from genome assembly GCA_030765085.1 of Allium cepa. Classification (NCBI taxonomy): domain Eukaryota; kingdom Viridiplantae; phylum Streptophyta; class Magnoliopsida; order Asparagales; family Amaryllidaceae; genus Allium; species Allium cepa. The sequence goes on from CM060942.1 coordinate 116,522,015, forward strand.
ATCATTCATAACGAAATTCATATCATACTTCAAGTATTCATCTCAGGGCCATGAAAGCAATTTCAGTTTAAGAAAATTCTACTTGCATTAATTAGAAGAACAGAACAAATCTGTAATATGCTTAACAACTTGCTGAAGTATAAGTTGAATCCATTTTGTCTTGCTTTGCTTGATTTTGAACCTGAATTGCTTCCATCTTGAAAAACTGAAATTGTTTTAATTTTAGTTTCTTCTCAGATTTTGGTTTTTTTTACATTGGAAAAAAAAAGTGAGATAAAAAGTGGAGAGGTTTATATATTTATTCCTATCTTATGATATTAAAAATTTAAGAAAATGAAATAAATAAGTGATACATGTTCAATTACCTAACACTTGTCATCAAACAAATTTCTTTGCTTACATTTGTTATATAATACAAAGAGAATTAATTTATATTGTAATTCTTGTATGAATTTATCCACATTTGTAGTTTCCATACATAAATATGTTATCATATGTATTTATATAATATTCTAAATTTAGTTTTATATTTATAAATGTCTTAATATTAAATGTTTTAAACTTTCACTTTATTTATTTACATGTATTTTAAAAAAGAAAATGATAAAATCCACTTGCACACTAAGAAATAATAATTATACTAGTTTAATATACCCTTTGAAAATTTAATACATTGAATCCAGATCAATGCTTTCAATTCACCCACAAATATATGTCTATCCTTTGAATTTCAATATTCTAATCCAAATTTCAAATTCAATTTAAACTAACTCATAAATATATTAAACCAACACAAATTAAATTTGTGTTGAAGATAATAAGTTTTGCGCATTTTAAATAATCATATTAGGAGATTATCAAATAATTATCCAATCAGATATGAATATTAATCATCAAATTTATTGGTTTAATCAGTATCTCTATTAATTTACCCAGTTAATTATCAACTAACAGGTATTTCAAAATTTGGGTTATCACATTCCTCCCTCCTTAGAATCTTTTCGTTCTCGAAAAGGAACGAAGCCATAATTTATTAAAATGCAATCAGATAAATTTTCATTGATCATTTTTAAAACACTTTTAAAAATCTATATAATATTACTAAAATAGTTTTTATAAAATACTTTTATAACTCGATGTTTCGACAAGTCCATCCTTGTTCTCACAGAAATTCGGTCATATGTTGATCAGGCGTATGACTGAAAATCTATAAGTACTTGGTAAACCCATTACAACACCTAGTGAAAATACTTTGGAAAATAATTTTATTGAAAATACAGAAAACAATTTGATAATAGAGGATAATCTTTGGTGAGAACGCTCTGGAAATCATCACCCCCATCCATGGTCGCAGCTACATCCTGGGTTAAGTTGCCATCGCAGCAAAAGTCCATGTAACTGTCGGCACTCCTCGCCCCTCGATTTCTCCATGTAACCCACAACAGATCGTAGTTACATTCCAGGGTTACGTTGCCATCGCAGCAAAAGTCCATGTAACTGTTGGCTCTCAGCGGCACACACGATTTTCGCTGTCAAAATGAAACTTCTCCACTCCTACATAGGTCGCAGTCAACCGATATAAAATCAAACGCAGACTGTTGGCTCTCAGTGGCTCGCACGACTTTCGCTATGTTACCATAGGTCGCAGTCTACCGATATAAAATCAAACGCAGACTATTGGCTCTCAGCGGCACACACGACTTTCGCTATGGTATGCTCTACTCAGAATCCTCAAGAACTAGTTTTGTCCGGACTCCTCACAGGATCAACTTTAGAACCCCTCCTTGGGGCTCAAGGCAGCACCACCCAGTGGCACTCCTGAGAAGTTCATTTCAAGGGAGCACCTTTTTCCCCAGAGTCATCATCAAAATGCTTTATACTATACACATATTGTATATTTCAAATCATACACCTAGCATGATCTCACACAAAGCTTCTTTACACAAAATGGATTATCCTAAAATCGATAATTCTCAAACTAGGCTTTCCAAATTTTAATATTGATTTTACCCAAAAATCAAAAGCCTTTCCAAATCCAAAGGTTCCCTAAACCTTTTTCCAAAATCCTCATAAGATCCTTTATATATATGTCTATATATAACTTTAAAAATCTTTGGATCATTTCAAACTTGTTATAAAACTCCTTTTATGCTTCAAGCACTTTCAAAATCCTTTCTCTTCTGGCTATAGATTCAACGAGGGGAGATTTATCTTATATAATAAAGATATATAACTTTGTTTATTCAAATCAAATATTCAAATTTGATTACTCTATAAAGTCACTTACTTACTTCCATAAAGTAAATTTCTACCATAGAAATATCCTATTTCCACTTTTACTTCATCATATATTTTAGAAAATATACCCTTTATTTCTAAAACCATTTCACATTTCTTATCCACAAATTCCCAGTATCAATTTCATTTAAACCCGTACGATATACACATATCATCCGTACGCCATACCAATCTGATCGCTCACTCGATCACACAATTTCACTTCCGAACTAGTATCGTCCACTCGACTTCCTAGTGCGGCTATAGATCTGGTTTCTAGATCAAAAACCGTCATTCTCCTTGCATAGTCATAACTATGATAGAAAATATCCAGAACCAATCAACAATCCATACCCAGGTTCGCATTCAAAAATCGAGTGGAAAATTCCAACTCGGAACGATATATTATCTCGAAATTCTATGCTCGAATCTGGATCAAATCACTATGCAAATAGAATAATGTACGTACATCCTACGTATTTATCTCCGTTGATTATTATCCAAATCAATTCTCTTTCTATTCACATTCACTTTAATTTCCATTTACTTATTCACAATTGCTTAAATCCTCATTTGGATTATCACCTTAATTCTTATCTCAAATGGATATTTAATCGTAAACAGTTTGAATTCTGTCCAGCTTAAATTTAGAAAATAATTTGAAAGGTTTTTAAAAAAATAGATAAATCGTTGAAAAATAATTATTTGGTTGTAAAATAGCTATAAAATAGTTAAGTAATTGTAAAATAGTTGGAAAATAGTTAAATAGTTATAGAATTTTAAATAACTGCAAAATAGTTGAAAAATAGTAATTAATTTGTAAAATAGTTGAAAAATAGTTAAATAATTCCAAAAATAATTTGTAAAACAAGTATAGAAAAGTTGTATAGTAAATAGTTTGGAAAAATAGATTTGTACTAAAACAATTTATTTTGAAAATAGTCAAAAGTCAAACTGTTCAATTCCCAACCTCTATTTCCAATTAATTCGATTTAAATTTCCATTTCCATTTCCATTTAAATTGACCCAATTCCAATTAAAGTAACTTCAATTTCTATTGAAATTGATTTAGCCCCAATTCAAGTTGAATTAACCTCGGTTTCTTTCCAAATTTAACTTTATTCAACTTTGATCTCAAATTCTACTAATTTAAATAAATTTCAATTGAACTAGTTTCAATTTCAGTCCATTTTAACTCCAGCTTGAATTGATCCCAATTTCTAACTATTTCCAAATCAAGTTGAATTATTCTTGATTTCCTCCCAAATTCAATTCAAATTCTACTTGAATTTGAAACTATTCAATTTTAATTACAATTCCAAATTTATTCAAATCAATTTGGACTAATTTCAAATTGAACCCACTTCAATTTCAAACCATCTCAATTCCTATTTGAATAAATCCTAATTCCTATTTGAATTTGATCTTATTCGCTTCAATTTCATTTCAAAACAATCCAATTCAAATTTTCCATTTGAATTTTTAAACTTATCCATCTTCAATCACAATTCTAATTAATTCAAAACAAATTTAATTTGAACTAATTCAATTACAGTTCCAAATTTAAACCATCCCGAATTATATAAATTCGAGTTAAATTTTTAAATGTTGATTTAATCCTTTAAATCAAATCAACTGATATCTTTAAACCATTTAATTCTGAATCCAAATTCCAATTTTTATCCTATTTCAAAGTTCAAATAATAATTCATATCCCTTTTTAAACAACTAAATCTTTGAAATTCAGTTTATCATCAAATTTCAATCTTGATACCAAATCTTTGACGTTTTATCTTAAACATTCAAAATTTAAGTCCAAAATGATTCCATTTTATGTTAATAGTGGATATATTACCATACCGCATTTCTTTAAACAAATCCAATTCATAGTTTTAAATATTATCAATAATAATAGGATAATATTGTCCAATTATTTTAAAACATCCATCCATTTCCAATTTTCAGATCTCAATCCCAATTTGAGATCACTCAAATTCTCAATTCCAATCAACCATTTAACTTTCCAAGTTAAATCTTAATTTCATCTTGAAATTTCCAAATCAGGTTGATCATTCGAACTTATTTAACTTCTTCCAAGTTAAATTCAAGTTACTTAATCCATTCAAATTTACACAATTTGAATTTCCATTCAAATTTTAAACATCAGATTATATCCTACCCACTTAAGTTTAAAACCTACTTCTCTTTGGCTTTCACATCATATTACGAGGAAAATTCAAAACTCAACCTTAGAGTTTATTTCCATTACACACTTGGTTAATTTTAAAATTTTAAACCACCTTTGGTTTTAAATTCAAACAAATTCCTTTAAAATTTCAAACAACCCTTGTTCGAAATAGGACCTTTTCATTCGAATATATTAAATAACATCTCTTATTTTAAAATAAGACAATATTCAAAATTGTTTGAATAATATTATTTCCTTTAACATTTTGAAACCAATTCAAATGTTTAAATTTAGAATTCATAACTTCACAGTTTGAAACCCACTTCAAATTACATGTCATACTTATTTAAAGGTTACCCTCTTAAAACATTTCATTTTTGCTTACTCATTACTACACATTTCATTATTAAACACAATAATGATAATAACCAAGGAAACTAATCCATTATTATCTTTTTCTGAAATTCTTTTCAAAATTCAAGATTTTAATTTCAATTTGAATCCATTTCAAACTTATCTATATTTTATTTCAATTTGGTTGTATTTCTATTACCACTTAATTTAATTCTAATAATTTAACAACCAATTACCTTAATTTTATTAGATAGAAATATTGCTTTACATATATCAAAATATATTCTTATAAAATCATTTAAAATCTTTATATAAGAAAATAACAAGTACGCTATACACTCAACTCATTCTAGGGTACCATTGACCCTATCCTTAATGAGTATTCCTACCAGAGCCAAGGTTCTCGCTTAACCTTCTGCTCTGATACCAAATGTAACGACCTGGAAATTTCATCTGGAAAATTCCAAATAGTTAGGAAAAGAAGAAAGAAACAGAAACAAGTCACAGAAACCTCACATTCGCAGCGGAGAAAATATAATATCAAATAAAATAATAGTTTTCACAAAAGAAGAACTGAGGCAGTACAATTACATTTTTAAACATCAGAGTTACAACATATACAATTACTGGACAGATAAAAATCAACCTGTTCTAGATATACAACGATATCACAGCGGATTCACTCCATACGTTCCTGCCATCCAGCTTGCCTCCTGCTCTAGAACGTCCTTACCTAAAAATCTGTAATCCCCGGTCTGACCCGAGCATTACATCAAAGTAACACCCGGGTCAGGATGGAAACCAGCGTGAGTAATCCCATTTAACATGGAATACAAAAGCATACCTTCTATATAAACCCGGGGTAACTTATCAATTTACAACTTCACAAGTTGTTATAGAAATCACTTACTTCACACATAAATTTCAAAGTGCCAAACTAAGATAAACTGGTCCAATTCACTTAAATCATTCCACTTCAGCTTATTGATTCACTTATCAATTTACAAAGAATCGAAGTGGTTTCGGGTATTTACTAACACCCGACTCCGGTCTCTTCGAATCTAATGTCATCTTAACCCAAGTTATTCAAGTTAATATAATTTACCTTTAAATACTAGACGTCACTTTTACACAGCAATTCACCACAGATAACCACATTATCACTGTTCAACCCAACATATCATATTACAAAAACATTCATATCACATAGTATCACAATCACATACCAGGGATAATAAATAATCCAAGGCATTTAAGTATCATTGAATCATCCATAAGCAAGATAAATTAGTCATACCATTCCTAATTAATTTAATTAACTACCAATGAATTAAATTAATTACTTTATAAATCTTGCTTATTTAACATTAATTAATTATACTCAATTAATTGATCATTCATTAATTATTCATCTTGATTAATCATCCTTGATTAATCAATCTTTAATTACATTAATTAATTTTTCTTTAATTAATTACACAATTAATTATTCTCAAACATATCATATTAATTAACCTTTAATTACCCACTTGATTGATTACTCAAATTAATTATCCGACAATCAATTACACTGATTAATTATCCTTTAATTAATCACTCTTATTAATTTATTAACCCTTAATAAATTCCCTTAATTAATCAATCCTTTATTTACTTACACTAAGTAATTAATCATTAATTACTCTATTAAGTAATTGCCATTTTATTAATTACTTTCTTCAGGTAATTGTCCCTTGGGTTAAGTAAACTTTGTTTATTAATTAAATTAACCCTCCATTATCACCGGATTTATTATCCTTTAACAATTTAATCTTTTAATTACTTACATTAAGTAATTATCTTTTGATTACTTAAGATCTTATTCAATTGCAGATAATCCATTTATCTCAATTTATTACCTGATTATATTTAAATCTTATTAGATGGTATACTTGAAATTAATTTATATGAAATCACTTGAGTGCCATTTGATTAATTTAGTTCAATACCTTTATCTTAAGCACTTACTTAATTCATTTGAAAGCATTTAGGGATTTATTTAAATAATTAACTTGATAATAATAAATTATTTCCAAAGGAATATCAATTTTATCAAAATACCAAATAGTCACTGCATCTCAATTTGAGTACTTGTTTTAAAATTTAGGTCTTGATTTCTTATTACAAACTTAACTTAATCTTGATTTCCTATTTCAAAACCTTAGTTTGCTCAACCCAGATTACACAACTGAATAAAAACCCAAGTAAATCCTTCATCAACTCCATGCTTGCCTCGAGACAACCCACTCAACACAAAAACTTCGAGTCATCTCCTCACGCGCACGAGCTTCCACCCGAGCTAACCCTAAGGCCTAACGACCCCATCACGACGTGCACATGGTGCACGTTCACCAGCGACTTCGACCTTCGATGGTCATCGCGACGTCACGCTACAGTCATATGAACCCATGCGAACTCACATTCGAACCCAGATCGAACGAAAATCAATCGAAACGAAAATGAGATATCTCAACCAACCAGGAAAATCGCCATATACAAAAACTCTCGTCTTCCCAACGCCTTCGACCACGAGACAACTGATCCACTTCACCCAAGCTACATCACATCTTCTAGCAACCATCCCCACCATTGCGATCCTCTCCGGTCACGTCATGATGTCGTTCGAACCCTGGGAATGTCGACGACCAAAATAACACCGCAAGCCCTAGTTTGACTTCGCCGTGCTCTTCCAATCACTATAAAAGCTTCCTAGCATATTTCCTGTAATCAACGACTTATCAATCACCTTCAGGTCCAATCCCAGCAACCCTTACCAAGCCGATCGACTACAAATGATTAAAACCAAGAATCTGATCAACTTGAGATAGCTCATCACTGACGTACAAAAAAATCATAATTCCCATTTTAAAATTTCCCATTAGCAGACTCGAATCAGATTCTAGAATCAAAACTAGAGTTCTAAACAATCGATTTTGGCTAAATTTTGAGCAAACCTGATATTTTTTTGTTTTGTTTTTGAAACAAATACCTCACATATTTATTTGAAAGTATTTGTAAAATTTAACTTATATTCTTACAATCATTTACTTCTTTAAGATCAAGGTTAAAATTCGATTTGGTTTAAGAGTTATGATTTATTTAAAATTTGGGCCTGATATTTTTAACAGAGAAGATGTAGATATACATAATCTCATGGATACATAGACATATATTAATTTCATCATGAATTCTCAGTCAACAATTTGTACAATCATATATACATCCTCTCATTCAATTCATTTAAAACCACACAAATTTTAAAACTGCTTAAAAAGTTTACTCACCTTTATAAGAAGAAGATAGAGAGGTTGAACAAAAATTTGATAATTTGAATATCAGATTCTGACATTGATTTGTATTTCACTGAAGTATTTTATTTTCTGAAATATTTACAGAATAATTTTACTTGAATCGATTTTAAAAATGATGTTTTTCCACCTATAAGCATTTTGTTTCAGGGATCGAAGTCTAAATATCACTTATGAGGAAGATTAAATTTTTTTCATCAGGTTTTAAAACTTATAATTTCTTTTACAACAGAGGCATGCTTACCCCTTTACAGATCTGAACACAAATATAAATATAAAAATCATTTTTAACATCATTCATAACAAAATTCATATCATACTTCAAGTATTCATCTCAGGGCCATGCAAGCAATTTCAGTTTAAGAAAATTCTACTCACATTAATTAGAGGAACAGAACAAATCTGTAATTTGCTTAACAACTTGCTGAAGTATAAGTTAAATCCCTTTTGTCTTGCTTTGCTTGATTTTGAACCTGAGTTGCTTCCATCTTGAAAAACTGAAATTGTTTTAATTTTAGTTTCTTCTCAGATTTTGGTTTTTTTTTTTACATTGGAAAAAAAAGTGAGATAAAAAGTGGAGAGGTTTATATACTTATTCCTATCTTATGATATTAAAAAATTAAGAAAATGAAATAAATAAGTGACACATGTTCAATTACCTAACACTTGTCATCAAACAAATTTCTTTGCTTACATTTGTTATATAATACAAAGAGAATTTATTTACATTGTAATTCTTGTATGAATTTATCCACATTTTTAGTTTCCATACATAAATATGTTATCATATGTATTTATATAATACTCTAAATTTAGTTTTATATTTATAAATGTCTTAATACTAAATGTTTTAAACTTTCACTTTATTTATTTACATTTATTTTAAAAAAGAAAATGATAAAATCCACTTGCACACTAAGAAATAATAATTATACTAGTTTAATATACCCTTTGAAAATTTAATACATTGAATCCAAATCAATGCTTTCAATTCACCCACAAATATATGTCTATCCTTTGACTATCAATATTCTAATCCAAATTTCAAATTCAATTTAAACCAACTCATAAATATATTAAACCAACACAAATTAAATTTGGGTTGAAGATAATAAGTTTTACCTATTTTAAATAATCATATTAGGAGATTATCAAATAATTATCGTCCTAGATATGAATATTAATCATGAAATTTATTGGTTTAATCAGTATCTCTACTAATTTACCCAGTTATCAGAGCTTTGGTTTAGCGATAAACCTTAGCTTTGTGGGGTCTGACTCTTTATTAATAGGGTAGTAATACCCTATGATGAGTCGCTGAGTGTATATATATGAGAGAGCGCACTTGTTAGTGTTATAAAAAGGTTTCAATATGGTGTTAATTTGTTCTGTTTTGTATTTATAAATTCTGGTTGGTGCATAGGACGCTATGACATTAATAGGGATTACTAAACACTTATTAGGACAGACCGACACAATATTTGTTTTGAAATAGGTGAATGAAATAATTTGCTTATTATATTTTCTATATGTAAAGTAATAAATTTTAGAAGGGTCATATTTGGTTGTATATATTGGTTGTTAGGTAGTGAATTTTATAAATATTGATTGAGAAATAAAATTTACAAAGAAAATGAATAAAATTGGAAATTTAGAATCTAAGTCCGGGGTTTTGAATATTTCTTTCGAATGATTTAGGAATATAGTAATAATATTATTAGAAGTATTTTTTGTTATAAATATTTCAATATGATTTGAAAGAATTGTTTTAAAGAAATTTTTGGAAGGAAATAAGTTCAGTACTCCCCTCTCTGTCGTTGGAAAATAATTTTGGTGATGAGTGCACCCATCATCGGCATTCATTTTTGAGTTTTGAAGTGGGAAGGCCGCTGTAGTAGTTTTACTGTAGATTTATTTTGATAAACAAATATAAAATTTCAAATTGTTTAAATATAATTGAATACATGAGTTGTAAGTATATGCATTTATCTATTATTTTAAAATAATTTTGGATAAACTCGGTATTTAATTCTTAAGTTTTTGTTAATTAATAGTTTCAATTAGTGTAGTGAAATAAAATTTAACTAACAAATTGAAACCTCTAAAGGAAATAAGAGATTTAATGCTAAGTTATAAATGGAATTAAAAAGAAAGTAGAAATTGTAACCTATAAAGCAAAGGATATGACTATTGAACATTAAATTAATTAAAAGAAATGAGAAAACTTGTATAACTTTCAATTACATAAAGGCATATATATAATTTACCAAAGATTTAAAAGTTGAAATGTTAATAAGAAATGGTAATGGATATTATACAGGTAAAACTAAAAAGTAATAAATAATAATTTTATGTGTAGATGAAATGCTACAAATTAAATATAATAGAAAGGTAAGCATTATAAATAAATAAATGGAAATAAATTAAATTGAGAAATGAATAAATGTAACGCAAAAAAAGAAACTTGTAACGACCCGTAAATTTCGACAATTAAATTTGTTAATTAAGTAGGATTTTGTAATTAAATTTTTGTAGAAATAATAAAGGCGATAAATTAATATTGGAATGAACGCTAAATGAAATATAGCAATGGTAACTAAAACCTATTTATAGTAATTTGAATAAAATTCAAATGAATTAAGTAGTAGAAAGATTTTTACCTGGATATAAATTGAATATGAGAAATTAAGGAAAGTATTAAATTGATTAATGTAATAAAAGATTGTAAATGGTAATTGGAATAAATTAAGGAATTGTGTTAATGCAAGTAATAATTTATAAACTTGAATGAACATTTCAATTTAATAAATTTATTCAAATGTAGGACTTAGTTATAAGTGTAGATTTATGGGTATGATAACAAATCAGTATAAATTGCCTAATTAAGTGGTCAATAAATTTATTTGGAAATCAAACCCATTTAAATAGTAAGAAATTATAATGTGTTATTGATATAAACGGAACTTTAATGATTTTAATATAGCAACGGAATTGGAAATGGAAATTAATAGGAACGTATTTTAAGGTAGTAATTGCATGTAGATTTGTGAAATGAAGTTAATGCAAATAAGTAGAATTGAATTTTACGTTACTATGAATTTAAAGGAATATGTAGTAAGTGGATAGAATCAAAATAAGACAATAAATGCAATGATTGTGAGTTAATAATAAAGTGTGAATAGGGAAATGATTGTTATAGTAATTGAATGGAATTCCAGTTTGTTGGAATAGAGCAAATGTATACTTGGTAATAAATTTATTATAGGAAAACGAAATTGAAATATTGAATTTATTTATGTATATGTATAAAATAAATGGTGATTATTGAATTGGAAACCATTGCAATAAATCTAAAGGAAATGTTACATTAATATAAATTTGGGAAACATTACGGGTAATAGTTATGAACCAAATATAATTATACCATAGGAAGAAATTTATCGAATAATAATTGGTTAGATAAAAAGGATTTAAGTAAATCAAGCTAATTTATTTGGATAAATTTTATTTATTGAGTTTATTGTGAATGTAATTAATTTCTACGCTATTTGGAATTGAGATGGGAACTGGTTTAAAGAATTATAAATTAATAAGTAATACAAAATGATAAAATTTATGAATTATAGAATTTGAATTTTAAATAGCGAGTTAATTTATTTAATTTATAATAATTGGATTTATTGCAAATGAATGAAATTAAATATTTAACTATTGCGTTAATTTAAAAAAAATTAAGTGAAATTTGGAAATATTTATGTAATAATTTTAAATCCAACGGTAAACCCTTCTATTTGATATTATAAATGGAATAAATATGGGTTAATTCAATTTAATGGAAATTTTGGAAATTTATCTATAATTTTGAATTTTATGAAATTGAAGATTTATATTAATTTACCTTTAATAAATTGACATTTAAAAATTGTTAAATCATTGTAAATGTTTGGGAAATATAAAGGTAATAATTGGTCAATTTTAGAGTTGAAATTAAGAATTGGATTTTATTTATTTAATTATTAAATTATTTAATATACAAATGGCCATTTTGGCCACCGACTCAGATTTCGACTAAACCAGTTTCATCGGATCCGTGGCGGTGAATTATAATAGTGTTTCAAGTTTCGTAGCGATCGGACTTGTCGTTTGATCGTACGGATTCGAAATGCCTTGAAATTTATGCAGTTGAAATCAATTTGGAAAATTTGAATTTAGCATAACTCCTTCATATGATGAAATTTGAACCTGAAACCTTTTCCTTTGCATTCAAAATATTTTAAAACACCTATTTTGATATATGGGTTGACCCAATTTCGTTTCAGGGTCAGAACGAGCTTTTTGGGCCACGTTAGTGTTTGCGCGTACATCTATCAACCCAATTCATATATTTTATTTCAGTTTGCCTATACATACCATGCTAAACCCTAGCCTCCGCCCATTCTCATTTTTATCTGCGCGTAAAGATTTCACCAACTCTTCCTCTTCCTCAATGGATGCAAACCCTATATTCAAACACAATTGCAAATCAAATCAAAAGCTAAAATTTCATAGTCCTCAGAAAAATCTAAAAAAATATATATACTGAAGCTCTCAATGAGCGTGATCAGTTGGTGGAATTCGTTTTTCAATCCGATTTATCGGTTGGCCAGAAATCACGATTTAATTCTCGACCGTTGGTAGTGCCACGATCAACTTCATCAGATCGTCAAATCGACTTAGGGGTTGTGTGGAGATCGCTGAGGGGAGCGCATCGGTGGTGTTTGTTTGGAGAATCGACGGTTGGATCGCTGTATAAAATTGCATTAGGGTTCGAAAAATATGGCGGCGGCTGGCTGTGTTCGGCGTTTCTGGTGACGTGGTTGGTACCGTTGGGTGCGCCTCGGCTAGGCGAGGAGTACAGTGGTAGTCGGCTTGAAGGGGAGCGGCCGTAGGTGGCAGAATCATTGGTCAAATCTCGGTCAAAAATGTGGGTTTGGGTTCATTTTTTCTTCACTAAGCACGGCTTGGAGAAGACGAGTGCGTGTTGACTTAGTCTCGTGGCAAGGATTGAGGAAGGTTTTATTTTTAAATTTAATTTCGTTTCAAATTGATTTAACATGTGTAAATTTCTCATACGAACCCCGTTCCATGCGCGACTTTTTTTTGTTTGGATCGTAATAAAATTCCGGACATTTTGGCTTTGGTTTGTATGCATTTGGAGACTGTCAAATTTTTGGGTTTAAATTGGATTTAAATTCAATTTAAATTCAAAAGGTGAGTGTTTTATCCCACTCACGACTTCTAAAATTTCTTATTTTGTTAAATTGATTTATGATGTGTTTAAAATTTTATTTATAGCTGTTTGGCATATATTTCATCATTATCTCAGTTAATTTGCATTCATAAAATTAACTTGTTATTTAATTCATTTTGCATATAAACTGCCAGTTAAAATTTTAGTTAAATTTATTATTGCATATAAACTGCTAGTTAAAATTGTTTATTATTGCATATAAACTATAGTTAAACAGTTATTTAATTCATTATTGAAAATTTACTGTCAGTAATTAATTATTATTTATTGATGTGATTGTTTGAATTGGATGATAAATTGATAAATGTTTGATGACTGATATGATGGATGGATGGATGCTGTATTTATATTGTATAAACTGCAAGTTATTATGCATTTTCATTTCATTCGGGATTGCGGTTTGAAATGATATACAACCGCATCTTTATTTTTAAATTTCGGTTTGAAATAATAAATATCTGTATCTCTTGACCATAGGATAGAAAATTATATACAGGCACCGCGGTATATGTATAAAAATTATTTTTGAAATGTTTTTCTATGGTTTTAGAAAGAATACGATTTAATAAATATTAAATATATATATATATAGTAAAAATTCTTGAATTTAGCTATGTCTAAATTTGTTTCGAATTTAAAATAAGCTAAAAAAATTGACGTTGATTTCGTTTATATAATATGGTTAAGAATATATTTGAAATTCTATTGATATAGAGTTTATAATAACTCAAATAAAAGTAAGGTTGAAGATAAATGTGAATATGATTCGAATTAAAGTATGTAAGAATTTTCCTCGAAGGATTTGTTTTGAAATGTAAATAAATTAAGATTTAAAGGGTATGATCTTATAACTTGATTTTTGATTTGAGGATTTAAACGAATATCAAATTTATTTAAAGAATATTATCAAGTTAATATAATTAAAAGAATATCCTGTTATTGAAGTTTAAGGGTTTTACTTAAATAATATTTGTTTTATTAAGTAAATATTTCAAATTTAAATAATAGGAATTTGGATTTGATACATACTAAATTTTCCAAAAAAAGCCTATTTTTGAAATAGTGGAATATTTAAAGATTGAAATATATAAACTATAAAGTTTTGAAATATAGAATATTTAAGCTTTGAAATATATGGGAATTAAAATGGTTTATTTGGAGGTTCAAATTGATATTAGGAATTCATTGTGAAATTTGAAGAAGCTGTTTATTTTATAAAGTAATATAGTATTTGAACCATTTAGTATTAAAAGTTATGTTTCAAAGCTATGGTTTCAAGGTATATATATTTGAAAAATATTATGATTTTCCGAAAGAGATGTTTATAAAATAAAATTGATATCATGTTGATTTGGGTATTAAAAATATATATGATATCATATTTATGTAGTTTGAAAGAGATATTGTATTCTAGTTTTAAAGTATAAATTATTTTGAAATAACTGCGATGTTATAATAACGTTTGGTTGTTGAAGAGACTGGGATCGAAAGTTGTCATACTCTCTGCCAACTCCGAAAACCACTTTAACAACCGTGTACGCAGTGGAGATTCCAGAATGAAGTAGGATGGTGGCGGCGTTTCCTTTGAGGTAAATACGTGGACCCAACTCCCGTGAGTCGGCATAAGGTGGCTAAAATAGGAGCGATTCTCGGGCCAAGAGGGTTAGCCCCCTTTATCGGATACTCCTCTTCGATACTATACTCTGACTTTGGATTGATTCGGTGACCACTTTTGATTTTTGACCTTAGGGGGGAGTTTGTCCGAGGTGGGCGGTAGTAGCAGCTATGCGTTACCACCGCCCCGGATGCGTAATTGGTATATCTACCCTGGCATTGCCTGGTTGTGCCGTGTCACCTACCCTATCGCGCCTTGTACGAGTTTCTATTTGTGTCGTACCTATGGAGTATCCTCTGGTAGCCTCCCGATCAGGAGGTATTACGGTACTGTATAGACTATTGGCATTATTTGTGTTAAGGGCTATATGGGTAACCCCTTAACGCTATTTAAAAGTAAGTTTGTTTTACAATTAGACACTATTATAATAGCGAAATATAATACATAGTAAATAGTTTAACGGATCCTTAGGAGATGTAAATCCCGAGCATCTCTTGAGTTACTGCACTCATATTTATTTCAGTTGATTTAACTCACATAAGATCTTTTAGTTCTGACTCGAGTGTTTTATCTTTTCAATACGCTTGGGTCAGTTCGAACGTTTCAGGATTTGAAGATTTAGCTCTGAAGGACGAAGATGAAGATTTGTATTATTATTATTTATATTATTGCACTACACTCATACTGTTCCACTGCATTATTATTGGTATGTGTAACTCTGATATGAATTATATAAATATAATCAAATGTTTTTGTAAACAGTTTTATAAACTGTATATTTGATTAGTATATTTTATCCTTCCGCTGTGAGATTCTGTGTAACGACCCGTATTTTACGTATTGTTATATCGTAGAATTATTAGGTCGATAGTGTTGTTTATGTTATCCCTAGCCTAAGTCGTTTGGGAGGTTAACTCGTGTAGGCAGCTTAAACTTAGGTCGTGATGGAGTTAGGTCGGTAGAGCGACCTAAGGTAGTTAGCGACCTAGGAAGTTAGGGTCGTGGGGAAACGACCTAAGGAAGTTGACCGAGTTAAGGTAGTAACCGACCTATGGTATTGGGCGACCTATAGAATTTGACCGGCTTAAGAGGTTTGGGTCATTGGGTAGTTTAGGTCGGTGGCGACCTAGGGAGAAGAAGCGACTTAAGGGTTGCCGAGCTAGTGGAGTTAACGACCTAAGGGTTGTGAGCGACTTACGTTAGGTCGCAAGCAACTTAGTACAGTGAGTGGCCTATGGGGATAAGCGACCTAAAGGTTAGTGGCTTAGGTCGGCAGGACGAGTTAAGGATAGGTCGCGTGTGTTGTTAGGTCGGCCGTGTTTGTTAGGTCGCTAGGTGTGTTTGGTTGATAGGTCGTTAGGTCAGCAGTGCGTTAGGTCGCATAAGTGTTAGGTCGTGTGACCCTGTTTTTAGTTAAATCGTGTGGCCTGGGTTTGGTTAGGTCGCGACTTTTGCTAAGTCGCGTACCAGTTAGGTCGTAGGTCGTTAAAGGCGGCTGTGTTTTTAGGTCGGCATGGTTTTAGGTCCTATGTTGTTGGGTCAAGCTGTGTTGAGTCGCGCATAAGTTTGGACGTGCGCGTATTAGGACGAGGGATTGTATAGGTCGGCAGCGACCTAAGTTAGGTCGTATGTTTTTAGGTCGGCAACGACCTAAGTCTGGGCGACCTAAGGGTTTTTCAGCCTATAAATAGAGGGGTTTGGCTCACTTTTTGGCACCGGTTTTTGAAGCGACGAAGTGCTGCCATTTCGGAAACTCGACTACAACATTTCTTCATCTCCTTTTCTCCATTCCAATCTAGTTCTAACATCCATCCAAGATCGAAGATCAAGATCGAAGATCGAAGAGCCAAAGTTGAAGATCTTCATCCATCGAAGCTAGATTTCATCGTTTCAAGCGGGATTTCGACGAATCAAGCTTGGATCTTCGCTGTCCAGATCTGAAGTGATTAGTTTTTGAAGTGTTTGGGTGATTTGGTGAGTGGTAGTTATCTCTCACGCGGACCCAAAGGAGTATATTGGATTGGTGGTTTGTTGGAGTGTTGTAGATAGTGATTTCATACATTTTCCTTAGATCCAAGTGTAGATCCATTACTTATGAAGATGTTTACTTATGCAAGTTCATTCATCTAGTTGTAGAGACAAAACCCATGATTTATATTTGTTAGATCTATGCTAAAGACCCATGATTCATGTATGTTAGATCTATGCTCATTTATTTACGAAATTGTCATTGTAATTATAAATGCCTATTTAGATCATGTTTGATTACTTGATTTTCTATGTAGATCTTGTTGAATGATTGATTACTTGGATTAATGTTTGATTTGATTGATTAGTTGATCTATTACTTGACTTGGACAAGTAAGGTCGATGGTGATTCAAAAGCTAAGTGGAAAGGCTCTTGAAGGGTGAAAGCTGCCTGTAACATATGAAGCGGATGTGGAAGCTCATATGGATGGATTCGATGATGTGGAACCTTGCCATAATGCGAGAAGGCAAAGCATGATATTGAGATGGGACTTTGCTATGATGTGATGGGGCAAGGCATATGTTGAGATGGGACGGGTCATGATGACGTTCCAAGCACGGGTCATGACGACGTGCAAAGTTATAACTCGGTGATGCGGTCCGAGTTGGGATGGATAATGGTTAGCTTGAGAGGCGCTTGAGCTAGTATGGAAAGAGTCGTCAAGGAGGATGACTAGGAGGCTAAGATCTCATCGTTGTTGAAGGTTCTAGCATACTCAAAGCAAGGGTACGTTGGAACGGGTCACGATGACGTTCCAAGCACGGGTCACGATGACGTGCTAGTACTCTGGGCTGATGCGTTCGGCTTAGGCACGGGTCATGATGACGTGCGGAGTTATGTCTAAAACCGGGGTCACCATTAGCCCTTGACAGGTGGTCATTCAACTAACGGTGAAATCAAGGCAAGGATAACAGTGATAGCCAGAGTCATGGATGTTTGGTTGTATTATCATTCGGTCTCAAGAGCGGTGTTTTCTGGGTGCTTATCTGATCTTGGTTTAGGCCTTGGGGGTTTGTATTTGGAAAACATCGTCCTTGGCTCGAGTGATTATTGCTTTACCTTAATTATCTGCTATGTTATGCTTGCTTCTTCTTAGTATGTGTCTGGGGGCTATCACTGTAGAAAGAGGTGGAGTGAGATGGTTTGGTTCCTATTCCTTTTATCCCTTATGCTCTTTTGGTATGTTTGATAGTTGATTTACTGCTCACTAAGACTTTGTCTGACTCAAGGTTTTATGTCTCCTCTTATTACCTTGGGCTGTTCATCCATGTTGGGATGGGCAGATTAGGTAGCAGGTGACAGGTGCTGTTCTTGGAGATCTACGCTGATGATGACGAAGACGAGCAGGAGGCTTTTGCATATTATTTCCTATTATATGTACTGGGTGTTCCGCTGCTGTATTTGTTTGAGTGTTATGTAGTGAGGCTTTGATGTATGGATGATTCATATGTTTGTATAAAGCTATTATGATTAGATGATGATATTCTGTTCTATGGGAGCTTCACTGTATTATATTTCTCTATTGTATTTTATCCATGCGCTGTGAGTTTTACGATAGAGTCTGTGATGTTTATGTTACCCTTGACGGTCACTCATGGCTGCCTGGCACACTTTTAGCGCACTATTCCCTTGTTTCCGTGCGGGAGTTATGGGCGGTCGTCACATTCTGTTTGTTTTTATTTCTTTCTTGTTTTTTTCTTATTTACCTCATAACAATCCGCCCTTTCGTATGGTTTGAATTGGCATGTGTGTCGATTTAAAGCGTGCGAAAAGGCAGATGTTGCAACATGGTATCAGAGCTTTGGTTTAGCGATAAACCTTAGCTTTGTGGGGTTTGATTCTTTATTAATAGGGTAGGAATACCCTATGGAAGTCGCATCGGCCGTTGGTAGTGCCACGATCAACTTCATCAGATCGTCAAATCGACTTAGGGGTTGTGTGGAGATCGCTGAGGGGAGCGCATCGGTGGTGTTTGTTTGGAGAATCGACGGTTGGATCGCCGTATAAAATTGCATTAGGGTTCGAAAAATATGGCGGTGGCTGGCTGTGTTCGGCGTTTCTGGTGACGTGGGTGGTACCGTTGGGTGCGCCTCGGCTAGGCGAGGAGTACGGTGGTGGTCGGCTTGAAGGGGGGGCGGCCGTAGGTGGCGGAATCGTTGGTCAAAGCTTGGTCAAAAACGAGGGTTTGGTTCGTCTTTTTTCTTCACTGGGCACGGCTTGGAGAAGACGCGTGCATGTTGACTTAGTGGCGTGGCAAGGATTGAGGAAGGTTTTATTTTAAATTTAATTTCATTTCAAATCGATTTAACATGTGTAAATTTCTCATACGAACTCCGTTTCACGCGCGACATTTTTTGTTATGATCGTAATAAAATTTCGGACATTTTAGCGTTGGTTTGGATAAATTTGGAGGCTGTTAAATTTTTGGGTTTAAATTGGATTTAAATTCAATTTAAATTCAAAAGGTGAGTGTTTTAACCCATTCACGACTTCTAAAATTTCTTATGTTTGTTAAATTGATTTATGATGTATTTAAAATTTTATATGTAGCTGTTCAGCATATATTTCATCATTATCCCAGTTAAATTGCATTCATAAAATTTACTTGTTATTTAATTCATTTTGCATATAAACTGCCAGTTAAAATTTTAGTTAAATTTATTATTGCATATAAATTGCTAGTTAAATTTGTTTATTATTGCACATAAACTACAGTTAAACGGTTATTTAATTCATTATTGAAAATTTACTGTCAGTAATTAATTATTATTTATTGATGTGATTATTTGGATTGGATGATAAATTGATAAATGTTTGATGATTGATATGATGGATGGATGGATGGATGCTGTATTTATATTGTATAAACTGCAAGTTATTATGCATTTTCATTTCATTCGGGATAGCGGTTTGAAATGATATACAACCTCATCTTTATTTTTAAATTTCGGTTTGAAATGATAAATATCCGTATCACTTGACCAAAGGATAGAAAATTATATACAGGCACCGCGGTAATATATACAAAAATTATTTTTGAAATGTTTTTCTATGGTTTTGGAAAGAATACGGTTTAATAAATATTAAATTTTGATATATATATATATAGTAAAAATTCTTGAATTTAGCTATGTTTAAATTTGTTTCGAATTTAAAATAAGCTAAAAAAAATTGAAGTTGATTTCGTTTATATAATATGGTTAAGAATATATTTGAAATTCTATTATATATAGAGTTTATGATAACTCAAATAAAAGTAAGGTTGAAGATAAATGTGAATATGATTCGAATTAAAGTATTTAAGAATTTTCCTCGAAAGATTTGTTTTGAAATGTAAATAAATTAAGATTTAAAGGGTATGATCTTATAACTTGATTTTTGATTCGAGGATTTACACGAATATCAAATTTATTTAAAGAATATTATCAAGTTATAATTAAAATAATATCCTGTTATTGAAGTTTAAGGGTTTTACTTAAATAATATTTGTTTTATTAAGTAAATATTTCAAATTTAAATAATAGGAATTTGGATTTGATACATATTAAATTTTCAAAAAAAAAATCCTTTTTTTGAAATAGTGGAATATTTAAAGATTGAAATATATGAACTATAAAGTTTTGAAATATAGAATATTTAAGCTTTGAAATATATGGGAATTAAAATGGTTTATTTGGAGGTTCAAATTGATATTGGGAATTTATTGTGAAATTTGAAGAAGCTATTTATTTTATAAAGTAATATAGTATTTGAACCATTAAGTGTTAAAAGTTATGTTTCAAAGCTATGGTTTCAAGGTATATATATTTGAAAAATATTATGATTTTAGGAAAGAGATATTTATAAAATAAAATTGATATCATATTGATTTGAGTTTTAAAAATATATATGATATCGTATTTATGTAGTTTGAAAGAGATATTATATTCTAGTTTTAAAGTAAAAAATATTTTGAAATAACCGCGGTGTTATAATAACGTTTGGTTGTTGAAGAGACCGAGATCAGAAGTTGTCATACTCTCTGCCAACTCCAAAAACCACTTTAACAACCGTGTACGTAGTGGAGATTCCAAAATGAAGTAGGATGGTGGCGGCGTTTCCTTTGAGGTAAATACGTGGACCCAACTCCCGTGAGTTGGTATAAGGTGGCTAAAACAGGAGCGATTATTGGGCCAAGGGGGTTAGCGCTCTTTATCGGATACTCCTCTTCGATACTGCACTCTGACTTTGGATTGATTCGGTGGCCACTTTTGATTTTTGATCTTAGGGGGGAGTTTTTCCGTGGTGGGCGGTAGTAGCAGCTACGCGTTACCACCAGCCCAGATGCGTAATTGGTATATCTACCCTGGCATTGCCTAGTTGTGCTGTTTCACCTACCTTATCGCGCATTGTACGAGTTTCTATTTGTGTCGTACCTATGGAGTATCCTCTGGTAGCCTCCCGATCAGGAGGTATTACGGTACTGTATAGACTATTGGCATTATTTGTGTTAAGGGCTATATGGGTAACCCCTTAATGCTATTTAAAAGTAATTTTATTTTACAATTAGACACTATTATAATAGCGAAATATACTACATAGTAAATAGTTTAACGGGTCCTTAGGAGATGTAAATCCCGAGCATCTCTTGAGTTACTGCACTCATATTTATTTCAGTTGATTTAACTCACATAAGATCTTTTAGTTCTGACTCGGGTGTTTTGTCTTTTCAATACGCTCGGGTCAGTTCTAGCGTTTCAGGATTTGAAGATTTAGCTCTGGAGGACGAAGATGAAGATTTGTATTATTATTATTTATATTATTGCACTACACTCATACTGTTCCACTGCATTATTATTGGTATGTGTAAGTTTGATATGAATTATACAAATATAATCAAATGTTTTTGTAAACAGTTTTACAAACTGTATATTTGATTATTATATTTTATCCTTCCGCTGTGAGATTCTGTTTGTTTTTATTTCTTTCTTGTTTTTTTCTGATTTACCCCATAACGATCCGCCCTTTCGTATGGTTTGAATTGGCTCGTGTGTCGATTTAAAGCGTGCGAAAAGGCGGGATGTTACAACGTGGTATCAGAGCTTTGGTTTAGCGATAAACCTTAGCTTTGTAGGGTTTGACTCTTTATTAATTAGGTAGAAATACCCTATAGGAGTCGCTGAGTGTATATATGAGAAAAGGTATTTGTTAGTGTTGCAAAAAGGTTTTAATATTATGTTAATCTGTTCCGTTTTGTATTTATAAATTCTGGTTGGTGCTTGGGATGCTGTGACATCAATATGAATTTCTAAACACTTAATAGGACATACCGACATAATATTTGTTTTAATATAGGGGAATGAAATAATTTTTCCTATTATATTTTCTATATATAAAGTAAATTTTATAAAGGTTATATTGGTTTTATTATATTGGTTTTTAGGAAATGAAATTCATAAATAACAGTGAAATAAGATTGAAAATTAAATAAATCAAATTGGAAATTTTAGAACTTAAGTTCCGGGGTTTTGAAATTTCTTTTGAATGATTTTGAAATATAATAATAGTAATATTAAAAGAAGTATTTCGGATATATGTATTTCAATATAGTATGAAAGAAATGTTTTAAAAGAAATTTGGGAAAAATAAGTTTGTACTCCCCTCTCTGTCGTTGGAAAATAATTTCGGTGATAAGTGCACGCATCATCGACATTCATTTTCGAGTTTCAAAATGGGAAGGCCACTGTAGTAGTGTTACCACAGATTGATTTTGATAAACAAGTATAAATTTTAAATTGTTTCAAATATAATTGGATATAAATTGTAAGTATATATTTATTTATTTTTCTAAAATGATTTTGAATTAAACCCGGTATTTAACTCTTAAGTTTCCATTTATTAATAGTTTAATTAATGTAGTGAAATGGAATTTACCTAATAATTGAAACCTAAATAAAATAAGAGATTTATTGCTAGGTTATTAATGGTATTAAAGGAAATTTGAAATTTGTAACATATGAAACAAAGAGTAATATTATTTGAACATTAAATTTAATTAAAGGATGAGATAAAACTTGTATAAGTTCATTTGCATTTTCTTTAACATATATAACTTACCAAATATAAAAGGTTGAAATTTTATTAAGAAATGTAGTGGAAATTGTATAAGTAAAAGTAGGTAATGAAGTATTCAATGAATTTGCTATTATAAATGAGAGTTTAATGTTATAAACTTAAGTTATAATTGAAATTTTACTACAAATAAATATAATTAAAGGTAAGTATTACAAATAGATGATTATTAAATTAAGTAAATAAAATGGAAATGCTAAGAAATTAAATGGGACATGAATACTATTGATAAATGAATGTAAATAAATAAGGGCATGCAATAAATGAATGAATAATTATAATGAAATAAAAGGAACTGGCATGACCCGAGTTAATGGAAATGAATAATTGTAAGAAATAAGTGAAAATAAATGAAATAAACATTAAATGAGTAAATGAAATTTAAAGTTTGTTAAAAATAAATGTAAATTATAAAAGGAAATTTTACATGGTATGAATAAATGAGAATAAATAATAGTAACTTGATCTATTGTTGGATTTGTTATTTGTTTTGGTTTATGGTTGTTTGGGCAGGGATACTTCAAAATTGGTTGGATGAATGAATAATCTATTTAGCTTCATCAAAGACTGTTGAGTAAATGGTGCGCTTAATAGTTTATTTTCATCCTGTACAATTTGAAGCTTTGAACCCGAACAACTATTTGTTTTGTTTGATATGAATGAATGGTTGATTATATTGATTCTATGTGATGGTTGTTTGCTGTGATTGCAATTGGTTGTTGTTGTATTGGTTTGGTTGGTTGTAATTAAAACAACTTAAATATTTCATTTTTTAAAATTATTAACTCTTTTGGATTTTATAAGTGAAATACAGGTTATGGAAGCAATTGCTACTGCATTTGGTTTCATAATATAAGCCTTTAATTGCCGACAAATAGGTACGTTTCGGATTACGGTTTATAGCGTTGTTATATTTTTACCGTATTGGGATATAATATTTTAGATATTATATGTGTATATTGTTATAATTGATATTATATTTTCTCCAGAGCCTCTCCGTACAAAGGAGACTCTGCCAAAAATTTTCCTAAAATTTTGGACTTAGAAATTTTTGAAATTATTTTCCAAACTTTATTGATTTAAGTATAAAAAGATTTAATGATTGTAAATTTGTGCATTTTATTTAAAGTAACAAATTTTGTAAATTTAATTGTTTATACAATTAATGTTTTGAATAAGATATATTGCTTTCTAAATTCTTCCTTTCCCTTCTTTTTCCTTTTCGGGGACGAAAAGTTTTGAGTGAGGAAGAGTGTAACGACCCGTAAATTTCGACAAATAAATTTGTTAATTAAGTAGGATTTTGTAATTAAATTTTTGTAGAAATAATAAAGGCGATAAACTAATATTGGAATGAACGCTAAATGAAATATAGCAATAGTAACTAAAACCTATTTATAGTAATTTGAATAAAATTCAAATGAATTAAGTAGTAGAAATATTTTTACCTGGATATAAATTGAATATGAGAAATTAAGGAAAGTATTAAATTGGTTTAATGTAATAAAAGATTGTAAATGGTAATTGGAATAAATTAAGGAATTATGTTAATGCAAGTAATAATTTATAAACTTGAATGAACATTTCAGTTTAATAAATTTATTCAAATGTAGGACTTAGTTATAAGTGTAGATTTATGGGTATGATAACAAATTAGTATAAATTATAAATTGCCTAATTAAGTGGTCAATAAATTTATTTGGAAATCAAACTCATTTAAATAGTAAGAAATTATAATGTGTTATTGATATAAACGGAACTTTAATGATTATTAATATAGTAACGGAATTGGAAATGGAAATTAATAGGAACATATTTTAAGGTAGTAATTGCATGTAGATTTATGAAATGGAGTTAATGCAAATAAGTAGAATTGAATTTTACGTTGCTATGAATTTAAAGGAATATGTGGTAAGTGGATAGAATCGATATAAGACAATAAATGCAATGATTGTGAGTTAATAATAAAGTGTGAATAGGGAAATGATTGTTATAGTAATTGAATGGAATTCCAATTTGTTGGAATAGAGCAAATGTATACTTGGTAATAAATTTATTATAGGAAAACGAAATTGAAATATTGAATTTATTTATGTATATGTATAAAATAAATGGTGATTATTGAATTGGAAACCATTGCAATAAATCTAAAGGAAATGTTACATTAATATAAATTTGGGAAACATTACGGGTAATAGTTATGAACCAAATATAATTATACCATAGGAAGAAATTTATCGAATAATAATTGGTTAGATAAAAAGGATTTAAGTAAATCAAGCTAATTTATTTGGATAAATTTTATTTATTGAGTTTATTGTGAATGTAATTAATTTCTACGCTATTTGGAATTGAGATGGGAACTGGTTTAAAGAATTATAAATTAATAAGTAATACAAAATGATAAAATTTATGAATTATAGAATTTGAATTTTAAATAGCGAGTTAATTTATTTAATTTATAATAATTGGATTTATTGCAAATGAATGAAATTAAATATTTAACTATTGCGTTAATTTAAAAAAAATTAAGTGAAATTTGGAAATATTTATGTAATAATTTTAAATCCAACGGTAAACCCTTCTATTTGATATTATAAATGGAATAAATATGGGTTAATTCAATTTAATGGAAATTTTGGAAATTTATCTATAATTTTGAATTTTATGAAATTGAAGATTTATATTAATTTACCTTTAATAAATTGACATTTAAAAATTGTTAAATCATTGTAAATGTTTGGGAAATATAAAGGTAATAATTGGTCAATTTTAGAGTTGAAATTAAGAATTGGATTTTATTTATTTAATTATTAAATTATTTAATATAAAAATGGCCATTTTGGCCACTGACTCAGATTTTGACTAAACCAGTTTCATCGGATCCGTGACGGTGAATTATAATAGTGTTTCAAGTTTCGTAGCGATCGGACTTGTCGTTTGATCGTACGGACTCGAAATGCCTTGAAATTTATGCAGTTGAAATCAATTGAAATCAATTTGGAAAATTTGAATTTAGCATAACTCCTTCATAGGATGCAATTTGAACCTGAAACCTTTTACATTGCATTTAAAATATTTTAAAACACCTATTTTGATATATGGGTTGACCCAATTTCGTTCCGGGGTCAGAATGGGCTTTTTGGGCCACGTTAGTGTTAGCGCGTATGTCTATCAACCCAATCCATGTATTTTATTTCAATTTGCCTTAAAATAACATGCTAAACCCTAGCCTCCGCCTATTCTCATTTTTATCTGCGCGTAAAGATTTCATCAACTCTTCCTCTTACTCAATGGATGCAAACCCTATATCCAAACACAATTGCAAATCAAATCAAAAGCTAAAATTTTATAGTCCTCGGAAAAATCTAAAAAATATATATATTGAAGCTCTCAATGAGCATGATCAGTTGGTGGAATTCGTTTTTCAATCTGATATCTCAGTTGGCCAGAAATCACAATTTAATTCTCAGTCGTTCGTAGTGCCACGTTCAACTTCATCAGATCGTCAAATCGACTTAGGGGTTGTGTGGAGATCGCTGAGGGAAGCGCATCGGTGGTGTTTGTTTGGAGAATCGACGGTTGGATCGCCATATAAAATTGCATTAGGGTTCGAAAAATATGGCGGCGGCTGGCTGCGTTCGGCGTTTCTGGTGACGTGGGTGGTAACGTTGGGTGCGCCTCGGCTAGGCGAGGAGTACGGTGGTGGTCGGCTTGAAGGGGGGCGGCCGTAGGTGGCGGAATCGTTGGTCAAAGCTCGGTCAAAAACGAGGGTTTGGTCCGTCTTTTTTCTTCACTGGGCACGGCTTGGAGAAGACGCGTGCGTGTTGACTTAGTGACGTGGCAAGGATTGAGGAAGGTTTTATTTTTAAATTTAATTTCATTTCAAATCGATTTAACGTGTGTAAATTTCTCATACGAACTCCGTTTCACGCGCGACTTTTTTTATTAGGATCGTAATAAAATTCCGGACATTTTGGCATTGGTTTGGACAGAATTGGAGGCTGTCAAATTTTTGGGTTTAAATTGGATTTAAATTCAATTTAAATTCAAAAGGTGAGTGTTTTAACCCATTCACGACTTCTGAAATTTTTTATGTTTGTTAAATTGATTTAAGATGTATTTAAAATTTTATTTGTAGCTGTTTAGCATATATTTCATCATTATCCCAGTTAAATTGCATTCATAAAATTTACTTATTATTTAATTCATTTTGCATATAAACTGCTAGTTAAAATTTTAGTTAAATTTATTATTGCATATAAACTGCTAGTTAAATTTGTTTATTATTGCATATAAACTACAGTTAAACGGTTATTTAATTCATTACTGAAAATTTACTGTCAGTAATTAATTATTATTTATTGATGTGATTGTTTGAATTGGATGATAAATTGATAAATGTTTGGTGATTGATATGATGGATGGATGGATGCTGTATTTATATTGTATAAACTGCAAGTTATTATGCATTTTCATTTCATTCGGGATAGCGGTTTGAAATGATATACAACCACATCTTTATTTTTAAATTCCGGTTTGAAATGATAAATATCTGTATCACTTGACCATAGGATAGAAAATTATATACAAAAATTATTTTTGAAATGTTTTTCTACGGTTTTGGAAAGAATACGGTTTAATAAATATTAAATTTTGATATATATATATATATAGTAAAAATTCTTGAATTTAGCTATGTTTAAATTTGTTTCGAATTTAAAATAAGCTAAAAAAATTAGAAGTTGATTTCGTTTATATAATATGGTTAAGAATATATTTGAAATTCTATAGTATATAGAGTTTATAATAACTCAAATAAAAGTAAGGTTGAAGATAAATGTGAATATGATTCGAATTAAAGTATTTAAGAATTTTCCTCGAAAGATTTGTTTTGAAATGTAAATAAATTAAGATTTAAAGGGTATGATCTTATAACTTGATTTTTGATTTGAGGATTTACAAGAATATCAAATTTATTTAAAGAATATTATCAAGTTAATATAATTAAAATAATATCCTGTTATTGAAGTTTAAGGGTTTTACTTAAATAATATTTGTTTTATTAAGTAGATATTTCAAATTTAAATAATAGGAATTTGGATTTGATATATATTAAATTATCAAAAAATCCTTCTTTTTTGAAATAGTGGAATATTTAAAGATTGAAATATATGAACTATAAAGTTTGAAATATAGAATATTTAAGCTTTGAAATATATGGAAATTAAAATGGTTTATTTGGAGGTTCAAATTGATATTGGGAATTTATTGTGAAATTTGAAGAAGCTGTTTATTTTATAAAGTAATATAGCATTCGAACCATTAAGTATTAAAAGTTATGTTTCAAAGCTATGGCTTCAAGGTATGTATATTTGAAAAATATTATGATTTTGGGAAAGAGATATTTATAAAATAAAAATGATATCATATTGATTTGGGTTTTAAAAATATAAATGATATCGTATTTATATGGTTTGAAAGAGATATTATATTCTAGTTTTAAAGTATAAATTATTTTGAAATAACCGCGGTGTTATAATAACGTTTGGTTGTTGAAGAGACCGAGATCGGAAGTTGTCATACTCTCTGCCAACTCCGAAAACCACTTTAACAACCGTGTACGCGGTGGAGATTCCAGAATGAAGTAGGATGGTGGCGGCGTTTCCTTTGAGGTAAATACGTGGACCCAACTCCCGTGAGTTGGTATAAGGTGGCTAAAACAGGAGCGATTATTGGGCCAAGGGGGTTAGCGCCCTTTATCGGATACTCCTCTTCGATACTATACTCTGACTTTGGATTGATTCGGTGGCCACTTTTGATTTTTGATCTTAGGGGGGAGTTTTTCCGTGGTGGGCGGTAGTAGCAGCTACGCGTTACCACCAGCCCAGATGCGTAATTGGTATATCTACCCTGGCATTGCCTAGTTGTGCTGTTTCACCTACCTTATCGCGCATTGTACGAGTTTCTATTTGTGTCGTACCTATGGAGTATCCTCTGGTAGCCTCCCGATCAGGAGGTATTACGGTACTGTATAGACTATTGGCATTATTTGTGTTAAGGGCTATATGGGTAACCCCTTAATGCTATTTAAAAGTAATTTTATTTTACAATTAGACACTATTATAATAGCGAAATATACTACATAGTAAATAGTTTAACGGGTCCTTAGGAGATGTAAATCCCGAGCATCTCTTGAGTTACTGCACTCATATTTATTTCAGTTGATTTAACTCACATAAGATCTTTTAGTTCTGACTCGGGTGTTTTGTCTTTTCAATACGCTCGGGTCAGTTCTAGCGTTTCAGGATTTGAAGATTTAGCTCTGGAGGACGAAGACGAAGATTTGTATTATTATGATATATATTATTGCACTACACTTATACTGTTCCGCTGCATTATTATTGGTATGTGTAACTCTGATATGAATTATATAAATTTAATCAAATGTTTTTGTAAACAGTTTTATAAACTGTATATTTGATTATTATATTTTATCCTTTCGCTGTGAGATTCTGTTTGTTTTTATTTCTTTCTTGTTTTTTTTGATTTACCCCATAACAATCCGCCCTTTCGTATGGTTTGAATTGTCACGTGTGTCGATTTAAAGCATGCGAAAAGGCGGGACGTTACAAAACTGACATGACCCGAATAAATGAAAATGAATAATTGTAAGTAATAAATAAAAATAAATGAAATAAACACTGAATGAGTGAGTGGAAATAAAAGTTTGCAAGAAATAAATGTAAATAAAAGGGATAAATCATTGTATAAATGAAAAGGAAATCAAACAACAAATATTATAAGATGAAATTATTAAGAATGAATTTGATCTATTGTTTGGGATTGTTGTTTGTTTGATTTATGGTTGTTTGGGCAAGGATACTTTAAAATCGTTTGGATGAATGAATAATCTATTTCGTTTCATCTAAGACTGTTGAGTAAATGGTGCACTTAGTAGTTTATTATTCATTCTATACAATTTAAAGTTGTAAACAGAAATAACTATTTGTTGTTTGCTATGGATATATAGATGGTTGATTTATATTGACTTCATATGATGGGTGTGTGTTGTGATTGCAAGTGATTATTATTGATTTGTTTGTTGGTGGTTGAAACAACTTTAAATATTTTATTTTATATAATTGTTAACCTTTTTGGATTATATAAGTGAAATACAAGTTATGGAAGCAATTGCTACTGCTTTTGGTTTCATAATTAAGCGTTAATTTCCCAACGAATAGGTACGTTTTCGGATTACGGTTTATAACGTTATTATATTGTTTTTCCGTGTTGGATATATATTAATATTGTTATATTTGATATTTTATTTTCTCCTGAGCCTCTCCGTACAAAGGAGACTCTGCTGAAATTTTCCGTAAATTTTGGACTTAGAAAAGTTTTGAAAATATTCTCCAAACATTATTAATTTAAGTATAAAAGATTTGATGGTTATAAATTGGTATATTTTATTAAATTAATTAATTTTGTAAATTTATCTGTTATAAATTTAATATTTTAAGTAAGATACATTGATTTCTTAATTCTTTTTTTTCCTTCTTTTTCCTTTTCGGAGACGAAAAGTTTTGAGTGGGGAAGAGTGTAACGACCCGTAAATTTTCAATAATTAAATTTGTTGATTTAATAAGATTTTGGCAATTACATCAGGAATAGATAAAAATTTGTAATTTGTTAATGAATCAATAAGCGGTAAATTGGAAAAATCAATATTAGATAATTAAAATGTTAATTTAATTAGAAATTGTGAATAAATATTTGGAAATGATGTTAATGTATTCATAATAGGACAATTTGTGGAATTGAAAGAATGGAAATAAACATTTGTCAATCTATTAGAATTTGAACTATAATAATTGGATTAATTGCAATTAAATATAATTTAATATCTAAATATTATGTTAATAGAAACTAAGATGGAATTTGAGAATATTAATGTGATAGATCATGAATCCAGTGTTAACTTCATCCATTTTGACAACAATGGAATGAATAATAGAGTGAAAAGTAAATTAAATGGGATTAGTGGAAATTAAATTTATAATTTCTGAATTTAATGAAATTGAGGTTAACACTGAAATTTATAAACTAATCAACTCTAAATTGACGTCTAAATTTGTTTAAATCAGTGTAAATGATTAAGAAATTTAAAAACGATAAAAATTGTCAATTATAAAATTGAAATTGAAAATTTGATTTAATTAATTAATGTAAAAATAGCCATTTTGGCCACTGACCCGGATTTCGATGAAACCGGCTTCATCAGATCCGTAACAGATAATTATTGAAGGATTTCAAGTTTCGTAACGATCGGACTTGTCGTTTGATCGTACAGACTCGAAACGCCTAGAAATCAATGAAATTGAAATCAACTGAAATCAAATTGAAAATAATTTGATTTTAGCATTACTTTTACATACGACGGAATTTGAACTTGGAACTTGTTCCATTGGTTTTAAAATATTTTAAAACATCTATTTTGATATATGAAATAACCCAATTTCATTCTGAAGTCAGATCGGGCTTTTCGGATCATTATCGTTCGATTTTTCCAAACCCATCAAGCCCATTTGCTTCTATTTTTCTGCCTATATATATGTCGTTATAAACCCTAGCCTATTTTTTATTCCTCATTTCTGTACGTACAATTCTATTTGCTTCTCCTCTTTCAATGGCAGACAGAACCCTAAATCCCAAACTGCAAATTCAAAATCAAAAATCAAGTTGAAAATCAAAACTCCTCAAACAGTATCAAATTTTATATCGTCGGAAAGCTCTCGACGAGCGCATCTCAGATCTGTAACTCGTTTTTCAAATTGAACCATTGTTTTCCCAGAATTCGCGAATCAACTTTGGTCGTTCGTATTGGATTCTGGTCGATCCAACGGCGAATCTGTAGCCAATCGGCGATCGAACAGTGCCGTTGCAGAGGTAGTGTGGAGCAGAGCATAGGGCAGTGATCGCTCGTCGTAACTCGGTCTGGACTCGTTAGAAATCGAGTTTTGGTGGCCGATGTTCGTCCTCGACCTGGGGACGCGCGACGGCGCCGGAATGGACGGCGAGTTCGCCGGGGGGGCAGCGGAGGTAGGGGAAGACGGCGGCGGGCTCTGATGGGTCGATCAGCGTCGGTGGAAGCGTCGATAATTCGCGTGAGGGTGGCGGCTACACCTGTAGTTGGCCGCGAATGAACATAGTAGGGTTTTGATGTGCTACAGGCTTCGATGACGTGGTAATACTTTATTATTTGTTTTGTTTTAAAATTCAAAATCTAATTATCTTCTAATTACAATAACTGTTGCATACAAGGTCGGAATTGCACGCGGTTTTCTCTGCTAGGTTCGTACTAGAATTCTAGACATTTTGACACTTGTTTGGATGAATTCTAAGACTGTTCAAATTTTGGGTTTAAATTAGATTTAAATTCAATTTAAAATCAAAAGGTGAGTGTAACACTGAGTGTTTGGACCCACTTACAACTTCTAAAATTTCTTATGTTTGTTAAATTGATTTATGATGTGATTAGACATTTTTTTATAACTGTTTGGCATATTTTTAATCATCATCTCGGTTAAATTGAATTTATTGAATTAAATTGTTATTTAATTTATTGTTGCATATAAACTGTCAGTTAAATAGTTATTTAATTTATTATTGAATATGAACTGCCAGTAAATACATGTTACTTATTGTCTGTTCTATATTGATGTTATTGATTGATTTGGATGATGATTGTGATAAATGTAGATGATTGATATTGGATGAATGAATGTTGTATTTCATATTTTTATAAACTGCAAGTTATGGATTTTATTTTCATTCGGGATTGTGGTTTGAAATGATATATAACCGTATTTGTACTTTAAATTACGGATTGAAACGATAGATATCTGTATCACTTGACCATAGGATAGAAAAATTATATACAAACAATATCGATCTATATATATATGTTTTGAAAATGATTTCTATAGTTTTGGAAAGAAATATACGGTTTAATAAATATTGATTTTTGATATTATATAAATATTATTTTTATATAGTTACTATTGAATTTAAGCTATGTATAAATTTGTTTAATAAAAATAAGTTTAATAATAAAGTTTGATTTTATTAAAATAAAATATGGTTAAGTATTTAAATCATATTTTAATATAGAGGTTATAATGATTTAAATAAATTAAGGTTGGAAGGTAAATTGAAAATCTATTCGAAATTGAATTTATCTAATAATTATACTCAAATAGTTTGATGTGAAATTTATTAAATTTGAAATTTTATTGTAACGACCCAGAATTTTTAGAAATTAAAATTTGAATATTTAATTAATTTTAAATATTAATAAGTGAATTTATAAGTCGAATAAATTTTTATTTGAATTATTGGATTTAATTGGATAATTAAATCGATAATTTAATACGTTAAATTATAGAAATAATTGAAAATTGGGTTAAATATGATTGAAAATGATTTGTAAAATTTTATTTTATCATATGGAAGTTAGAAAGATATTTTAGAACTTTTAAAATCGAATTAAAAGTTAATTTGTGAAAATTGAATATTTTAATTTTAAAATCGAATAGTGAAAATAGTCAATTTTTGAACAGTCTCAGAATTGAACGAAACCAGTTTCATTGGATCCGTAATAGTTAGTTATTACCGGATTTCAATTTTCGTGTCAATCGGAGCTATCGTTTGATCGTGGCAGCTCGAAACGCATCGAATTATTTTTAATTTAAATTTGGCGAGTTAAAATAGCCATTTTTCAAAAAGTCTCGGATTTCGACGAAACCAGTTTCATCGGATCCGTAATGTGATATTATTGTAAGGTTTCAAATTTCAAGTCAATTGGATTTACCGTTTGTCCGGTACGAATTAAAACGCCTAGAAATCGATTTGAATCGGTTTAATTCAAATTGAGCGTTTACAGCCATAACTCGCACATACTTCCGAATTAGCTTTCGAAACCTGTTCCATTGTGTCCGGAACGCGGGGTAAACCCTAGAAACGCTGGTTACGGCGCCTAAATCGGAGTTCGAAATTTCCGAAATGAATAGTGTTTACGCTTGATTTTCCTATAAATACACCCTCACTCTAAAAAAATAAAAAAAATAAAAACACTAAACCCTAATTTGTTGCCCTAGCCGCCACTACCCTAATGGATGGCCAGAAATCATCTCCACTTCCTCCCTCAATCACTCACAATCCATCGACAATTAGGCGAAGTGTTCAACTGCAAGGTTGTAGAGGATGGAGAGGGCTTCAGATCCATACGGAGTTGATCGTGTTTGGAGCATCGGAGGGGGAGAAATAGGGGACCGACCGTGCCAGTTCACGCACGCATTTCGAGGAGCTAGACAAGGCCGAGCTCAGTGTCCTTGGGGCCGAAGGTGGAGGAGGGGGTGAGCTTCGAGTTGCAACTCCCTGATCGAGTTCTAGGTGTATGGATTGGTCGTATAATTTAACCCTAATCAAGTAGCTATGGGTTTGGGAGTTCGGTTTTGACCTGTAGAAGAACGAAGAGAGGGAGGAGAAGAGCATACACGGCTGAGATGAAGGGGGTGTGGGATCCAGTGGCTCTAGTTTGAATAGGTTGAAAATTTTTTATCAAGTGTTGTAATTAGTTATATAAAAATTGTGTAAACTTCATAAATGCATAACTTTTTCATACGAGGTCGAAAACGCGCGAAACCAGTTGCATTGGAATCGTATGGATGAGCACTACGCGATGGAGTTGGTTTGGAGTCGTTTGGAGTTAGTGAGAATTTTGGGTAAAATTAAACGCACGTTTAATTTTATTCGAAATAAATCGCTAAAACGGAAATTAAAACCAAGGTGAGAACTTCTCACTCAATCGAATCAGTTTCGATTTTTATTTTAAATAGTTAGATTTAAAATATTTGAATGCATGTTTGAATGCTGATTGATATCTATTGATTGTTAAAATAGACATTATACGCCGTTAGTAAGCGGATGTTATTTATTAAAAACATATACCGCGAATATTTCATAAACAGTGAAATTGGTATTATATATATATAATAGCAATATATATATTGGCATATGTATATATTGGAGTTATTGATTTCCCGCATTTATTTGTTTAGCGGATGAGACCCTATTACGCCGTTATTAAGCGGATAATATTTATTAAAAACATATACCGCGATAATTTCGTACTGGAGCGAAATTGGTATTGTGCTAATGTTTTGGATGCAGGAAAACAGGTTGGAGGGATCCAACTGGATTCCTCAACAGTATTTATTTGATTTCAGATATTTTGATATTTGATGGATTATCATATCGATATATGATATCGTTGTTGTCGTGATTGACTATTTGGTATGTAGCATCATTGGACCAAACTTTGAAAATTTAAAAATGATTTTTAAAAGTGATTTTTGAAAATATACTATATTTTTGGAATTGATCAAATAAATAAACGTTATAATTTTTAATGTTATAAAAATTATGATTTTTGAGAAAAATAGTTAAAAACTGATTTTTGAGAATATGATGCTATTGATTTTATAAAAGAGTTTAATCGGGATTTTAGAATTTATTGTGAAAAGTTTAAATATAGATTTATAAAATTTAATTATTTTATGAATCAAAATGGTGAAATAATAAAGGAGATTAAAGACGTTTTAAAAGAATAATATAAATTGATTTATATTAAGAGATTTATAAATGGATATTTATAAATTGAAATATTGACATTATAAAACGAGTTTTTATAAGTGTTTGAATGAGGTGAAAATGAATTTTGTAAATGAATGGGATTTATAAAATTATAAACGGTGAAGTTATAAATGAAATTTATAAATAGTAAGATTTATAAATTTTGTGAAATTATTAAAGAATATATTCGGATGAATAATTGAATCTTATAAGTTATAAGATTTATAATTATAAAGTTCAAAGAAACGATTTTGTAAAATAATCATTTATAAGTATTTGACTTATAATATGAACCTTTGTTTTACAATTGAGTTATAAATCGAATAGGTTGATAAAGGAATATTTAAAAGGAGATGTTATAAAATAAATAGAAATGGAATTCATAAACGTTGTTTTTATAAATTCACAAACGACTTATTTTGATAAGTAAATTGTTGAAACCTATTAATGGAGTTATATTCACATTTTTGACTGTGAATGATCCTTTAAAATAAAATGAATAGAAGTAATGAAATTTGTTAACATAGTATATTCACGTTTTGAATAGTGAATAATATGTTAAAGAAATTGTTTAGAATGTGATGTTCTAAATTGAATTAAAACGATCTAACGATGTTTTAAAATGTGTTGAGATTCGAAACCATGGATTTCAACATTTATTGTTGGAATAGACGTTTTCGAGAAATAGAAGGAAATAATGGACTATAACACTGTTGTTATAGTAAATGATTTCCGAAAGGAAATGTTTTGTATAGTATTGGGATTTATATATCTATTTTAATTTCGAATCCCTATACTAGTGATTTTGGGTTGTCGTAACGATGTTCTACACAACATTCGTTTTGGCCCAAATAAATATGTTTAAGAGAATGATTTCCTTAAAGAATGAAATATGTACTTAATCTCGATTTAAGTATATTGAATATTTTCCAAGTGTTGAAAATAAATAAAATTTGTGAATTACTTATGAACAGATAAGTATGGAAATGTTTTCCAATATAAAGTGAATACTTTGAGAATTTATCTTTTTGAAGATAAATTGAAATGAATAATTGAAATCGTATATGCATGGATATTTGGAATATAAATTCACTAAGGAATTTATAAAAGAAAGTGGAACTTGTTTAAAAATAAATATTGAATTTTTTTTGAAGTATTGCAAATAATATATCTTGTGAAGATATTTTGGAAAATAAATAATTTGGAAAATTATTTGGAAACTGGTGATGTGTGCATATCTATTGATAGTTCAATAACCGACTATCAATATTTCCCTTTGAATGGGTATTTGATGTGATTTGTTTGAATGTGAAAGCCACACTTATTTTTGAATAAGCGCTCACTATTCGGGTTAACCGGGAAAGGACCATGGGGTCATATAACCCATTCCGAATATGTGATACGTCGTTATGAATTGCATTTGAAGATCGGTGTTGAGGATCGAGTATTTGTGAAAGCGATAGGATGACCTATCGATTGTCTCTGCACTGGGTAGCTCCTGGTATAGAGATTCCTTAAGTGATGGGAAATTCGATCGGGATTGTGAATACCCGGATTTGCAAGGGCTTCGTAAGAAGTGCCTTCGGTTTTGTTCGAGCCCGGAACAGACTTGTATGGATTGTATGTCTGACATTACAAGTTGAGATATAAAGCCGATTTCTTTCAAATATATTTCTGTTGGTGGCGGAGAATTTATTCTTTTAGCTTAACACCCTTCTCTGAGACGTACGAGCTCAGAGGTTATATAGTTGAAGTTATCAGCGATATATTCCCAATTTGGTAATGTGACATGCTGAGTGATGCTGAAATGATCATTGTGTTGATTATTTGTGATAGGATCGTTTATTTGATCGTCTATCCTTGTGATCATTGTGTTGATCATTTGTTGACCCAAAGCATGGCTTTTATATAAAGTATGTTTTTGTGGACGAAACTTCGTCGAGCCTCACATCCCGGAATGGTCAAAACAGGAAAGATGCGGCAAGGTTATGAGGGGTAGCTCCCTTTAGGGTATGCGCATTTCCTTCTAGAAAGGGTGGTATCATGGTATGGAGCCCAGATACTTACTCATGTTGATACACTATATTTATTACTGTGTGGTGTTGTTGGTGGCGAGCGCTCGGTTAAAAGGTCCAATGGGACCGGAGGATGTCATACTCATGTAGTAGTTACCTAGTGATAAAGGTAACCCGGCCTTGTGTTGGCAGAGAGCTGGTTAAGTTCTCGGGACGTCCAGCCAGAGGCGTTTCCATGTGGCAATGGGAAGTTCCTTGGCCTGACCATTTGTTGGAAATCCAAAGAAACAATACGAAACTTGTACGATTTTAGTTGTATAACCTGCTATGGAATGTGGCGGTAACCTGCTATTGAACATAGTAGCTATAGTAGGTATAAGTGCGGAATGTCTATGCTGGCTAAGATTTATATCTTTATTTTTGAAATGATTTTCCTATACTATGCACTAATAATAATATCAAATGTTATTTTAAATGCGTATCAAGCATCTTTGACTATCATAAGGAGAAATCTCCTCCGATTCTGCGTTTGCATGTGTGTGTGTGCGGGAGGCCTTATGGTAGTCTCATTTTTAAAAGCATTGCGAATTGATTTAAAAATATTCCTCTATTTTGTTTTCAAAGATAAATAAACTGTTTTGAGTTCTCACACCAGTCACATGACTGACTCGGAGTTTATTGTTTTCCTTCCTAAACTCTGGGTGCCCACCAATTTCCACACGGGCAGTCAAGAGTTAGGTTTATCAGGATATTCTGGATATTCAGGAGTTGCTGGAGGCAAGCTGGATGGCATGGCGTATTACTTATATAGTATTTCTTTTTCCGCTGCACTGTTGTTGTTGTATGATGTTGTACACTCTGATGATATGATGTAATAAAATGAAATAACTGATATAGTTCTTTGTTTAAAGATTATTGATTTATTATTATATGTTGTTCCGCTGCGAATTGTGAGATTCTGATGTTGTTCTGTTGTTTTCTGTCCCGTTCTATTCTATTTTCTTCTATTTTCTTTCGGTTCTATGTTCTATCCTCTTTTCCTTCTATTTTAAAATAAAATTTTCTATTTTTCTGTTCCCTCTGTTTTCAAATTCTCTATTCTATTTTCTCTCTTCTCTCTTTTAAAATTTTCTCTATTTTCTATCTTCTTATCTTCTCTTTCTATCTTTTTCTTTTCTTTTTAAAACCCTAACTATTCGGTTTTTCGGCAACGAAAATCCGCAATCGTTACATTTGGTATCAGAGCTTATGGTTAAGCGACAACCATGGTTCTGTTGGGTATTACTCGTTAGAGATAGAGTCAGTAGTACTCTAGAATGAGTTTGAGTGTAATAATAGCTATGAGAGCGTATTTGTTAGTGAATATATAAAATTGTTTTATATTGTGATGATTGGTTTATTGAGTGGTATATGAACCTTCGTCAGCGTGGTCTCGACAACTATGCCGAAGGGGTTTCTAAACACTTGAATAGAACAATTCGACACGATATTGTTTTAAATTGGGTGAATGAAATAATTTTACCTTGATTATATTTTATATATAAAGGAATAATGTTTCAGAATTATTAAAGTGTATATGAGTTGATTGTTTAGTTGTTTGAATAATCTAAATAAAAGAATAGTTGTATAAGCAAAAGAATTATAAGAATTGAATTATAATTAAAGTGATTTACAATTTTGAAATAAACTTATATACATAAGAAGTGAAACTATATGAATATATTTATGAATATGAGTTGTAAATAAAAATGAATTTAAAGTCAAATGGAATATAACTTAAGTGTTGTTGAATGGAATTGACTTTGGTATCAAAGTAAAATAATAAAGTGAAGTGATAAATATAAACTTGAGTTATAAATGAAATTCAACTTTTGTAATTGAATTGAATTAATGGATTGGATGATAATCAAATGAATGTAAATTTAGTTGATATGGAATAATGAATATAAGTGTTGATTCATTAAAATCTAATGTTATTAGAAGTTGAATAGTTGAATAAAAATTGAATGAAAAATCAATTAAATTAAACCAATTGTAAGCAAAGGAATTTGGTTGTAATTAATATACATTGGTTGTTAGTTGATTGTATATAATTCATTATATACAAATGAAATTGAAAGCTAAAGTAATTGAAATTCAATTGGAAGTTAAGTGAAACTTAAATAGAATTGAATATGAATTAGTAAATATAAACTAGTTGAGAATAAATTAAATTGAAAACCAATTCATTAATATTAATGAGAATATGAATGAATATATATTGGTTATGAATATTTAGTTGGTTGATGGTTGAATATATATTGCATTTGTTGTTTAGTTGCATTTGCTATGCTAGCATATATAGTTATTATGTTGCTATATGTTGTATATCGATACTATTTCCATACATGCATGATTCTCATGTTGTTTGTTGAGTTTAGTAGGTGCGGATCGCGTTTGCTTCGCATTTGGAGCTCGCTTTCGCGCTATATTAGCCGTATATGCTCGCTAATAAAATAATAAGGTACATATCTCGGATTACATATCGTACTTTTACACTTTTTTCCCTTCGGGATGCCTCATTACTTGATGAGATGTAT
The DNA here is from genome assembly GCA_030765085.1 of Allium cepa. NCBI lineage: Eukaryota > Viridiplantae > Streptophyta > Magnoliopsida > Asparagales > Amaryllidaceae > Allium > Allium cepa. The sequence continues at coordinate 116,562,516 of CM060942.1, forward strand.
ATTTGTGATATATATACTGTCATCTTTTTTTCGGATCGAGCCGCGCAAAGGAGACTATGGCGAATTTTTCCGAAAATTTAAGGCGTTAGAAAAATTTTGAAAAAATTGGAAAATTTTGAAAACTATAACTTTGATTTTGGAATTGAAAGTTAAACAGTAGTAGTTGTTTTGAAAAGATAACTAAGTATGATTTGAAAACTTAGTAAAGATTGTAAGAAGTTTAACTATGAATTTTTGGAAAGTTAATAGATTCTGTAATTTTTCTTACTTGTAATTTCGAGGACGAAATTCTTTTAAGTGGGGAAGATTGTAACGACCCAGAATTTTTAGAAATTAAAATTTGAATATTTAATTAATTTTAAATATTAATAAGTGAATTTATAAGTCGAATAAATTTTTATTTGAATTATTGGATTTAATTGGATAATTAAATCGATAATTTAATACGTTAAATTATAGAAATAATTGAAAATTGGGTTAAATATGATTGAAAATGATTTGTAAAATTTTATTTTATCATATGGAAGTTAGAAAGATATTTTAGAACTTTTAAAATCGAATTAAAAGTTAATTTGTGAAAATTGAATATTTTAATATTAAAATCGACTAGTGAAAATAGTCAATTTTTGAACAGTCTCAGAATTGAACGAAACCAGTTTCATTGGATCCGTAATAGTTAGTTATTACCGGATTTCAATTTTCGTGTCAATCGGAGCTATCGTTTGATCGTGGCAGCTCGAAACGCATCGAATTATTTTTAATTTAAATTTGGCGAGTTAAAATAGCCATTTTTCAAAAAGTCTCGGATTTCGACGAAACCAGTTTCATCGGATCCGTAATGTGATATTATTGTAAGGTTTCAAATTTCAAGTCAATTGGATTTACCGTTTGTCCGGTACGAATTAAAACGCCTAGAAATCGATTTGAATCGGTTTAATTCAAATTGAGCGTTTACAGCCATAACTCGCACATACTTCCGAATTAGCTTTCGAAACCTGTTCCATTGTGTCCGGAACGCGGGGTAAACCCTAGAAACACTGGTTACGGCACCTAAATCGGAGTTCGAAATTTCTGAAATGAATAGTGTTTACGCTTGATTTTCCTATAAATACACCCTCACTCTAAAAAAATAAAAAAATAAAAAACACTAAACCCTAATTTGTTGCCTTAGCCGCCACTACCCCAATGGATGGCCAGAAATCATCTCCACTTCCTCCCTCAATCACTCACAATCCATCGACAATTAGGCGAAGTGTTCAACTGCAAGGTTGTAGAGGATGGAGAGGGCTTCAGATCCATACGGAGTTGATCGTGTTTGGAGCATCGGAGGGGGAGAAATAGGAGGCCGACCGTGCCAGTTCACGCACGCATTTCGAGGAGCTAGACAAGGCCGAGCTCAGTGTCCTTGGGGCCGAAGGTGGAGGAGGGGGTGAGCTTCGAGTTGCAACTCTCTGATCGAGTTCTAGGTGTATGGATTGGTCGTATAATTTAACCCTAATCAAGTAGCTATGGGTTTGGGAGTTCGGTTTTGACCTGTAGAAGAACGAAGAGAGGGAGGAGAAGAGCATACACGGCTGAGATGAAGGGGGTGTGGGATCCAGTGGCTCTAGTTTGAATAGGTTGAAAAAAATTTATCAAGTGTTGTAATTAGTTATATAAAAATTGTGTAAACTTCATAAATGCATAACTTTTTCATACGAGGTCGAAAACGCGCAAAACCAGTTGCGTTGGAATCGTATGGACGAGCACTACGCGATGGAGTTGGTTTGGAGTCGTTTGGAGTTAGTGAGAATTTTGGGTAAAATTAAACGCACGTTTAATTTTATTCGAAATAAATCGCTAAAACGGAAATTAAAACCAAGGTGAGAACTTCTCACTCAATCGAATCAGTTTCGATTTTTATTTTAAATAGTTAGATTTAAAATATTTGAATGCATGTTTGAATGCTGATTGATATCTATTGATTGTTAAAATAGACATTATACGCCGTTAGTAAGCGGATGTTATTTATTAAAAACATATACCGCGAATATTTCATAAACAGTGAAATTGGTATTATATATATATAATAGCAATATATATATTGGCATATGTATATATTGGAGTTATTGATTTCCCGCATTTATTTGTTTAGCGGATGAGACCCTATTACGCCGTTATTAAGCGGATAATATTTATTAAAAACATATACCGCGATAATTTCGTACTGGAGCGAAATTGGTATTGTGCTAATGTTTTGGATGCAGGAAAACAGGTTGGAGGGATCCAACTGGATTCCTCAACAGTATTTATTTGATTTCAGATATTTTGATATTTGATGGATTATCATATCGATATATGATATCGTTGTTGTCGTGATTGACTATTTGGTATGTAGCATCATTGGACCAAACTTTGAAAATTTAAAAATGATTTTTAAAAGTGATTTTTGAAAATATACTATATTTTTGGAATTGATCAAATAAATAAACGTTATAATTTTTAATGTTATAAAAATTATGATTTTTGAGAAAAATAGTTAAAAACTGATTTTTGAGAATATGATGCTATTGATTTTATAAAAGAGTTTAATCGGGATTTTAGAATTTATTGTGAAAAGTTTAAATATAGATTTATAAAATTTAATTATTTTATGAATCAAAATGGTGAAATAATAAAGGAGATTAAAGACGTTTTAAAAGAATAATATAAATTGATTTATATTAAGAGATTTATAAATGGATATTTATAAATTGAAATATTGACATTATAAAACGAGTTTTTATAAGTGTTTGAATGAGGTGAAAATGAATTTTGTAAATGAATGGGATTTATAAAATTATAAACGGTGAAGTTATAAATGAAATTTATAAATAGTAAGATTTATAAATTTTGTGAAATTATTAAAGAATATATTCGGATGAATAATTGAATCTTATAAGTTATAAGATTTATAATTATAAAGTTCAAAGAAACGATTTTGTAAAATAATCATTTATAAGTATTTGACTTATAATATGAACCTTTGTTTTACAATTGAGTTATAAATCGAATAGGTTGATAAAGGAATATTTAAAAGGAGATGTTATAAAATAAATAGAAATGGAATTCATAAACGTTGTTTTTATAAATTCACAAACGACTTATTTTGATAAGTAAATTGTTGAAACCTATTAATGGAGTTATATTCACATTTTTGACTGTGAATGATCCTTTAAAATAAAATGAATAGAAGTGATGAAATTTGTTAACATAGTATATTCACGTTTTGAATAGTGAATGATATGTTAAAGAAATTGTTTAGAATGTGATGTTCTAAATTGAATTAAAACGATCTAACGATGTTTTAAAATGTGTTGAGATTCGAAACCATGGATTTCAACATTTATTGTTGGAATAGACGTTTTCGAGAAATAGAAGGAAATAATGGACTATAACACTGTTGTTATAGTAAATGATTTCCGAAAGGAAATGTTTTGTATAGTATTGGGATTTATATATCTATTTTAATTTCGAATCCCTATACTAGTGATTTTGGGTTGTCGTAACGATGTTCTACGCAACATTCGTTTTGGCCCAAATAAATATGTTTAAGAGAATGATTTCCTTAAAGAATGAAATATGTACTTAATCTCGATTTAAGTATATTGAATATTTTCCAAGTGTTGAAAATAAATAAAATTTGTGAATTACTTATGAACAGATAAGTATGGAAATGTTTTCCAATATAAAGTGAATACTTTGAGAATTTATCTTTTTGAAGATAAATTGAAATGAATAATTGAAATCGTATATGCATGGATATTTGGAATATAAATTCACTAAGGAATTTATAAAAGAAAGTGGAACTTGTTTAAAAATAAATATTGAATTTTTTTTGAAGTATTGCAAATAATATATCTTGTGAAGATATTTTGGAAAATAAATAATTTGAAAAATTATTTGGAAACTGGTGATGTGTGCATATCTATTGATAGTTCAATAACCGACTATCAATATTTCCCTTTGAATGGGTATTTGATGTGATTTGTTTGAATGTGAAAGCCACACTTATTTTTGAATAAGCGCTCACTATTCGGGTTAACCGGGAAAGGACCATGGGGTCGTATAACCCATTCTGAATATGTGATACGTCGTTATGAATTGCATTTGAAGATCGGTGTTGAAGACCGAGTATTTGTGAAAGCGATAGGATGACCTATCGATTGTCTCTGCACTGGGTAGCTCCTGGTATAGAGATTTCTTAAGTGATGGGAAATTCGATCGGGATTGTGAATACCCGGATTTGCAAGGGCTTCGTAAGAAGTGCCTTCGGTTTTGTTCGAGCCCGGAACAGACTTGTATGGATTGTATGTCTGACATTACAAGTTGAGATATAAAGCCGATTTCTTTCAAATATATTTCTGTTGGTGGCGGAGAATTTATTCTTTTAGCTTAACACCCTTCTCTGAGACGTACGAGCTCAGAGGTTATATAGTTGAAGTTATCAGCGATATATTCCCAATTTGGTAATGTGACATGCTGAGTGATGCTGAAATGATCATTGTGTTGATTATTTGTGATAGGATCGTTTATTTGATCGTCTATCCTTGTGATCATTGTGTTGATCATTTGTTGACCCAAAGCATGGCTTTTGTATAAAGTATGTTTTTGTGGACGAAACTTCGTCGAGCCTCACATCCCGGAATGGTCAAAACAGGAAAGATGCGGCAAGGTTATGAGGGGTAGCTCCCTTTAGGGTATGCGCATTTCCTTCTGGAAAGGGTGGTATCATGGTATGGAGCCCAGATACTTACTCATGTTGATACACTATATTTATTACTGTGTGGTGTTGTTGGTGGCGAGCGCTCGGTTAAAAGGTCCAATGGGACCGGAGGATGTCATACTCGTGTAGTAGTTACCTAGTGATAAAGGTAACCCGGCCTTGTGTTGGCAGAGAGCTGGTTAAGTTCTCGGGACGTCCAGCCAGAGGCGTTTCCATGTGGCAATGGGAAGTTCCTTGGCCTGACCATTTGTTGGAAATCCAAAGAAACAATACGAAACTTGTACGATTTTAGTTGTATAACCTGCTATGGAATGTGGCGGTAACCTGCTATTGAACATAGTAGCTATAGTAGGTATAAGTGCGGAATGTCTATGCTGGCTAAGATTTATATCTTTATTTTTGAAATGATTTTCCTATACTATGCACTAATAATAATATCAAATGTTATTTTAAATGCGTATCAAGCATCTTTGACTATCATAAGGAGAAATCTCCTCCGATTCTGCGTTTGCATGTGTGTGTGTGCGGGAGGCCTTATGGTAGTCTCATTTTTAAAAGCATTGCGAATTGATTTAAAAATATTCCTCTATTTTGTTTTCAAAGATAAATAAACTGTTTTGAGTTCTCACACCAGTCACATGACTGACTCGGAGTTTATTGTTTTCCTTCCTAAACTCTGGGTGCCCACCAATTTCCACACGGGCAGTCAAGAGTTAGGTTTATCAGGATATTCTGGATATTCAGGAGTTGCTGGAGGCAAGCTGGATGGCATGGCGTATTACTTATATAGTATTTCTTTTTCCGCTGCACTGTTGTTGTTGTATGATGTTGTACACTCTGATGATATGATGTAATAAAATGAAATAACTGATATAGTTCTTTGTTTAAAGATTATTGATTTATTATTATATGTTGTTCCGCTGCGAATTGTGAGATTCTGATGTTGTTCTGTTGTTTTCTGTCCCGTTCTATTCTATTTTCTTCTATTTTCTTTCGGTTCTATGTTCTATCCTCTTTTCCTTCTATTTTAAAATAAAATTTCTATTTTTCTGTTCCCTCTGTTTTCAAATTCTCTATTCTCTTTTCTCTCTTCTCTCTTTTAAAATTTTCTCTATTTTCTATCTTCTTATCTTCTCTTTCTATCTTTTTCTTTTCTTTTTAAAACCCTAACTATTCGGTTTTTCGGCAACGAAAATCCGCAATCGTTACATTTAAAAGGTATGGTTTTATAACTTGATTTTGGTATTAGGGTGAATTAAATGAATATTTCAAGTATAAATAAATTAAAGTAAATATTTAGTTATTTGTAATTTGGGTTTTATTTAAATAATAATGGATCTGTTGGGTAAACATTTCAAAATTAGACAATAGAAAATTGAATATGATATATATATATATATATATATGAAATTTCTAAATTTAGTTTTGAAATCGATGAATACTTTAAGTTCAAAATATATTGAATTTGAAATGATTTATTCTATAGACCAAATCTATTTTGAAATCGATATAATTTGGAGTAGTTTATTTGGAAACTAAATTGAATTGAACTTTATGATTTGGGATTTGGTTTTGAAAGGACAATGATATTTGGTTTTAAAGTATAAACTATTTTGAAAATGACCGCGGTGTTATAATAACGTTTGGTTGTTAAAGAGACCGGGATCGGAAGTTGTCATACTCTCTGCCAACTCCGAAAACCACTTTAACAACCGTGTACGTGGTGGGGATTTCAGAATGAAGTAGGATGGTAGCGACATTCCTTTGAGGTATATACGTGGATCCGACTCCCGTGAGTGGCATATGGTGGTTAAAACAGGAGCGCTAACGGGCTAGTGAGGTAGCCCCTCTTATCGGACACACTCCTTCGATACCATTCTATTACTTTGTGATTGATTGGGCCCTTTGATTTTTTTTTGAGGGTGTGGCTCGAGTGGGCGGTAGTTGCGCGCTATGCATCACCATCTGTCCGGATGCGTAATTGGTATATCTACCCTGACATTGCCTAGTTGTGCCGTGTCACCTACCCTAACGTGCCTTGTACGAGTTTCATTTGCGTCGTACCTATGGAGTATTTTCTCATAGTCTCCCGATCAGGAGATATGCAGGTACTGTACAAACTATTGGCACTACTACGTGTTAAGGGGAATATTGAGTCACTCCTTAACGCTATTTTAAAGTAAGTTTATTTTACTAATGGACGTTATTATAATAGCGAAATATTACTGCATAGCAAATAGTTTAACGGATCCTTAGGAGATGTGAATCCCGAGCATCTCTTAAGTTACTGCACTCACGTTGACACTGTATAGGAGATGTCAAATCCCATAAACATCTCTGACGCCATTCCACTCATATTTATTTCTGTTGATTTAGCTCACATAAGATCTTTTAGTTCTGACTCGAGTGTCTTGTCTTTTCACTTCGCTCGGGTCAGCCTGAGCATTTCAGGGTTTGAAGACCTTACTTCTGCAGGACGAAGATGAAGATTTTATTACTATTATCTATTATATTATTTCACTGCATTCATACTATTCCGCTGCATTATTTGTTTATTCTCTGGTATGTGTAACTCTGATGCGTATTGTATAAGTATAATCAAATGTTTTGCAAAACAGCTTCATGAACTGTTATTTGATTATTATATTTTATCATTCCGCTATGAGATTCTATTTTTTTCTTTCCTTCTTCCCTTTTTCTTATTCACCTCAATAACAATTCGCCCTTTTGTATGGTTTGAGTCTGACGTGTGTGGTTTGTCGTCGATTTAAAACGTACAAAAAGGCGGGATGTTACACAAGATTTTACAAACTTGGTCCTCTTCAATGAAATTCTTCCTAACGATATAAGTGCATGTAATATGTCTTCAAATCTAGAACACATGTCAGAAATAGATTCATTTTATTTCATGTTAAAAAATTGAAACTAATTAGTTAACATAGAAATTTTGATTTGTTTTACTTTACTAGTGCCTTCGTGTATGAGTTGTAATGTCCTTCAAAATTCATATGCACTCTTACAAATAAACACTCTATTGAATTCATTTTTATCTAGAGCGCATAACAAAATATTTATTATATTTGAATTAATGAGTGCTTATGCCTTTTTCTCATTTTTTTTCCGTTATGCATAATTGGTCTGGGACTCGGTGTACTCCATTTGTTTGATGTTCCATATATCTAAACTATTAGATTGTCAACAAATTTTTATTCTGCATGACCGATAAGCATGATTGTTGCTATTAAAAAGTGGTGATCTAGCGTTAGATTGATCTTCTACACATGTGTTAAAGAAGTGATACAAGTGGTACTAGCCATTTAAAATTTTCAAAAATAAGATGATGAATTTTTTGAAAGCCTAATGCTCCGAAACCAAATGCGAATTATGTGAGATACCCTAATGCTTGTGCGAAATGGATCTTTACGCTATTATAACACTAGAGGGGCATGAATAGTGTATTTAAACTTGTTAGTGCTTTAACTTGTGTTTCTTAAACTTATTAATTCAGAAGCATAATCACAGACAAATAATAATATAAATGCAGGATAAAAAAAGCGGTAAATTAAAAAGAGTGACATCGGAAAATTTTATACTGATTCAGATTCTCAACCTACATCCAGTCATATGCCCTATACAAAATTTCCAGTATAACAAAATCTTTAGTTTTGCAGGTGGAAAATACACATAACAATTGGCTTTGAATCAAGTGACAAGCACCTCTATCCTAACTTTTCATAGGTGGTAGAACACACATAGCCTTTTGAGTTTCCATGGATGGACACACATAGCCTTTTGAGTTTCCACGGATGGTCAAGAATACCTATACTATCTTGACTTTCTACGGATGATAAGATACACCTTTACAATTCAAGCGGTAGATGATAATTCTACAAGAAATAATATCTTTCAAACATAAAATCATGCAGCCTTCAATACGGTGATCCTAAAAACATTGGTAGTAGTTTGTAAATGAGATCTTTCAGGAATAGGATGAGTTCAGATGTAGAATGACAAAGAATTCAAGTAAAAACTCCTTGATCTTTTGTAATTTGCGAATTCATGAAAAATGAGAGTGGAAGAATATAAATTTACAAAGTATATTTGTATGTAAAAGAGAACTTGTTTGCAAAGTAGTAGAGAAAATGAGTGAAAGAAAAGAATAGAGTTATTTGAAAATTTTGTTTCCCACCCGCCTTTATACAGGAAATGAAGAGAAATGTTTTTTTTTTTTTGCGAAAAGGTGAAAAGATTCTTGTAGTCAAATTCAAAGGCTACAGCCAACGGCTAGTATGCTGATATATCTCCAAATAATATGTCGACATATACTTATTGATTTTTGAAAAAAAAAAACTTGTAAACATCGACATATTCTTATGCCGGTTAATTTTAGAAAACACTTTACAAAAATGTTTTTAAACTTTATAAAATTTAAAATCAGTATTATACTTTTGTAAACATCTTCTAAGAAGAAAATATAGACTTTTTAAAGAGGGATTCAATGATTTGCTATAGAGTCTTTAACAAATAGTTCTATAACTCTTTACACATGGTTTTGACTAATAAATATCTCTTTGTTTCTTGTGCATTTTGTATCTCCTTATTGTCATCCTTGAATCTTCTGTGTTCTCCCAGTCTTGTTTTTGTTCTCCAAGCCTTGATTTCTCTTGATCTCCTTGATTTGTTTGATTCATCTTATTCTCCTTGATTTGCCCAATTCCTCTTATATCGATCCATCTTGAAGTATAGTTCATTTATACTTGTATGTTCCTATAAATATCTTAGTAGTGTACCTGTATTTTCTCTACTATAGTCTTGTAACTTGAAAAGTCATTAGTAATAATAATTATATAATTGTTGTCATGAATATCAAAACATGTGTGATAACAGGGTAAACAAGATTTTAATGTTGTTCGACTTGATTACATACATCCGTAGATAAAGGAATGCTCTTATTTTTCTTATGGATGGAGAGGAAAGGACCTACTCTTTGTAAATTATCACATTCTATTCATATATAAGTCGGCTTATAGTTCTATACGTCTTTAGATCCTAAATTAAACTATTAACTTTTCTTGTTCCTAAATACAAGGGATACTTTAGAATACCAAAAGCATTTAATTTGGTTTTATCTAGAATGTATTATTTTAAGTTGGTGTGCAGTTAAAGATCACATCATCATTACCTCATCCTAATACTGCTTTTAAATAATACTATCAAAATCTCACCTTCAAAGTCGGCTTCGGCCTAGTGCTAATTGGGCTATTGCACAAGGCACCAAATTGTCTTAGGGCATCATAATGCGTTAGGGAATAAAGAAAAAACATAAAATCTTTCTTCATGCTACACGTTGTACAGGAAGAAAAATTGCGTTCATTCAAGGAAGTAGCCAAGCGCCAGCAAATTTCTTTAGAGGAGGAAGAAGGGAAGCGAAAAGATATTGCTATCTTGTGAAGAAGAAAGTGTGATTTGATTTTGAGGCTTCAAGCGAGGAACCATAATTCATAAACAGTAAGTTGTTATCTTTTACACCAATTAATTTGTTTCTATTAAAAATTTAGAAAAGGAAGAAAAAATTAATTTGAAGTATGAAACCATAATCGCTAAATTGTTCTCTACTTGATTTCGAATAAGAAAAGAGAGAAAACAAATTGGTTTTCTTCTTATTAGAACTTGGAGAAGAAAATGAAATTAGCTATAAATATTAGGATTTGTAAATGCCAAGTAGGTTAAAAATTTACAGTTTTTATTAATAATTTCATTATAATTTTGATGAACAAAATATTTAATATACCATATGGTTTTATCTTATAGAATGTACTTTTTTCCACAGGAATCATGTTTTCAAATTAAAGAAAATAAAAGCTAGCACGATTTTTGAAATTATGGAATATATAATCTTTTTGGGTTTTAATTACCAAATTATTTTAGATATCACCATGTTTCCATGAAAACAACATATGGAAGTCCTAATAGGAAAAAACAAAAATGAAAAGAAGTGGTGGCCGAATCATTAAAAGGGTCTCTTAACAAATATATTTCGCAAAAAGACAAATTTAATTGATAATTCAAATCAATCTTGTGATTTTGAACAAGGAATTAGTTTTGATGATATAGTAGAAAATGATATTGCGTGAACGAACAAATTAATGGTAAAAAAGAAAACGCATATGAGACTAAGATTTCACCACAACAAATACTAAAGGAAAGTAATGTTTTATATTTAGATCATTTGAACCAAACAATGGTCATGTCTTCAGAACATGTTTTGAATATATATATAATCCATGAGTTTAGGATAATATTGATGAGAATAAGAGAGATTTACTTGTTGAGAAGGGTCCTATTAGAGAATTAAATTTAACTTACCCTCAAGATGAAAATTTTAAACATTTCTCTATAAATTATTATAAGAGACAAATGAATAATGGAGAGTATCATGATAGGAAATGACTTGTTTATTCTAAATTGACAGACGAAGTATTTTTTTTTCTGCTATAAGTTGTTTAATGTAATGACTTCAAAAAGCCAATTAGTAAAAGATGAAATTGGAGATTGAAGGATCTTAGTGAGAAACATGCATAACGTGAAAGAAGTAAAGAACATAATCTTAACTATTATGCTTGAGTTGAGTTGAAACAAAGGTTACAATGTAATCAAACAACTGACAAAAATATGTAAGTTCTTATTCAAAAATAATAAAGAACATTGAAAAAAAGTTGTACTTAGAATAATTGTTGTTGTCTAATGTCGTACTATTAACAATTTAGCATTTCATGGATCAAATGAAAAAAAAATTATGAGAACTCTAATGGTAATTTATTAGGCTTGGTAGAAATGATTGCTGAATTTGATCTGGTACTATAACATCATTTCTGTCTCATTCATGATAAACAAATTTATTACTATTATCTTAGCCATGGAATACAAAATGAACTGATTGCGACTGTAAGATCTAAATTGAGAAATGCAATCATTTTAAAATAAAGTAAATAAAATATTTTTCCGTTATACTTAAGTGCACTCCCGATGCAAGTAATAAGGAGCAAATGACTTTGATCATACAATACGAGATGTGGCAAATAGTCTAATTAAAGTATAAGAGTTTTTATAGAGTTTTTGAATGTTCAAGAAACAATTGGGTTGGGACTTTTTACAGAACTGAAAAATGCATTAAACTCACTTGATCTTGACATTGATAATGTGAGAGGGCAAGGGTATGATAATGGCACTAATATGAAAAGAAAAAATGTTGATGTGCAAAAAAGATTACCTGGCATTAATCTTAAAGATTTTTATATGCCTTGTGACTGTCATTTTCTTAATTTAATTATTTGTGATATGGCAAGCTCTTCAGTTTGAGCAAAATATTTTTTGGAGCATTCAAATACATGTACATAGTATATGCTAATTCTTCTAAATGATGAGCTATTTTACTAGATTATTGATGGTTTTACTTTGAAATCTTTATCAACAACAATGTTTGGAAAGTCACGTAGAGAGTCTCAAAGCTATGTTATATTAGGTCTCCCAAATTAGATATGCGTTATTAAAATTAACAGAGACAAGTGACGATGCAAAATTATGTTGACATGCTGAAATTTTAGCGAATCAAGAGCTGTCTAGTTTCGATTCATATTTAGTTTAGTTATTTGGTACGAAATCCTAGTAAAAGTTAACACGGTCAGTAAAAATTTACAATATGAAGATGTAAGCATTGATGTCGTAGTAAAATCTTTGCAAGATCTTATTTCTTTTTTTAAAAGCTATGGAGAAAATGGATTTGATTCTGCTAAGAGTGAGGCAAGAGAAATTGCTTCTAAAATGAATATTGATTCAAAATTGTTTGGAAATGACAAGTTCATAGAAAATGTCAATTTGATGAAACTGCAAACTTCATATGGAGCAACAATCTGCTAAAGAATCATTTAGGATCAATTATTTTATTATGATTGTGGATGTTACTCTTTCAGAATTAAGAGAAGGATTTGAGCAATTGCATTCATGTAAGTCAATTTTTTGTTTTTGTTTGATGTCTTGAAATTAAAATAATTAGATGATGATGAATTAAAAGATTGCTGTGAAAAACAACGAAAATTAATTATAATTTCTTACAAATGCGAATTTTTTCAATAGTGTTGTACGATTTTTTTACAACATGAGGCATTGTTTAATAAATTGTACTGGACATTGTAAACCTCAGAACTGGCTCTGCTTGTCTTCCACTTTTTAATACCAAATGGTAAGTCATCATGTTACAATGTTAATAAAGATTTATTGTCCTTTGATGATTTTTCATTGTTTAGGTAAAAACCTACATTTGTTAATCATCCATGGTGTTTTTTTGACATAAAGAATGTATGATTCGAGGATCATACAGCCGTACGAAGCATGTGATACGTATGTATGTATGTATGGGGCAAAAAGCCCACAAACTGCAAACATGCCTGGCCGACTAACAGAAATCAGCAAATAAGCACAACAAACTAACCAGGCATAAATACAACTGACAATTGCAGTGGAAATAATAAAATAATCACATAAAAATGGCCAGAGAGATGACATGACTAAATTCCAGCACAATAATGGAACAAGCCAAGGAGCTCGGGGCAATAACCGGTGATGCGTGGCGAGAAAATAAATTTTTGGTCCCAACCCAATGTAGCCAAGATCTCTTCATTGTTGGCAACAAATTCATCATCATACAAAGAACATGATCATCATCCAAAAGCCTATAATAGAGTCCCTATTCATCATTCTCGCCATCTGAGGCGCATTTTGAGAAAATTCTCCAACTTGAATGGAAGCACAACCTACTATCCTTGTGGGAACAAGTCCCAACCTTATTATTTCAAATCAGTTATGTACTTTCAATCAATTTTTTAGATAATTCCAAAGCAATGCTCTCTGCACTTCGAGGGTCAGAGATGATAGCACGAACAAATTTCTGCTTAAGGGAAGTAACAATAGAATCACAAGGAGAAAAAAAGGTATGTACATGGGGCGCCTCAGGAGGGTCAGGAGGGAGGAGGCCGGGTGCTCGGGAGAGGGGAAATTGGGCGCTTAGGAGGGGCAGGACTAGATGAAACCTGACGGGGAGGGTCCGAAGATATGGACCGAGTGGGAGGTTGAACTCTGACCTTCCAATGCCTAAAAGGAGGCTTCGAGAGGGGTTTTTTAAGGGGAGGATGGAAGAATGCGTGCAAGTCGAGTTAACATGGCCAAAGGAGTGATAGAGATCGCAAATAGGAGGTTTCCATTGGGAGGTGATATCAATATAAGCAACTCTATTCTCGATGGCAAGTGTAACAGGAATGCAAGTGGGCAATTGCCTAAAAAGAGATCTCAATAAGAGCCTTGGCATAGTGAATGATTTGTTTACCCTTGCGGAAATATCAAAACAGATCAACTTACCAATATGATTTGATTACTAGTTCACCCTCTCTAGAGATTGACAAACCAATGGGATTTTCTAAAGATGGGCACATACGGGAATGTTGAGGACTTGCTCACGAGCGAGGCCAACGAAAGGGCTCCTTTGGGTAATAACAAACACTTTTTCTCCAACAATAATCGGATCAGATTGTAAAATATGAGCTCTTTCTTGCGGGCAGAAATGCATAGAGTCATCATACTTAATACTAACCGAGCCCTTTAAATGCTAGACTATAAGAAGATGATTTTTTCACAACCGAAAAAACCTCATCTAAAAAGAATCCAACTAAGTAGTCTTTCCAAAACGCAGTACCTGTGTCAATGATTTCTTTTCATGGGAGGACAGGCCTATCGAAAAAATCAATGATATATTGCTTGGGCGAGAAATAGTCAGCATTACCGGGTCTATTCTTAAACAAGGGTAAACAGCTACTAATATGGTCGGAATTATCACCACCAAACTAAGAAATTGGCAAAGAAGGAGGATTTACCTTAGAGCTTTGAGCAACAGAAGTGGAGATCATCTTTGCAATTTCCTGGCCGCCACTAGCACTCGGTAAAGAGGCAGCCACCGTCGTCGATGGAGCACTGGAATAAAGGTCAACAGTAGCACAACCATCATCAGGCTCCTGAACAATCCCTAAATTGACCCGATGTGACTTCGAGCTTGGACTACGAGATGGCAACGGTGGGAAGTCTGAAGAGTCCAGCAGCGACGCCATGGAGATCGGTGTTGGAGGGACGATCTGACTATTTTAGGAACAAACGTAAAAAATGAATGAAAAAAAGCGTCACGACCGAAGAATCGAAGTCGGGAACAAAGGAAGAGAGAGAATCATGATTTGAGGGGCAAAGCAAAAGTTGCAAGGAGGTCATAAAGCAGACGCGATTGAAAACGGACGAGAAAATCGCGATTGAAGGCCTTAAACCCTATGCTGGAGTCGCCATTTTGGAAATTTAAAAGTAGTCACCATCCCTAATGGTGTTTTATTTATGTATCGAAGTGAAATAACAAAACACATGATATTTGTAAGAAAAAGAAAAGGTGTGCTACCATCTGCAAGCAGTTTTTTTTTGTCACCATTGTAATTTTATCATACATTAATATTTTTTATCTACCTATGGTCATCATATTATATATTTCTTTCACTCAGTTCTACTTCTACATGGATGATGAAAACTAAAGATTTAGTGGGTACTGACTGCGATGATCAAAAAAAGATTGATTTCCTTTTCATGTGTTAATGCCTATCTTTTTTCAACAAATTAATCATAGATATACGTTGTTTAGAGTTTTTAATTTTTCAACAAATCAATCAAGCAAGACCAATTCAACCACTATTTGAAAATTTATGATTTCGCAAAACAAAAACCAAAAAACGAAGAAGAAATGCTACCATTGCGTAGATTGTTAAGAGGCAGCGAGCTTCTAACTTTTTGAAAAACGACTTGAGTTCTTTATTTTTCCTCCTCCGAAGACGTTTGTCTTGGAAGAAAGAGGGAAATAATCATTTTGAATTTTAGAGGACTGTTCACGTAAAAAAAAATAGTTGACATTAGAAAAATGAAAATAAAACTGTTTGAGGTGATTTTTAGTTTTGGTGGCCAGAATTGAAAAACTGAACGTCAACAGGAGTATAAAAAAAATTATGTTGATCATTGTTGAATCTTTTATGGTATTTGTACTACCAAAAACCTTAGCTACACACTTAAAGTTGGTTGCTCCTCGACTCCTGAGAATAGCATGTTCTTTGCTGAGGACGTACCCTGGTTTCTTTCTACGACGAGCAGTGTTAAACGCACTACGCTTGGAAATCTATTTCATCTAAAAAAATTCAATCGACGGTATATTGTTTGATTGATAATGAAGCGACACCGATCTTATGCTGCCGAATGAGCTCATACTGTCGAATGACCGTGAAGCTGCACCTAGCTCATACTGTCGAATGAACGAAATGGGTAAAATGAAGTTCTCTGCATGTTGTATTTATTACTGCTCTCCACATAATTTATTCAAGAGAGAAACCCAGACGCAATGAAAATTCATGTAATCCAGAGAAGAAAGGGGAAAAAAGTGTGTATAAGATCAAATGATGCCAAATGTTATTTAGCTTCAAAATCCCATTCAAGATACATTAACAAGATATTAATCACTTTATTACTGACACGACCTCCAACTGCATGCAACCATCAAATCTTCTTCCAAACACACCGCAGCCTCTCAAGGCTCACCTTTGAAAACCCTATCATAATGCTTCCGACTCCATTCCTCCAAGCTCCCACAAGCAGGATCGCTGAACCCTTTAGGGATACACCACGCACCCTGCCCTTCTTCTTCAGCGCACTTGTTGTAGTTCTTCACAAACTCCTTCAAGCATGTACCGTACTCTTCTAATGGCTTGTCTATGCTATCGTACGCTCTCTTCACCCAGTTCCATGCAGGCGTCTCTGTTTCAGCGTTTGCTGAGCATACGTTTAGGAGTATGGTGGTAAGAAGAATGAAGGTGGAGAAAGTGATCGTCGACGACTTCATGGCGTTTCTGTTTGATGTGTATGTTTGTTATGTATTTATGTGACTTTATTGTACCATTAACTGTACTGCTGTTTATTTTGAATTTTTGATTATTATATCTCTTTTATTGTTGCAGTAAATGGTTGTGTAACTTCTGCGTTTATTTTACCAGTAATTTCAACCTAAAGTGAAGCCTGCAATTTGGGCCCCTTGTAAACTTGAGTAATATTTTCTTCTTTTGTCTATTTTTTTCATTTTATTTTATTTCTAGAAAGATGTTTCATTGTTTCATTGGAGAAATAATCAAGAACAGTGAAACCAATTAAACTTGATTTATATTTTTAATTCCTTTCCCAAGTACTTTATATTCATAAATGATAAATCACTGAATAAAATTTGTTAGAAACTTGAAAATATAAAACAATTAAAGTATTCTATCAGTGAAAATAAATCTTGTTTGAATAAATAATGAAATAACTTTGTGAAATGATATGAAAATGCGGTAATAATCAAGCATGATTTCAGTCCTGTCTTGTAAAATCAGCATAATAATTATTTTAGTCATCAAACTGAACAAAATTAAGTAACCATATTGACTTGGGATTCGGTAATTCACTATATAGACCTAAGAACACTCAACAAAAATGTCATATTACAACTTCGTTTTCACAACGGTCTTTAAATTCCCGTTCTAATAGAAACCTATTACAACGGTTTTTTCAGGCTTGTTGTAATAGATACCACTTTTCAACAACTCTTTTACTTTGCATATTGTAATAGACACCTATTACTACATTTTTAATTTGACCGTTGTAATATATGCCTATTACAACGGTTTTTTACCCTTTGTAATAGATATTAGTTTTCATTCCTGTTTACCCTTGTAATAGATGCCTATTACAACTATTTTCTTTTACCCGTTGTAGTGGATGTCGATTTTACAACAACCACAGAATGCCTAATGTAATAAACGTCCACTTTCGATTTTTGATAATTAATAATTAACAATTACAACGCTTTCTTCAAAATGTTAATTATTATTAATTATTAATATTTAATAATTAATTATTAATAATATTAATACTAATCATCATTATCTTCAATTATTTATACATACTTATTTAATAATTTATAAATGGTAATTTATAATTAATAATTATAAATGATAACACTAGGTCATTATTTATAATTTATCACAATTAGTGGTTACTAATAAATGATTTATAGTTAATAATTATTATCTGTAATCTATATTTATTTTTTATATTGATAATTTATTATGGTTAATTATTAATGATTAGTAAATTATAGCTAATATTTATGACTTATAATTAATAAATATTATTAATACTTAGCAAAATAATAATATTAAATAATTAGTAATTAACTTTTAATAATTGATATTTTGTAACTAATGTTCAATATTTAATATTTAACTAGTTTACAATTTTAATAATTAATATTAAATTATTTACTATAGTTTAATAATCTATAAATAAAAAAATTCCCAAATTTAAAAAGATCCATAAAATTTAGAAATAATTACTATTAAATAATTAATGATTAATGTTAAATAAGTAATAATTAATATTACACAACTAATATTCAGTTATAATTAAGAAGTAATGATTAATAACTAATAAATAAGAAGTAATATTTAATTATTGCCGATTAATATTCAATTATAATTAATATTAAATAATTAAATTATGAAATAATTAACATTAAATAATTAATATAAATTATAACTAAAAAGTAATAATTAATAACTAGTAAATAAGAAATAATATTTAATAACTAATTATTTATATAAAATAATCGGTAATTACTATTTAATAATTAATAAGTAATCTTTAATGGTTAATAAGTAATATGTATTATCTAGTATTTAATGATAATCACATTTCACTACAGCAAAAAGGCCATAAAAACAATAATTTTACACGGTCACAAAATGCCCATTTTAATAAACGTCTTTTACAATATATTTTTTGGAAGTAGTAATAAACTTATTTTCAACAGCTCTTTTATCTTGTCTATTGTAACAAATGCCTTGGTATTCACAAAATAATTAATAATTAATATTGAATATATAATAGTTAGCCATTGATAATTCTATTAATATTTAATAATTAATAAAAATACACATAATAAGTAACACATAGTAATTAATAGGACAAATTTTCAAAACAGACTGATTTTCAAAACTATTTGCATGAATAGGCCGGTTTGAAAACTATTTGCACTTATAGGCTAATTTTTGCTACCTCAGCGATGAGTTGGAATTTTTTTAAATAATACGGGGCGCATTTCTGAAATGCACCCCTGTTAATTTACACTGGCGCAACTGCCAAATGCGCCAGTGTAAATTTTTCTGCACAAAACAGAAAGCAGAAGGCAATACCCAACTCATTGTTTTCAGTCAAAACAAAACATACTAGTTCAAAATCCAATTCCGAGCCTTTCTTCCATTCAGCTCAAAAATTGATCAATATCTACTTAAAATCTCAAAATATACAAGGATTACTAGTCGAATTAATTCTATCAGCTATTTAGCATCAATTTGAAGGTAGAATTCTAGTTTAAACTCAAACCTAGCTCAATTTTTGGGTATTTTCATATTCTACTTTTCACATATCCATCCTTTCATTTTTACGCTTTATTATGTCATTAGTATTTGTGTAGTAATTGATTGTTCTAAAATTAATAATGTTTTCTTTTTTAGAAGTATGTCAGATTTCATCCCAATTATTTGCTACTTTGATGGAAAATTGGCTATAAAAGAAAACGATACACCGGTATATATTGGTGGTAAACAAAAAGGTTCAAAGGTTAAAAAAATTGCTCCTATCATGAACTAAAAGAAACAGTGTATAGGGTGACAAAAATTAATTCACAAGAATATGATGTAAAATTAGTAAGCAAGTGGGTTACTGATTCTGGATCTTCTGCTATCGACGTAAATGATGATGAAGATGCCGATGTTATGTTTTCCATTAATATGAAAGTGATCGAATTATTTGTAATAAAAGAGGAGTTGAGACATTTTGAAGATGCAATTACCACTAATTTGAACCAACATTCTACTCAAATTCTTGGTACTGTTCTGATTTATCCTTATCAGAGCAATCCAAGTCTAGTATTTTCTACTTGTGTGAATACAAAGTAAGTAATTTTTTCAAGTATTTACATTCGAGTAGTTAAAATTTATAGCGTTTTGATCTCATACTCTTTTTTTTCACAGTTCTACGGTGCATCCGGGTGGTTCAAGCTCTAGGTTGGCAAATGATCAATTTTTACACTCTGTTCCTTCAAATGGCAGAGAGGTTAATAATTATGATGGAGGTCGTAGCTCACCGCATATAGATAGTATGCAAATTGCTTCAATGGATAATGATATGTCATGGATGTATAATATGGAAGTTAATAATGAAGTGCTAGAGTTTGAAATTAATCATGAGAAAGAAAATGAAAATAATGAAGCATCTTTGGTGAAGAAGAAGATGATGATGATAACGATGAACATATGGAATTTGAGATGCCTTTGACAGATGATTTATGTACTATGAAAATTATGGCGGCATCATTAATTGAAAATGTAACTCCTATTAGAGATGTTTTTACCTCAGAATGTGTTGATTTTGGTTTTCAAGTGGGAATGCAATTTCAAACAAAGGAAATACTTATTCAGCAGTTAAGTGAGTGGTCCATCAAGAATTCTGTTTCTTTTAAACCCATAAAATCCCGCAAAACAGAATACACCGCGATTTGTAGTGTTGATAAAAATTGTCATTGGAGAACACATGCAATTGTCCCTAAAAAATCATTGATGGGGAGGTGGGAAATTAGAAAATATGATGGCAGTCATACTTGTGTTAATCCGATTATTAATTCAAATCATAAACAAGCTACAAGCATGTTTATTGCTAATAAAATACTTCCTTTTGTGAAATCGGATTTGAATAACACTTCTTCTGCGATTCAAGTGCTAATGTCTGAAACTTTTTTTTATCAAAATCAGCTACTTCAAGGCATATAAAGCATTGCGTAAAGCACTTGTAGGTCGATGTACTAGAGACGGTAGGAAGAGGGTTGGACGATAGCAGACATGGTAGAGTAACCGAACGAGAAGTCCAACTACGGTGTCTTGATTTGAAGAAACTTATTGACACACTCCTTTTTAGAAATCAAATAACAAGGCCAAGCTCTTCCGAACAAGCTATGCGGATTAGAGAGCGAAGAACTAACAGAAGGTAAGATACACACCAATCGCAAGCCGCTGGACCTTCTCAATCCTCACCTACTCAAGACGATCCAACTCAACCATGAATGTTCCTATTGTTAGTTTACTATTAGTTTGCTTTTGTAACCAAATTATAACTTCTACTTTAATTCGAATGTAATCGAATTTTAATTATGTTATGCTAGAATTTATTTAATGGTAGTTTTATTTGTTTGCTTTTATGTAGATAAACATTTGCTATCATTTAAGACTGTTCATTTGGATTTTGTGTATTCGGATTTGGATTTTGTGTATTCGGATTTGAATTGTATGATGAAGCTTGCTGTCCAGGTTCTGGACCTGACATTTACACTGGCGTATTTGGCAGTTGCGCTAGTGTAAATTAACAGGGGTGCATTTCTAAAATGCGCCCCGTATTATTTTTAAAAAAATTCGCAGCTCATCATTGAGCTGGCAAAAATTAGCCTATAAGTGCAAATAGTTTTCAAACCGGCCTATTCATGCAAATGGTTTTGAAAATCAGTCTATTTTGAAAATTTGTCCTAATTAATATTCAATTACAATTAAGAAATAATTAGCAAGAATTAATAATTAGCAATTAATACTTGTTGGAAGTTTTTCATAAAATTGTTTAAATTGATTGTCACCAAGAAAGGGGGTCCATAGGGGAGGGGAGTCAATCCCCCTAGGTGGGGGTGCGCAGGCAATGCCCCTTCTGACTTCGTTTTCAAAAATAATATAACTTTTTTTTCTGAAATCAATAAATCTATTAGCATCATCTGATCAAATATTCATCCCCAGACCGCTCCACTTCTATCCTTCCATTCTTCTGCTCCACGGTCTGGCGATGAAGATAAGGATTTGTGTTATATTTACTGTCATTTTTCTAACAACTCGGTAAAGGAGATGACCAAAGTGGAGAGGCGTTTTGGGAAAAAGTCATGACTGCATACAATAAAAAGCATGTTGAAAAGACGAGGTCAATGTCTGCAATTACGGGTCATTTTGAGAAGATTAATCGACAAACATAATTCTACGAGTCTCAAATTTACAAAATAAGAACAAATCCAAGCGGAACAGGTGATGAAGATGAATTGGTAGCGTTTTGAAAAATATCATTTTTAATTAATATTCATTTCTGATCACTTTGTTAATATATTATTTTGTGTTTCTGTTTTTTTAGAAGAGAACGGCGAACGATCAATTCTTAAAATTATTTCCAAGAGAAAATGGTACAAAGAAACCCCACTACTATCAGTTTGCAAACTGCTATGACTTGCTTGTTAGTCAACAAAAATGGAGCTCAAGCACCGCAAAAAGATTAAGAGATGTTCAAACGAAGTTGAAGGGCAAGAAAAAAATAAGTCGAACTAATTATAGTTCTAGCCCAGGCAATTCTTCTCACATGGACTCCAATGTATGCCCAGATAACTAAGACGAAAAAGCATAACCCACATTTGATGAAGATGCTAGACCGATGGGGCAACGAGCGGCTAAGAAGAAAATTGTTGTTCTATCTCAATCGATTCTAGTTTAGCCCTAATGCATGAAAAACATACGAGAGAAAATATAGAATGTCAAAGAGGGAGTGCAAAAAAGCTTGCCGTGTTAAAAGAACTAACCGAGATTGAGAAGGACCGGTTTGAGCTAGAGCGGCAACGCTAAAAGACCTTAGTAATGAAAAAGGATGTCACCGAAATGGACCCAATTACAATGCAATATTGATGGAGTACAAACAACGCATTGTTGATAGTAGATCAGGAACAAAGCATATGTAGTTGAAATATTCATGTGATATTTTTAGTTATTGCGGTTTAAATATCCATATACCTTCAGTTTATATTTTCAATCATGTGCTATTTTCAGTTTTAATGTATCCAATGGTATATCATTTTTTTCGATGCATTCTGTAGATATCAATATAGATTTACTTCACCAAACATAAATAATATTACAAACATAAAAATTATAGCATTCTACACTTCGTTACACAAATAAAAAAGCAAATAGATGTAATTAAACAAATATCCACCATCCCGAACTACTGATTTCCATGAGAATTTCAAATATGTTCCATTAGATCCCTTTGGAGCCTATTATGAATAGCTACATTACGATATACTTCATGATGATCATCATGAATTGCGTACCGTCCTTCATTTCGTAAAGTGGCTGTGCGAAACAATTCACGTATTGTAGCCACGTTCATTTGCCGGTGTGTGGTCAAGAGTTCCTGCTTTATTGAGTGGAGAGAAGGTGGCTCAGCGTGCGGTCAAATCACGTACTGTAGCCACATTCAATTGCCGGTCAAGATTCCCTGATTTATTGAGTGGAGAGAAGGTGGCTCAGCGTGCGGTCAAATCACGTATTGTAGCCACGTTCATTTGCCGGTCAAGATTCCCCGTTTATTAAGTGGAGACAAGGTAGCTCAGTGTGCGGTCAAATCATGTACTATAGTCACGTTTATTTACCGGTCAAGATTCCCTGATTTATTGAGTGGAGACAAGGTGGCTCAGTGTGCGATCAAATCACGTACTATAGCCACCTTCACTTTCCGGTCAAGATTCCCCGCTTTATTGAGTGGAGACAGAGTGGCTCGGTGTACGGTCAAATCACGTACTGTAGCTACGTTCCACTATCGGCCTCAGCTAATATCTTTATTGAGTGGAGACAAGGAACATCCATTATATAAATTCACAAATCGTTATCTGTTTAAATTATTTAAAAACTTAACATTATTCAAACTACATTGTCCAACATGACATTTTTGTCTCATGAATTGAAGTTGCTTATGCAGTACTATATACAAACCGATGAGATATGCGACAATCAGAAGTTAATGGTAGTTCATTTTTGGGACATTCTGCCTGAACTTTACAACAACGATGTGGGCTGTCAAGTCAAACATACGGCTCAAGAGGTCAGGACTGCATACGGAAACTTTACTAGGGCATGCACGCGTTACACAAAGATTATTAATGAGGTAATATCGAAAAATGCGTTCGAGACTACACGTTCGACTTATGACGCTCGATACAATTTAAAATACCGCACTCTGTTCATTGCCCATGATGCATACTTCATACGCCAAAATCGGCTAGAAAGATTTGGATGGCCTTAAGATAACAGTATTACAAGGTTGTTATGTAATGGTCGTTAATGTGTAGAGAACTTTTTGACTTGTCCTTTGAAATAGTAATGTCTGTTGTTGTCAGTTCAAAAAGTAGTGGTATTGCATAAATTAAATAGACCTATTTGTTTATATACGCGCTTTCTGATTTACTTTTTCATCATTCATAATCAACTTCTTCCTCACTCACAACAATAAATTCTTCATCGCAATGCCTTCTTGGCCTTCTTCTATCGATTCAGATGCAGGTTACGTGCCTACGGAAAAACCACATACTGATGAGGATTGGCTTATCAATTATCAAGAAGAACACTACGAAGATGTCCGTGGTCAATTTCCATATCTTGAGCAGCAGAAACTGTAGGAGGTGGTTAAACCACCATATGAACAACATGTTGTTCATCATGCATATGAACAACCTGAGAACCAGGTTTAAGTAATTCAACCTCCCACTAAGCAAGAAGTTGAATCGTACACAGTTTGCTGTCAGTGCGTGTACGGAGTTGAAGTTGTAGTACGTGCGGATGGTGAAAATATTGTTCATCGAATCCAGCTATGTCAATTCTGGCCGAATGGTTGCAATTACGCAGAATGGTTGGATGATCATTTATGTCCAAGGGGCATAACCTATGCAAACGAACTAGAACAGGAGATAAGATGTCTTAGACTTTCTTTACAGGAGTTGCAGTTTAATCATCACGTCTAGTTTCTTCATATTTGTGTTCTATTATTTCTGTGTCGTTTTTATCAGTGTTATATGTTCATATATCTTCAATTATAATTTCATTATCAGTTTCTTTATGTTTATATGTCACTAGTTGGTGTTTATAAGCAGGTTAATATAGCAGTGTACCATGTTTGTATGTTTGCAATTGTAATAGGTTTAGCAAATTAATTTACATCAGTGTATTCAAACATATAGAATTCACAGTATATTCAAACATATAGAATTCACAGTATACCCAAACATTATCATCGTAAATCCAAGAAAGTGAAATTATATAAACAAAAAGACTACACATTATACGCAAACAATGACATAAGTACATAAGCTATAGGTACTGCAACATATAATAAAACATCAACGTCGTCGTCGTCAGCATCATCACCATCATCCCCATCACCATCATCATCATCATCTCCGTCATCCTCATCATCCTCATCACCATCATCATCATCTCCGTCGTCGTCATCATCGCCATCCCCATCACCTTCCTCCCTCTCATCCTCATCATCCTCACCGTCCTCATCCCCATCGTCCTTATCTAAACCACCAGCATCATACCTACTGGGACCAGCATCACCTTTGCCTTGTGGTCTGAAAGGCTCATATACAGCAAGTCTAGCCGATAGCTGATCAATCTGCGCATCTAGCATCTGTGTATGCTGCATGTACATATCATGCATGGTGTATGTATATGCAAAAGTCATATCGCAAAACACACCAAGTGAAACTCCGGCCTGGTCCAATCTAGCAGCATACTACATAAAGATGATATTTAACATAGTAAGAAACTA
Source organism: Allium cepa (assembly GCA_030765085.1). Lineage (NCBI taxonomy): Eukaryota > Viridiplantae > Streptophyta > Magnoliopsida > Asparagales > Amaryllidaceae > Allium > Allium cepa. Next base: position 116,588,095 of record CM060942.1, read on the forward strand.
AGCACGAAATAAAGGGAAAATGGCAATAAACAACAAATATACCTCATATGAGGATATAACCCGACCGAAGGAACACCAGGATAATCGGGGTGATTTGGAAAGACTAAAGGCTGCTCAATAATAGTACATGTCACATCATATGCTTTAAAAGTAGTATCATGCTCCAGCTGCATGGGAGTCTGGGAGAACTGTGACGGAATCGGGTCAAATGAAACCTGTGGTATCTAAACTCTACCGGCTGCCATGTGAGGTCTTATATGATCAGAGTTGACCCTACGAACATAATCTGGTATGATGAATCTATGGGGTGCTACTCTAGCCCAGTAAGCATCGTAATCTCCGTCGATGAAGAAAGTACTACTTTCCACCCGCCCAGCCCGTCGTAGAGCATCCAAGTACTGATCGTCAATCACCCTATGTCTACCAAACATGTACTCACAAGATAAAGGTGTAGGATCTAGATTAACCCTAGAGGGGGGGGGTGAATAGGGTTATAGCAAATTTTTTTAATTTAAATTCAGAAATAAACTACAGAAATAAATATGCTGAAAAATAAATCACACACAGGATTTTACCCAGCTTCGGCAACCCCTGCCTACTGCTGCATTCCCAGATTTCTATTAGAATTAAACAGTATCACGCTTACAAACACTCTAACAGACTTGCAAACCCTGCTACCGCCTATAGAGTTTTGCAAACTTGCAAACCCTGCTAACTGGACTAACTCTAACTAGACAATCTGACAACACCTAAACCCTAGGTGATAATTTATCATGTTTTGTTTTGAAGAGAATATACAATTCAAGCAAATTATAAAAGCAAGCACTAGATTTAAAAACAATTTAAATTATCTTGCCTTAAAAAAAAACTTAACCCTATACAAACAAAAAATTGCGGTCACTTCCCTTTCCCTTATTTCACCCGGTCCATTTTCTTTTGTTTGTGAAACAAATGGCGGCCTCGATCTGATTAGGGTTTCGTTCCCTTTTGTTCCAGTTAGGGCTTCGATTTCTTCGATTGAACTGTGATTCGTTGCCCTAGCTCGCTGCTTCTGTGATGGTTGACTATGGCTAGTTTTGCAGTCGCTCGATCGAGTTCATTGCTTGTGTATTCGGTATGTACTGTCTCTTTTTGCTTTTCTAAATTGATACTTGAACTCGATTGCTCTGTGTGTTCTATGATGATTTCTTGGGTGTATTTATAGGGTTGAAACCCTAATTAACACTGTCTGACTTGATTTCTCACGTCGTTGATTTTCCTGAATTTGTTTTTAGGGTTTTCCTTCCTTGATTCAATTTCGAGTAATTGCCGTCCATATTTGAATTCGAATTAATTGATTTGAAGATCTCTTGCTGCATTTGTTGTCTCGGTCTTCATTTGAATTAATGCTGTCCATATTTGAATTTGAGTTGATTGCTGCAGAGATTTCTTTCCAAATTAGAAATCTTTGATTTAATCAAAGACTTAATCAAAGGATACTAATTTGTTTTAATTTAGGCTTGATTTCTTCACAGCCTTATATTTGCCACTGTCTTTCACCAGTTTACTTTATATGTGCATATATACATTTGTATGTGTGTATGCATATATTTATTTGGTTTGTGCTTTCATTTTGTGATTCATCTGATTACTGACTTGCACATTTGTTTTGTTCACACATCACTTTATTTGAACTTGGTCTGGTGCAACTTGTTTCATTCATCTGTTGCATACATGAGAGTGATACTGCGCTTTATTCATGCTTGTTACATTCAGTTTGCACTTGAGTTTGTAACTTGGAGTCTGCAACTTGATTTGTGCCTTGTCCATTCTCATGTGTTCATGTTGCTGGATTTGAATACATCTGTGCATGTCACAGTCATGTCTGCTCTGAACTTTTGATCATGTTGCCTTCGTGTTGTTGTTTGCTTCACTGTTGCATTCCACTTGTGTTTGCACTGCACTGCATGTTATGTTGGCCATTTGGTCTTGTTTTGTAGTGATGCACTTGATTGCTTCTGATTCATCTTTGAGGCAGTTTGCATTGTTTATGTTACTTTGATATGTTGTATCTGCATTCACCATAGTTTGTACCTGCATTTGCCATACTGAGTTTGCATTGTTGCAGTTGGTCAATGTAATTGCTGTTACATTACTTCACAGTGGTGCATTTGTTCATATAGCTCTGTTGTTGCTGTGTTCCATGAGCATGCTTCACTGGTGGTTGCAGTCTTGTGTTGGTAACCATCTTCAAGCATGTTGCAGTTTGTAGCTTTCATGCATTTTCTCTGTTCATTGTTCATTTTTGCATTTGGTGTTTGTAGCTGCTATGCAGTTGCTATGCATCACTATATATATATATACTGTGTTCTGTACTGCATTGATGCAGTTTCCATATTTTGTGTATTTTGATGCTGTCTTGATTTTGTTGCTTTCACTTGAAGTCTTGGCCAGTTGATCATCTTGCAACCTGGTCTGGCTTGCTTGAGTTTCACTGTGATAAGTTGTGCATGTGTGCTTTTGTGCTTTGAGACAGTTTCATTGCTTGGTCTCTTTGCTTGAGTTTCACTATGATAAGTTGTGCATGTGTGCTTTTGTGCTTTGAGACAGTTTCATTGCTTGGTCTCTGTTGCCTTGAATTTCTGGTTGGAGCTGTGCACACGAGTTGGCGAGGCAGTGCACACGTGTACGAATGTACACGTGTGTACTGCAGCCACTCATTGTCCCTGATAAAATTACTGATATGCACAGATATTGCATAATCAAGGATGATGACAATAACCCATGTATCTGAGACACAAACAAATTTTATTTTTGCAAATTTAAATTTGTTTGTTTTCAGATTACTGTTGTAGTTGCTAATTATACAGGTACACAGGAGACAGGACGAGAAGTGGAGCTGGACAATGCAGATAGATGCAGATGTGCAGACAGAGTGAAAAACTGAGTGTTGAGAGTTGTAGTGAGAAGAGTAAAATGTATGAACTGATGTATGTATATATATATATATAGAGAGAGAACTGAAAAACTTTGTATTGTTTAAGTGTTGTAAAATATTATATTGAATAAAAAATACTGTTTGAATTATATAAATTCTGTGCAATAGTATAATTATTCAATATGAATATTTCTTCCTTTCTTTATATAGTTCAAACTACAAACACACATATATATTGATATATGTTTGTTATCATCAAACAAAAAATCACATCAAACAATCTCCCCCTTTTGATGATGACAAACATATATATTAAAGATTTTGAAATGCTAATACATGTGTTTGAAAAAAAATTTTAGCTCCCCCTATTTGAATGCTCCCCCTACAACCAAGACCTCTCCCTATTTAGGAGTTAACAAAATTTACAAAGGAATAAAAGAACTAAAGAAAATTAACTAACGATATTTAACCAAATTTGTTGAAATATTCCAAAAAAAATATTTACTTCCTCATCAAAATCTTGTTCTTCTCCCCCTTTTGTCATTATCAAAAGACTGACAAAAAACAATGGAGCAGTAGGAACAAAAAATAATATATCATAACGAGATAAAAACTTCCATATTGTAGAGGATGGATCGATGATTGGTTTTAATAAGAAGAGAGATATTTTAACATTAATTTGACATTTAAGCACAAAAACAAAAAAAATAAGCACTTACTAACCACTCATAACCATAAGGACTTTTAAATGGGATTAGCAGTTACTTATTAGTCTAAGCATCCAGACCAGAATACTTAGTTACCATACTCCATCCATGCATAACCATAAGGACTTTTAAATGAGAATGAAGTAATGATAAAAATAATTCTCTCATATGTTCCATCCATGCATAACCATAAGGACTTTTAAATGAGAATGGATACATGAGATTTATTATTTATTATTAAAATACTTTTTTTTTTTTAATTTAAAAATAATTCACTCTTCTTATTTTATCAAACCATTATGAATGATAGAAAGATGGTAGAAATAGAAATGATCATGGAATAAGTTACCAAGTTAATTATATTATGTAATATCCAGTACTGAATACCATATTCGAATCAATCTTTGGAAAATATCCAAAACTTGTTTGAATCCTAGAAATTGAAGTTGAAAGTATATATCCAAGAATATTTCTACCTAACAATGAAAAAATGGTTAGTCAATTTCTATAATCCCCAAATCCAAACGTAATCTAGAAAATCTGTCTTCAGGGAGGGGTTTTGTGAAAATATCAGCAAGTTGAGCCTCAGTTGAAATATATTCAATGCAAATGTCTTCCTTAGCAATGTGATCTCTAAGAAAGTGGTGTCTCACATCAATGTGTTTTGTGCGTGAATGATGAACATGATTATTTGATAAGTCTATTGCACTTTTACTGTCACATTTTAATGGAACTTGTTTATAAACTAAGCCAAAATCAGAAAGAGTTCGCATCATCCATAAAATTTGAGCACAGCAACTTCCTAAAGCAATATATTCTGCTTCAGTGGTGGATAATGCAACACAATTCTGTTTTCGACTTGACCATGAAACTAATGAATGTCCTAGCATGAAACATGTCCCACTGGTGCTTTTCCTGTCAACCAATGAACCAGCATAATCAGCATCAGAATAACCAACTAAATCAAAGTTTTCACAAGAAGGGTACCATAATCCAAATTTGTGTGTGTGTGAAAGATATCTCAAAATTCGTTTAGTGGCTTTCAAATGAGATTCTTTAGGATTAGATTGAAAACGTGCACACAAACATACAGAAAACATAATATCAGGTCTAGAAGCAGTAAGATAGAGAAGTGAACCAATTATCCCTCGATATTTTTTCTGATCAACAGCACTTCCTTTCTCGTCTTTGTCCAACTTTGTTGATGGGCTCATAGGAGTTCTCAATGGTTTGGAGTTCTCAATTCCAAATTTCTTCAACAGTTCCAACACATACTTGGATTGTGAAATGAAAATGCCATCACTGCTTTGCTTGATTTGAAATCCAAGAAAATATTTCAATTCTCCAACCAAGCTCATCTCGAATTTAGCCTGCATGACTTGTTCAAATTTCTCGCACAAGATTTCATTAGTAGCACCATAAATGATATCATCCACATAAATATGAACAATCAAAAAATCACTTCCTTTGTGTAATAGAAACAGTGTCGTGTCAGCACTCCCCTTTTTAAAGCCATTTTCCAAAAGTTATGTACAAAGGCAGTCATACCAAGCTCTAGGAGCTTGCTTAAGACCATATAATGCTTTTTCAAGTTTATACACATGATTTGGAAAAACATGATTTTCAAATCCGGGGGGTTGTTCAACAAAAACTTCTTCTTTCAGATCACCATTTAGAAATACACTTTTTACATCCATTTGTTTAAGTTTGAAACCTTTATAACAAGCAAAGCTGAGCAAAATTCTAATGGCTTCTAACCTAGCAACTGGTGCAAATGTCTCATCAAAATCTATGCCTTCTATTTGGTTATATCCTTTTGCGACCAACCTAGCTTTGTTTCTAATTACATTTCCTGATTCATCAAGTTTGTTTTTGAACACCCATTTAGTTCCTACAATTGGATAGTCATTAGGCCTAGGAACTAATTTCCAAACTTTATTTCTCTCAAATTGATTAAGTTCATCTTGCATTGCTAAAACCCAACTTTCATCATTAAGAGCCATTTCAACAGAATCAGGTTCTATTTCAGAAATAAAACCACTATGACAACAAAACGCACACAAATTTTTATCAAATGCAGAACGAGTGCGTATACCTTCCGTAGGATCTCCTATAACCAATTCAGGAGGATGATTGGATTTGAATTTCAATCTATCAGCATCAACAGTCCTACTTCCATCTTTCTCAGTAGATGTCCCTTCTTTAATGCCTTCATGATCTACCCCATCATCACCTGTTTTTTCAGTCGTCCTTTCCAGATCAGATTTATCAAATTTCACATTGACTGATTCAACAATTGTCTTTGTTCGTTTGTTGTATATCCTGTAAGCCTTGCTCCTTGTTGAATAGCCCATGAAAATTCCCTCATCGGCCTTTGATTCAAATTTTCCAAGTTGATCACCTGTGTTAAGAATAAAACAAGGGCATCCAAAAACACGAAAGTAAGAGATGTTAGGTTTCCTTTCATGCCACACTTCATAAGCTGTTTTGCCTAGTATTGGTCTAATCATTACTCTATTCATTACATAGCACGAAGTATTCACCGCCTCTGCCCAAAAAGTTAGAGGTAGTTTATACTCACTCAACATGGATCTAACCAATTCTTGCAATGTACGATTTTTCCTTTCAACCACCCCATTTTGTTGAGGTGTTCGTGGAGCAGAAAATTCATGTTTTAAACCATTTTCTTCACAAAAGTTTTCAAATTCCGAATTTTCAAATTCGCCTCCATGATCACTTCTCAAAGTTTTAATTGAAACTCCTTTTTCATTTTGAACAAGTTTAGCAAATTTTGAAAAATAATCAAAAGATTCAGATTTTTTGGCTAAGAAATAAACCCATGTAAATCTAGAGTAATCGTCAACCAATACATAACAATAACGTTTTCCATTCAAACTTGCAATTTCATTTGGTCCAAATAAGTCCATATGAATTAATTCGAGGAACCTTGATGTGCTAACAATATTTTTAGGGCGAAATGATGATCGACTAAGCTTGCCCAAGGAACATGCTTTACACACTTTGTTATCTTTAAATTTCTGATGTGGTAACCCTCTGACTAAATCTTTCGTTTCAAGATTTCTTAAGAGACTCATGCTAGCATGTCCAAGTCTCCTATGCCATAAAGATGCCTCTTCGTCAGTGGCTACCAAACATCTGGAAAGATTTAGATTGTCAAACGAAAGTGAGTAAACATTTCCTTTTCTTTTGCCCATAAAAACAATGTTATTAGAAGTTTTATCAATGATTTTGCAAGTATCACTATCAAAAACCACATTCATACCTTTGTCACAGAGTTGGCTAATAGAAATGAGATTGTGATGCAAATTATCAACGTATAAAACATTAGTCAAGGAAAAAGTACCATTACTTACTTCACCTTTCCCAATAATCTTACACTTGCTATTGTCTCCCATGATCACATTTCCACCTCTAAACTTCTCTAGGCTAAGGAACTTAGATTTATCACCTGTCATATGTCTAGAACAACCTGAATCTAAAAACCATTCTTGTTGCTCCTTAGCCCGCCAACAGACCTACATAAAGAGAGAGGAGGATGACCTAGAGAAACTCTTAGGTCCAATGATATTAGTAACTGAAGCATTGTGAACAAACAATCCCTTTGGAACCCAAACTTGTTTTGTCCTTTTATTTTTGTTCCTATAGACATGAAATTTGTTTGTAGAATTCTTAGGAACCCAAACTTGTATAAATTTTGTGTTCTTGTTCCTATGACTACAATTTTCAACACGATGTCCAATTTCACTTCTAACAAAGATACTCTTACCTTTTGCATGATCATCAACCTGTGTTTTCCCAAAACCTAGTCCTTTTCTATTATTAGCAAAGAGTTGATTTCCCAACAACATGTTAAACGATTTTTCTCCTCTTGAAAAGTTATTCAGAGATTTTTCAAGATTTTGGACTTTGGTTTTTAGTGTTGTGTTTTCAGTTACAAGTGTGGTGCATCTATTTATAAAATCTTTTTTCCTCGTGTCAATGATTTCCTTAAGACTTGAGTTTTCTTTTTCAAGATTATCGAAGCTATTCTTAAGTCTTGATATTTCTGAATCTAAAGTTTTACATTTTTTACAGTCCAGGTTTTGAATATTCTCAAGTTCAGTTTCTAACCTAGTATTCTCATGAACAAGTTCTCTCCTGTCAGACTTCAATTTTTCAATCTTAGTTTCAAGAGTATCAATTGTATTAGTAAGATCATAACACATCAAAACAAGTTCTTTATAAGAATAGTCACGTACCTCACTGGATTCCTCTGAACTTGTTTCTGAATCTGATTTTGCCATAAGGCACAAGTTAGCCTCTTCTGAGCTATTATCCGAAACTTCTTCTCCTTCTTCATCATCCCAAGTTGCTGCAAAGGCCTTCTTCTTCTTTTTCTTTCCTTTGTTGTTTTTGAGAAGTGGACATTTTTGTTTGAAGTGGCTAGGCTTTTTGCAGTTAAAGCATGTCAATTCATTATCGGAATCATCAGAATCTTTTGACTTATTACCACTTGTTTTCTTCTTGCGTGGCCTGAATTTTGACCATTTTCTAAGATTATTGACTGCCATCGCAAGCTCTTCAATTGGATCTTCTTCTTCTTCACCGCTTTCTTCTTTGCTTTTTAAGGCAATCGTCTTCTTTTTTGATTCGGAGTTGTTACGTTCCTCTTTTGCCTTTAGCTCAAGTTCATATGTCATCAAGTTTCCGATCAACTCTTCCATGCTTAGTTTACTCAGATCTTTCGATTCTTGTATTGCAGTGACTTTTGCCTCAAAGTTCATTGGTAAGACTCGCAGTATCTTCCGTACAAGCTCTACTTCAGTGAAGACCTTCCCAAGCGCTCTAGCATTGTACACCAAAGTTGAAAACCGTCCAAACATATCCTTTATGCTCTCGCCCTTTTCCATTACAAAGTTTTCGTATTCATTGCTAAATAGAGCTAGTCGTGACTCCTTGACTTGAGAAGTTCCTTCGTGTGTCACCTCCAGAGTGTGCCAAATTTCCTGTGCTGTTGTACAATGAGAAATTCTATTAAATTCATTTTTATCAAGAGCACAGATCAAAGCGTTCATAGCTTTGGCATTTGTAGTTTTTAATTTCTTATCGTTAGCATCCCACCTATCCTTAGGTTTAGGAATCTCAGTATCACCAACAACTATAGTGGGAGATTTATAGCCAGTTTCAATAATATCCCAAACATCATAGTCGACAGAACTAAGATAAATACTCATTCTAACTTTCCAATAAGCATAATCATTCCCATTAAACATGGGTGGCCTAGCAATAGATTGCCCCTCAGAAAAAGCATTATTTGGTGGATTCATGACTCTAGAGTTAAAGTAAAATACCAGGCTTTGATACCACTTGTAGGATCTAGATTAACCCTAGAGGGGGGGGGGGATGAATAGGGTTATAGCAAATTTTTTTAATTTAAATTCAGAAATAAACTACAGAAATAAATATGCTGAAAAATAAATCACACACAGGATTTTACCCAGCTTCGGCAACCCCTGCCTACTGCTGCATTCCCAGATTTCTATTAGAATTAAACAGTATCACGCTTACAAACACTCTAACAGACTTGCAAACCCTGCTACCGCCTATAGAGTTTTGCAAACTTGCAAACCCTGCTAACTGGACTAACTCTAACTAGACAATCTGACAACACCTAAACCCTAGGTGATAATTTATCATGTTTTATTTTGAAGAGAATATACAATTCAAGCAAATTATAAAAGCAAGCACTAGATTTAAAAACAATTTAAATTATCTTGCCTTAAAAAAAAAACTTAACCCTATACAAACAAAAAATTGCGGTCACTTCCCTTTCCCTTATTTCACCCGGTCCATTTTCTTTTGTTTGTGAAACAAATGGCGGCCTCGATCTGATTAGGGTTTCGTTCCCTTTTGTTCCAGTTAGGGCTTCGATTTCTTCGATTGAACTGTGATTCGTTGCCCTAGCTCGCTGCTTCTGTGATGGTTGACTATGGCTAGTTTTGCAGTCGCTCGATCGAGTTCATTGCTTGTGTATTCGGTATGTACTGTCTCTTTTTGCTTTTCTAAATTGATACTTGAACTCGATTGCTCTGTGTGTTCTATGATGATTTCTTGGGTGTATTTATAGGGTTGAAACCCTAATTAACACTGTCTGACTTGATTTCTCACGTCGTTGATTTTCCTGAATTTGTTTTTAGGGTTTTCCTTCCTTGATTCAATTTCGAGTAATTGCCGTCCATATTTGAATTCGAATTAATTGATTTGAAGATCTCTTGCTGCATTTGTTGTCTCGGTCTTCATTTGAATTAATGCTGTCCATATTTGAATTTGAGTTGATTGCTGCAGAGATTTCTTTCCAAATTAGAAATCTTTGATTTAATCAAAGACTTAATCAAAGGATACTAATTTGTTTTAATTTAGGCTTGATTTCTTCACAGCCTTATATTTGCCACTGTCTTTCACCAGTTTACTTTATATGTGCATATATACATTTGTATGTGTGTATGCATATATTTATTTGGTTTGTGCTTTCATTTTGTGATTCATCTGATTACTGACTTGCACATTTGTTTTGTTCACACATCACTTTATTTGAACTTGGTCTGGTGCAACTTGTTTCATTCATCTGTTGCATACATGAGAGTGATACTGCGCTTTATTCATGCTTGTTACATTCAGTTTGCACTTGAGTTTGTAACTTGGAGTCTGCAACTTGATTTGTGCCTTGTCCATTCTCATGTGTTCATGTTGCTGGATTTGAATACATCTGTGCATGTCACAGTCATGTCTGCTCTGAACTTTTGATCATGTTGCCTTCGTGTTGTTGTTTGCTTCACTGTTGCATTCCACTTGTGTTTGCACTGCACTGCATGTTATGTTGGCCATTTGGTCTTGTTTTGTAGTGATGCACTTGATTGCTTCTGATTCATCTTTGAGGCAGTTTGCATTGTTTATGTTACTTTGATATGTTGTATCTGCATTCACCATAGTTTGTACCTGCATTTGCCATACTGAGTTTGCATTGTTGCAGTTGGTCAATGTAATTGCTGTTACATTACTTCACAGTGGTGCATTTGTTCATATAGCTCTGTTGTTGCTGTGTTCCATGAGCATGCTTCACTGGTAGTTGCAGTCTTGTGTTGGTAACCATCTTCAAGCATGTTGCAGTTTGTAGCTTTCATGCATTTTCTCTGTTCATTGTTCATTTTTGCATTTGGTGTTTGTAGCTGCTATGCAGTTGCTATGCATCACTATATATATATATATACTGTGTTCTGTACTGCATTGATGCAGTTTCCATATTTTGTGTATTTTGATGCTGTCTTGATTTTGCTGCTTTCACTTGAAGTCTTGGCCAGTTGATCATCTTGCAACCTGGTCTGGCTTGCTTGAGTTTCACTGTGATAAGTTGTGCATGTGTGCTTTTGTGCTTTGAGACAGTTTCATTGCTTGGTCTCTTTGCTTGAGTTTCACTGTGATAAGTTGTGCATGTGTGCTTTTGTGCTTTGAGACAGTTTCATTGCTTGGTCTCTGTTGCCTTGAATTTCTGGTTGGAGCTGTGCACACGAGTTGGCGAGGCAGTGCACACGTGTACGAATGTACACGTGTGTACTGCAGCCACTCATTGTCCCTGATAAAATTACTGATATGCACAGATATTGCATAATCAAGGATGATGACAATAACCCATGTATCTGAGACACAAACAAATTTTATTTTTGCAAATTTAAATTTGTTTGTTTTCAGATTACTGTTGTAGTTGCTAATTATACAGGTACACAGGAGACAGGACGAGAAGTGGAGCTGGACAATGCAGATAGATGCAGATGTGCAGACAGAGTGAAAAACTGAGTGTTGAGAGTTGTAGTGAGAAGAGTAAAATGTATGAACTGATGTATGTATATATATATATATATATATATATATAGAACTGAAAAACTTTGTATTGTTTAAGTGTTGTAAAATATTATATTGAATAAAAAATACTGTTTGAATTATATAAATTCTGTGCAATAGTATAATTATTCAATATGAATATTTCTTCCTTTCTTTATATAGTTCAAACTACAAACACACATATATATTGATATATGTTTGTTATTATCAAACAAAAAATCACATCAAACAAAAGGATCATATGGGATACGACAATCACCCGTAATCTGATAAGCACACCTCTCTCCCGAATAACACATAGGCATAAATGCAGGTGCATGCAAAACAACAATACATCTAGATAGTGAATATGCAACCATCAAGAGATGACCGTCCACCATAAGACTGGCATCTGCTAGATGAGTCAAATGTGAGGCCCAAGGAGTCCAAATTATGTTACCCCGAATATGCATATCTAGCTGTGACCTGGCCTCCATCAAATCATGTCGTACACCTAAGGGAACATGATGTACGTATTACATAGTCATCCATCGTCTCATCTTAGGAAAGTACTGCTTAGCAGCCTGACTAGCCATGTTCTGGATGCAGGGATGCATGTTTGTCGTGTACTCATAGTATCACAACGGCAAAATATACCAAAAAGCATGCATCTGCTTGACATTGCCAAGCGCAAATGAATCTAGAGCGGTATAAAGGATGCTTAATATCGCTGTGCCCCAATCAATAGTATGCACCTAGTCTAATCTAGCAAGAAATGCTAAATAGCCTAGTCTAACCGTACCATTTTGCTTTGGAAAAAAGGTCGAACCAAACAAGTACAGCAGAACCACTCTAGTGACTGTATCCATCATATGTGCTCTAGCTATATAAGTGGTGATGTACTGCTACAGGTAAGTCAACTTAACAGAACCACTAGCGACGCAGGTAACATCTATCAGTGGTAGAAAAATAGTAAACAGATTGGAGGACTCGTATAAATCATCAAATAAAAAAGGTCAAGGACCATGCCGTCCAATCTCAATGCCGGTGAACATGTAGAAATCAACTGGGATGATACCAAGCTCAAAATCTGAAAAATGAAATGTATGCGTGGTGGGCCACCACCTCTCAGCTAATGCCTGAATGAGAGCTCGATCAAAGGACTGAACAGCCTAATTGACAAAAAAAGACTAAAAGAGCTAGCTTGTAGCCTCTCAATAATAGGACCGGGAAGAGAGACATAAAACTGGATAATGCACTTAGCCCAACTACCCCGACAGTGAATGTAATGGTCTTATGGATAATTTATGAACTAATAATTTTGGATAAAGTAACAGTTATTTAATATGATTAAGTGGTATACATATAAAAATAACCAGATATATTAATGTGTAATTTATACCTTTGTGGTCGTCAAAGCAGTTTCGACTCTATGCCGATAACAATCTCAAAGCTCGTGTAGCACACGTAGATCGTCTAGTAAAATTCCAAATAGCGGCGGAACGTGTAACGATCCAGCTTGCTCCAATGGATGTTTGTGAACCGTTTTTCGGACGATTTTGGTTGGACGGGGCGGCATTTCGTTTAGTTTTTCTAATAAAAAAATTTAAAATTTGAAAATTAAAGGAGATTTTGAGAAGTGAAGGGGCGGAGGGTTAAGTAGAGGGAAAAACAGACGTCCATTTTATGGGCGCGTGGCCACAGCGATTTCTAACCCAGTCCAGGGCTGAATAACCCTTGAATATTCAGGATCGACTGGAGGTGCCTTAAATTTCACTTTTCACCAGCGATATGTCGGAACAAATTACGATCCCTGTTCTTCCACACATCTTCACCGCCTCCTTCATCAAGTTCCTCTCTTCACCATCCCAAAAGGCCTAAACGAATCCACCGTCCGAACCATCTCCATACTCAAATCTGAACCCGCTTTATGCCTGCTTCTCAACTTTCGCTTCAAATCCAAACTCAAACTCAAAGGCGGGGAGATATGGGAGGAATGGATGAGGATGGCTCTTCTCCTTTTGGAGGCGGCGCAGGTCCTATGATCGAAGAAGTCGACTAAGTTCCAGGTTTTATCCTCTATCTAGTTTGCGTTGTGGTTTATTTATTTGCATATTTTTGAATTTCAGTTGAACTTTATTTAGGATTGTTGTTGCTGTTTGGTGCCATAGTCATTTTAATATTGGCTATGCATGTGACACTGAGTATTTGATTTGTTATCTTTAAGCTTGATGGGAAAACTGAGTTATTTATTAGTTTCGTTTGGAGTATTTGGTTGTCTTTTTATTCTATTTCTGCTGTTTTCTTCATGCTGGTAACGATGACCAAGTTTTTACTTGGTTATTAACTTGTGTTTTCAGTCCATTTAATGATGTGCTTTGATTCAATTTCGCTGTAGTTTAATTATTTTCTTAATCTGTCGTCTTTGATTGAGAAGCTTCATTACTAAAATGATCCTTACGTTCCACTTAAAATATTTTTTCAGTCGAGGTTTGTTTCAATTCACTTGATATTGTTTAGCTACGTTGAACGCAGATGTTTTTTGTCAGGATTAACAAGAATGTATTCATAGCTCTGTTTTACACATGTCTGTTTCAATCATCCCAAGCAATAGAGCATGCGTGTGTATAAATGGAATGATCCAGCATTATTCAATTTATTATGTTTTCTTATTGACATGAATTACTGAATATATTACTTTTCTTCTGTTCTGAAATCAGAGCCGGACCTGTACCTTTAGTTGCCCTAGGATGGAAGGGGAGCAAAAAGAAAAAATTGTAAGAAAACACTCTTGAACTCAAGTTTTCCAATTGGATAGGAAACAACCACTAAACTAACTAATCTTATTAAAAATAATTCCCTTTCACTAATATCAACGGACTATCTGTAAACATGGATATTGAAAATGTTGCCCTCCTCCGTCGTGTTGTCACATATAGCCGTCTTGCTTGCCTTGCCCTGAGGCCGGCCCTGTTTGAAATATGGCAGCAAGAAGCAGCTGGAAGAAGGGGGTTGTGGCCGGGGCTGGTTGGAATTAAATAATTAGTTAGTTATGGTTTGGAATGACCAAGTTCACTCTAAAGCAGGAAACAAAATATGTTTATTCTGTTATTGCATCCTTTTATCCTTGCTTCTACTTGTGCACTAGTTATTCAAATTCTTAATTTTATTTTGATATAACAATTATTGGGTACTAGGTAAAGTCGGTTAATTGATTTTGTATTAGTTGAATGAATTCTACCCATTTGCATTTAAAAAATAAAAATAAAATTAAAATAAAAAATTCATTTTATATCTACCCATTTTACAATGCGTATTTTACAACGGGCCTTTACAACGGACAATACGTATTGTAAAATCTTCTGGATCTATTACAATATCGTTTAATAAGATGGGTGTTTGCCCGTTGTGAAACCCCTCTTACAACGGGCAATGCCCATTGTAAAAGGGGTATTTTGTTGCAGCGGAAACAAAAATATTGAAAAAAAGACAACCCCAAGTTTACTAGTTCATGTATTGAATAGCGATTTTATTTCCAATTCCACTAAAGTTTAATAATAATTCATAACTGAAAATGTTTGAATGGCATAGAAATTTGGGGTTAAATAAGTACCCAACTTGTAGTGTGTGAATGCTTTAGAGGATTATTAGGCTAGCTAATTCTACTTTGACACTATACAATAATTTAGCTAACATGGATTTTCCATTGGTACGTGGTTTCTTTCACCACATCAAGTTCCTAGCAAGGTTTTAGGTAAAATATCATTCGTTCCTAACGAAGTTTTATACAATATCTTGCTCGGTCTAAACGAGGCTAACAAAATCATGTTGAACCCGAACATGATTTATATCATAGAAAATGTCTTAGAAATATCAGAAAATGGAGTTATTTATGGAATAAAATGTTGGTTAAAAGAAAATAGCGGGGCATGCAATTATTTTACAAATAAACGGCGTGTGTAAAGAAAATCGCGGGATATTAGTAGAGCTAGCCTTTATAATTTTACTCATTAAATGAAAGTAATACCGACATGTGGGGAAGAGACGAGATTTTCAAAGAGTGCAGGGAAGATGAGGAGTATTGAAAATATGAAAAGGAAGATGATTAAAAGAATCTGGCTGCTTGTATGAGCTCATTTGTGAAAAGGCTTTTAATTGTTTTATTCAAATGCTAATGTATAATATAAATGTAGGCCCTTTGGATATTGGGCCCTGGGATATCACCATCACCCAACACGCCCAACCCAAGAGTTGGCCTGGGATGCAAGCATGCACTACTTTAGATTTGAAATAGGGAACTTTTGTCTCGGTACTTAATAAACTGTAGGACATTTTATATCTACCATATTCTTTATGCGCACAATATCATTTTTTACTTAAATTTTGTTTTAGTCGTATACACACGGTTTAATTTTTACATAGATTTTGTTTTTTATCGTAAAAACATTTATTTTATTAGCCTAAATATTTATATTTGCACCTTCAATTAAACAACATGAATAATAGTTTTTTAGTGGAAATAGTTTTTTCTGTTTTTGTAAATAATAATAATAATCACTACAAAATGAAGTTAAGACATTTCAAATGCAAAGATACAATGACCAACATAAAAAAGTATTAAACTCAAACTAGCATTCCTCGGCATAGGAGGTGTCATCGAAATCATCGGTTGAAGAGAATATTTTAACATCGGATACAAACATAAAAACCTTGATTTAATCTATAAAATATCAATACGTATGTTATTAAAAAGTTAGGAGAAACTAAAATTTCAATTGTTCGAAAAACAAAATAGTGATTGGAGATTTTAGGGTGAGAACTTCTAAGAAATAGCATTTTGCTTACTATGTGAGACATATGCACTTAGGGTCAGCCCTAGGATGTAACATCCTTCATTCTAAAACCCAAAACTAACAACTACAGATACTACAGTCGTTCATAATTATTAATTCTCGACGACAAAGTACGGGTGTGTTCACCAGAACAATAATCAGAAGCACATGAATATGTAAAATTTTCAACACGGATTAATAACAAATTTTCATATCTCATTTCACAGATGATATTTCATATTCATTACATAATCCAATTCGTAAAACCCTATTCAGAGAAATTATAATTATTACAAAATACTACAAGAACGGCATATGAAGATACCCCTTGGTTGATCAAAGTAAAATACTATGCAATATTATAACATTGCTCTTACATACTTTTAAACAGGATCAAACACAAAACAGATCAGATAAGAACTCCTAATTAGCTAAAATCTCTCCTGCATGTCTTTGGAAGCTTATTCGGCTAAATGGAAACCTCAAAATCCTCATTCTTGATCTGCTCAAATGAGCACCTGAGAGTTTAAGGGGAAAACAAAAATTTTGAGTCAGACAAAAAGTCTAACGTGAATAATAAACTACCATCTCGAACCAAATAGTTATCTAGTAAGACCACGTCACTAAGCGGAACAAGTTTTTCTCTGATTAGTATCTTAACCAAAATACATTAACCATATACCGTGCTTCTGCATCCACAATAGTTAAAACAAAACAATAATAATGATATGCAAGAAAGCAATATACCTTGGATTACCATCCCAATTTATCAGACTATCTATCCAAATTTAAAGTTTTTCTAGGGTCACTATGAAATTATTAACTTTCATGAGCTGGCTAATAACCTATCTCAAATCTTAGGGAAAACCTATTCAACTTCATAGTTTTCATAGGATCAGTAAAAACCTATTAGTCTCTACCAATAACCTTCCAATCATAGTTTTCATTGGTTTACTATGAACCTACTGGATTCTTCAATAATATTTCTCAAATCAAAGTTTTCATGAGATCACTATAACCTATTGATCTCTATCAATAACATCATCCAGACATAGTTTTCATGGGATCACTAGGAACCTATTGGACACTTCCAATAACATTTCTCATGTCATAGTTTTTATGGAATGACTATGAACCTATAGGATCATTCCAATAATCTATCGAAATCAACAATCTTTTGATCATTTCTGGGCATCTTATACTTTTGATCTACCTGATCTCCTGGATGCAGTTTTACTCGCTTACGATTTAATTCTACTTATACTCACTACTAGATCAATCTAGTTAGTTATTCTGTCCCTTAACACCCCAAAATGCAGTTATGGGTCATAAATAATGCGAGTAAGATAATAGCAACATGCATAATAACCAATCAAATAAACACAAGAACATGTAACATCCATCTTCAATTATGTTCAATATATAATCTTTCATGTCTCATAATTAATTGATCTTAAGTAATATTCCCTTTAGGTAAATTTAGCTCAAAACTTGGACTTTCCATCATTAAATTCCTTAAAAACATTTTCATAATGATATATGATTAATCCCCTTAATCCATATTTAATACAAGGAAATATATAGTTCTTTATGTTACTTTAGTATAACATTCTGGGTATATAAGGGAGTCAACCTTGATGCACAATGACACCAAGACCCTTGACGTCATTATAAAACTTTCATACTTAAGTCACTTCGACTATTATGTTGCTTCATTTATAGAGTCAAAGTCAATACAAGTGACGTCCTTACCTTAGTATGTAAAACAGTCGAAGTGGTTAGGTGTGGCATCATTTTATAACAGCGATGAAGATATGCGACGTCGTCGACATCAACATTAAGCTTTTAAACGTTTAAATGAATCACGAAGACACCATGCCGCCGATAATCTATTGTCGCCGTTGTCCACTTTGATGCAGAAAGAATCACACCATATATACTTACGTAGCTATCATGTGCTTCCTTCTTCATCAACGTCGACATTCATGGAAGTGGCTTTCCTTTAGGCTCGAAGAGAACACATGCGGCTTGGCACCATCGTAATCAACATGAAAACTAAATTATTTCTATTAAAAGTAAATATTTTTTACCAAATTCCATTTGTTTATCAAAATATGATTAGTTTCAACAAAGTTCTACATTTTCTTTTCATATTTTACTGCCGCGCTAAATTTTCAAAGTCCCAAACATATGTCAAACTAATTAATTAATATCATTAATTAATTATCCATTTAAATGTTTACCTAGCATAATAAATTTATAACACTTCGAAACTACTTGGAAAAAACCCTCAAAAATCACATAAATTCAAAATATGGTATTCTTCATCATATAAAATTTAGGGACAAAATCCATATTTAATTAATAATTAGAACCCCAAAAAAAAATCCGATTCCCTCCTTTGGAAATTCATAAAATATTTATTTCAACTTAGAAAACTATGAAATTAGAAATCATCTCCAAAATATCATTTTATACCATATATAAAAAATTCAAATCATTTGGAGATTATTAATTAAGGTTTTGCTTTCAAATCTATCGTTAAATCTCAAAATCCATTTAACTCGTCGTTATTACAAAACATGGCATTTCATCAAATCATCAATCCATTCGGTTTCAAATCCAAACTGAAATTTGACAATAAAAATTTAACAAAAATGAGATGGATTTGATTATTATTTTACTTGATTTTGATAATAGAGTTGAGATTTGATGTGTGTTTTAGTTTCCCTAACTTTGCTCTTGAATCTGTTTGATTTCGTGCTTCTACTTCCTGGTTATGGCCGGCTTTGACTTTATTTTCTTTAGATTGTTTGTAAATGTGTAAAATGAAAATGAAATGAGGGGGGAGAGGGTTTAAGGTATGAAGGGTTTTTCTATTCCTAAATTACCCCTCCCATATGTCTATTATTCTTAAGCCACAAAACAATTTTATTAACCAATTAGTTAGTTGATCATGGTTTGACCATGTTGATTATCAAATCTCAATTCCTTATCACACTACATATCACATTACTCTATTTAATTTATCTAATTAAATCTCCTGAATGATGTTAAATAAAATTAGAGGTGCTATAGGCTCCCCTTCTTAAAGAATTTCATCCTTGAAATTTATTAAGGACTACAAAACAAGCAAATCAAACATGCAATAATGCTAGTATATCCTACCAGCTATTAAATCTATATACAATAAAATATAGAACATACCATCATAATAGCTCAGGATAAGTATTCCTAATCACGTCCTCTATGTTTCAAATATAGTCTTTCTCGTTGTCGCTCCCCTGAACTTTCACTAATCTGATTGTCTTATCTTTAACTTCTTCCAATCTCTCGCTACCACTCGAACAAGTTGTCACACAAATATCAGATCTGGTTCTACTACTAAATCTTCCAATACCGTCGGAGCAATAATAGTTTTCAGGTCGTCCGCAAACTTTCGAAGATGAGAAATATGAAATACGTTATGGACATCTGTCAAACTACTCTGTACGCAAGTTTTCCGATCCTCTCTATAATAGGGAATGATCCAACATACCTTGGTGCTAGTTTCTATCACTTTCCAAATCGTACCGCACCCTGCATCGATGATACTTTAATAAAAACTCAGTCTTCAACTGAGAACTCTAGATCTTTACGTCACTTGTCTGTGTAACTCTTCTGCCCAGACCGGGCTTCCTCATCTTACCTCAGATTAACTCAATCTTCTTTATTGCTTCTCTCACAAGATCTAAACCAAGGACAAATCTATCTTTGGTCTCTAACCAACATGCGGGTGATTTGAAGGTGTCATTCATATATTAGCCTGATAACTATTATTATAGGAAAACTCAACCAAATACCCATGGTCTTCCCACGACCCACCAAAATCAAGTACATAAGCTCACAATAAATCTTCAAGTGTCTTATTAACTTTATCTATCTTCTCATTCATCTGTGGATGATAAGCGGTACCCATCTTAAGCTTGGTACTTAATACCTTCTATAGACTCTTTCAAAATTCACTAGTGAACAATGCATCTCTGTTACTGACTATACTAATAGAAATCCTAAGCAGTCTAACAATATTCTTCATGAATCACTTAGCTAATGCTGGTGTTATCTTGGTAGACTTAGTGGGAATGAAATTAACCTACCTACCACAAATCATATGATTTCACTTCCCTTATTCGACCTTGAAAATCTTTCAATAAAATCCATATATATCGAATCCCACTTCCAAACCGGTATATCCAAAGACTAAAGCAATCCACTTGGATTCTGATGTTCGGCTTTCACTTGCTGGCAATTTGCACCCATAAGCCTACATCCCTCTTCATACCTTCCAAGAAGAAACTTCTCTTCATATCCTGATACATCTTGGTTCCTTCACGATGAATCATAAACTTTGGTCAATGACATACCCTAAGAACTTCCCTCCTTAGGTTTTCAACATCCAAATTATATAACAGTCCCTTCTTTCTTAACCTACCCCTCTGGTAAAGACTAAAATCCTTTCGATGATCGGTCTCGGGTCCACCTTTCAATCTTCTAATTCTTTTAGCTAGAAATGGATCATCTCTTTGCATAGAAGAAGTCCTTTCGATCAACATTGGGTGAACTTCTAAGCACAATAACATAGTTGTATTCTGATTAGAACTAGCAGTCGATCTTAACTGCACACTACAGGTAGTCAATGCCTCTAAATCCTTCCTTTCAACCAACATAGCCAACATCACATTCCAGTGTTTCCTGCTAAGTGCATCTGCAACTTTATTCTCTTTCCTTGGTGTATAATCAATACCAAAATCATAAGCTGCTAAAAACTCCAACCACCTCTGTTGTCCCATATTCAACTCTTTTTTAGAGAATAAATACCATAAAGACTTATGGTTCGTATACAACTCGAATCGTTCTCCTAAGAGGTAGTATCTCCACACTTTCAAAGCAAAAATCACCGCTGCCAATTCTAAATCATGATTCAGATATCTAACTTCATGTGGCCTGAGCTGTCGAGAAGCATAGGCAATCAATTTACCCTTCTGCCTCAATACAGCTCCTAACCTTTGTTCCAGACGCATTAGTATATACCAGTAAATCCAGATTTTCATCTGGTATGACTAATATGGGCACATTGATAAAAAATGATTTAACTTAAGAAATGCTTCCTCACATTTAGCAAACCAAATAAACTTCATGTCATTTATGTTTATTTTAGTCAAAGGCGCTGCTATCCGTGAGAAATCCTTGGTAAATATTCGGTAATAGCCAGCTAATCTAAGAAAACTCCTTATCTCGATCACAGTTTTAGGTCTTTTCCAACTATTAATAGCTTCAATCTTAGTTGGATCTACCGACAACCCTTTTTCTAAAACTATATGACCAAGAAACTTTACTTTCTTCTTTCAAAAATGACACTTCAAACACTTCACTTTTAGTTGATGCTACATCAACGTTTCAAGCTTTGTTCTAAGATGAATAATCTCATGATCTCTGTCATCCTTAGAATATATCAAAATGTCGTCAAGGAACACCAACATGAACCTATCCAAGTGCTCTCGGACAATTTGGTTCATCATATCCACAAAGAAAGCTGGCAAATTAGTTAATCCGAATGGCATCACTAACCACTCGTACGAACCATATCTTGTTCGAAATGCCATCAACGGAATGTTATCCTCCTTCACTCTCAATTGAAGGAAACTTGTCACCAAATCAATTGATGGGAAAATTTTTGGCTCCACCAAACTAAACAAACAAATCATCAATTCTCAGTAAAGGATATCGATGCTTTATCGTCTTTTCATTCAACTTACTATAATCGATGCACAATCTTAACAACCCGTCCGATTTCTTCACAAACACCGCGGTCACTCTCCAAGGTGAACTGCTTGGTCTAATAAAACTCTTTCCTTCTAAGTCCAATAGTTGCACCTTTAACTCCTTCATCTCAGTAGGTGTCATCCTGCTAGCTGGTCTACTTACGGGTTCAGCTCTTGGTACAAGATCTGTTCGAAATTCAATAGCTCATTTAGGTGGTAGTCCTATAACGGATTTAAAAACATCTGCAAATTCTCTTACGATTAAAACCTAATCCAATTTGTCTTCCACCTCTGTGACTCCTAACGAAGCACAAATCCCTGAACTCAAATTCTCAACTGGTTATACTATTCGGTGACTGCTATCACAGTGTCTCGATGATATTTTCCTATCCTAGAAAAATAAACTAGCATCGTATTTGCTCAACCAATCCATACCCGAAAAAATCTCATAACCCCTGAAATCAAATACATACAAATTACAAGCAAAATTATAACTTAACAACTTAAACTCTAAATGGTCACATCTCATCCGCAGAGTTGTGTACCCTCCTATTGGATTAACTATCCTTAAGGAAGTAATAAGTTGTGATGGTTTAAAACATAACTTATCTACTAAGCACTGGGAGATAAATGAATGTGGTGCACCAACATCAAACAATACTCCAACCGGTATGCTATGAATCAAAAGCATACTTCCATCATAGACTTTTCATTCTCATCAGCAATTGGTCTAGAAGATGATGGCTCTAAAGCAAAAAAATTTACCGGCTCTGACCGGCTTTGGGCACTAATTCTTGTAATGCCCTTTCTGGTCACATTTAAAGCATTTCACACTTTTCTTTTCTGCACCTTCTTCCCTTTACCAGTCCGACACTCATGAGCATAATGTTCTTTATTGTTGCATTTGAAGCAGACAACATCATCTTTCTCTTTCTTGACAGCTCCACCTTTCTGAGCTCCCTTCTCTTTAAAGAACTTCCTCTTTTTTCCCTGGAAACCTTGAGTCTCTACTGACTTCCCTTTCCCAAATGTGGAAAGCATTACTTTATTTCAGATAGCCATTTCCACCACTATATTCGATGGATCTCTAAGATGTGGCATAGGAGCCTTAGCCATCTTCGACCTCAACCCTCGGATAAACTTCTCGTTTCTCTTGATAACAGTATCAATAGTGGCATATCCATACTTGGACAGCTCATCAAATTTAGCAGAATATTCCAATATCATCATATTCCCTTGCTTCAATTCTATAAGCTTCCTAAGCAAAGCGGATTTAACTACTTCAGACAAAAATCTTTCTTCAAACCTCATTTGAAAATCCATCCATGTCTACTCCTCCTCAGGCATTCCTACAGTTCGTTCCACCAGAATAAAGCGGCTCTTTGCAACTGTCTCAATGCCAATCTCTTTTTCTGATCATCATTCAAATCCACATCAACTAAAATTCTATCGTAGTAAAATAGCCATTTTTCCACTTCAATTGCATTTTCAGTTCCCAAAAAAGGCTTTCCATCCAGACTAGTGTAATCTCAACTCGGCTTGGCATAGTTATGACTAACTGATGCTGCGGGATTGACTCCTTCCGCATTAGCAGCATTTCCTCCAACTACCCCTGCAGTTGCTCCAACTTGCATCAGAATTGAAACATAGTCCCTATATCCAATGATGGAGCTCTGAAACCTACATTGGCATTTGCATTTTGATTAGCATTTGCTTATCGATCCTGGTTACTCTCGGTGTTGGGCCGAGCATGTTCATTAATTATGCTGCTTCTTCTACCTAGATTCATTCTTCTGTTTCCAGCCTCCATATCTTTCTTTCTCGTAAATCTATATACGAGCCTCAAAAAGATACAAAAGAACGGTCTAAGAGAGAGGGGAGAATAGAGATGGAATACATACTTATATATAGCAAATACAAGTACGTTATTATAGCGTTATCCCATACACTAATCTTACTCTCTAATTTATTAGGATTATGTTTTTAAAATCTCTTTAGGTTTAAAATTCTTTTAATTATAAACCTATGTCTGATACCAACTTGTAACATCCTCTATTCTGAGATCCAAAACTAACTGCTACAGATGCTGCAGTTATCCATAGTTATTAATTCTCAACGACAAAGTGCAACTATGTTAATCAGATCAATAATTAGGAGCACATGAATATGGAAAATTTTCAACACAATTTAATAACGAACTTTCACATTTCATTTCACATATTGTATTTAATATTCATTAATAATCTCATTCGTAAACCCCCGTTCAGAAATTATTACAAAATGCTCCAAGAGAGACATATGAAGATGCCCTCTTAGTTGATCAGAAATAAGTACTAGGCAATATTACAACTTTTCCCTTACATACTTTCAAATGAAATCAAACATACAAAAGATTAGATAAGAAATCCTAATTAGCTAAAATGCCTCCTGCTCGTCTACGGAAGCTAAATAGGAACCTGAAAACCGTTATTCCCATCTTCTCAAATGAGCACCCGAGAGTTTAAGGACAAAGACAAAAACTTTGGATCAGACTAAAAATCTAGTATGAATAATAAACTACCATCTCGAGCCACATAGATATCTAGTCAGACCATGCCATTAAGCAGAAAGGGTTTCCCCTCACTGGTATAAAAATCTAGTATGAATAATAAACTACCATCTCGAGCCACATATATATCTAGTCAGACCATGCCACTAAGCAGAAAGGGTTTCCCCTCACTGGTATCTTAACCGAAATACATTAATTGTATAGTGTGCTCCCGCATCCTCAATGGTTAAAACATCACAATATATGATGATATGCAAGAATGCAATATACCCTGACTTACCCATCCAATTTATCTAGCTCTCTATCCAAATTTATAGTTTTCCTAAGGTCACTATGCACCTATTAGTTTTCATGGGGTTGACTAATAACTTGTCTAAAATCTTAGGGACAATATATCAAACTTCTATATTTTCATGGGATCACTAAGAATCTATTGATTTCTGTCAGTAATCTTCCAATAATAGTTTTCGTGGGTTTACTATGAACCTATTAGATTTTTCAATAACATCTCTCAAATCATAGTTTTTATGAGATCATTATGAACCTAATGATTTCTATCAAGAACATCATCCGGACATAGTTTTCATGGTATCACTAAGAACTCATTGAACTCTTCCAATAACATTTCTCATGTCATATTTTTTATGGTGTGACTACGAAACTATTGGAGCCTTCAAGTAATTTGTCTAAATCGATAATCTTTTGATCAGTTCTGAGCATCATATACTTTTGATCTATCTGGTCTTCTGGATTCAATTCTACTCATTCAGAATTTAATTCTGTTTATACTCACTACTATGTCAACCAAGCTAGTTATTCTGCTCCTTAACACCCCAAATGTAGTTATGGATTATTAATGATGAGAGTGTGATAATAACAGCCTGCACAATAATTGATCAAATAGACACAAGAACATATAACATCCATCATTCAATTATGTTCAATAAATAATCTTTCATGTTTCATAATTACTTAATTTTAAGTAATATTCCCTTTGGTAAATTTAGCTCAAAACTTGGGCTTTTCCATCATTAAATTCCTTGAAAACATTTTCATAATGATATATGATTAATCCCCTTAACACATATTTAATACAAGGAAATATATAGCTCTTTATGTTGCCAAAGTCTTATGCCATTTATAAATCACTTTACGTATTGCCATGTTTACGTATTGCCTTTTTAAATTGGTCAATTCAGAACAATGTCGGCGATAATATATTGTCAATTAAGAAGCTTAAGGCTCTCCGCCTTTATTCAAAATCTTAAAACATGCGGCATTAATACCCTCGCCAACCTCTATCCAAAGTCGAAGACCAAAACCTAAAAGCTTTATAAGTTATATGACTAACTGCTGAAGGAGTATGATTATCGTCCCTTTAAAATATAGGCTTCTTCGCCTCTGTAAAATAGTTTTAGTTGACATGAAAAACAAGCCAAGAAGAAGACCGACGTCGATGCTACATTGCATCGTTGTTTACTCCATTAAGTACAAAATTCTAGTTATATAAGGTCGCCGACCTTGATGCACAATGACACCAAGAACCTCTACGTCATTATAAAACTTTCGTACTTAAATCGCTTCCGCTATTACGTGCTTCATATATATAGAGTCGAAGTCAATACAAGCGGCGTTATTGCCTTAGCATGTAAAACAATTGAAGTGGTTACTTGCGGCATCATTTAAAATGACGATGAAGATATATGACATTGTCGATGTCGATATTAAACTTTTAAACGTTTAAATGAATCATAAAGCACCATATCATCGATCATCTGTTGCCGTGGTTGTCCACTTCGATGTTGAAGGAATCACTCCATAAATATCCATGTGTTTCCTCCTTAATCGACATCGACATTCACGAAAGTGGCATTCTTTTAGGCTTGAAGAGAACACATGTTGCATGACACCATTGTAATTAGCATGAACACTGAATTATTTCTATTAAAAGTATATATTTTTCACCAAATCTTATTTATTTGTCAAAATATGATTGGTTTCAACAAAGTTTTACATTTTCTTTTCAAATTTTACTATCGCACTAAATTTTCAAAAGTCCAAAACATATGTCAAACTAATTAATTAATATCCTTAATTAGTTATTCATTTAATTACTTACCTAACATGATAAATCTATAACACTTTGAAACTACTTGAAAAAAATCTCCAAAAATAACATAAATTTAAAAATATGATATTCTTTATCATATAAAATTTCAAGGCCAAAATCAATATTTAATTAAACCTAAAAATAACCCAATTTCCTCCTTAGGAAATTCATAAAATATTTATTTCAACTTAGAAAATTTTGAAATTAAAACTCATTTCCAAAATATCATTTTATACCACATATAAAAAATTCGAATTATTTGAAGGTCATTAATTAAGGTTTTTCTCTCAAATCAATCATTAAGTTTCAAAAATCCATTTAAGCCATCATTATTTCAAAACATGGTGAAAATTAAACACGGCGTTTTATCAAATCATCAATACTTTCGGTTTCAAATTTGAACCAAAATTTAATAATCAAAATGTAACAAAAATGAGATGGATTTGGTTATTATTCACCTTGATTTTGAAAACAGAGCTGAATTTGATGTGTGCTTTAGTTTCCCTAACTTTGCTCTTGAATCTCTTTGATTTTGTGCTTCTACTTTTCTAGATTATAGCCAGCCTTGACTTCTTTTTTCTTTAGATAGTTTTGTGAATGCGTAAAATAAAAATGAAACGAGGGGGAGAGGGTTTAAGGTATGAAGGGTTTTTCTATTCCTAAATTACCCCATCATATGTCTATTATTCTTATAGCGCAAAATAATCTTATTAACGAATTAATTGGTTAATTATGGCTCGACCATGTTGATTATCAAATCTCAATTTCTTATCACACTACACATCACATTATTCTATTTAATTTATCTAATTAGATCTTCTGAATAATGTTAATTAAAATTAGGGCTGTTACATATGGTAAGGCAAGTATGTCAATTGCCTAAGGCAACCCCTCAATTTGAAAATCAATATGTAGAAAAACTTCATAATAGTGTAACGGAGGAAGTATATATTTAATTTTATAATTTTGCATTTTAACCGAATTGAAAATGTTGTTGGGTTAATTTTGTTTATGAGTACATATATTAGTTTTAGTATCATTATTATTTTCTTCAACTAGGTGCACGATAACTGAATTTTTTCTGGATCAACCAGAATGATAAGATCGACAATATGCATATATTGATCAAAAAGGTTTTAGTTCTTTCAAAATTAAAGTAAAATATATGAATTCTAAAAATATTTTCTTTTAATGTGTAACGAATTATTATTATTTAAAAAATACAAGATCTCACATCAACTGAATGTAATTTTTTATAGAGTGTGAAAATATTAAAGGACTAGCCATATAATCTACTAGAGAAAAGAAAACAATTACATATATGCTCAGAGTGTTTTCAAAAGGTTAAATTCCTCTTTTTCCAATCCTATGTACCTTTTTCATTAATTAATTAAATTAATTAGGTATTTGGATGGATTCAAGAATTGTGATTGTGTGGTGGTCGGGGCACATGATATTTGGAGCCAAATGATTTCATCTCTTTTCAAAAGTCCCTGTAAATGAATACTTTTCACGGCTTGATTTGAAAATACTTATATCAATTACTTGAAATTTGCTTTATCAGTTTCATTAATTAAGCTATAAATATTTGCATTAAGCGACATTTTTCAACATCTGGAAATATTTGTACTCACAAAACTTTTAATAATAAAATAAATTGGCAATTATATTTGTAAACCTAAATTTGATGTACGTACACCGATCTTTCAGCAAATAACGACGACTAAATTGCCCTTATCAACAACGACGGTAAGTAATTTTCCCCATAGAGGCATCCTATGGAAAAAATAATAATCCTGCAAAGACACCCCATATTTGTATTTTAACCATGCAGATGCTATACAAGATTAAAATTTTACCTCATGTAGCCTATATTCACATCTCGCCCTTGCTCTATGTGGAATCTCTCACAACACCAAATATAGCATTTTGTAACACTTTTTTCGTTTCGATTTCTCACGGTTATTAGCGTGGGAAATTTATCACGGTTATTACCGTGATATATAACGGTCATGGTTATTACCGTAACACAATATGGTATTTTCGTAAATAGTTCAAAGCATAGTTGGTAGATTCGCTAGTTTGGTATCTATTATTATCTCTGCCCTTTGTCACGGTTCTAACTTGCTCCTTCCTTATTTCGCAAGCCAAAATTGGAGTTGCGTTTACCAACCCCTCCGCCTTCAACCTCGTTTCGGTGCAGGTTTGTTTCACTTTCGCGTTTTGTCTCGCTATTTATCGAATTCAAGCTTTAAAGATGAACGTAACCGATAATTGATTTGATAGCAGGCCAGATTAGGGTTTTCGCGTACCAACCCCTCCGCCTTCAACCTCGTTTCAGTGGCAGGTTTGTTTCACTTTCGTGTTTTGTCTTGCTATTTATCAAATTCAAGCTTTAAAGATGAACGTAACGATAATTGATTTGATTGCAGACCTCCGCCTTTCCCTCGTTTCAGCGCCCCCTTTTCCAGGTATGGAAAAGTTGGATTTATTTATGCTGATTAGGTTTCATGCCTCCTCTTTCTCTTTATTTTCTTTTTAGGATAGTTTGTGAATTATGTAACAGGGTATTACATAGAAATACTTACACAACCTGTTTAGGTTGTTTGCTTTTGATTTTGGTAGTTCAACAATTTTTGTCTCTGTGAATAGAAGAATTTGTTCTAGTGTCAAATCTTTTGGGGTGCTTTGATTGTCTCACAAATTGCATGTGTACCTCCTTCTAGAGGGTTGAATACCATTGAACACAAACCTACGCTGGCTGAAATCTAGGTGTTTGTTATGTGTTATAAATTAAAGGTGTCAATATTAAGTGTTACATGTGTTTAGAAGTGAAAAGTTTTTGTTACATTTCATTATCTTGCAATTTTCATATGTGTTATATATTTTTTTTACATTTTTATTTATACTATTCTCCATTTTGTTGGACATGTTTTGACTTGTTGAATAATATTTAGATAATTATGTATGATTATTTGGTATGTGAAATTCCGGATCATTTACACATTATGTGACTGCTCTTAATCGTTATTTGTTGCAATGTGCAGTAATTTATTTTAATGTGGATGTGTTGTGTGCTTCCACCTGGGCTTCATATGCTGTAGGACTGTTTGCTTGATTTTTGAGTGACAAATATCGCTATTTGATAGTGTATGAATTGGTGGAGGGGAGTGTATGGATGTGGAGTTGTTTGTTGGTGAATTGTAGTGGATGCACTGCTGTGCAACGGGGAAGAACTGGAATGGTGATTGAAGTTGATATGCAGTGTAATGTGGTAGGAAGAATGGTGATTGAAGTTGAAGTATTTGTGGTTGGTTTCAAGTTCTTAAATTTAAAAGTTAGAAACCCTTTAAAATCAAATTTTAAAATTTTTATATTTCAAGTTTTTAAATTTTCAAAGGTTGTGTTTCCAAATTTAAATCAAATAATATCACATAACAATTGCAAACTCAGAGACTTGGAGAATTCTAAAAGAAGTTATGTGCTTTGTTAATCAAAATGATACACATATAAAAGATGATATCATGTGCTCTGAGTTTTAGCCATTATTGCAGCTTATATCCTGTTACTGCAATAGTGTACACATTCTTGTTCTTCAAAGAATTTTTTCTACAGATTAGTTGTAGTAACCTTGATTTTCAAGATGATAACAACAAAATTTTGAAGTATTCTGCTATAAATAGTTAAATCTTAATTGCGAAAAATTTATGTTTCAGGATATTATATATGTGTACTCTTTAGGTACAAAGTTCACAAAACATAAAACTTTAAAGTGTGCAATTTTTTAAAATAAATATTTACAAAATTCACTAAAGTTGACACGGTATAATATACTGAAGTTATACATAGTCGGTAACTACAAATACAACAAAGTTACACTGACTATCAGATACTCGGCATGGCTCTGGCCGAATCATCATAAGTAGAGCATTCAACTCTCTGTACCGAATTCTGATATACGCATTTAAACTGTCTTCAATTATCAACTCCCTTTTGTTTTCCCATACTATCAAGTCCTTTTTGTTTTAGCTACTTTGGGCCCAAAAGTGATATTTCTTTTGAAGAAAGTTACAGAAAGAAGCGTGTTTTTTGACCCATTTCTGTAGCAGTGAGAAGAAAGTTACAGTAATGTAAGTTAATAAACTTTTGATAACTGGTGCAGATGGAAAGAAGCGTATTTTTTGATCACTTACCTGATTTTAAGAGTGAGCAAGATGATGAGAAGACTGCACAATTCATGGATTTTGTACGGAAAGAATTGTTCATGTGTTAGACTGCATTACTTAGAAAAGTGCAGCTTGTTTTTGATGCATGAATTAGATTGATTATAGTTTCTAATTTAAGCGATTGAGGCAAATGTAAGTAATGATTATATGGACTTGAGTTTAATGTTTAGACAGTTGAGTTTGATGTAAAATTTTTGGTAGATGGTGATCAATAAGTGGTGAAATTCCATTTAGTCATTCATATGATTTGTTTCAAACTGTAACCTTTCTCGAAATTGTACTATCAGTCTAAAAGTATGCAATATATATATATATATATATATGTATATATATATATGTATATATATATATGTATGTATGTATGTATGTATATGTATGTATGTATATATCTAGATGTATGTATGTACACACACACACACACACACACACACATATATATATATATATAGAAATGAAACACTGTTAAAATTGGTTGAGGACCGATTATGTTGTACAGGAGTTGCAGCATGTCAACTTGCCCATTGTTTTACGTATAAAATTGTATGCCATGTAACCTAGTTTTGCTTAAGCCCCTAATTATAAAATAGAAATAGAATGCACTGTAACTTCAGTCGTCATTCTATGAAAAAGCACACCAGATTTCTAAATGTTTTCTTTTATTTTCTTTTTAATAGAAGAGAAAATTTACGTATAACTTGAAAGTTTATTTTAAGTTGGCAGTCATTCAAAAATGGCAGAAAATGCATGCTAATGCACCCTTGCATGAATTAAATTTACGGCATATTGTAGCATAGGTGTTTTAATTCGGTTTGGATAGTCATGTTAATTAATGAAACTTAATAAAGAAATATTCATGTATATTAACATATAATATTGTACATACATGTAGTTAATTACATATTCATGACATAACATGAACTACAACTAAATCAAAAATAATAAAAACACTATAATAAAGTTTAGTCACTCCCAATCCCAACTGCCTCCTGTTTCTGATTGAGCCAGTGAGTTAATTATGCACTTTGCGTTCCTTCTTGAGCACTTATGTATGTGTAGCCCAAACTGAAAGCATTTCAATCAATGAGGCATATTGTGTTTGCTCTTTGCTATATCTATAAGAAAGTTACAGAAAGTTACAGATAGAAGTGATATTAACCAGTTATCAAAAAACTTGCATCACCAGTTATCAGGCAAGCGATCGATGGCATCTACCAAAAGCATTGTTTCAGCCATTCTCTTCTGCTTTCTTCTCACTGCTACAGAAATGGGTGGAAGAGGAGGAATGGTAGTAGAAGCGAGAGTGTGCCTGTCACAAAGTCACAGGTTTGTGGGGACGTGCATAAGAGGCAGCAACTGCACCAACGTTTGCAGGACCGAGGGCTTTCCTGGCGGCGAATGCAGAGGCTTCTTATCGGCCGATTTTTTTATTAACTGATGTTAAATTTTTATTCAATGTTAGTTCTTAATCTGCCAATATTATTTGATGGTTTTGGGCATCTTTCTTATTTTGTTTAATTTTATCTTCATGCGTTGCTTTATTCTGCACTAAAACTTGCTATGTTCCAAGATATCCAAGACAACCCAAACCTTTTAACGTATGCAGATTAAAAAATAGATTGTTAACCGTATTAGCATTTCATGCATTCGACTTAAGATTAGTAATGACTACTTATTTTAATGGAAACATGTCTCTTTATTGGTAATGATTACTTAATTTATTCTGATCGGTCACCTAGGTTGCTAATGATTATTTTGATCAGTCACCTTGGTTGGTTAAAAGCACAACATATATGAATATTAAGCGCAATCTAAAAATGTACCAGAACCAGAAATGAGTCATCTCTGTATGAGATCAGGGACAACATAAATATTAAGTGTTGGGCATTATAGGCCAAAATCTTGAAACATTATGTCTTCGACCAACCGTAAGTTGTTCATGTATTGTTTTATTTATATTAGCATGTTGTTTAATGCTTCGTTTATGTATTAATGTTGTATTTACATAAAATTGTAGGAACAAATAAATTTTCTTGCTAATGTCGAAGCCTACATCGAGAGAGTGGATTAGAATTCGGCATAGGAATACGAATGAATATATACAAGGAGTTCGATATTTTATTGAATTCGCGAAGAGTCATTCACCATCGGACTTTGGACTATGCAGCTGTCCTTGTATAAAGTGTAGGAATTCAAAAAAGTTGACTTTTAAATTAGTAGAAAAACACTTGATCATTCATGGTACGGATCCAACATATGACGGATGGTTTTTCCATGGCGAGAGAAGCGACAATGATCTAGTGGTCAATTCTACTCGACATAATACCTATGAGGCTTACAAATCTAATCAATTTCAAGAACAGAACCATGTAGGAGATGCGCTTGAAGACCTTGTTGATGATGCATATAGAGTATATGGTAGCATTGAAGGCGTCGGTGATGGTAACCATTGGAAAAAGTGTCAGGAATACAAAAGAAAAGCAAATGAAAAATTATACCCTTCTTGTGAAGATGGTCTTACAACATTAAGTGTCATTATAGAGCTTCATAATTTAAAAAAAGATTTTAATTTTCCAGGAAACAGTATGACCGAGTTGTTGATACGATTGGTGGTGGCTTCCAAAGGAAAATATAATATCGGAGAAGTACTCGACAATGATACAAATGTTAAAGGATTTGGGAATGAAAGTAGAGTGTATACATGCTTGTGAAAATGATTGTATATTGTTTTGGAAGAAATACAATGATGCGTTGGAATGTCCACGTTGTCATACTTCGAGATTTAAAGTTAAAAATCAAGGGAAAGTGGTAAAATGACAAAAAAACCTCGAAAAGTTTTGAAATATTTTTCAATAACTCCGAGATTAACAAGGTTGTATACTATACCATGGATAGCTCGAAAGATGTTATGGCATAGTGAAGCAAAACCTTGCTGGAATTCCATGCGTCATCCTATCGACTCAGTCGAATGGAGATTGTTGAAGAACAAGTGGCCAGAATTTGGTAAAAATGGGCGAAATGTTTGGCTTGGTATTGCTACTGACTGGTTTAACCCTAGTGCAACACAATCAAGTAATTATAGTGCTGGCCTGTGTATACGTTTCTTATAACTTACCCCCTTCATTATGTATGAAGTCGGAGTTTCAAATGTTATGCTTGTTAATTCCTGGATCAAGAGCACCTAGTAAAGATATTGATGTGTATTTCAAACCCCTTGTCGATGAATTAAAGCGGCTATGGACAGAGGGAGTGCCTGCGTTTGACATGGACAAGAAAGAGCATTTCACTTTGAGAGTAATGCTATTATGGGGAATTCATGATCTACCTGCATTTGGAAATTTATCTGGTTGTGTAACACATGGTTATAAAGCATGTCCTGTTTGTGCTATGGAGACTGAATTAGAACGCATTGGAAATAAGATTGTTTATACGAAGTATAGAAGATTTTTAAAGAATGGTCATCCATATAGGGCATTGAAACATGGATGGTATAAAAATATAGAGGATAAGGAACCTCCAACACGATTGACGGGATCAACTCTTTTAGAAAAGCTTGCTCATATCAAATATGTACTCGGTAAAATAACAAAAAACAAAAAACGCATAGTACATGATATCGACCTTGACGATGAACATTTTGTAAACGAAAATGGCGATGATAAAGACCAGCATGGTATAAGAAGTCGATTCTTTTTTGCTTAGAGTATTGGAGTAGTCATAGAGTGCGACATACTATTGACATGATGCACACTGAAAAGAATGTATAGGAGCATTTCATTAACTTGCTGTTTGATAGATACAAACAATCTTCCAAATTTGCATTTGATAAAACATATAGGATGCAATGTTGTCAAGTTCTAAAAGATGCAAAACTTTCATCATGCTTTGGGACTAAGTTAAGCAACTTAGTAAAGATTCAACCACCCAGTTTGAATATTAGAAAGTCATATGACTATCATGTTATTATCCAGTATTTTTTGCCTATCATGGTTCAACATGCTTATCCAAAGTGTCGTGATGTAAGACGTACGATATTACAAGTATGCTTGTACTTCAATATTATTTGTTCGAAGGTTTTAATTCGAGAGCATGTCCAAGCTGCCAAAGATATGATTGCCGAGGCATTATGCGTGTTGGTGCATTATTTTTCCTCTCAAATTTTTGACATAAGCATACATCTAATGGTGCATTTAGCTGATCAGGCACTACTATGTGGACTAGTTAGTTATACATGGATGTATCCATTTGAAAAGTGCGGCATTTTTAAAATATAATTATCACATGATTCTTTTTCAATAGTAACGTAAATGATGTATTTTTATATTAGAGCTACGAAGGAATGCAAAGACATACCAAGCAATAAACGCTACGTGGAGGGATCAATTTCCAAAGCATATCTTGTTTCAGAATCCGTTAAATATGCCATGGAATATATGCCAAATCCACGTACTGGTAATCATAGCTCTAAACAAGCACCATTTTTAGATGAGAGTGGAGATGACATTTATGAACGTTCCATCATTGAGGGTAAAACTATCAAGTTATCCGGCATACAACATACTCAAATTCAAAGGTGGATACTTTTTAGGATGGAAATTCCAGACCGAGATGATTATTATAGGTTTGCATTTTTTTGCTACATGTTATAAGATGTAACTTTAATAATTTACTTGCGCCACAATATATTGGTTTGTAGCGAATACTGATCGTCGTTAAAAGATGCTCAACGAAGTAGAAAGAAGCTCCATGCAAGGACGAAAGTAGTAGTGCAAACTGAATTCATTGATTGGTTGTACAAGAAGGTTTGTTAAATTCCACAAAGATCATAATTCGATAATAAAATTAACATTATTTAACTTAATTAAATTATTTTAATAGTTAATGGAAGAAAAAGCATGGATTCATTGTTATGGTATTACGTTAGTGGACCAGCGTGGAAAGCCAAAACTCATCTTAAGTATAGAATAAATGGTTATGTATTTTCTCCGCAGCGCTATGATGACACCCTTTCAACGCAAGATAGCGGTGTTTGTATGGATGCAATAACAACATTTGTTGCAAGTGCGAAAGATTTGAATCCTACAGATGATGACACCACTTGGTATGGTATTATCAAGGAAATCATCGAAGTTGATTATTATGAATTTTCACATGTAGTATTTTATTGTGAGTGGGTCAATATTACTGATAAAATGCATGGTTGTAAGTTTTGTCCGGACTCTAATTTGTTGACGGTGAATCTAAAAAAACTTAAAGGCAGCGACGAAGAGTATGATGAGCCTGCCATTCTTGCATCAGAAGCAAGTAAAGTTTTTTACTTCCAGACATACAAAATCCCGATTGGTCCATTGTACGACGTTCACCTAAACGCTTGACTGTTAGCGTGGATGATTACGAGATGCCAACAAACTTCCAGTCAGTTTTAAAGGAACAATCTAACTTAACAACGTTATTGAAATGTATTGAATCCAAATAGATGAGCTTGATTGAAGTAGTAGTTGCTTGTTTTGTGACTTTATTAGTATTCTTAGTCATTATTTGACATTTATCATGTTGCCATAGATCAGAAATTTCAACAAATTTAAAATATAAAGGCATTTCTCTCTTCCCCGTATACTCATTCGTTATCATTCATTAAATCTTCGCATGGCATATAAAACCATCCTTCTAAATGCAGCAGAGATAGTAAATTTCAATGCAAATGCAGGTGACATGCAAGTATGCAAGTATGTGTGAGATTTTAAAATGCGTGAAGTTTTCCATTCATATGAATTGAGATGTAAAAATTCAAAAATTAATGAATACGAACAGTCACAAGTATGGAAGACTTTCGGAAATATGTGAGTTTTAAGTGGCAGTTTTAAAATGTATATAGTTCTTTATATAATTTTATGGCATTATATTTTGTAGATAGGTTGATATATCTCTTGCATTATATTTTGGCAATATGTTGGCTAGTTGCAGCAGACATACAGAAAGCAGAGAAGAAGAAGTTCCTCCTCCCCCACCAAATAAAAAGTACTCGATAATTGTTGAGATGGATGATGCTGAAGGCGACGATGCAACAAAGTGGAGTTCCCGTTGTGACACTCTAATTCGAAGGCATGTTTCCATTAGCTATGATGATTTGAGGAAAGTTGATGGGTTTTTCAGGGATAATTTATGGAAATCACTCATGGTATTTGAATTTACAATTTTTACAAGAATGATTTTTTGTTGTGCATATTTGAAGTACAAAATCATAATTAGAACATTCATTTTACCTTTCTATAGAAGGAGTTTGATTTGAATATAAACCCCGATTTAGCTCGACCTATTTCAGAGAAGGCGTTTTCACAGTACTTTAGAATAGCAAAAGCGAAATTGAGAAAGCTATATCTTAAAACAAAAGAAGGAGAGTTATTGCCTAGGCGTCTTGCGATTGATAACCGACCCGAAGACATTGATAAAGTTCAGTGGGAGGGGTTCATCGACATTGAGTACGTTGACAAGAAGAAAAAACAATGCAAGACGAATGTTGATAATAAAAAAAAGAACACCATAAATCATACATTGGGAAGAAAATCTTATAGTAGACTATATGAAGAATTGGTACGTAGTAAGTCTTTCACAACTAATTGCGATAATATTGTGTAATTGTTTATATATTTACATTTATTCATATAGGAAACTGATAATCCCGAATGTAAAATTACACGAGCAAAGGCATGGAAAGTGGCGCATACAAGTAAAAAAACCGGAGAGGTGCTTCCTTGCGCCGCTGAAAAATATGTAAGTCTTTGATTTATAGCTTTGATAACATATAAGAGGCTATCAGCTCATGTGTACATTTTATATCATTTTCATTTCAAAGACAAGCCTGCATTTTTAAGGAATTAAAGAAACTAGTGGAAACTTTTCACAACTGCATGGGCATTTTTAAGGAATGAAAGATTCATTAGAAATATTCCATCGATAGAATGATCACTTGTTTGCATATACTGGATTGCAAATCAGATTAGAAATGTTACTTGTTTAGATGAATCAACATAAAAATAATCCAGGCTTGAATAGACGAAGGTGTAAATAGACATCAATTCAGTGTTAAAAAAATTATAGACTTGGTCAATTTTACGAAATTTGGTTAGTTTTAAAATCATCGTTCGATATAAGAAAATTTAGTGTTCATAGGACTTTGAAGAGTATTTAGTACTTCATTGCTAAAATGAAAAATAATTAAAAATGCTGTATGTTATTTTAGTAGGGCATGGTAGTACAAAATTTGAACTATTAAAATCCAGAATGTTATTTTATGCTATTTGGAGTTGCAGTGGTGAGGCGTTTTTGGTGTTGCGTTTGTTTGCAGTGGTTTGGGTGAGTTGTATGGGTGAAGTGACGTTGATTGTTGCCGTGGGTTTGGGTCGTAGTGGCAATTTGAGGCGAGGTCTAGAATTGAAGAGGAGGGTTTATGGTTTGTACTATCAGATGATGATTGTGAAGGTGGATGGTGTGTAGTTGTATAAGGTAGTGGCTGTGGTGGAGTCTGGCAGAGCAGAAGCGTTTGAAGGTAACATAAGTGTTTAAATGGTTGTTTGTGATAGGCAGACAGGTAGAAGTGCTTGAAGGTGG
Source organism: Allium cepa (assembly GCA_030765085.1). NCBI lineage: Eukaryota > Viridiplantae > Streptophyta > Magnoliopsida > Asparagales > Amaryllidaceae > Allium > Allium cepa. The sequence continues at coordinate 116,626,716 of CM060942.1, forward strand.
CATTTTTGAGCAGAGGGTAGTATGATCCACTGGTCAAAGGATGGTGAGCACTTGTGATGAAGTTTATGATGGTGAGGACTGTGTGGTAGACAGAAAGTGGGTGGAGGGTCAGAGATGTGAGGTGATTGTTGATATGGTTGGAGGTTGAACTTATGTTATGGTGGAGGAGCAGAGGGGTGTAGCAGTGCAGTATGTTGTATTTATAGTTGCTTGACAGCGTGGTTGTGGATAGTGAAGATGATGTAGCAGTTGTGGTATTTTGTGAAGCAAGGAGGGGAGATATGGCGGTAGTGGTTTGGTATTGTGGTTAAATATTGTAGTGATCTTGCATGTGAAATATTATGGAAGGTATGGCAGCAGGTAGTGATATGTTTTGAAGAGGTTGAAGGGTGGTTTGTTCGTATATTGATGTTAGAAGTTATGAGGATGTGATTGCAGCAGTTGTAGAAGGAGGTTATGGTCAATGCTCTGGTGAAGTTTGGTTATTGGTGTGATGGGAAATGTAGTGATGTTGTGGCTGAGGTGCGATGATGTTGTTGGTGATAAGTTTTTGTGATGAGAAAGCCATAGAAGAATGTAACAACAGTGGTTCAAGTGAGTGGTAGTGGTCAGGGCGTACTGCAGTATTAGTAAACTGATGTAGCAGTTTGAAGGATGTCAAATGGATGGTGGTTGATGTGAAAGTTGGAGTTGGAGAATTGCCTGTTGGTTTGAGATGTTTGTGTAGATATGCACACTAAATGTTATGCACAAATATGTGTATGTGTAGGGGGGTTTTTGTGATGAAGCTATTTGATGTGGCATTGCTGATTAGTGGAGTGGGAAGAGCAGGCAGAGTTAAGTGGTGGTCAGTAGTGCACTTGGGTAGTTGGATGTTGATGTTTATGTGGAGGGTAGTGAACTGATGATGCGCTAGTGTTGTATGAATGAAGTGCAGTGATTATTTGTGAAGTTTTGGTTGATTTACAAGGCAGAGTTGATGTGTGGTGATGTATGGGCTACGATGATGTACAAGGCAGCAAGGATGGCACTGGAAATGTTGTACGTTAGAAGGCAGTTTTGTGGGTAGAGGCAGAGGCAATTGATGAAACAGTGGTGCGGTTTTGAAATGATGATGTTGTGGTGAATATGTGCATGCTGGTGCACAGAGAAGTTTGGTGACAGTGCACTGCTAACAGAGGTGATGAATGTGATGTAATTTCAGGTGATACTGGTAGGGGAGGTTGAAGAAATAAGTTAGAGCAGTAACAGTGAAGTGGTGATTGCAAGGCAGTTGCACAGTTTGTACACAGAGCAACAATTTGAATCAGAGAGCGGTTTTTGAAATTGTAACTGAAAATTGAAAGTGTAAATTGAAAATTGTAAATGTAAAATTAGGACGTGGTTGCATACATGTACAGAAATTATAAGGAACTTGTACATGCAATATATTATGTCTTCTGAACCTCTCAATAGTACTTCTGAACCTATACAAGCAATAATATACAATCAAATTACATGTAATTTATGAATATGATTACAAATGAAAATTGACATCTGCTAATTTCAGTTCAGTTTCAATTATATGTCTAACCTCTGTTATGTAATTTTACATCTTTACAAAATTATGAATCGTGTAGGCATTGATAGGAGCAGCCGAAGAAAGACAAAAATCGGAAGCTAGTGTTAATGGAGAAGATGGAATAAGAAGTTTAGAAGATTTTGAAAAAGATCCCGTTGCCGAAGCTTTTCGAGATGATAAAAAGCGAAGCTATTGCCGAGCTATTAGCTCTACGTCTAATGTAAAGCAAGTAAGACTCTCCCAAGATTCAAAAGCCATTACCAATTACATAGAGAATGCAAATCAACAATGGAAAACATAAATGCGTGAAGAGATGAAAACAATGAGTTTAGCTATAAATGATATGAGACAATGCATAAAGATGCTTGTAAATCATATTGGAGGAAATGTGCCGACACCAAGAGGAGAAGCTGCTTCTAATACAGAGCAAAATCTCAACAGTCCTGGAGGTAGCTTAGGTGCTCCACTAAATGGAATAATGAGATCTTCTACGAGAGAGAAACAACCAGTAACGCTATTGTTAGTAGATTTGACGGAAGTAGCAAAAGGACACATTGAGACACAAAAGATATGTCATGGTAGAAAGGTGGTTGAAGGAGAGCAAGTTGTTTGGGTGGAGAATGTTTACGATCCAGAAGCTTCAATTTATGAAGCACCACAAAATAGCCATTATACGCTATCCGAATTAGTTGAAGGGGTTTTTTTGATTTAGCCCAAGTATCGTTTGCGTTATTAGTAAGTTACTAAACACTGTGTAGTTATATTCTGAAACTGTGTTTTAAAGTTTGTTATATATACTATGCTTATATGCTATAATTTGTGGTGTTGGTACGAAGTATCCTTTGTGGTGTTTTTATGAAACATAAATGTTTGGTGTTGTTCTAATTATTGATCGTATGTTTTTTAATGTTAATACTATATATTTTTTGTATAAATTGTTTGTAGCTGTAATAAAATATTGGTGTTGTATACTTTGTTTGATATTTTTTTAGTTATCACGGTTATAAGTGTTAGAAAATAACCTTTCGTAATGGTTATAACTGTGATATAATTTGCATTTGTCATGGTTATAAGTGTTAGAGTTTCCTTTTTGGTAATGGTTATAAATGTTGGTTATAAGTGTGATACTATCTAAATTTCCCACGGTTATAAGCGTTAGTTGTAACAACCCGCTATTTTGGACTATTCGCATCCGCACACGTCGGACTTGAATAATTCAAAATACCGAATTGTTAATTTAAAATTTGGCAAAAACTCAGACATACAGTAAATAAATAATCACAGAATCACAGACACAGAGTAATAATATGCAGCGGAAGTAAAAGAGATAGTAGTTCATGAAGCTACTATATAAATATATAAGATACATCAGAGTTTACAACAGAAGAGTAACACGATACATCAGATATAAATCAAAATACATAACTGAAATCATCGAATACTGGAAGCAGAATAGATGGCTGGATCTTCAAACAAATCTCCAACTCCAAAGGTGAGTCTCGAAAGCTGAACCACTTAGTCTGACCCGAGCGTAAAGCAAACACAAAACACTCGAGTCAGGATTAATATTCTCATATCAATAAATCCAACTCAAGTGAAATAGCAATCGAAATACAAGTAACTTAAAGGATGTTGGAATCACCATCCTCTAAGGATCCGTTAAACTATCTACTATGTAGTAGTGTACGCTAAATAGATAACGTCTATCAATAATATATAGTATCAAAATAGTGTTAAGGCGTTACCATTATCCCCCTTAACACATTTTATATAAGCGTTATTGTCTATACAGCACTGTAAACTCCACCGTAAACTAGTGAGATATCAGGGAGTACTCCATAGGTATAACACAAAACAAATTCGTAGTGGTCGTGTATATTGGGATACAAGTATAACAAGGCACATGAGGCAATACCCAAGGTAGTGAAACTACCGTTCGCTTGATCCGGACTGGTGAGAACACATCGCCGCAACGATCGCAACACCGCGAAACAACACTCCTGAAAGTACGAGGGTGCACCAATCAATCACATGTAATGAGTAGTAGTTACGAAGAAGTGTTTTCGCTCGAGGTGGCTAACTCCATTTGGTCCGGCACGGCTCCTGATTTTAGTCATTTTCAATTTGACACAAGTGTCGAGGCTATCCATTATCGTTCTCTTTCTTCAGTCATCACGTACATCATTCCAACTACTTCATTCTGGATCATCACTCCACGTATAGTTATTAAAGTGGTTTTCGGTTTAGATAGAGAGTATATCCATAACTGATTCCAGTTTCTTTAATAACTTTCGTAATTATTACACCGATCGGTCGTTTAATAAATTTCAAAACCAAATCAATTTCAATTTCAATTAGAATTTGTAAATTAACATTTCATTCGTCTTCCTAAATCAATTTCCAAAATTTACGTTCAAAACTTCCAAATTACCATTTCAGAATCTTATAGTGCGACTTCAACCTTTATTTAAACAATTCAAATATTGATTCAAGTTTGTAGATAAGTTTCATTATGAAATCATTTAAAATGGTTTTATTTTCATTTAAATTCATTTATCGATTTCATTCAATATTCATTAAGTAAATTTGTCATTCAAAACAACTTCTATTTAAATTCCAATTCATTTAAATCAATTACTTACGTTCAACTTCATTATATCAAAACTTCAAATTGAAATAAATTAAATTCGCCAAATCAATTTTTTAAATAACAAGTCTTACGTTAATTCCAATAAATCTCATTCATTTCAATAACTCACATTTTATTTCTAGTTAAAGAAATTCAATTTTTTTACTTATTTATTGACTTCGTTACAAATTTCAAACTCAATTTATAAAGAACTAAATTTCACATAATCGAGAAGTTTCAATTTCACTTATTAACTTACTTAAATGATTTTTCCAAAACTTTAATAATAAAGAAACTCAATTTCATTTATTAACGAAGTTCAAATCCACTTATTCAAAAGTTCAATTTCTCTTATCAAAGAATTCAATTTTTATTCAATTATCAAATAATTAAATCTCATTCAGTTATTAAATAATTTCGATCTTAATTATTAATAATTTCAAAATTAATAATTTCAAACATGATTATAAATTCAAAATTAATTTTTTAAATCATTTCCACTTAATTATGAATTCATCTTAATAATTTCAAACTTAATTATAATTTCAAACTTAAATTATAATTTCAAATTTAATTATTAAATGATTTCAAACTTAATAATCTCAAAGCTCAATCATTACTAATTCCAAATTATTTATTAATAATTCCAAATTTAATTATTAAATAATTAAATTTCAAACAACGTTCTTTCATCAATTACTACGTTAAAATTTGTTTCAGATTTCAATCTTTACATTTCTTTTTCATAAACATTCAAATTCGAACTTCATTTCAAAACTTATTCTTTACTCAAATAAAATCTTCATTTTTATTTTTAAATCAAATTATTAACCAATCGGGTTTTTATTTAATTCTCTATCCTAAGTCAAGTTCATTTGGGTATTTATCATTTCAACCCGATTCCAAATAAATTCAAAAATCAAAGCATAACAAAGGGAACTTGCAGTGTGATAACTGGGATGGTGTCAAAGTAAGTAAACAAACAATAACAACAATCAATAACAATCCAATAATCAATTCAAATAATCCCGAAATAATCGTATCAATTCACATTGTTATTTGTGCAAATTAATATTATTATTTCTAGAATCTACACTATCATTTCATGCAGATTAAAGATTATTACGTTATTATTTATACGGTTCTCCACGATATTTATTATTCAATTTTAAACTGCATCAATTTATACAGCATACATTTAATTGGTTCAAGGTGTCGTTAACACTATTTATACGTGTCAATTTATTTAACATTCAAGGGGTCATATTATACAAATTTAACTAATCAACTTCAACACATATCAATTGTAAATTGTTAACTATTCTACGTTAATTTCAATTTCAATTTATTTATCACTTACAACATTAACAATTTAACGTCCAATTACAACATCAAACAATCAATCATTTATCAACCAAACTGGATTATCATTGCATAAATAACATATAATGGTGTCAGACGTCAAAGGTGAACTGATACGTAAATAACAATGCAATAATAACAGCAGCATATTTCAATTGTCGTTTCAATTGAAATCAAATTTAATAAATAAAAGAACATTAATCGTGAGTGATTGCTCACCTTTCGAGGCTAGAAAATAGAAAAGAACACGACGCCCACATGGATCCGGATACGATCACACATACGAAGGAAAGCAAAAGGCTGCTGCGATACATTTCACACAATGGCGAGACAAAAGCAAAGCACGATAGACACGAGTTATGACAAATCTGGTAGATAAGAAAGAGAGGGAATCAAATTAAAATTGGATTAACGAAGATAGTTGATATAAGCGAACCTTATATATAACCATAAATGACTAACCACATACCACCCATGATTAAAAATAAATAACTAACTTTCAAAATCTGTATATATACATATATAAATAAGCCATAATCACAACTTTAAACTTCACCAATATATGTACAACTATGCAGAGTTAACAAGTAAATTAAACTTATATTAAAATAAATATCCATAGATATCAATTTTATAAATTTTAGCTTCATGCATAATTAGTCCTTGTATATAAATTTTACTTTTCTTCAGCTAACAGTACGACTATTTTAAACAACAATACATATATGCAAACTTTATATATACTGCCTATAAACCAAATTCGTATACAACTTGCTTTATATTTAACTTGTGAATAGCATATACTTTATATACAAATCTACTATAAAATATACCACGGCCTATAACTAAATATCAAACACCTCTGTCTTCTATATACTTATGCCGACTCAAAAATAAGGTGCAGAATGCTTCGGAACCACATATATCAGCTATATATATATTATTATATTAAAATCTTTTATAAAAACAGCAAAGAGATGTAATATATAACCAGTGAAAGATTTAAGTATAGCTAGCTCTTTAGATAAGACTACTGATCTGGTTCAAATGGCATATGCAAATGTGCAAATACTTGCCATTGTTTACTGTGTGGCAATGAAAACATTTTTAGGCTGTATAACAGGCATAAATGAAAACAATAAGCTAACAATCATATTTTGGAATATGAATACCAGAATAGATACGTGCCTAAGAGAAGATGAACAAACAAAAGAGTTGAAAATGTAAAAACAAAGGCAACATAAAGTTGAAATCAGTAAACAAATTTTTTTTTTATACATATACATATAAAATTTATACGTATAAAATTTATTGTAAACTTATATGTTCACAACCATCATCAAAACTTCATAGTATACCAATCGCTGTAACAACTAGTGCTGCATGCCTTCATATACCATGCACATCCATTTACATATACTTACGTAACAAAGATAAGATAGCTTATGAAAAGGGGCAATTAATGTATATATGCTAATATATAGGAAAACACATATATATTACTTATAGGAAATAACACGGAAAACTAATTAGCTTGAATATATAAATATATATACAAAGTAATATATTAGAACCGAACCATATACATACTGTAACAGCTTTATAACTTAATATACTTTCAATTTTAAAATTTTATAACTTACATATATTAACCAAACTTATATAAATATAACTGTCAAAATTTATAATACCATATATATACATTAACATATAAATCAACAGATTAAATACAGATAGACCGTTTTACAAACATAACAGTTACTTTAAACTAATATGAGTTGTTATAATATACTAACAACAATATAACTAAATGTAACTGTTATAACCTGGAACCATGCAATTACCACTACAGGCATATACATAAGAAGTGTATCATAACACACAACAGAAGATCAGGTAATATGGGACAAGCTTGAAATTTGTTTTTTTTTTAATAAACGAGAAGGAGACTCACGGTAGGGAAGGAGAATTCTCGGTGCTCGGCTGAGCAAGCAGTGAACGGAATCGGGTGGAAGAACTTCGAGTGCGTGGCTGTTGGTGAAGTGGTCGAGCACGGCCATTGCTTAGCTGTCGTTGTTGTGTGGTTTGCTGGCCACAGTTTGTAGAAGTGAAGGTACGGACAGGGAAAAGGGTGGCCGTATGTTTTTGATGATACTGTGGTGGGGAGTTTGAGACCGGCAGTGAGTAAAAGGCAGAGGCAGGGAAACGGGCTTTGCAGTGGAAGGCTAATGGGTTCGTGGTGAGAACGAATGGAGAGGAAGATGAATTAGAACACAGCAAATCAACAGTTAAACATAAATGTACGCATGCCACAAATTCTTGGGAAGTGATAGACATTCATTTCTAAATTTATTAATAGCTACGAATACGAAAGTTTGAACGTGAGTGAATTTAGGAAATAATAATAGAAAAATGGCTATTGAGTTTTAGGAAGAAAGTTGAATGGAAAATAAATTCAAATGGTCACAGAAACCAAATGTCATAAAACCGGTACCGATACGAAGGCGTTACGCAAAGTGCAATGTACCCCGGACTCTGAATTTAACAATCGAATATACCGTAGAGATCGGCACGATAAGACGATCAAAACAGTATACCGATATTAGTGGTACGATTGAATTATAAAAATTCGAATTTTCTACTAGCGGAAAATGCATGAAAATCGTAGAAAAATAAGATCGACGGAGCCAAAGATATCCGAATTTGAAAAAACGACAAACTGACATCTTGCTCAGAAGATGTTTTAGAATTTTTCTATGTAAAAATATTTTGGTTTTGAAAACGTTTTATTTTCATCGTTTTTTAACTGATTGAATTGAAGTAAATATACGCGCGAAATAAACTTTCATATTTTTGTACGAAAATTTACCAGTTGCTATATTTATCTAGACGCATTCCAAATATCAAATTTATATTTCAATTTTATCGTTTAAATTCCCACAAATTTCAATTAATAATTTATTAAAACCGGTTAACTTCATGGGTCGTTACATTCCCCCCCACTCAAAACTTTTCGTCCCCGAAAAGGAAAAAAGTAGGAGAATAGAACAATCAAAAGAGAATAAACTTGAATTGCAAAATAAACAATTAATTTAAACTATATAAATTTCAATTTAAATTAATTTATATTCACAATTTGTTTTTAAATTCAAGATTTTCATTAAATTGATTTGATTTCACATTCATTAATGCTAGGTACAAAAGTTTTCTTTCAAATGAAATTCAATTTAAATTCAACTAATTCAAGATACTAACTTAAGTTGATTTAATTCAATTTATTAACTATCAAAACAAAAATTTCTTTTATTAATCACACCTATTATTTATTCATCTTATTATCCTATTTATCTCCATAAACATTTTATAAATTTAAATTTAAGTAAATAACATTTATTATACGCACTCTATTTATAAAGACAATTTATATTGTATATTATCCAATTTTCTTAAATTAACAATTTCTAAAATCGAAATTTGAATAGTCCATTATTATAATAATATTTTATTCAACATATTTTATCCCTTTTATTTTGAATTATTATTAAATTTATTCCACTTAATATATCTCATCATATATATATTAAGTATATTTACATTTAATATAACTACTCAAATTTATTTAAAATTTCCTTTGATATCATTTATATTGTATAATATTCAATTACATAATTAACTTTTGAAAATTTTAGGTAAGTTATATATAATGCAATTTGAGTATTATCCAAATAATTTTTTTACTATTCGGTTATTTCAAGTTAAGCATTTATATAAAAAGAATTTGGTTCATTTATAATTGAAAATCATCCTTAAATAAATAAATAAAAATTAAGAATTAAATTTCGATTAATTTCAACCAACTTAGAGATAAAATAAATATGTATATACTATATATATCAATTCAAATTAAATTTAAAATTACATACCTAAATATATAAATCAAATCAAACTTAAGACATTTAAATCGATTTAATTTCCAAAACAAAACTGGAGCAAAGCTGCAGAATAGTCTCTCCACTTAGAAACTTGAAAATAAACGTCGATGATACGGCCGTCATCACCGAAATTATTTTCCAACGACAAAGAGAAGAGCACTGATTTAATCATTTAAATTTCCTTGAAATGATTTTCTATTTGAAAATAATTTAAATACCATACACTTTAAAATCTAAGTTTGAAATCTATCGGAAATTAAATTCCCAAATTCTTGGTTTAAATTCATTTTAAATTCCAAATCAAATTATATCCAAGGTTTATAAATTCATTTATTTATATTATACAATAGCCAATGGTTTATAAATAAATGAAATTTAAATATTATCATTTCGGACCACGGATTCGTTAACCATTTAATTTCAGGAAAATTATACTTATAATATAAATATACACAATTTATTTCGTTTACCAAATTGAAAACAATATTGTGTCAGTTTACTCTGTTCAAGTGTTTTGGAAATTCTATCGATAGCGTTGATCAGACGAATCGATCGAAAACCCAAATCAGCATCAACAACTCAAACAACACAACATATAAAACATTTTTTTTATGTTAATAACAAATGAACTTTCTTGCTCGATGATACAAGGATGAGTTTCAAAATAAGTATAGAGATTTAAATTTAATGAAAATCAAATCAAAGAGAATTTTGATTCGATAATAAGTTCGAACAGAAGATAAGATAATTCAATTAACAGAATTAGGAGATGGATAAGCTTATTTAATTCACGGGCAACCTTTACCGGATCGACCGTGACTTAAAGAATAAGATCAATGCAGAATTCCGAGGTAAATCTACATTTGATCTCAAGAAAAAGAATTCAGATATAGTAGGAGATATATGACATTGTAAACCGAGGATACAGAAATCTCCGGTAAATCAATGCCTATTGTAAAGGAGTTTCGCACATTTATAAATCATTCTAAGTTTGGCGAGACCGCCGATTCATTATCAAGATCATTCGAAGTGGAGTTATGGGATGCTCCAGCGTTGAAAGAAGACGAATAGTGAGGGACACGAATGAATTTTGAAACCGTAGGGAACGTTCCAAAATTCAAAGTAATTGAGTCAAAAGAAAGAGATTGAAACTCGAATGAGAGTGATTCTGTAAATACATCTACCATATATGCTAAGTTTTGCCTAGAGCTACCAAAAGCTCTGATACCAACTGTAACGACCCGCTATTTTGGACTATTCGCATCCGCACACGTCGGACTTGAATAATTCAACATACCGAATTGTTAATTTAAAATTTGGCAAAAACTCAGATATACAGTAAATAAATAATCACAAAATCACAGACACAGAGTAATAATATACAGCGGAAGTAAAAGAGATAGTAGTTCATGAAGCTACTATATAAATATATAAGATACATCAGAGTTTACAACAGAAGAGTAACACGATACATCAGATACAAATCAAAATACATCACTGAAATCATCGAATACTGGAAGCAGAATAGATGGCTGGATCTTCAAGCAAAGCTCCAACTCCAAAGGTGAGTCTCGAAAGCTGAACCACTCAGTCTGACCCGAGCGTAAAGCAAACACAAAACACTCGAGTCAGGATTAATATTCTCATATCAATAAATCCAACTCAAGTGAAATAGCAATCGAAATACAAGTAACTTAAAGGATGTTGGAATCACCATCCTCTAAGGATCCATTAAACTATCTACTATGTAGTAGTGTATGCTAAATATATAATGTCTATCAATAATATAAAGTATTAAAATAGTGTTAAGGCGTTACCATTATCCCCCTTAACACATTTTATATAAGCGTTATAGTCTATACAGCACTGTAAACTCCACCGTAAACTAGTGGGATATCAGAGAGTACTCCATAGGTATAACACAAAACAAATTCGTAGTGGTCGCGTATATAGGGATACAAGTATGACAAGGCACATGAGGCAATACCCAAGGTAGTGAAACTACCGTTCGCCTGATCCAGACTGGTGAGAACGCATCGTCGCAACGATCGCAACACCGCGAAACAACACTCCTGAAAGTACGAGGGTGCACCAATCAATCACATGTAATGAGTAGTAGTTACAAAGAAGTGTGTTCGCTCGAGGTGGCTAACCCCATTTGGTCCGGCACGGCTCCTGATTTTAGTCATTTCCAATTTGACACAAGTGTCAAGGCTATTCATTATCGTTCTCTTTCTTCAGTCATCACGTACATCATTCCAACCACTTCATTCTGGATCATCACTCCACGTATAGTTATTAAAGTGGTTTTCGGTTTAGATAGAGAGTATATCCATAACCGATTCCGGTTTCTTTAATAACTTTCGTAATTATTACACCGATTGGTCGTTTAATAAATTTCAAAACCAAATCAATTTCAATTTCAATTAGAATTTGTAAATTAACATTTCATTCGTCTTCTAAATCAATTTCCAAAATTTACGTTCAAAACTTCCAAATTACCATTTCAAAATCTTATAGTTCGACTTCAACCTTTATTTAAACAATTCAAATATTGATTCAAGTTTGTAGATAAGTTTCATTCTGAAATCATTTAAAATGGTTTTATTTTCATTTAAATCAATTTAAATTCATTTATCGATTTCATTCAATATTCATTAAGTAAATTTTTCATTCAAAACAACTACTATTTAAATTCCAATTCATTTAAATCAATTACTTACGTTCAACTTCATTATATCAAAACTTCAAATTGAATAAATTAAATTCGCCAAATCAATTCTTTAAATTACAAGTCTTACGTTAATTCCAATAGATCTCATTCATTTCAATAAATCACATTTTATTTCTTGTTAAAGAAATTCAATTTTTTTACTTATTTATTGACTTCGTTACAAATTTCAAACTCAGTTTATAAAGAACTAAATTTCACATAATCGAGAAGTTTCAATTTCACTTATTAACTTACTTAAATGATTTTTCCAAAACTTTAATAATAAAGAAACTCAATTTCATTTATTAACGAAGTTCAAATCTATTCAAAAGTTCAATTTCTCTTATCAAAGAATTCAATTTTTATTCAATTATCAAATAATTAAATCTCATTCAATTATTAAATAATTTCAAACTTAAATTATAATTTCAAATTTAATTATTAAATGATTTCAAACTTAATAATCTCAAAGCTCAATCATTACTAATTCCAAATTATTTATTAATAATTTCAAATTTAATTATTAAATAATTAAATTTCAAATAACGTTCTTTCATCAATTACTACGTTAAAATTTGTTTCAGATTTCAATCTTTACATTTCTTTTTCATAAACATTCAAATTCGAACTTCATTTCAAAACTTATTCTTTACTCAAATAAATCTTTATTTTTATTTTTAAATCAAATTATTGACCAATCGGGTTTTTATTTAATTCTCTATCCCAAGTCAAGTTCATTTGGGTATTTATCATTTCAACCCGATTCCAAATAAATTCAAAAATTGAAGTATAACAAATGGAACTTACAGTGTGATAACTGAGACGGTGTCAAAGTAAGTAAACAAACAATAACAACAATCAATAACAATCCAATAATCAATTCAAATAATCCCGAAATAATCTTATTAATTCACATTGTTATTTGTGCAAATTAATATTATTATTTCTAGAATCTACACTATCATTTCATGCAGATTAAACATTATTACGTTATTATTTATACGGTTCTCCACGATATTTATTATTCAATTTTAAACTACATCAATTTATACAGCATACATTTAATTGGTTCAAGGTGTCGTTAACACTATTTATACGTGTCAATTTATTTAACATTCAAGGGGTCATATTATACAAATTTAACTAATCAACTTCAACACATATCAATTGTAAATTGTTAACTATTCTACGTTAATTTCAATTTCAATTTATTTATCACTTACAACATTAACAATTTAACGTCCAATTACAACATCAAACAATCAATCATTTATCAACCAAACTGGATTATCATTGCATAAATAACATATAATGGTGTCAGACGTCAAAGGTGAACTGATACGTAAATAACAGTGCAATAATAACAGCAGCATATTTCAATTATCGTTTCAATTGAAATCAAATTTAATAAATAAAAGAACATTAATCGTGAGTGATTGTCCACCTTTCGAGGCTAGAAAATAGAAAAGAACACGGCGCCCACATAGATCCGGATACGATCACACATACGAAGGAAAGCAAAAGGCTGCTGCGATACATTTCACACAATGGCGAGACAAAAGCAAAGCACGATAGACACGAGTTACGACAAATCTGGTACATAAGAAAGAGAGGGAATCAAATTAAAATTGGATTAACGAAGATAGTTGATATAAGCGAACCTTATATATAACCATAAATGACTAACCACATACCACCCATCATTAAAAATAAATAACTAACTTTCAAAATCTGTATATATACATATATAAATAAGCCATAATCACAACTTTAAACTTCACCAATATATGTACAACTATGCAGAGTTAACAAGTAAATTAAACTTATATTAAAATAAATATCCATAGATATCAATTTTATAAATTTTAGCTTCATGCATAATTAGTCCTTGTATATAAATTTTACTTTTCTTCAGCTAACAGTACGACTATTTTAAACAACAATACATATATGCAAACTTTATATATACTGCCTATAAACCAAATTCGTATACAACTTGCTTTATATTTAACTTGTGAATAGCATATACTTTATATACAAATCTACTATAAAATATACCACGGCCTATAACTAAATATCAAACACCTCTGTCTTCTATATACTTATGCCGACTCAAAAATAAGGTGCAGAATGCTTCGGAACCACATATATCAGCTATATATATATTATTATATTAAAATCTTTTATAAAAACATCAAAGAGATGTAATATATAACCAGTGAAAGATTTAAGTATAGCTAGCTCTTTAGATAAGACTACTGATCTGGTTCAAATGGCATATGCAAATGTGCAAATACTTGCCATTGTTTACTGTGTGGCAATGAAAACATTTTTAGGCTGTATAACAGGCATAAATGAAAACAATAAGCTAACAATCATATTTTGGAATATGAATACCAGAATAGATACGTGCCTAAGAGAAGATGAACAAACAAAAGAGTTGAAAATGTAAAAACAAAGGCAACATAAAGTTGAAATCAGTAAACAAATTTTTTTTTTATACATATACATATAAAATTTATACGTATAAAATTTATTGTAAACTTATATGTTCACAACCATCATCAAAACTTCATAGTATACCAATCGCTGTAACAACTAGTGCTGCATGCCTTCATATACCATGCACATCCATTTACATATACTTACGTAACAAAGATAAGATAGCTTATGAAAAGGGGCAATTAATGTATATATGCTAATATATAGGAAAACACATATATATTACTTATAGGAAATAACACGGAAAACTAATTAGCTTGAATATATAAATATATATACAAAGTAATATATTAGAACCGAACCATATACATACTGTAACAGCTTTATAACTTAATATACTTTCAATTTTAAAATTTTATAACTTACATATATTAACCAAACTTATATAAATATAACTGTCAAAATTTATAATACCATATATATACATTAACATATAAATCAACAGATTAAATACAAATAGACTGTTTTACAAACATAACAGTTACGTTTAAACTAATATGAGTTGTTATAATATACTAACAACAATATAACTAAATGTAACTGTTATAACCTGGAACCATGCAATTACCACTACAGGCATATACATAAGAAGTGTATCATAACACACAACAGAAGATCAGGTAATATGGGACAAGCTTGAAATTTGTTTTTTTTTTTAATAAACGAGAAGGAGACTCACGGTAGGGAAGGAGAATTCTCGGTGCTCGGCTGAGCAAGCAGTGAACGGAATCGGGTGGAAGAACTTCGAGTGCGTGGCTGTTGGTGAAGTGGTCGAGCACGGCCATTGCTTAGCTGTCGTTGTTGTGTGGTTTGCTGGCCACGGTTTGTAGAAGTGAAGGTACGGACAGGGAAAAGGGTGGCCGTATGTTTTTGATGATACTGTGGTGGGGAGTTTGAGACCGGCGGTGAGTAAAAGGTAGAGGCAGGGAAACGGGCTTTGCAGTGGAAGGCTAATGGGTTCGTGGTGAGAACGAATGGAGAGGAAGATGAATTAGAACACAGCAAATCAACAGTTAAACATAAATGTACACATGCCACAAATTCTTGGGAAGTGATAGACATTCATTTCTAAATTTATTAATAGCTAGGAATACAAGTTTGAACGTGAGTGAATTTAGGAAATAATAATAGCAAAATGGCTATTGAGTTTTACGAAGAAAGTTGAATGGAAAATAAATTCAAATGGTCACAGAAACCAAACGTCATAAAACCGGTACCGATACGGGAGGCGTTACGCAAAGTGCAACGTACCCCCGACTCTGAATTTAACAATCGAATATACCATAGAGATCGGCACGAAAAGACGATCAAAACGGTATACCGATATTAGTGGTACGATTGAATTATAAAAATTCGAATTTTCTACTAGCGGAAAATGCATGAAAATCGTAGAAAAATAAGATCGACGGAGCCAAAGATGTCCGAATTTGAAAAAACGACAAACTGACATCTTGCTCAAAAGATGCTTTAGAATTTTTCTATGTAAAAATATTTTGGTTTTGAAAACTTTTATTTTCATCGTTTTTTAACTGATTGAATTGAAGTAAATTTACGCGCGAAATAAACTTTCATATTTTTGGACGAAAATTTACCAGTTGCTATATTTATCTAGACGCATTCCAAATATCAAATTTATATTTCCGAATTTTATCGTTTAAATTCCCACAAATTTCAATTAATAATTTATTAAAACCGGTTAAATTCATGGATCGTTACATTAGTAATAACCATTTTATCACGATTATAACCGTGAGTAAATACCGTTCTGTCACGGTTATAAGTATGATAATATCTAAATTTATAACGGTTATAAGCGTAAGAATTACTATTTTTATCACGATTATAACCGTGAGCAACAGCGTGACTGAATTTGCCCACAGTACCTATTTTCACGGTTATAACCGTAACAAATTAGTTTTGTCACGCTTATAACCGTGAGGAAATTGTCTTTCTGGTGTTGTGTCTACTTTTCAATGATAAACGATTATACTGGAAAGGGTAGATATGGAAATTGTAAAATGGATGTATGTAAAATAATAAATATTGTATATCATTTTTTTTTGGGTAAAATTGGGTTATGTGAAGACAGATGAGTGTAGAAAAAGAATTAGGCAAGGAATATTTCAACCCCACATGACGTCGTTTTTTTAGAGCATTTCGAAGTTTCAATCCTTGCATAATGTAATTTTATTTGATATCTATGTGTTATTGTTTACTAGACGATGAACGAAGTACAAAGTTTTGGATGCGACGATAAAATAAATTTATTTACTCCAATGCAATGCATTTAATATTAAAATTTAGCGATGCGACAATATATTATAGTTATCATTTGTCATTGTGGAATGCAATTTTCCACAATGTTTGAAACGAGACGTTTAAGTTACCACGTCCAAATCCGAATACACATTTATTGATTGAAGGATGAAAATCAAATAAAGAGGTTAACTATCGAGGTGCCATCCATGCGAGTGTTGAAGATTCTCTAACAAAATTCAAATAAGACAAAAATGGGACCAAGTTGTTCCTGTAGTACAAGCGGTCAGCAGGAAAAAAAAATTCGGTAAAATATTAAATTATGATCTCCCAACAAGATATAATTTTGGTTTTCTGGTTTATTTATCCGCTGTTGAAATTATATCAGTTCGGTGTTAAAATTGTAGTCAATATAACCTTGACCGTTATTTATGTAATCTTGAACATGGTTAAATCATCAAGTATCTACAAAAGATCAGGTTGCTATTTATATAGCTTGTTTTTATTACCTGATTAATGTTGGCTTGAATGAAATTATGCTTCCAGCTCGTCAATTCAACCTTCAGGTATTTTTAAGAGTTCAACGTGTTTGATGAAATTACTGAAACTAAAGCTATGCTTAACTTCAAATAAAGCATTGTATTTTCTATATTCCAAACATACAGTCTAATTGTCTAATATGAATGTTTATAGTAATGCGATAGCATCAATTACTATGTATAAATCAGAACTATAATGTTGTATCTCAAATGTATACGTACAGGGCAAATTCATGTTATTGTTTCTTTACATAAAAGCAAATTTCACACTAGACCGTGATGTCAACTTTGCTAATAGTTGAATGCTACACAGGCATTCAGAAATGTGTGAGGGGTCCATTAATGGAAGAATGCAGTCAGTGTTTTGGGATCATATATGAGAGGAAGTTCAATGACCTTGCTAATGGTTTGGCCTGCTATTGGTATTTGATGTCTCATCTAACCGATTTTCGATAGGTAATACACGTCTCTCTTTTTTTCCTTCCCTTTTTTGCATTAGAATACATACTTCTTTTTAGGACTAGTTGCACTGATTCTACCCTACTAGCTTTTACTTTTACATCATGCCCCTAACTAAGATTTTATTTTGCATTCGCCCTTGCTTAATTGTGTATGTATGAGTGCATTAGGTTGAAGAATGTTCATAGGATCAGCTTCTTTAGTCCAAATAATTTAATAAGGGATAAGGTGTTACACTCTACTACTATGTTTGTGCATGCATCATAACCAGGGATACCATTTGTTTTTTTATCATTTCACAATAGTTATGACTTATGACTCCTTAACGATTCATTAGTTGATTTATTTTTCCCTGTATCTTTTAGGAGTTGTTGATGTTAGTCATGCATTTGGTGTCAATTGGTCAAATGTCCAACCATTGTGATAGTGTGAACGTTTTGCATTTAATCCTTACTGGCCATTTTTAGAAGATCTCTTTGTTGAACATGATTATATGTGTCCATATTTTTCTGTCTGTCTCTATCATCATACTAGGTATTGATCACATTCTATTGACCATCATCTGATAGGGAAACTTTCTTCAACACAAAGAAATTCAAAAGAAAAGGAGGGGGAGAGGAAAAAAAAACAATTTCATTTTCATACCTTTCTTATCTTTATTTTTTCTTCAGTTTAAATCTTTCATGAAAAGTCAGATTGTTGATCATCATCATTATATCATCTGGTAATTGCTCTTTTCAGAATTAAAATGCATGTAATATGCAGTAAAAAAAGTTATCAAAGTAAAATATCATGATTTAATACTTGAGAATATGGTTCAAACCAAAATTAAGACTAAATTCTACAATCAAAGAAGCAATCAATTTCACCGTGTAACAGTATTACTTCTTAGTACTTGATTTAATCAATAAACCTTTCTAAGACTTGACTTTATTGGTATACCATGAAGTTTCTGTTAAAAAAAATGGAATAGAATTTCAAATGTTATGTTTGGTAAATTTATGGTACAATTGTTATTGACTTGATTCAATTGGTAATAATGGCAAAATTCACTCTTGACATAAAAAGGTTATATTTGGCCACAATTACCTTGTTTTTAACCATTATGACCCTAAGTAAAACAAATGCTGTGGCTAAGGAACAGCTGAATTAAAGGAGAGAAAAGATTTATACAATTTGGTGGAGAATAAATGTAAGAAGCAATTAATAAATTGCATGTATCAACAAACTGTGTGCCTAGTCCATTAGTGGAAAAAGTAAAATGAAGTGGGTGTTTATGAATCAGAACAAAAAGAAGAGAGAAGGAGAAGAAAATGGGACCGTGCAAACTGAAACCTCGTTCTTGTTTCCTTAAATGAAAAACTCATCATGATCTGTCTTTACATTTAGCTTTTACATGTAAACTGCATTTTGGGTAGTTGATGTGGATGAGTAAACTACCATACATTGCTCAGCATGTGTAGTCACATAATATTCATTTTGAAAAAAACATTATTTCACATTGCTTTTAAATGTTTAAGTTCATTTTACAAACATTGGTAGATTATTTATTTACTAGTTTTTTATATACAACCTGCAAATATTCGTAACCTAATTAATGCATTATGCCCACTTATGCAGATTTCTGTGACATTAATGGATGTTTCTGCCGTCAAATAAATGCAAGAATAGCAAGCAATTAAGGATCATTTGTTAATTTTTCTTCATTTTCGGTTTGGCCTTAAGCTGGCCTCTTTGGAGCTTTTATTTTTACCTTTAAAAGGAAAAGCAAAAGGGAAAAAAAGAAGTTTTTTTTCTTCTTTTTTTTCTTTTCAGAATAACATCACATTTGGATGAACGGAGATAAATGACCTTTAAAAGTCATTTTATGATTTCATGCGATCTCTGTATCAAAATTGCAATATTGCAAAAAGAACTCCTCAGGTTGCACTTTTAAGTGCCATATTTAATTAGAGAAAGATATTAAAAATACTATTTGATAAATCTACAAAAACAACAACAAAAAATAATTATTTATAACAAAAAGTGCAGCTTAGCTTTTATCTAAACTTGCTAATTGTAACCTTAGTTATTCTTTGGTCCATGAATGCTTGGTTGGTCACATTTTTTCCAATGGTCACATATAACTAATAGATTTCTGTGTGACTAAGTACCAAAAAGAAAAGGAAAACGGAGTGTAAATTTGTAGAGTGATTAAAACTAAAGTTGAATGTCATGGTTTTGTAGTCATGTTTGTGCATTGCACACATTTATGATATTCTTAGTTACCCAATAGGCTATTACATGTTTATCAACTCCAATCCTTAATTCTTAGTGAAGTTCAAGTGACATGTACATATACCCAGACCATTAGCTCTTGTAAACGTAGTAGAGATTCCAAAGATCTGAACCCTTGAATTTCACATCTGATGGTTCAGATTACAGATACACGTTCAGTAAATCTAAATAAGCACAGGAAAATTACAGTCACAACATTTGGTAAACTTTGTAAATGCGAATGAGATCCTCTATCCCTAAAATGTGTGCGTCCCCTATCCACACTGAATCTTATCCTTTCATCACATATTTATTAATTATATTATTTAATGCTTAATTTTTAGATGAATGAGATTTGATGGGCACATGGTAAATTAGGGATGTGAGATTTGAACTCTTGTATATTTATATATGTGTAAGCTTCAGAGCTGATGTATTCTTTGAAATGTCAGTGGCACTCTGTACCCTTCGGAATTGGGGCCTAGATTTTATAGAAAGAACCACATATTATTTCCATATTTGATGAACTTTTTAAAGTTTTCCATAAATGGAATATACAAGGTAATGTGCAAAGAGACATTGTTCAGAGGCAGTTGTAAAAGTCTATACCAACTTGTTTACCATGAATTGTATGTAGGTTGCCCAAATAAGCCATGAAATATCAAAGAATTTACTATAATTACCATTATATATAAATTAGTATACATTCTCTTTTATCTATGTTTTCAAATCCAAAGTGTATTATTATTTTTTCCAAATGCAAAGTGAATTATTATATAGCTTGGTTAGATATAAGCATCACTAGCAGATCTCGTAAATATGATTTTTTGGTTTGGCTTAAGGCTTATTTCTTTATAGATTTTAATGACTCAAGCACATCTTTAGTAGACCGACCTATCAGTCATATGTGTTACGCTTAAATAACGTATACTGAAAATTTACATATGCAAATTAAATATGTTACTAAAATGAGCATGATGTGAACGATTTGCTAATGTAACGTGTCTTAATTTTACTATGGAGAGATTCTGCATTTTCAAAATATAGGTTTTAGTTAAAATTCAAACCGTCTGCCATATGACATCTTCAAAACGATTAGGATATTTTTCGAAATGAAAGAATTTTGCAAGATAAATCATCTTTGATTAAATAATAACTTTATGCACAACCTTTGTTTCAGAAAGAGTTAGATTAGTTTGTATTTTGAAAAATCGAAGATACCTCTTATACCTGTTTGTAGGTATATCCTATACCTATTTCCTTATTATTCAGATCAAAGTTGTCATTGATATCTGTTATTAATTTTGGTTCGGATGGTCAAGTTCAAAATTGAGGGTCAATGTTTTTACCTTGATTTTATTCAAAATTTAAATTAAGTTAAGCACACAATTTCGTAAACTATACTGTTCCATATGCACTACTAATTACATTTGTGTATTAAACTATATTTTATATGGTCCCCAAGGTAAAAAGTTAATTTGATATGGAAATATCATGGAATATGACAATATATTAATGTAGGAGATGTTGATGCATACCTATCTTACTATAAATGGTCTGCCTAGGGCAACATACTCACAATAATATTCTTGCTTTTCTGCATTATTTTTTCTCCTATTCGAGCAAGTTAACTTACACAAGGTATAATCATCATCTTCTTCCTCTCTGCAACCTCAGCCTCACTCTAGCTATCATCCAATTAAAAAGGTTTTTCTAGTTTTCCAATTTTGAAGACAGCATTCAGTTTAGTTTATACTAATTACATGAATGAATAAACCCCTATATCATCGTCTTTCTATCTGTGATCTACAAGTGAAGCTAACACTGCGCCTCATTTGTTAATTTCTGCCATATCATTTTAGCTTCAAAATAGTAATATATGCACATGAGCATGTTTCTAATGTTTCTTCTTCTTTTTGGCATTTTTTTCCTAATATGAAGAGAGCACAATCATTAAATTAACTGAAGATCATGGGGAGAGGAAAGATAGAAATCAAGAAAATTGAAAACAAAACGAATAGACAAGTGACATTTTCAAAAAGAAGGACCGGGCTTATGAAGAAAGCACATGAGCTTTCAGTTCTATGCGATGCGGAGGTTGCTGTTATCATATTCTCTTTAAGTGGCAAGATGTTTGAGTATTGCAGCCCGGGCAATAGGTATGTCAAGCTTTTAATTTTATTTAATTTTGTAGTATTTGATTTTTCCTAAAATTTAGTTTCTTTAGATGATCAAAAGATATGTAGAAATCATGTTATTTTTGTATTATAATAATTAGAAAGTTGTTTAACATGCTTATATGGATCTTCTTATAAATATTCAATTTAAGGAAAATCATGGGATCTTTAGTGATATCTCTGATTTTCAAAAAGAGCTGAAAGATGTTTCAGCAATGAATATATAGAGATTTAAAACTGTGATTTGGTAAAGCTTGACTGTTTTACCAGCATGATAACGTTGTACTAGTTAATTTGTTGTTGTTATCACTATATTTGAATCAACTAGCGGATGCTATAAAACAGAAGTATTTGTTCTAAAATAAGAAATATTTGTTGATAGTCACATCAGATTTCTTAATTAAAAAGAAATGTGACTTTCCTAATCATAAACGTTTAGCTATATTTACTGGAAAGATTCACGTATAATGTATTTCTGGTTTTCTACTATAATTTTATGCACACAAAACGAAAAATAGCTTATGCATGTGAGGAGTGATGAAAAAATATTGTTCTTATTTCACGCATTTTATGAGCACTACATGCATATTTCCATCATTTCAACTACTTGTTCAGCTTGAAATGATTGCTTTTTGTTGTCTTTTCAATGGAATTTACCAATTATTTCTAGTTTTAGGGCAAAGTTTGGCACTGGCAAAATTTTAAATTGCCTCAACCATATACATAAGCTTAAAATTTGAAGGATATTACATTTTTCAGACCATGCTCACTAAAAGGACCCAAAAAAACCAGAAGTTGAATTGGTTATAATTTCACATAATTGGGTTCTAAGCATAATAACCAAAGTCATCATTGATTCATACTTATAAGTTAAATCTTCATAGATTACCTCATGCATTTCATGTATGTGGCAAGATTTGAGACCCAGTTATCCTTATTACCCTCTAATATAATGGCCCTGCACTATATTATCACAATTTGAAATTCAAGATATGTTCAAATTTCAAACATGGATTTCTTACATTGAACTATAGTAGACTAATTCGTGAATCAACATGACCGGGAATTTACGTCGAGAGCTATTACTGGCCAGAGTTACCAAGGATAGTCACTAGTTATTATTGATTTTCTGTAGAACTTATAAGTTGTTTGAATAAATAAGTTGTGAACAATGTATACCAAAAATTTGAATATTGCACTCTAAGTATATAGCCTAGGGTCACCCATGGATATAACTTAGGGCAAATCTTTCCAATAATTTCCTTAAAAAAGCTAATTAGCACTTCAGAAGTATTTCAAAACTTACCGTCAAATTGACTACTTTTCACCACAACAGTATTGTTGTTCCTCTAGTTTCTGGTTTCTTACGAGCCGTACACAAGTGAAACTATGAGTTGCACTTGAAATTTTAACTGTTTTTATAGAGGTGCAACTCATAGATGTGCCTGTACGATGCATACATTGATATAACTTGTGTACAACTTTTTGTTGCACCAAACTACAGTGGAAAGAAACTAATGGGAACGTGTGGCACAGTAGAAATCATTTTGAAGTATTAATGAATGGTCATTTTAAGCGACTTATACAAAAAATTTGCCAATTAACTTGTGTAGTAAGCTTATAATCAAAATATATGAAAGTCATTTCAAGATGATAGATATAAACGTTTCCTAAAAATAACACATGAGGAGAGAAACAAGTATGTTTTAAAAAGCAAGAAAATGCATAGAAATGAAAAAATAGGAGAATCAAAGAAATTATCAAGTCAAAAATAATAAGCAATGCAAACATAAACCGTTATCAATCACAGTCCATAACATTGAATGAAATTTTTATGCCTTTCAAGTTTCAACTTAAAGTTAAAGAATCATATGAAATTATCAATGTTTTGATGAAACAATCTGTAAAGTAGTGCATTAATTATCAATGTTTTGATGAAACAAATTTTAATTATTTCCTTGTGCAATAATGAATACTATTTATTTGAGTTTTTTTGTTCATTTCACTACAAGAGAATATTCTATTCAATAATATCACAGCATGCAAAACATGATCGAGAAGTATCAGAAGGGTACAAATACTTGTTTTGGTAATTCAGAGAACCAACAGGTACGTCTTTTACTTTCGAAACTATATTTACATCTTATATTCTACTGATAGTACTTAATAACTATTTCCTCTTCTATAGGAGCTATTTTGTGAAATTGCAAGAATGAGGAATGAAATCAACAGGCTTCAAGAACACATAAGAAAACTCATTGGAGACGACGCAACCAGTCTAACCATAAATGACTTGGTTAATCTTGAGGCTCAGTTGACGTTTTCTCTTGAAAAAATTAGAAACCGGAAGGTACAAATGTTGTAATATACCTCGTTGCATTTTCAGTAGACTCATCAACAACTTTCTCGCTTAATCATATCAAGTGAAGATAGAATGTATCATGTTGCTTCAATAAAGCAAAATAAAATTCTTACTATCTTAACTTCCTAAGTTGAACGTTATTTAAGTCCTCACCTTAATGAATTAGTTTCTTGCTTCTATACACACACACTTATGCTATGTATAACTTCAGATTTTGTAAACATAACTCTGAAATATTTTGTATGCGTGTTTGTCAACAGAATCAGTTGTTGGAAGAACAAATAGGGAATCTGCGTCATAAGGTATTGAATATCATAAAAAAAATTGATACTATAATCAATTTGCTTACATCACTATGTGCATGCATATTATGATTAACAGGTACACTTGCTTGAAGATCAAAACAACTGCTTATATCAGGCTGTAAGCATCATTTTCTTTCAGTTTCCTTTTTAGTTCCAAAGCAAAAATGTTCAAATACCATACCCGAGTTCCAAAACCACTTCATTTCCTAGACAGAAATCTCAAATTTGTATCAGTAATTCGGCCACATTAAAGAACTTTTTATGTTAACTGAAACTCAATCATACATAGCTACATAGTTAATCTAAAATAAAGATGCCAAATTCGTCAAACAATGAGTTGTATATATATATCATTTTGTGTAGCTATCGGGACAGCACCAATCAGAATTACAACTGGTGGAACATAATCAACAGCGTGCAGTAGTAGTTGAGCAGAAAGCGGAAGAAGTACAAATGCAAGAACATTTTGGCCAAATTTACACTGATGAGCCCTCTACGTCAAGGAATTCATTGCAGTTTGTGCCCCAGTTTTCTGCTTATCGTCTGCAGCCGCTTCAGCCCAACTTGCAGGAAGCTGAACCTAGCTTTCATGGAGGTGGCCTTCAGCTTTAACATCAGGTATGCCTTTGTATATGAGTTCAGCATTATTTTTAAACTAGTTCATCCATAAATTATTATGTCATCACCTAAGTTAATTTAAGAAACTGAATTTTTGCCGTAAAATAGTTTTAATTTTCCAAATCTGTGCATTATAGAAGGACTTACTCGTTCTGTGTGTATGTACTAAAACTTCATAATGGATATAGTATCACGAACTGATTGCCATGTGGAATGCATGGGTGATCACTGTTTATTTGCATATAAAATGCAGTTTGTCCAATTCAGTTGGTCTATTTGCATGTGAGAATGGAAATAAAGTGCAATAATGAAACTCATGTAATTCTGGTCTATACATGTGTCATTATTATCAGCCACACTATACAGGCACTAACATTTTCAATGTATGCACTTGTATTCAATTCAGTTGGTCCTTTTGCCATGTACACTCATAAAAGGATGTAGTATTTTGATGAATTAATTCTTCATTTAAACCAGTGCAATTTTTTTCTTTCCAAGTTACATTGATGCCATCTAAGGTAGATTCAATTTTATTATTATTATTATTATTTGATAATAAGAGTATCATTTTATTCAAGCAGAGCGCTCATTATTGTTATTATTATCGTTGTTAATTTATATTGTCGCTATCTAGGTAATGTCGGTGTAAAACAAAAGTTTGCAATAAATTTCAACACAATCTTAAATCGCGTTAGTACAAATTTGTTAATTAAGTGCTATGTTTGTAATAAGTTTTGAAAAGATCTGTTTGTGTTATGGTTTTGGAAAAGAGGGCTAAATGGAGAATTTTCCTAGTTCAATAGATTTCTTTTATCCTTTTTTTTTTCAAAGTACAAATTATCTTAACTTACTATATTTTTATAATCTGTTTTTTTTTTTATAAATGCTAGGAAACCAAGGAAGAAAACGACAATGAAGCTAGTGAACTTGTTCTATGGATTTATATTTTATATACTAGACAAATAACATCATGCATTGTTTATTATCTATGTGCATAGAAAATTGAGATTGGAGACATCTGTTTTTTAATAGGTTGTGGTTGTTGACTTAGTAGTGTGTTTGTTTTATCGTGTGGCAACAAGCTGATTTCATCATGGATGTATTGCTTACTGTTTAGTTAGCATTAATGTATAGCTGTAGTGTGATTCTTTTATCTTTTTCTTTCTTTAAATGCTTTATCTAGCACAGATCTGAAGTAGGTGTATGGTATTTATTATATACGCCTATGATGTGTGGTTGATATTAAGTATCCAGTACAGTACAGCAGCACTTAATAGCCTGGCTTTTGAGAAAAACAGCTCATATTTTTAGTGATTTAATTTCTACTCTTTTAATAATAACAATATCATGTGTATGGATGTTGATATTATAATTTGATTTCTCGTGGTCTTTGAGCTTTGACATGGACATATATTCTCCTGTAAGAAATTAAGAATTGTTGTCACAATTTGAAATTGTATCTGAGTTCTATATTTGGTTAATCTGCGTAGTACTATTATTGTTAGATTAAATGTCTTGGTGCATTGACATTTGGTGGTGTCAAGGGCATTAGTCTTGAGTCATTCTTTTCTGTAATTCTATTCGGTATGGTTTGTCATCCTAGGTTTACTAGAAAAACCAATACGAACCCATGCTACGCACACGAGATTTTAAATAAACGATATGAAATATTACATATTAAACATATGCTCAAATAATCATGAACCACATAATATATAACTAATTTATTCAGAGCATGATATTTTTATATAACAAGGGCTAACATCAACTATTAACATTCCTAATTTTATATACTAACCATGTTTATTAATTTTTGAATGCAAGAGACGTAGGTTCAAAAGAGAGTATCATATGTTTAACATATAAATTTGAATATGTACATAACTCCATATGATAATAGTATTCCAAATCTTGCAGAGATGAATTGTTCCAAAAGTGAAATAGTCAAGTGAGTTTTAAAGGAATAATACTCCAAGTGTTACAATATATGTAAATCACAAAATGAATATGCTTTTATGTTCTTTTGTTTAGTCTCACATCGTGGAATAGGTTAAATCCTTTGCTCTGAAGCCTTTATATAAAGGTGGCTATGTAATGTAAATATATGTCGAATTCTCAAGAATGAATAATATATCTTTTGCCTCTCTCTCTAATGGCTTCCACTTTCTTCGTTTCATAACACATTATCGGCACGATATTTTTCTCAAATGTAATGGATATTCTAATCCAGAAGATTAGATCCGTTTTTTTTCATGTAGGTACATCTCTTTCTCTTATTCAGTTACTGAAATCAGATCTATCTCTTCCTCTTATTCAACCATTGAAATCAGGTTTGGATTTAAATTTTAATAGATCTTATCTTTTCAAGATCTTATTTTGTTATAGATCTAAATTTATAGATCTTATTTCATTGTACATGTATTTTTGTCATTATATATCAGATCTCATCCTACAGTAGATCTGATTTTTTTGTTCTTATTTTTCTGATCTCATTATATTGTAGATCTCAAAATCACATCCAAATAATATACCTTTGAGATTTGTACATTGTTTAAAAATAAAATGTTGTGATTTTTTGAATTTGGATTTGAATTGATTTCAAACTTGCTTATTATTGCATGTTTTTTTTAAGTTTATTATTTTGGAAAGCAAGTTTTGAATTTGACAAATTCTGTTGTTGATTCAAATAAATTTATTGATCTTGATTACGTTTTGGTTTGTGATATAGATCTAAGTAATATATACATGTTTGATAAATGAAGTTTTCGTTTTGAAAACTCTTTGGTTTGGATTTTGATTTTGGAAATTATTTTGATATATATTGTTTATATTTCCAGAAGAAATATTTTATTATTTCCTAGAGAAACATATACGGTAAACTTAATTTCTAGCATTTGAAATGAAAGTTGAGAACCTGCAGTTCCTATAATGCTAAAAGCTTGAGTTTCCATAAATTATTAAATTTTAACTTTTCTTATAATAAAGAACCAGAAGTTTCAATAAAAGAGCAGAAACTTGAATTATATAAAAAAAGGATATATACATACATATATATATATATATGTCTGTATGTATGTATATACGTATATATATAAGAGTTATTTTAGTTATTTTAGAAATTTTGACTATTAAGAAATAAAGTTTCTCTTATGGTATTCATTTAATTTTATTATTGAGTATATTAAATTTAGTTTTGAGATTAAATTTTGCTAACTAAAGTTAGTTAGATTGATTTACTTATTTGTAAAAAAATCAATTCGTTGTGATAATATTTTATATTTTATGCCACAATAATGTTAAATTGCATTCATTTTTTTAATCATAAATGCATTAAATGTTATCGTCATGGTAATAAATTAAATTACCATATCATCATAAATGCACTGGCTACAGTAAATTAAATGATATTTTATTTTTATGTTTGGAATAAGAATAGACATGTAGTTTATTATATGGTGTATTCATTTTGGCAAACAATGCTCGATATAATGAAAGAAATAAGTTTGAACAACAACCTGAAGTTGTGCAAAGATTTTTTTTCCAACCAGAAGTTGTATAACTCAAAGTCCAAAACCTGAAGTCTTGAACTATGAAAAGACATCTGATAAACTTTACAAGCTCGAATTCTAATAGACTTTTATTTTGTAACAATATGGTACAAAAAAAGGGGAGAAGTTTACACAAAATATAAGAACCTGAAGTTCATAACAAATTAATGAACTTGAAGTTCATGAATTAGAAGCCCGAAGCTCTATTGAAATTATGTAAAATGATAAGATTGTACTTCCTGAAGAAGCTAAAGAAAATTAATAAATAATCATATGAGAAAATGATGCTGCATTCAAGAGATTACAAAATCTCCAAATAAGTTATACCTTACCTTATATCTTAACATTTACACTATATTAACCAAATATCCTGAAGATATTATGTTATATGATATTTCAAACATCATTGGATGTGTATGTGTATATTAATATCTTGAAAAGATGTTTTAGAGATTTATTTATATTTATATTGCAAAATCTAACATCTCAGAAGAGATGTTATAGGAATTTTATTTTTGTTACATTGCAATTCCTTAAAAGGAAATACTATATTCCTTGAAGAAATAATGATATAATTTTTTTTGAGTAATAACAATAATTTATCCAAAAACAAATGATATTGTATACCAATGTTACACTCCAGAAGTAGTGGTTTTATCTCCTCGCATCTTACTTTCATTTTGTGCATCTAATTTTGTTACTGTATTTAAAGTTTGATATGTCATTTCAAAGATAGTTACAACAAAAATCTCCACTAGAGATGTTTTATGTTATTGTAAAGGTAGTAATTATGTAATTTCTACAAAAGAAACATTGTACATTGATATGACATTCCAATAGTACATCTATACATCTCTAGAAGAGATAAATTCACTCCAGAAGTAGTGATAATAAAATATCCCTAAAAGATACAATAGATTAGGAAATGACAACATATCTCTAGAAGAGATTTGCTTATATATTTGGTAATTTTATTAAACCAAATAAATGCATAGAAATTTGATTATAAAGGATTCTAATTTAGTTTAGATTAGATCCTAAAAGTTTGAGAGCTATGCAACATATATCATATATTTCATTATGATTATATCAAAAGTGAGAATATTACACGTATAATCAATTCCTGAAGATAATCTTTAAATATTCTCCTGAAGAGAAAGTCTATATTTCATATTATAATTTTCATGCAAGCTATACATACGGTCCTGAGGAAATCTGTATCCGTAACATTCCAAGTATCCAGAAGATACTATTATTATTTTTGCTGTAATTTTTTTTACAGAACTCTCAATAGAGATGTGTAGAAATGTTTATATGCAATTAAAAATTATTCCTTGATAAGTAATCATAATTAGGTTCAAAACTGATATTTGAGATATAATTGAGGAATAAAACTTAACAACTTGAAGTTGTATGTATATTTTATTCGAAACAGAAGTTTGATATGGTTTCAAACCAAATGTTTTGAAAATTATCATGCGGTTTTGACAAGTTTGCATTGACATTGATTTATAAATAGAAATTAATAGTTTGGATCCTTGTAATAGTTTATTCTAAAAATCACTAATTCCAAGAATATGAAAATTTTATAATATATATGTGATACGTGGACGCACATATACATCCATATATGTAAATATTAGCTAACAACCTGAAGTTTGTTATAAGCTCATCTTATAGATTATGCATAGACATTATTTAGTGATTTAAAATTCAATCAACATAAATGTTCAATGACCCGAAGTCATGTATGTATTCAAATGATCTACACAATAAATAAATTCCTCCAATTGCTTAGATCAATGAATGAGAACAAACTCTAATAATCAATATCAATTGAATGCATCTTATAAAAGAATTATCCTCCTATTATTAATACGTATGATGTATTTGCTAGTAGCAATATCATAATGGATCAAAATGAGAGTCCAAAAATGATTATTATTTAGTGTGACAATGTTTGTCAACATTGAGGGGGAGGATAAAGGGATACAAGCTCATTTTGATCATCAGTGTTAAATATTTAAATATACAATGATGCAAAATATTATCAATATTATCCCTAGTAGACTTTCTCCAGTATAGATTTGAATCCCTGAAGGATCAAAATTTGTAAACCACGTCTGAAATATGGTTCAAAAGTTAGTTCAAATTATTTTTGGAGTAAGTAATAAAGATGCCAAATAATGGAGTTGAGTGTTCTTGAAGAAACACTTAAGGGCGCTTTTGAAGAGACCAATGACATGATTGTCAAATTACCCAGAAGTGGTTTAGGTACCTAAAACATGATAATTAAAGAGATCTCAATAAATCATGTCTAGAACTGACAAGAAATAATCATCGATGATAAATTTGTAAATAATAAAGTGCTTATATTTATAAATAGATTAAGAATCTTGAATTAGGGGAAAACATGACTGGCCATCATGAATCCTTTAATAGTAGAGAAATATGGACATGTAGTCCGCAAAGTACCGAAAGTACTTGAAATGCTTAATATACCTTGAAGGTATAAATGTGGTTTAAAATCATATTAAATAATGAAAGTATACAAATTCCTGAAGAATATATATATAACTTTCATTGTTATAAAGAATGCGAAGAAAAATGAGAGTAGATTTCAATCTACTTTTAAGTATTGTTGTAATGAAAATCTTGATATAATTCATGATGAGTAGATTACTTTCTATTTTTAAGTATTGTTGTAATGAAACTCTTAAGATCCATTGAAGTGATAGTTGCGATATGCAAATACTTATTAAAGTATACAAATTTCTGAAGAATATATATAACTTTTGTAGTTATAAAGAATGAAAAAGACATGAAGTGTAGATTACAAATTTCTTCTAAGTATTGTTGTAATGAAAATCTTGATACATCAAGATGAGTAGATTACTTCCTGCTTTCTAGTAATGTTGTAATGAAATTTTTAATATTCATGAAAGATGTATAGTTGCAATGCGCAAAACTAATTTGAAGCACAAAAATGAAAGCACATGAAGTGTTTTTCATAAAAGTAGCATGCAAATGCATAAAATGCAACCATATTTGAAGAAACAATCTTAGAAAATTTGATTGTATCGAAGGAAACTATTAATAAATTGTATTATTAATGAGATACATATTTATGGATCTAGAAGTATCTATAACCAATTTAAGTCATCAAAAGACAAATACGAATTCAGAGGAAACTTTAAATCAGGGGGAGCACCTATAATTATTTTATAATGCACTCTTTTTCCTTAACTAAGATTTTTCCCACCGGGTTTTTATTAGTAAGGTTTTAATGAGGCATTATCTTGATGCAGAAGTATCAACTCCCTAGTAACATTTGAAATAAATTATAATGTACTTTTTTCCTTATTTAAGATTTTTCCCACTGGGTTTTTCTTGTTAAGGTTTTAATGAGGCATTATCTTGATCTAGAAGAATCAACGTCTTTTCAAGAAATAACATCTCAAATATGTTATTTGAGTTATTATATTTTTATCCTTGACTAAGGTTTTTACCATCGGGTTTTCGGAAGGTTTTTACTGACGTATTAAATTGATTCAGAAGTATCAAACTCTATTTGATGCAATAAATTATTGAAATATGACGTACTATATTGTACTCTTTTTCCTTCACTAAGATTTTTCCCATAGGTTTTACTTAGTAAGGTTTTTAATGAGGCATTAGTTTGATCCAGAAGTATCAAGCTTTATTTAAAAAAAAATAAGAAAATAAAATATGTCATTGTACTATTTTTCCTTCACTAAGATTTTTCACATTGGGTTTTTCTTAGTAAGGTTTTAATGAGGCATTATTTTGATCCCGAAGTATCAAACTAGAAGGAATATCATTTTTAGTATGATATTTATGATTTCACAAGTTGCACTCTTTTCCTCTTTCAAGGTTTTCCCATTGGGTTTTCCTTATAGAGGTTTTTAATGAGGCAACAAACAATATCTATATCGACTGAATCGATAAATGCAAGTAAGATAATAATGAGGGGGAGCAATCATCATACATGTTTCGAAATGGAAAATTTCAAGTTATCAGAGCATTCAAGATTTTGAAGACGCATATTCAAGGGGGAGTGTTACAATATATGTAAATCATAAAATGAATATGCTTTTATGTTCTTTTGTTTAGTCCCACATCGTGGAATAGGTTAAATCCTTTGCTCTGAAGCCTTTATATAAAGGTGGCTATGTAATATAAATATATGTCTAATTCTCAAGAATGAATAATATATCTTTTGCCTCTCTCTCTAATGGCTTCCACTTTCTTCATTTCATAACACCAAGAATTACATTAGTACACTTTTTAACTTCATCCATTACTAATTAACTTGAAAAAAAAATTATAATATCATGTTTCCAAATAAATGTAGTATAAAATGATATGAAAAACATACGTAAAGTATACACATTGTGTAGTTTGACTTTTTAAACAATCAAACTATTTTTTCTGTCTATATCAAGTATTCATACAGGTGCAATAACTTAAACAATAAACCAATTAGAATAATCCAAAGCAATATAGTATATTACCATAACAAAAAATAGTTGAGTACATATAAAAAATACCTTGGACGACATAATTGAAAATGATAGTATGATTCGCGTGGTCAATGAATAAACTATTAAAAATTGATTATTATTGTAGGAATAAATTTACTATAGTAGGCTATCTTGTAGAATATAACAAAGTAAGTTATAAAATATGAACATATACATAGAAAGCAATAAATTTTAAATGAAATTAGAAATGATATTTAGTAAAATACTAGTTTTAAAGTATGTAAGAAATTGTCAATATGCTTCATACGTACTAAATCTTAGAGAAACCATGATTTATTCAAGATCAATTTTGTCATTTCAACAAATAGTAAAGACAAAACTTGATATCAATTAATTCCATCAAAGATCCTCCTTTTTTTTCAAATTCTTTTTAAAATGAGCTAAATAAAAACAACTGTCATACTACTTCTTCAACAAATAAACTTTATCCTACACAAACTCTATATTTAAACAAAGTTCCATTTAAATTTGATGCCTTATTAAATACTTTACCTCATTTTCATTGTTTTATTCATGTAAACAAAAATTATTATTATTTTACCCTTTTTATAATATCATGACTTCTAACATTGAAGATGAGTTCTTTATTGTTCCAATCAGACATTGATCATAGATTTTGTTTAATGCATTAATCGAACATTGATATCAGTGTTTGTCATCCTTTTTATACATACGTCCAATATTATACAGTATAGTATTCCTAACCTATTACAATTGGTGTGCATCTTAGATGAAAATGATAGTAAGATTTTATATTATATAAAGTACAAGATATTACCTTTCAAGCATATAGAAATGGGTAAAATATAATTTTGTGCAAAAGCATGATCAGGCATTATTCTAATAATATTTTGATAAGTTTTAGTCATAAAGTTATTTACAAACATATTTTTTTCTCATTTTTTTTATTTTAACGCTATGTTTGTTAAAGACAAAAAAATCTTGTAATAATAAATAGTGAGTTCCAACCTTACAACCTCTTAAAGTATGGAACGATTTGTTAAAGGTACATAACAAATGACTTTGTATGTTCCCATGTGTATTTGGAACTTATAATGCTTTTGAATTTGTACCAAAGATATATGGATCAATAGGTTAAAATTGATTCTTCAGCCGATTAGACTGATTCTCTCACTAAGCGAAATTTAAATTAAATATTTTTATTGTAGTAAGTGATCCAGTTAAATGCAATTGAAATTAAACTGAACTGATAGTAATGATTCCTTCTGCTTAACTCTTTTTTTCAGTTTCATTGATACAATCCTTCATACCAAAAGTTAGTTTACTTATAAACATTATAAAAACTATATTTTTCATCTATGATCATCTCCAAATCAAAAACATTAAAAAATCATAACATATACAATTTGAAAATTGTATATAAACACAAATTTGTTCTATTGAGTGTGATAATTTAATAGTAGCATGGAAGGTATTATGAACTCGGTGTTGATTAATATGAATAACATCAGATTTTACAAATATAAGTAAGGTTGACTAAGACTACATAAAATAAAGAAAAATAAATAAATTTACAGAACATACATTTAAAAATAAACATTTACCAAATTTTTTACTTGATTAACATAGGTAGTATAAAAGTGTTGCATATAAATATGTACTTTTTCGCAAAATATGATATGAAAATTTATGATTTGAGTGTTATTTTACCTTCGGTATAATCTTTCTCGCCAAATGATTTTTTATATATTTATGTTCGAGAATGGAAAAATGGATCAACTTTTCGTATAATGGGTTATTCAAAACAATTGGGCTTCTATGTTACCTAAATATTGATAAATTAACGGTGTTCAGCAAAATAACGAAGGAAACTAAATTCATAATCAAACTAGTTCAATAAATATAACATGAAATTTAAATTTGACATAAAAATTGAGAAATCAAAAGGTAATTCAATTTTACTAGTAACAAATTTTACAGAACAACTAAAGATTCTATGCATCCATGTATTTATAATCCAATAATCTCCTACTAAGCAAATGAAGGAAACAAAATTTGCAATCATACTAATCAAAAATATAATTAAAAAAATAAATTTTCAAATACAAAACTCAAATTTCCCTCCATTTGAAATAATTAGGCCCATATCCCTTCATTTGAAAATAATTAGGCCCACATCGCCTTTCATTTACAAATTATAATCTACGTCCCTATTTTTAAATAATTAAAAAAACATATACTCGAATAACCCTATCCGCTTTCTTCATCGTTCGATCAAACAAAAAAAAAAACTCGAAAGCTCGAAATCGAACAAAATACCTAGTTTGCAAATTAGGTTTTCTTTACACTTTCGATCGATGGAATATAAGTAAAACTAGCCGATCATAGTTTCAATCGAGCAACCGAGCCCAAGCAAGAAGAAATTGAAGTTCTTTCTCCAAGAAATGGAAATATATGCAAATTCGTAGAAAAGTATCTCAATGTTCGAATTAGCAATCAAAAATAACTATTGTGACGAACATGCGTTAGTTCAAACTAAAAATCCAGAAAATGAAATATAAAAGGTAATTTGAATTTCAATTTTGTTGTATTTATACTACGTATATAAGTGAAAGGGAATTTACGGCAAATATTTGACTTACATTATTTTGGTACTAGATAGATTGAAATTGTAGATTCTGTATAATATTGAAATTTTAGATTCGTGTATAATGAAACGAAAACATGACAAATGAAAAATATTTAGCATTACATTATTTTGATACTAGATAGATTGAAATTGCAGATTCGTGCACAATAAAATGAAAAATAACAAATATTCGCCATAAGTTGTTATTAGTAATTGCTTATATATGTAGATTACCTAGCTAAATAATTGCAAATATTTTGCCGTGGTACTTACCTATAAAATATTGTGAGATCGATATGGGGTGATGAGGAATTAATTACGAGTGGAAATATTTACCTGAAAAATATTTTTCATAATATTAACTTAGCAAACATTAAAATATTTTTAATACAAGTACTAAAATGTAATAATAACTCATAAATGTAGTTTTGGTTAATGGTAGATTCCAACTGTAGTGTAAAATTAAATGATGAAGTGAGTATGACAAATATTCACATTAATAAATTTATTTTTAAAATAGCAGTATATATTACAAAAACCTTTAACCCAAATAAGGATGATAAATATTCGACGAACAATTTATAATTGCAATTTGGAGCATTTAATTTTTTTACTGCAAATACTACAAATATTAAATATTTGTTAAACAAAGTTTAGATTTTTGGTAGATTGAAATTTTAGTGTTTATACATTTATATAAAAAGCACACACTATTTTGTTTTGAAAAATAATTTAAACAATGTAACATCCCGCCTTTTCGCACGCTTTAAATCGACACACGTGCCAATTCAAACCATACGGAAGTGCGGATTGTTATGAGGTAGATAAGAAAAACTAGAAAGAATAAAACAAAACTGAATCTCACAGCGGAAGGATAAAGTATAATAATAAATATACAGTTCATAAAACTGTTTACAAACATCTGATTCTTCTTTATACAATAAATATCATAGTTCACATACCAATAATATTAATGCAGCGGAATACAGTGTAGTGGAACCATATAATACATAATAATAATAGTAATGAAATCTTCGTCTTCTTCCTCCAGAAAAATCTTCAAATCCTGAAACGCTCGGACTGACCCGAGCCAATTAAAAAGACAAAACACTCGAGTCAGAACTAAAAGATCTTATGTAAGTTAAATTAACAGAAATGAATATGAGTGCAGTAACTCAAGAGATGCTCGGGATTTACATCTCCTAAAGATCCGTTAAACTATTTACTATGTAGTATGTTTCACTATTATAATAGTGCCTAATTGTAAAATAAACTTACTCTTAAATAGCGTTAAGGCTTTACATTTTCCACCTTAACACGTAAAATGCCAATAGTCTATACAGTACCGTAATACCTCCTGATCGGGAGGCTACCGGAGGATACTCCATAGGTACGACACAAATAGAAACTCGTACAAGGCGCGATAGGGTAGGTGACATGGCACAACTAGGCAATTCCATGGTAGATATACCAATTACGCTTCCGGGTCGGTGGTAGCGCGTAGCGCGCGGCTACCGCCCACCTCGAGCCACACCCCCAAAAATCAAAAGTGGCCACCAAATCAATCCAAAGTCAAAGTGTAATATCGAAGGGATGTGTCCGATCAAAGGTGCTACCTTATTAACCCGTCGATGGCTCTTGTTTTAGCCACCTTATGCCAACTCACGGGAGTTGGGTCCACGTATTTACCTTACAGGGAACGCCGCCACCAACCTACTTCATTCTGGAATCTCCACCGCGTACACGGTTGTTAAAGTGGTTTTCGGAGTTGGCAGAGAGTATGACAACTTCCGATCCCGGTCTCTTCAACAACCAAACGTTATTATAACACCGCGGTCTTTAAAATAGTTTATACTTTAAAACTAGAAAATAATTATCCATTTCAAACTCCATAAAAACGATATCATTCCCATTTTGAAAACGACTCATTTCGATATTATTTTTATAAAACCCAAATCAATAATATCATTTTTATTTCAAATATATTTCTTTTTCCAAAATCATACTGCTTAAAATTTA
Organism: Allium cepa; assembly: GCA_030765085.1. Classification (NCBI taxonomy): domain Eukaryota; kingdom Viridiplantae; phylum Streptophyta; class Magnoliopsida; order Asparagales; family Amaryllidaceae; genus Allium; species Allium cepa. The sequence goes on from CM060942.1 coordinate 116,665,109, forward strand.
TAATATCTGGAAACCAAACATTTGAATTATAACTTTCAAAACATAATACTTCGAAATTCACAGCTTTAAAACCATAACTTCTAAAAACTTGAATGGTTTGGATATTCAACATTATATAGAATAAAATGGTTTAATTTTAGATTTACTTTGTAAAGTAAAATAATTTCCATGACTTTACAAATATATTTTCTTTAGATAAAGTCTAAACCATACATTTAAATTTCACCTTCAGTTTCCAAAACCACTTCAATTTCAATATATATCAAATTTGAGTATTAATAAATTTCAAAGCTAAAGTTGGAATTTTATTCTTTCAACAAATTCACCGTTCTATTATTTAGTCTTGAACATTTGCATGATAAATCCACAATCATTTATATAAAACTCCAATTTCCTATAACTAAATATTTTCTTCCATTTATTTATACTAGAAATATTCATTTAATTTACCTTGAAATAAAATTTCAGTTATAAATATCATACCTTTAAAATTTCCAAGCTTTAATAAGTTTTACATCAACTTATGGAGTTAAATTTTTAAATAAGCTCAATTCCAAATAAATTTCAATTTATCTTTCAATCTTAATTGATTTGAATCATTTATAGCTCTATATATATATACACACACAAGATCTTAAACCTGTACTTAAACATATGATATAAATTATCAAATGCCATTTTTCGACTTATTCATTTTTATTTAACAGATTTATGCATAGCTTAAATTCAACAATTTAACTATGTATGTATATATAAATATATTTATATCATATCCAAATTTAATATTTATTAAACTGTATCATATCCAAACCATAAAAAAAACATTTCAAAAATAATTATATATATATATATATATATATATATATATATACCGCGGTGCCTGTGTATAATTTTCTATTGTATGGTCAAGTGATACAAATATTTATCATTTCAATCCGCAATTCAAAAATAAAAATGCAGTTGTATATCATTTCAAACCGCAATCCCGAATGAAATGAGAATGCATGATAACTTGCAGTTTACATAAGATAGAACACATCATCCATTCACCCAATATCAATCATCAACCAATTTATTTCAATCATCATCAATTTAAACAAACATCAATATATAGCATATAAATATAATAGGTAATAAATGACAGTTATTAACTAACAGTTTATATTCAATAATAAATTTATTAACTGTTTAACTATCAGTTTATATGCAAATAAATAAATTTTAACTGTCAATTTATATGCAATAATAAAATTTATTAACAGTTAAATTAAATAAATGCGATTTAACAGAGATGATGAATAAAACATGCCAAACAGTCATAAATAAATTTCTACTCATATCTTAAGTCAATTTAACAGACATAGGAAATTTTAGAAGTTGTGAGTGGGTTAGAACACTCACCTTTTGAATTTAAATTCAATTTAAACCCAAAAATTGGACGGTCTCCAAATTCATCCAAACCAGCGTCAACAGATCCAGAATTTTATTTCGATCCTAACAAAAAAAATCTCGCTTGAAACTGATATCGTATGAAGAAGTTATTCGACTAAATCGAGTTGAAATCAAGAAGAATTTAATTAAAACAAAAGTAAAACTCACCCCTACTTTCTGAGCCACGTCATCCACGTGAAGCATCATGCTTCATCTTCGCGTACAGAACGAAAAGCACGCATCTACAGGAACAACCCACGGTCGCGCTCGAAGCCGCCTTCCCCCTCGTCGCTGCGCCGCTTCACCGCTCGTCCCCGGCCACGCCGCCCACTCGTGCATGGCTCCGACCCATCCTCATGGGCCCACTCGCTACCAAGGCTGCCACTACACCAGTTAAACCCAGCAGTCGCCCTTTTTACCCAAACCCTAGTCGAATTATGCGAACAATCCAACCATCAACTTCAACAATGAACAGCACAAATCTAGCCCCCTCAGTCCTCTCCACAGCCTAGTAATCTCGATTCATCGATCAGGCGAAGATCATCAACCACCATTTAACGGCCGAGAATAAACGGCAAAATTCTAAGCAAATGATAACTCCAAATCAAAAATGAACCACGCCACTGAATTTCGCTCGCCGCGAGCATCAACATATATTTTTTTCGAGATTTTTCTGAAGACTTTGAAATTTTAGCTTTTGATTTGATTTGCAATCGTGTTTGGGTCTAAGGTTTTCATCCATTGAGAAAGAGAAAGAGTTGAGGAAATGAACGCACAAACAAATGAGGATAGATAGAGACTAGGGTTTATAGCCGGGTTTATATAGGTAGGTTAGAAATAGAGTGGATGGATCCGATAAACAAACGTGTTAAACGACAATTAGCCCAAAAAGCCCGTTCTGACTCCGGAATGAAATTTGGTAAACCCATATATCGAAATAGGTATTTAAAAATATTCCGAACGCGATGGAAAAATTTTCACGTCCAAATTCCATCGTATGAAGAAGTTATGCTGAAAACAATATTTCCAAATCGATTTCAATTAAATCGATTTCAAGGCGTTTCGCGTTCGTACGATCAAACGACAAGTCCGATCGCTACGAAACTTGAAACCCTACAATAATTCACTGATACGGATCCGATGAAACTGGTTTCGTCAGAATCCGAGTCGGTGACCAAAATGGCTATTTTTATATTAATTTAAATAAATTAAGAATTAGTAAATAAATCCAAATTTTATATTTCAGTTTCAGAATTGGAAAATTTTATCACTTATGATTCCTCAATCATTTACAATGATTTTAAACAAATTTAAAATGTAAATTTAGATGATTCATTTATAAATTTCAATATTAATCCTCAATTTCATTAAATTTAAAATTATAAATTAACTTTCTAATAATTCTTATTAAATTAAATGAATCAATGATTATTCCATTCATATTTCAAATAGGAGGGTTTACCATTGGATTAATTTTTTTTACATAAATATTTCCAAATTTTCAAATTTAATTTTTAATTTAACGTAATAATTAAAATTTGATTTCATTTATTTCAATAAGTCCAACTATTATAAATTAACAAATTAACTCATTTTTAAAGATTCAAACTCAATAATTCATAAACTTCATCATCTTGATTTACTTATAACTTTAAAATTCCTTAAACAAATTCTCATCTCAAATTTTGAAATATGAATTATTTCATCAATCATATTATATATATTTAATTTCTTAAAATAATTCCTTTATTACACTTTGAATCCAATTTATTTAAATAAGTTTCCAAATTAAACGGATTAGTCAATTTCAACCTTACACATAAGTTTAGGTTACATTTAATTTATAACGTATTACTTCCCTAGTTATTACTTTACATCTTCCCGTATTAATTTCACAATTAATCACAATTATTAAAGTAACGCTTAATAAATACGACCCTATAATTTCTCAACTTTTAAACGGACGTTATTTCATTTTCAATTAGTGTAATATTCATTTATACTTATTACAGATTCTAATTCCATTAACAAATAAGCAGGTAATATATGTTACAGATTTTGAATTAATCACTATTCATTATTATTTACTTTAATTTAGCATTAATTACCTTGCATTAACATTGTTACTTAAAATCCCTATCCAATTTCAATTTATATTCAAATGAATACATTTACTCTTTTCCATTATGTCATTAATTATCATCAAGGCATCTTTATTGGTGATGAGTGAATTTACTAGTAACCCACTAATATAACTTTTAATATACTTGTATATTATTATTTTACCCCTTTTTTTCCCATTATACATATATGCACACATACAAATTAAGATTCTACATCCAATAAATTATTCCATCTAGGTTCCATTCCTTCACTTTATGCATAATTAGCATTTCCTATTCAATTTGTTACATCCACTTATATTCACTTTATGAATAAATTGGTATTCCATTTAATCCATTAATTAAAATTGGATTCCTAATTTTATTCAATACCCTGAATAAATAACATATATATTAATCAAATCCTTACATTTGTTTTTCTCATATTCCATTAAAAATCAAATCATAACATTTAAATGATTTTATTGAATTGGAATTTCATTCAAGTCATAAATTATTAACTTGCATTAACATGATTCCTTAATTTATTCCAATTACCGTTTACACTCTTTTATTGCATTAAATCAGTTTAATAATTTCATTAATTTCTCATATTAAATTTTATATCCAGGTAAGAATCCTTTTTCTACTTAATTCGTTTGGATTTTGTTCCCTTTATTGTTTTTACTAAAATAAATTGCAAAAATCCTATTAAATAAACAAATTAAATTGTTGAAATTTACGGGTCGTTACACTCTCCCCTACTCAAAACTTTTCGTCCCCGAAAAGGAAAAGAAGGGAAAAGAAGAAGTACGAAAACAATATATCTTTCTTAATTAAATTTATAAACAAATAAGTTTACAAAATAAAATAATTTAACATAAAATATACCAATTTATACCCATTTAAATCCTTTATATATAAATTGTTAAAGTTTGTAAACATTTTCAAATTTTCTAAGTCCAAAATTTACGGAAAATTTTGGCAGAGTTTCCTTTGTACAGAGAGGCTCGGAAGGAAATATAATATAAATATAACAATATACACAAATATTTTCCAAAATAATATATATCCCTACACGGTAAAATATATAAATAGCGCTATAAACCGTAATCCGAAAACGTACCTATTTGTCGGGAAATTTACGCTAAATTTATGGAACCAAAAGCAGCAGCAATTGCTTCCATAACCTGCATTTCACTTATAAAATCTAAAGGGTTAACAATTTATATAAAGTGTATTTAAGTGGTTTCAATCGCTAAAAACAAAACAATACAACAAGCATCAATTTTAACAACAGCATACACAACAAATTCAAAGCAACCATTCAACCAAACAAACAAATAGTTGTTCGGGTTCAAAACCTTTATATTGTACGGAATGAAGAATAAACCATCTAGTGTATCATTTACTCAACAGTCTTAGATTAAACACAATGGATTATTCATCCATCCCAACAAAATTTAAAGTTTCCTTACCCAACAACCACAAACCACGACAAACAACAATTTTAGCAATAGATTTAGTCTATTCTTATTTATTCCATTCATACATTTGTTGTTTGATTCTTTTCATTCATATAACGGTTTATTCTTTTCATTTTCATTTATTTCTTTCAATTTTATTTAGAAATAACTGCAACCCTTTTCTTAAGTTTACAATTTCTCTTTATTATATTACATCCATTTATTTTCACTTACTACTTATTATTATTCATTTCCATTAACTCAGGTCATGCCATTAACTACTATGATTATTCATTCATTTATTTTTCACGACCTCATTTATTTACACTTTAATTATTTAAGTTTATAATCATCTATTTGTCATACTTACTTATAATTATATTTTCTTGGTAAAATTTCAATTTTAACTTAAGTTTATAACATTAAATTCTCATTTAACATCAATTTCATTAAATACTCTCATTATTTCAAATTTCAACTTATATAATATTCTATTACAATCTCCTATTAAACATTTCTACTTTTAATATTTGGTAAGTTGTATATATGTTATTTAAGGGTGTAATTTGAAATTTATACAAGTTTGTTCCATTTCCTTTAATTAATTCATTGTTCAGTAAATTTTTACCTTTTTCTTATAAGTCACACTTTCAAGTTTCTTACTATTTCCTTTATACTTAGCCTTATATCTCTTACCTAAATTAGAGGTTTCAATTTTATTAATTACTTCCCTCTCATTTCACTACAATAATTGAAACAGTTAATTAATGGAAATTTAAGAATTAAATACCGGGTTAAATTTCAAATTATTTTAAAACAATAGATAAATATATTCTTACAACTTATATTTTTCAAAAATGAATCTGTAGTAAAACTACTACAGTGGCTTTCCCCGTTCGAAACTCGAAAATGAAAGTCGATGATGCGGCCGCCATCACCGAAATTATTTTCCAGCGACAGAGAGGAAAGTACAAAATTTATTTTCTCCAAAATTTTCTTTAAAACAATTCTTCCGAATTATATTGAAATATTTATATCAGAAATACTTATAAACAATATTATTATATTCCAAAATTTATTCGGAAAAATTTCAAAACCCCTGATCTTAAGTTCTAAATTTCCAAATTTCATTTATTTTATTTTTCAAATCTTATTTCTATTATTATTTATACACTTTATTACCTAACAACCAATCTATTACAGCCAAATATAAATATCATTTGAAAATTTTATTTTATATATAGAAAATATAATTGGCAAAATTATTTCATTCACTTATATAAAAAATATATTATGTCGGTCTATCCTATTAAGTGTTTAGAAACCCCTATTAATGTCACAGCGTCCCATGCAGCAACCAGAATTTATAAATATAAAACAGAACAGATTAACACAATATAAAACCTTTTTATAACACTAACAAATACGCTCTCTCATATATATACACTAAGCGACTCCCTAGGGTATTACTACCCTATTAATAAAGAGTCAGATCCCATAAAGCTAAGGTTTATCGCTAAACGAAAGCTCTGATACCAGATGTAACATCCCGCGTTTTCGCACGCTTTAAATCGATACACGTGCCAATTCAAACCATATGGAAGGGCGGATTGTTATGGGGTAGATAAGAAAAACGAGAAAGAATAAAACAAAACAGAATCTCACAGCGGAAGGATAAAGTATAATAATAAATATACAGCTCATAAAACTGTTTACAAACATCCGATTCTTCTTTATACAATAAATATCATAGTTTACATACCAATAATATTAATGCAGCGGAATACAGTGTAGTGGAACCATATAATATATAATAATAATAATAGTAATGAAATCTTCGTCTTCTTCCTCCAGAAAAATCTTCAAATCCTGAAACGCTCGGACTGACCCGAGCCAATTGAAAAGACAAAACACTCGAGTCAGAACTAAAAGATCTTATGTAAGTTAAATTAACAGAAATGAATATGAGTGCAGTAACTCAAGAGATGCTCGGGATTTACATCTCCTAAGGATCCGTTAAACTATTTACTATGTAGTATATTTCGCTATTATAATAGTGTCTAATTGTAAAATAAACTTACTCTTAAATAGCGTTAAGGCTTTACATTTTCCACCTTAACACGTAAAATGCCAATAGTCTATACAGTACCATAATACCTCCCGATCGGGAGGCTACCAGAGGATACTCCATAGGTAAGACACAAATAGAAACTCGTACAAGGCGCGATAGGGTAGGTGACACGGCACAACTAGGCAATGCCATGGTAGATATACCAATTACGCTTCCAGGTCGGTGGTAACGCGTAGCGCGCAACTACCGCCCACCTCGAGCCACACCCCCAAAAATCAAAAGTGGCCACCGAATCAATCCAAAGTCAAAGTATAATATCGAAGGGATGTGTCCGATCAAAGGTGCTACCTTATTAACCCGTCGATCGCTCCTGTTTTAGCCACCTTATGCCAACTCACGGAAGTTGGGTCCACGTATTTACCTTACACGGAACGCCGCCACCAACCTACTTCATTCTGGAATCTCCATCTCGTACACGGTTGTTAAAGTGGTTTTCGGAGTTGGCAGAGAGTGTGAAAACTTCCGATCCCGGTCTCTTCAACAACCAAACGTTATTATAACACCGCGGTCTTTAAAATAGTTTATACTTTAAAAGTAGAAAATAATTATGCATTTCAAAATCCATAAAAACGATATCATTCCCATTTTGAAAACGACTCATTTCGATATTATTTTTATAAAACCCAAATCAATAATATCATTTTTATTTCAAATATATTTCTTTTTCCAAAATCATACTGCTTAAAATTTATAATATCTGGAAACCAAACATTTGGATTATAACTTTCAAAACATAATACTTCGAAATTCACAGCTTTAAAACCATAACTTCTAAAAACTTGAATGGTTTGGATATTCAACAGTATATAGAATAAAATGGTTTAATTTTAGATTTACTTTGTAAAGTAAAATAATTTCCATGACTTTACAAATATATTTTCTTTAGATAAAGTCTAAACCATACATTTAAATTTCACCTTCAGTTTCCAAAACCACTTCAATTTCAATATATATCAAATTTGAGTATTAATAAATTTCAAAGCTAAAGTTGGAATTTTATTCTTTCAACAAATTCACCGTTTTATTATTTAGTCTCGAACATTTGCATGATAAATCCATAATCATTTATATAAAACTCGAATTTCCTATAACTAAATATTTCCTTCCATTTATTTATACTAGAAATATTCATTTAATTTATCTTGAAATAAAATTTCAGTTATAAATATCATACCTTTAAATCTTCCAAGCTTTAATAAGTTTTACATCAACTTATGGAGTTAAATTTTTAAATAAGCTCAATTCCAAATAAATTTCAATTTATCTTTCAATCTTAATTGATTTGAATCATTTATAGCTCTATATATATATATACAAGATCTAAAACCTTTACTTAAACATATGATATAAATTATCAAATGCCATTTTTCGACTTATTCATTTTTATTTAACAGATTTATGCATAGCTTAAACTCAACAATTTAACTATGTATGTATATATAGACAAATTTATATCATATCCAAATTTAATATTTATTAAACCGTATCATATCCAAACCATAAAAAAAAACATTTCAAAAATAATTAATTATATATATATATATATATATATATATATATACCGCGGTGCCTGTGTATAATTTTCTATTCTATGGTCAAGTGATGCGGATATTTATCATTTCAATCCGCAATTCAAAAATAAAAATGCAGTTGTATATCATTTCAAACCGCAATCCCGAATGAAATGAGAATGCATGATAACTTGCAGTTTACATAAGATAGAACACATCATCCATTCACCCAATATCAATCATCAACCAATTTATTTCAATCATCATCAATTTAAACAAACATCAATATATAGCATATAAATATAACAGGCAATAAATGACAGTTATTAACTAACTGTTTATATTCAATAATAAATTTATTAACTGTTTAACTATCAGTTTATATGCAAATAAATAAATTTTAACTGTCAATTTATATGCAATAATAAAATTTATTAACAGTTAAATTAAATAAATGCGATTTAACAGAGATGATGAATAAAACATGCCAAACAATCATAAATAAATTTCTACTCATATCTTAAGTCAATTTAACAGGCATAGGAAATTTTAGAAGTTGTGGGTGGGTTAAAACACTCACCTTTTGAATTTAAATTCAATTTAAACCCAAAAATTGGACGGTCTCCAAATTCATCCAAACCAGCGTCAACAGATCCAGAATTTTATTTCGATCCTAACAAAAAAAATCTCGCTTGAAACTGATATCGTATGAAGAAGTTATTCGACTAAATCGAGTTGAAATCAAGAAGAATTTAATTAAAACAAAAGTAAAATTCACCCCTACTTTCTGAGCCACGTCATCCACGTGAAGCATCATGCTTCATCTTCGCGTACAGAACGAAAAGCACGCATCTACAGGAACAACCCACGGTCGCGCTCGAAGCCGCCTTCCCCCTCGTCGCTGCGCCGCTCGTCCCCGGCCACGCCGCCCACTCGTGCATGGCTCCGGCCCATCCTCATGGGCCCACTCGCGTCCAAGGCCGCCGCTACACTAGTTAAACCCAGCAGCTGCCCTTTTTACCCAAACCCTAGTTGAATCATGCAAACAATCCAACCGTCAACTTCAACAATGAACAGCATAGATCTAACCCCCTCATTCCTCTCCACAGCCCAGTAATCGCGATTCGTCGATCCGAAGAAGATCATCAACCACCGTTTAACGGCCGAGAATAAACGACAAAATTCTGAGCAAATGATAACTCCAAATCAAAGATGAACCACACCACTGAATTTCGCTCGCCACGAGCATCAACATATATTTTTTTCGAGATTTTTCTGAAGACTTTGAAATTTTAGCTTTTGATTTGATTTGCAATCGTGTTTGGGTCTAAGGTTTTCATCCATTGAGGAAGAGAAAGAGTTGAGGAAATGAACGCACAAACAAATGAGGATAGATAGAGACTAGGGTTTATAGCTGGGTTTATATAGGTAGGTTAGAAATAGAGTGGATGGATCTGATAAACAAACGTGCTGAACACAATTGGCCCAAAAAGCCCGTTCTGACTCCGGAATGAAATTTGGTAAACCCATATATTGAAATAGGTATTTAAAAATATTCTGAACGCGATGGAAAAATTTTCACGTCCAAATTCCATCGTATGAAGAAGTTATCTGAAACCAATATTTCCAAATTGATTTCAATTAAATCGATTTCAAGGCGTTTCGCGTTCGTACGATCAAGGACAAGTCCGATCGCTACGAAACTTAAAACCCTACAATAATTCACTGATATGGATCCGATGAAACTGGTTTCGTCGGAATCCGAGTCCGTGACCAAAATGGCTATTTTTATATTAATTTAAATAAATTAAGAATTAGTAAATAAATCCAAATTTTATATTTCAGTTTCAGAATTGGAAAATTTTATCACTTATGATTCCTCAATCATTTACAATGATTTTAGACAAATTTAAAACGTAAATTTAGATGATTCATTTATAAATTTCAATATTAATCCTCAATTTCATTAAATTTAAAATTATAAATTAACTTTCTAATAATTCTTATTAAATTAAATGAATCAATGATTATTCCATTCATATTTCAAATAGGAGGGTTTACCATTGGATTAATTTTTTTTACATAAATATTTCCAAATTTCCAAATTTAATTTTTAATTTAACGTAATAATTAAAATTTGATTTCATTTATTTCAATAAGTCCAACTATTATAAATTAACAAATTAACTCATTTTTAAAGATTCAAACTTAATAATTCATAAACTTCATCATCTTGATTTACTTATAACTTTAAAATTCCTTAAACAAATTCTCATCTCAAATTTTGAAATATGAATTATTTCATCAATCATATTATATATATTTAATTTCTTAAAATAATTCCTTTATTACACTTTGAATCCAATTTATTTAAATAAGTTTCAAAATTAAACGGATTAGTCAATTTCAACCTTACACATAAGTTTAGGTTACATTTAATTTATAACGTATTACTTCCCTAGTTATTACTTTACATCTTCCCGTATTAATTTCACAATTAATCACAATTATTAAAGTAACGCTTAATAAATACGACCCTATAATTTCTCAACTTTTAAACGGACGTTATTTCATTTTCAATTAGTGTAATATTCATTTATACTTATTACAGATTCTAATTCCATTAACAAATAAGCAGGTAATATATGTTACAGATTTTGAATTAATCACTATTCATTATTATTTACTTTAATTTAGCATTAATTACCTTGCATTAACATTGTTACTTAAAATCCCTATCCAATTTCAATTTATATTCAAATGAATACATTTACTCTTTTCCATTATGTCATTAATTATCATCAAGGCATCTTTATTGGTGATGAGTGAATTTACTAGTAACCCACTAATATAACTTTTAATATACTTGTATATTATTATTTTACCCCTTTTTTTCCCATTATACATATATGCACACATACAAATTAAGATTCTACATCCAATAAATTATTCCATCTAGGTTCCATTCCTTCACTTTATGCATAATTAGCATTTCCTATTCAATTTGTTACATCCACTTATATTCACTTTATGAATAAATTGGTATTCCATTTAATCCATTAATTAAAATTGGATTCCTAATTTTATTCAATACCCTGAATAAATAACATATATATTAATCAAATCCTTACATTTGTTTTTCTCATATTCCATTAAAAATCAAATCATAACATTTAAATGATTTTATTGAATTGGAATTTCATTCAAGTCATAAATTATTAACTTGCATTAACATGATTCCTTAATTTATTCCAATTACCGTTTACACTCTTTTATTGCATTAAATCAGTTTAATAATTTCATTAATTTCTCATATTAAATTTTATATCCAGGTAAGAATCCTTTTTCTACTTAATTCGTTTGGATTTTATTCCCTTTATTGTTTCTACTAAAATAAACTACAAAAATCCTATTAAATAAACAAATTAAATTGTCGAAATTTACGGGTCGTTACAAAAAAACTTGATCAAATAGATATTACCCGACATTCATGGTTAAACAACTTAGAGTACCCATGTGATTTGCTGAACTACTCCATTATTTCATTTCTATCTAAATTAGGGTTGTTTCCAAATCTTCAAGATGCCTAAAAAGATGCATAAAACTTTATAAAACGAGTAAAAAGTAATGAATGAAAAGTAGATTAGAGTGAAATAAAAGAGAGATCATGAGACATATTAGTCGGGCTGGCAAATATTTGTCAATCCTATATTTGCTACTTATGTATGTAACACTAATCTGATGATTTTATAGCCTTTACAGGTGCATTGATGAAGACAAAAAGTCGCAGTACGAAGAAGAATGCTACCATTAAAAGCCAGAAAATTTATAAATTTACCTAAATCTTCTCACAAATTCGAATCACTTCGTAACACTGAATCCTCAAATGCGTAAGCTCAAGCAACTCTAACATCAGAATCTTCAGATTATATACCATTAGAAGATGATTGTAACGACCCGTAAATTATAGATAATTAAAAATGGTTAGTTTAATAAACATTGTTATTTAATATTTGAAGAGATAGAAATTTGTGATTTGTTAATGAAATAATAACTAGATTAAAATGAAACAATGTTGATTCAAGTCAATTGTTAACAATCTTAATGTAAATTAAGTTAATATTTGGGAATAATGTTAACTTTATTCATAGTATGACAATGGGTTGAATAACAGGATTGAAAACCAAATTAATGAATTTATTGTAAATTTAATTTACGATTACTGAATTTATAAAAATAGAAATATAAAAACTATAAATTGTGAAATATTCAATAATAACTTGATATAGAAATTTGTTGTAAGGGTTTTTAAATTACTAAGTAATCCAAGTGATATAAATTATAAATTATAAAATTTGAAATGAATTTGATTAAATTAATTTAATATTAATTTATTCAATTAACTGAAATATAGCTATTTTGGCCACTAACTCGGATTTTGATGAAACTCGTTTCATCGGATCGTAATGGTGAATTATTATAGGATTTCAAGTTTCGTAACGATCAGACTTGTCGTTTAATCGTACGGGCTCGAAACGCCTAGAAATCAATTTAATTGAAATCAATTTTAAATTAGATGATTTTAACGTAACTTCTTCATACGGTGGAATTAGGACCTGAAACCCGTTCCATTGAGTTTAAATTTTTTAAAAACATCTATTTTGATATATGGGTTGACTCATTTTCGTTCCGGAGTCGAAATGAGCTTTTCGGGTCGTGTATCGTTCAATTAATCTTGTCCATTCATCCTATTTCTAACCTACCTATAAATACCTCATTATAAACCTAGCCAATCCTTATTCTCATTTGTCTGTAAATACTTCTCCTTCTCAGCTCCTTATTCCAATGGTAGACAAATAATTTCCAGTTCAAATTTCAAATCAAAACCAAATCAAAAATTCAAACTCCTGCAACACAAACGAATTATACATCGATTTGAAGCTTTTGACGAGCGCAAGTCAAATATGTGATTTTTTTTATCTGGGTTGCTGTGTGGTCGGAATTGGCAAAATTATTTTCGGCCGTTCGTTTTGGCTTTTGTGATTTGACGGCAGATCGTCAACCATGGGACGATTGGAGGGTATTGGCTCGTTGAGGAGGTCGTGCAGCGTCGATCAGTAGGGTTACATCACGCCAAAGTGGTCGGAGTTCGCCGATCTTAGCAATTTTAGGTCAGCAAAGGCGAGGCTCGGGGAGGCGATCGAAGGTGGTATCTTCGTAGGCGTGGGGGCGGTGGACCTGGAGGAGTTCATGGGTAAGGGTCGATCGTCTCAAAACCCAATGGAGGCGGTGCGACAATTACCTATAGGTGGCGGCCGAACTTTCTATAGGATTTCGTAGGAGCTCGAACGATGAAGCAGCTGTTCGATTAAGAAGCGTACATAATCAAAGGGAACTGCACGTGAATCTCAGTGGCGTGGTGACCAATAGGGTATTTTAATAAAATTTTTTGTTGCATTTCATTTATTCTAATATGCGTAACTTCTGTATATGTGGTCCAATTCACGCGCAATTTCTTTTGTTAGGATCGTATTGAAATTTCGGGCATTTCGACGCTAGTTTGGATGAATTCTGAGACCGTTCAAATTTTGGGCTTAAATTGAATTTAAATTCGATTTAAATTCAAAGGTGAGTGTTTTAACCCACTCACAACGTCTAAAATTTCTTATGTTTGTTAAATTTAATTTACGATGTGATTAGGAATACTGTTTGATATATTTTAAATAATCAGCTCAATTAGTTTGAATTTATTTGAATTAAATCGTTATTTAATTTGTTATTGAATATAAATTGCCAGTTAAATACCCGTTATTGATTGATTACCAGTTAAATACTGTATTGATTGATAGTTTTGGATGATGATTGTGATTGATGTCGATTGTTGATGTTGGTTAAATGGATATTGTATTTTATACCGTTATAAACTGCAAGTTCGTTATGGATTTTTATTTATTTCGGGATTGCGGTTTGAAATGATATACAACCATAAAATGCTTAAATTGCGGATTGAAATGATAAATATCCGTATCATTTGACCCTAGAGTAGAGAATTATATACGGACACCGGATTGATTAAATTAAATGATTTTAAAATCCTTAAATTTCTGAATTTAATCAATTGATATTTTGAAATAAAATTTGATTTATATAAATTGAAGTATTATGGAAAAATCAAGTTTTATGTTGAATGCAAATTGGTTTGAAAAGGAATTTCTTCAAGAAATTAAATCGGAAGTTTAAAGTTAAACTTTTCTATAAAAATGAAATTCTATCGAAAATGAGTTATTGAATCTGTTTGAAAATAACTTTGAAAATTTTGAAATTGGAGTAATACGTACTGATATTTTGAATACGGATTGAAACGATATGAATTTCGATAGTTTATTGAAATTTGGTTTGTCGATTTGGAAATTTGAAATGGTCCAAATATGTTGTGAAGTAAAACTCATATTTTAGTAGAAACTATTTTAAAAATATATTATTTTAAAATTTCTAATTATTAAGATTTTCAATTTTATTAAAGTATTTAACTAATATTAACTATATGAATTATTTTAATCTATTTTAAACCAATTTAATTTATTTTAAACTAATTGAACTATTTTAATTTATTTTAAATCTAATTAATCTATTTTAGAGCTATTTAATCTATTTTAATTATATTTAATCTATTTTAAATCTATATTAATTATTTTTAACTATTTAAACTATTTTCTTCCAAATTCCAAATCAAGTAAAATTGATGGGTTTATATTAAAAATTCTCGATTTTTAAAGTGAATATGGTTAATGATGTCATAACCTAAGTTGAAATTTTTAAATGTTATAATGAATCGAAACGATGATTTTGAAGCAAGGACTTAACCTGTTTTGGAAATACGATTTTTGAAAGAAATTAAGATTTTGGAAACAATATGATTTGAAAGTGATATAGTTTTGAGAATACGATATTTTGATATAAATTGTGAATTTGACTTTGAAAGAATTATTGAACTATGATTTCAAAGGCGAACATGATTTCGAAAGTAAGTAATGATTTCGAAAGTGATATGGTTTGAATTGAATATGATATTTTGACATCCATTATGAAATGAATTTGGAAATGTAAAAGAACCATCCGGTGTGTGATAAGTAATTAGTTGTCAAAGAGACCGGGATCGGATATTGTCATACTCTCTGCCAATACCGAAAATGACTTTGGCAACTGTGTACGCAGTGGTGATTCCAGAATGAAGTAGGATGGTGACGAGATCCTAAAGGCATATTTACGTAGACCTAACTCCCATGAGTTAGCATGAGGTGGCTAAAACAGAAGCAATCGACGAGCCAAGTGAGGTAGCTCCTCCGATCGGGCGCACTCCATTGATACTATATTCAGACTTATGATTTATTTGGTGGCCACCCTTCGATTTTACTCGAGAGTGTGTTTCGAGTTGGGCTGTAGTTGCGGCTATGCGTTACCAACAGTCCGAAAGTATAATTGGGTATAATTGGTACATCTACTCTGGCATTGCCTAGTTGTGCCGTGTCACCTACCCTAGCGCGTCTTCTACGAGTTTGTTTTATGTCTACCTATATGGTATCCTCTAGCGGCTCTAATTTACGGGGAGGTACGGTACTGTATAGACTACTGACATAATAAAAATGTGTTAAGGTGGAAAATGTAAAGCATCAACGCTATTTTTAAATAGTATACTTTACTATTGACATTATTATAATAGTGTATATTACTACATAGTAGATAGTTTAATGGATCCTTTGGAGGTGTGAATCCTGAGCATCTCTTAAGTTACTGTACTCACGTTGGACACTGGATAGGAGATGTCAAACCCCGTAAACATATCTGACGCCATTCCACTCATATTTATTCACCGTTGATTTAACTTACATAAGATCTTTAGTTATGACTCGAGTATTTTGTCTTTTCAATTTGCTCGTGTCATCCTGAGCATTTCAGGATTTGAAGATCTTATTTCTGGAGGAGGAAGACGAAGATTGTATTATTATTATTATTATTATTTACTATATTATTTTACTGCATCACACTGTCCTGCTGCATTATTATTAATTATTCTCAAGCATGTGTTAATCTGATTTTGTGTTGTATAAGTATAATCAAATGTTTCGTAAACTGCTTCATGAACTGTTATTTGATTATTATATGTTGTCTTTCCACCGCGAGATTCTGTTTTGTGTTTTTTTCTTTCTCTGCTTTTTTTATTCACCCGAATAACAATTCGCTCTTTTGTATGGTTTGAGTTGTCACGTGTGTCTTTTTAAAGCATCTAAAAAGGCGGGATGTTACAGTTGGTATCAAAACCAAGTTTAGCGATAAACCTTAGCTTTGTGGGGTCTGACTCTTTTTTAATATGGTAGTAATACCCTATGATGAGTCGCTGAGTGTATATATATGAAAGAGTGTATTTGTTAGTGTTATAAAAGGTTTCATATTGTGTTAATTTGTTCCGTTTTGTATTTATAAATTCTGGTCTGTGCATATGACGCTATGACATCGATAGGGATTTCTAAACACTTAATAGGACAGACCAACACAATATTTGTTTTGAAATATGGGTAAATGAAATAATTTACCTACTGTGTATTTTTGTATACAAATTAATTATTTACAAATGATAAATTTGATTGTAATATATTTGTTGTTAGATAGGGAAATATATAAATATTGGTTGAAAATAAAAATGTGCAAATAAAATAAATACAAATTGGAAATTTAAGAACTTAAGTTCCGAGATTTTGAAAATTTCTTTCAAAGGATTTTGGAATATAATAATATTATTTATATGTATTTTTTGATATAAATTTTTCAATATAATTTGAAAGAATTATTTTAAAGAAATTTTGGAAAAAAATAAGTTTTGTACTCCCTTCTCTGTTGTTGGAAAATAATTTCGGTGATGAGTGCACACATCATCGACGTTCATTTTTGAGTTTCAAAGTGGGAAGACCGTGTTGTAATTTTCTACACAATTGTTTTGATAAATTAACTTTAAACTTTAAACTTTAAAATTCCAAGTATGATTTGAGGAATATATAAAGATACGATTATGTATATTATTTTAAAATAATTGAAATGGAAACCGACATTTAGTTCTTAAATTGCTATCAATTAGAGGTTTCAATTATTGTAATGAAGTAAAAATTATAACTATTTAATAATTGAAACTTCTAAATGAAAATAACAAATTAAATGCTAAGTTATGAATGAAATATACAAGAATTGAAAATTTGTAACCTGTAAATCAAAAGAATGAAATCTGAAAGATATGATTATTGAATATTTTGTTAATTAAAAAAGTAAGTCAAACCTGTGTAACTTTCAATTGCATTCTTAAAGACATATATAACTTACCAAAATATAAAAATTTGAAATGTTTAATAAGAAAATGTAATGGAATTTTATATAAGTAAAACTTAAAGTAATGAAAGTGTTCAATGAATTACTTTTATAAATAACAATTTGATGTTATATTTGTTATAACTTAAGTTATAATTGAAATGCTGCTATATAAACGTGATAGAAAGTAAGTATTATAAGTAGATGAATATAAAGTTAAGTAAATGTATTGATATGCTAAGTAATTGAATTGTACATGAATACTATAAACAAATGAAGGTAAACAAGTGAAATTAAGTAATGAACGAGTGAATAGAAATTGAATTTTGTAAGAAATAAATGTAAACTAATAAAATGATCATTGAGAAATGGAATTAACATATGTAATGAAATGAATGAAAGTAAATGAAAATAAGTGCTAAATGAATAAATGGGAATAAACTTTGTAATCACTGAATGAATGAAAAAAATGATGAACAACAAATCTTGTGAAAAGAAATTAATAAGAATAAGCTTAAATAATGTTAGCATTTGTTGTTTGTTTGGTTTATGGATTGTTGGGAAATGATACTTTTAATTGTTTGGATGCATGAATAAGCTATTGAGTTTTGTCTAAGACTATTGAGTAAATGGTATACTTAGTAGTTATTTGTCATCCTAAGTGACTAAAAGTGTCTTAACCCGAACAAATTATTTGTTTTGGTTGATATGGATGGATAATTGATTTGTATTGATTTCATTTGATGACTGTATGCTGTGGTTGCAAGTGATTGTTGTTTATATTGGTTTATTTGTTAGTGGTTGAAAGAAATTTAAATATTTCATTTTATATAATTATTAACTCTTTTAGATTATATAAGTGAAATACATGTTATGGAAGCAATCACTACTACTTTTGGTTTCATTAAATAAGCGTTAATTGCGTGACAAATAGGTACGTTCTCGGATTGCGATTTTCTAGCGATATTATATTATTTTTTCCATGTTTGGATATATTATTTTGAAAAATTTATGATATATATTGTTTTATTGATATTATGATTTCTCCCAAGTCTCTCAGTACAAAGAAGACTCTATCGAATTTTTTTTAAAATTTTGGACCTAAATTTTTTTTTGAAATGTTTTCCAAACTTTTGTTAACTTGAAAATAAAAGATTTAATTGTTTGTAAATTTATATATTTTATTTAAATTATTTCATTATGCAAACTAATGGTTTATAAATTAATAGTTTGAATAAGATATATTGATTACTTAATTCTTTCTTTTCCCTTCTTTTTCCTTTTCGGGGAACGAAACGTTTTTGTGTGGGGGAGAGTGTAACGACCCGTAAATTTTAGATAATTAAAAATGGTTAGTTTAATAAACTTTATTATTTAATATTTAAAGAGATATAAATTTGTGATTTGTTAATGAAATAATAACTAGATTAAAATGAAACAATGTTGATTCAATTCAATTGTTAATAATCTTAATCTAAATTAAGTTAATATTTAGAAATAATGTTAACTTTATTCATAATATGACAATAGGTTGAATAACAGGATTGAAAACCAAATAAATGAATTTATTGGAAATTTAATTTATAACTACCGAATTTATGGAAATTGAAATATAAATGCTATAAATTGTGAAATATTCAATAATAACTTGATATAGAAATTTTTTGTAAGGGATTTTAAATTACTAAGTAATCCAAGATGATAGAAGTTATAAATTATAAAATTTGAATAGAAATTTAATTTAATTAATTTAGTATTAATTTATTTAACTAACTGAAATATAGCTATTTTGGCCACTGACTCGATTTCGACGAAACCAGTTTCATTGGATCCGTAACGGTGAATTATTATAGGATTTCAAGTTTCGTAACGATCGGACTTGTCGTTTGATCGTACAGCTCAAAACGCCTAGAAATCAATTTGAAATTAGCTGATTTTAACGTAACTTCTTCATAGATGGAATTAGGACCTGAAACCTATTCCATTGAGTTTAAATTTTTTAAGAACGTCTATTTTGATATATAGGTTGACCCATTTACGTTCCGGAGTCAAAACGGGCTTTTCAGGTTGTATATCCTTCAATTAATCTTGTCCATTCTTCCTATTTCTGACCTACCTACGTATACCTCATTATAAACCCTAGCCAATCCTTATTCTCATCTGTCTGTATGTACATCTCCTTCTCAACTCCTCATTCCAGTGGCAGACAAACAAATTCCAGTTTAAATTTCAAATCAAAACCAAATCAAAAGTTCAAACTCCTCCAATACAAACGAATTATATATCCATTTGAAGCTCTCGATGAGCGCAAATCCAATATGTGATTTTTTTTTCGATCTAGGTTGCTGTATGGCCGGAATGGGCTAAATTATTTTCGATCGTTCATCTTTGGCTTTTGTGATTTGACGACAGACCGTCAACCATGGGACAATTGAAGGGTATTGGCTCGTTGAGGAGGTCGTGCAACATCGATCGGTAGGGTTACATCATGTTGAATGGTCGGAGTTCGCCAATCTCGACGATTTTAGGTCAGCAACGGCTAGGCTTGGAGAGGCGATCGAAGGTGGCGTCTTTGTAGGCGTGGGGGTGTTGGGCCTGGAGGAGTTAGTGGGTAAGGGTCGGTCGTCTCAAAAACCAATGGAGGCAACGCAGCAATTGCCTGTAGGTGGCGGCCGAACTTTCTGTAGGGTTTCGTAGGAGCTTGAACGATGAAGCAGCCGTTCGATCAAGAAGCATACGCAATGTAAGGGAACTACACGTGAATCTCGGTGACATGGTGACCAATAGGGTATTTTAATAATTTTAGTAATTTTATTTTTATTTTTATTGCATTTCAATTGTTCTAATATGTGTAACTTCTGCATACGAGGTCCAATTGACATCGATTTTTTTTGTTAGAATCGCATTGAAATTTCGGACATTATAACGCTGGTTTGAACGAATTCTGAGACCATTCAAATTTTGGATTTAAATTAAATTTAACTTCGATTTAAATTCAAAGGTTAGTGTTTTAACCAACTCATAACTCCTAAAAATTTCTTATATTTGTTAAATTTAATTTATGATGTGATTAAGAATTTATTTATGACTGTTTGATATATTTTAAATCATCATCTCATTTAATTTGAATTTATTTGAATTAAATCATTATTTAATTTATTATTGAATATAAATTGTCATTTAAATACCTGTTATGCATAGATTACAGTTAAATACTTTATTGATTGATTGTTTTGGATGATGATTGTGATCGATGTCGATTGTTGATGTTGGTTGAATGGATGTTGTATTTCATGCTGTTATAAACTGCAAGTTCGTTACGGATTTTTATATATTTCGGGATTGCGGTTTGAGATGATATATAACCGTAAAATATTTAAATTGCATATTGAAATGATAAATATCTGTATCATTTGACCTTATGGTAGAGAATTATATAAGGACGATGGATTATATAAATTAAATGATTTTAAAATCCTTAAATTTTTGAATTTAATCAATTGATATTTTGAAATAAAATTTGATTTATACAAATTGAAGTATTATGGAAAAAATCAAGTTTTGTGTTGAAATGCGAATTAGTTTAAAAAGGAATTTCTTTAAGAAATTAAATCGGAAGTTTAAAGTCAAACTTTTATGTATAAATGAAATTCTATCGAAAATGAGTTATTGAATCTGTTTGAAAATAACTTTGAAATCTTTTGAAATTGGAGTAATCCGTATTGATATTTTGAACATGGATTGAAACGGTATGAAATTCAATAGTTTATTGAAATTTGGTTTATCGATTTGGATATTTGTAATGGTCCAAATATGTTGAAATGAAATGAATAGTTTAATTTGATATTAATTCCAAACTCATATTTTAATATAAACTGTTTTAAAAATATATTATTTTAAAATTTCTAATTATTAAGATTTTCAATTTTATTAAATTACTTAACTAATATTAACTATATGAATTATTTTAATCTATTTTAAACCAATTTATTTTATTTTATTTTAAACTAATTAAACTATTTTAATTTATCTATTTAATATATTTTAACTGTAATTAATCTATTTTAAATTTATATTAATTATTTACAACTAGTTAAACTATTTTCTTCCAAATTCCAAACCAAGTAAAATGGATTGGTTTATATTCAAAATTCTCAACTTTAAAGTGAATATGGTAAATGACGTTATAACCTAAGTTGAAATATTTAAATGTTATAATAAATTGAAACGATGATTTTGAAGCATGGACTTAACCTTTTTTGGAAATACGATTTTTGGAAGAAATTATGATTTTGGAAACGATTTGATTTGAAAGTGATATAGTTTTGAGAATAACATATTTTGATAAAATTTTTGAATTTGACGTTGGAAGGAAATACAATTATCGAACTATGATTTCAAAGGCGAAATGATTTCGAAAGTAAGTAATGATTTCAAAAGTGATATGGTTTGAATTGAATATGATATTTTGACATCAATTATGAAATGATTTTGGAAATGCAAAAGAACCATCCGGTGTGTAATAAGCGATTGATTGTCAAAGAGACTGGGATCGGATATTGTCATACTCTCTGCCAATACCTAAAGCCACTTTGACAACTGTATACGCGGTGGAGATTACAGAATGAAGTAGGATGGTGGCGGCGATCCTAAAGGTATATTTACGTAGACCTAACTCCCGTGAGTTAGCATAAGGTGGCTAAAACAGGAGCAATCGATGGGCCAGGTGAGGTAGCTCCTCCGACCGGGCACCCTTTATCGGTACTATATTCAGACTTTTGATTTATTTGGTGGTCACCCTTAGATTTTACTCGAGAGTGTGTTTCGAGTTGGACGGTTGTTGCGGCTATGTGTTACCAAACGTCCGAAAGTATAATTGGTATATCTACCATGGCGTTGCCTAGTTGTGCCGTGTCACCTACCCTAGCGCGCCTTCCACAATTTTGTTTATGTCGTACCTATATGGTATCCTCTGGCGGCTCCAATTTACGGGGAGTTACGGTACTGTATAGACTATTGACATAATAAAAATGTGTTAAGGTGGAAAATGTAAAGCATCAATGCTATTTTTAAATAGTATACTTTACTATAGACATTATTATAATAGCGTATATTACTACATAGTAGATAGTTTACCGGATCCTTAGGAGGTGTGAATCCTAAGCATCTCTTAAGTTACTACACTCGAGTTAGACACTGGATATGAGATGTCAAACCCCGTAAATATCTCTAATGTCGTTCCACTCATATTTATGCATTGTTGATTTAACTTACATAAGATCTTTAGTTCTGACTCGAGTGTTTTGTCTTTTTAATTCGCTGGGTCAGCTTGAGAATTTCAGGATTTGAAGACCTTGTTTTTGGAGGACGAAGACGAAGATAGAATTACTATTATTTATTATATTATTTCACTACATCACACTATTCCGTTGCATTATTATTAATTATTCTCTAGTATGTGGAACTCTTATTTTTTGTTGTATAAGTATAATCAAATGTTGTATAAGTATATTGTTTTATTGATATTATGATTTCTCCCGAGTCTCTCGTACAAAGGAGACTCTACCGAATTTTTCAAAATTTTGGACTTAGATTTTTTTCTGAAATGTTTTTCAAACTTTCGTTAACTTGAAGATAAAAGATTTAATTGTTTTTAAAATTATATATTTTATTTAAATTATTTCATTATGTAAGTTAATTGTTTATAAATTTAATAGTTTGAATAAGATATATTGATTACTTAATTCTTTCTTTTCCCTTCTTTTTCCTTTTCGGGGACGAAAAGTTTTGAGTGGGGGAGAGCGTAACGACCCGTAAATTTTAGATAATTAAAAATGGTTAGTTTAATAAACTTTTTTATTTAATATTTGAAGAGATAGAAATTTGTGATTTGTTAATGAAATAATAACTAGATTAAAATGAAACAATGTTGATTCAATTCAATTGTTAACAATCTTAATGTAAATTAAGTTAATATTTGGAAATAATGTTAACTTTATTCATAGTATGACAATGGGTCGAATAACAGGATTGAAAACCAAATAAATGAATTTATTGGAAATTTAATTTACAATTACTGAATTTATGGAAATTGAAATTTAAACACTATAAATTGTGAAATATTCAACAATAACTTGACATAGAAATTTGTTGTAAGGGTTTTCAAATACTAAGTAATCCAAGATGATAGAAATTATAAATTATAAAATTTGAATTGAAATTTTATTTAATTAATTTAATTTTAATTTATTTAATTAACTGAAATATAGCTATTTTGGCCGATGACTTCGATTTCGATTAAACCAGTTTCATCGGATCTGTAACGGTGAATTATTGTAGGATTTCAAGTTTCGTAATAATCGGACTCGTCGTTTGATCGTACAGGCTCAAAACGCCTGGAAATCAATTTAATTGAAATCAATTTGAAATTAGCTGATTTTAATGTAACTTCTTCATATGATGGAACTGAGACCCAAAACCAGTTCCATTGAGTTTAAAATTTTTAAGAACATCTATTTTGATATATGGGTTGACCCATTTTCGTTTCGTAGTCAAATTGGGCTTTTCGGGTTGTGTATCGTTCAATTAATCTTGTCCATTCATCCTATTTCTGACCTACTTATAAATATCTCATTATAAACTCTAACCTATCCTTATATTTATCTTTCTGTACGTATATCTCCTTCTTAACTCATCATTCCAATGGCAGACAAATAAATTCCAGTTCAAATTTCAAATCAAAACCAAATCAAAAGTCAAACTCCTCCAACACAAATGAATTATATATCCTTTTGAAGCTCTCGATGAGCGCAAGTCAAATATGTGAATTTTTTTCGATCTAGGTTGCTGTGTGGCCGAAATTGGCTAAATTATTTTCGGCCATTCGTTTTGGCTTTTGTGATTTGATGGCAGATCGTCAACCATGGGATGATCAGAGGGTATTGGCTTGTTGAGGAGGTCGTGCAGCATCGATCGGTAGGGTTACATCATGTTGAAGTGGTCGGAGTTCGCCGATCTCCGTGATTTTAGGTCGGCAACGGCTAGGCTCGAAGAGGATTGGAGGTGGCGTCTTCACAGGTGGACCTAGAGGAGTTCGTGGGTAAGGGTCGATCATCTCGAAAACCAATGGAGGCGACGCGGCAATTGCTATTTGGTGGCGGCCGAACTTTCTGTAGGGTTTTGCAGGGGCTTGAACGATGAAGCAGCCATTCGATCAAGGAGTATACACGATCTAAGGGAACTGCACGTGAATCTCGGTGACATGGTGACCAACAGGGTATTTTAATAATTTTAATAATTTATTTTTATTTTTATTGCATTTCAATTGTTCTAATATGCATAACTTCCGCATACGAGGTCCAATTTACACGCGATTTCTTTTTTTAGGATCGTATTGAAATTCCAGACATTATGACGCTGGTTTGGACAAATTTTAAGACCGTTCAAAATTTTCATTTAAATTAAATTTAAATTCGATTTAAATTCAAAGGTGAGTGTTTTAACTCACTCACAACTTCTAAAATTTCTTATGTTTGTTAACTTTAATTTATGATGTGATTACGAATTTATTTACGACTGTTTGATATATTTTAAATCATCATCTCAGTTAATTTGAATCTTTTTGAATTAAATCATTATTTAATTTATTATTGAATATAAATTGTCTGTTAAATACCTGTTATTCATAGACTACCAGTTAAATACTGTATTGAATGATTATTTTGGACGATGATTGTGGTTGATGTCAATTGTTGATGTTGGTTGAATGGATGTTGTATTTTATGCCGTTATAAACTGCAAGTTTGCTATGGATTTTTATATATTCGGGATTACTATTTGAAATGATATATAACCGTAAAATACTTAAATGCGGATTGAAATGATAAATATCCGTATCACTTGACCCTAAGATAGAGAAGTATATACGTACAATGGATTGGATAAATTAAATGATTTTAAAATCCTTAAATTTTTGAATTTAACCAATTGATGTTTTGAAATAAAATTTGATTAATATAAACTGAAGTATTATGGAAAAATCAAGTTTTGTGTTGAAATGCGAATTGGTTTAAAAAGGAATTTCTTTAAGAAATTAAATCGAAAGTTTAAAGTTAAACTTTTATGTATAAATGAAATTCTATCGAAAATAGTTATTAGATCTGTTTGAAAATTAATTTGAAATATTTTGAAATTGGAGTAATCCGTATTGATATTTTGAACACGGATTGAAACGATATAAAATTCGATAGTTTATTGAAATTTGGTTTGTCAATTTGGAAATTTGAAATGGTCCAAATATGTTGAAATGAAATGAACAGTTTAATTTGATATTAATTCCAAACTCGTATTTAATATAAACTATTTTAAAAATATATTATTTTAAAAAAATTAATTATTAAGATTTTCAATTTTGTTAAACTATTTAACTAATATTATTATATGAATTATTTTAATCTATTTTAAACCAATTTAATTTATTATAAACTAATTAAACTATTTTAATTTATCTATTTAATCTATTATAATTATATTTAATCTATTTTAAATTTATATTAATTATTTATAACTATTTAAACGATTTTCTTTCATATTCCAAACCAAGTAAAATGGATGGGTTTGTAACGATCCGTATTTTTGGCTATTTTAGACTATTAAGTTTATGTAATTATTGAATAAAAATGGTTAGAAATAAAATTTAATGATTTATTTATATTGGTTATTTGCATAATTAAATTATTTAATATTAATTTTTGAAAATTATTTGAATAATTTGATTTTGTATTTAAGATGATGGGAAATGATATCGGGATTTGATTTAAAATGTTATTCAAAATAAAAACGAAGATGGTAACGTTTAAAATTTGATTTAAATATGTATAATTTGAAGTTTAAAATTCTATATTTTAATTGACGAGTAAAAATAGCCATTTTGGCCACTGTTTCGAATTTCGACAAAATGAGTTTCATCGAATCCGTAATGGTGAATTATTATTGGATTTCAAGTTTCTTAGCGATCAAATTTGTCATTTGGCCGTACAAACATGAAACACATAGAATTTAAATTTAAAATTTAAATAAAATAATACAATTCGAAAAGATATCTTCTGAATACGATTGAATTAGGCCTCAGGAATAGTTCCACTGCGTTCGGAATATGGGTAAAACATTGTGAAGGCTAGGCGGCACGCTTCATTTGAGGTTCGTGATTTTAAGGGTCGATCAAATCGGATATATTCTAATTTTTATAATAATATATTGAAAAAAAACTTTTTCAACCCCGTCCTCTTTTAGCCACATATCTCCCCCTCTCCCCTCTATTTCTAAATTGCACGAGCTTGAAAAAAAATCGAGTAGGTCGAAATAAAAACAAAGGGGCAACTGCCGACCGATCTAAAAAAAAGTGATGAACGCGGCCGATCGAAATAAAATGGGGAGCGAAGTCGCGAAGCGTGGAAGCAAGGAGGTTGTGCAAGAGGATTTTGGGCGAGTCGCAAGGTAATGGTCTCGTGCACGGCGAGGTATCAACACTGGAAGGGTCGCAACTCAGTGGCGAGCAACGTGAGGTCGATGAGGAGGCTCTGGTGGCGGCGATTTCGATGCGAGGGCAACGACGATTGCATTGGCGATGGACGGCTGTGCGTTAGGGCTTAGCACACGAGAAAAAAAGAAGAAAAGAAAACGAAGAAGATTGAAGTCGTGAGTGCAAGAGGAAGATAGGGCAAGCGTGAGGAGCTATGCATGGACGATAGGTTTGTTTTGATTTCTGTAATTTAGATGATTATTTTTAATTATATCCACATGCTAACATTATTCGTATATGGTTCGTACGAGATCAGATTCGAGTACGGGTTGTTGCATTGGGGTCGTATCCACGTCATCTACGAGATGGAATTGGATTGACATTTGTTTGAAGCCAAAATGTTTTCAGTTTCAAATAAATCAAAGGTGAGTGTTATTACGCTCACAATTGAATAAAATAAAATTTTGGTTAGTTAAATTTATATTCTGATGTGATGAAATTTATTGGCTGTTGTTTGGTAGGTTTAATTATCATTTATATTATATATGAATTAATTGATAGAATTTAAATTGACCGTTAAAATAAATTTAATTTAATGGGCAGTATTATACTCAATATTGATTATTATAAAAATTGTTGTGAATTATATTGACTGTATGGATGATTGGTTGTGATGGATGCTACTGGTTGTTAATTTGGATGTTTATTTATTTTGATACTCCATGTTATCATCCCGTATATAATTTATAGTAAATAAGACTGTAAATTGAATTATTTCGAATAAACTATGAAATAGGTTAAAATATATATATATATATATATATATATATATATATATATATATATCCTTGAAATTAAGTTAAAATAATTATCCACTTGGCCATAGGTTAGAAAATTATATACGGACACCGGATTGGTTAAAATAAATGATTTTAAAAGTTTTTTTGAAATTATTTAAATGAATTGATTTTTTGAATAAAATCAAATTTGTGGAAATTGAATTTAATTTGAATTGAAGCCCGAAATGTTGGAATTTAAAATTGGTAAACGAAATTGTTTAATTAATCGTAGTTTAGATCTTTAAATTAAAGTTGAAATACAACGTAAATTTTCGAAAGTTGTTTTATTTTAAAAGATTGGACCTTTATTCGAACTTTGAATATTTCTAAGAGGAAGTGATATGAAATTATATTTCAAATTTGAGTTTGGAATTGAATTAAAATTGAAATTTCGATTTAAAATTTGGTACCGGAAGTAAGTTTGATTTAAGTGTTTAAAAAATCGATATTTTGAAATCGAATTTGGAATTGGAAATAAATTTCAAATTGGAATTTAAATTAATTTGAAATTGGAATTTAAATTAATTTGGAATCGGAATTGAAATTTGAAATTAATTTGAAATTGAGATTTAAATTAATTTGGAAATGGAAATTGAAATTGAAAGAAATTAGTGAATTGAAGTGGAATTTGTGTGGAATCGAAATTTATCCGTATTGGGATCGAAATTGAATTGATTAAAATGAAATGGAATTTGGATTGATTAAATTGGAAAATTTGGAAAGTTGACCAGTTTGGCTTTGAAACTATTTAAATGAATATTTTAGTATAAATGATTTAAAATCTATATTCTTTAAATATTCAAATTTATTTTGATTTCCAAACTATTTTACTACATAAACCATGTTTATGTTCAAATTGTTTTGGTTAAACTATTTAAATATTTTCTATTAAACTATTTTTAGCTATTTTAACTAGTTTAAAACTATTTAAACTACTTTCTAAAAATTCAAACTAGTCAAAGAGGTGAAATATTTATATTTAGATATTGGATTTAAAATGTGAATGAGGTTAAATTGAAGTTATAACCTAAGTTGTAATTCAAAATGGTTTTGAAAATGGAATTAAGATATTGAGGGAAAAAAGGATATGGTGTATTTTTTTGAGAAAACATGAAAATTCGAAATGGAATTGATGTTGAAGCAAATATATGATGGTTTCAAAATGGATTTGACTTTTGAAATGAATATAATATTTTGATATCAAATGCAAATCGTTTTCGAAATGTAAAAGAACCAACCGATGTGAAAAATGACGATTGGTTGTTAAAGAGACTAGGGCCTCTTATTGAAATACTCACTTTTAATATTGAAACCACTTTAACAACCGTGTATGCGATGGATGGTATCCAGAATGTAGTGGTTGAATTGGCGACATTTACTGGAATGAAGTAAGAGAACGATGATGGATAGCCTTGACATTCGTGTCATAATTAAAATGACTAAAACATGAGCCTATGTCCAGCCACCGAGTTAGCTACCTCTAGCGACATCGATCCCTTGTATTACTATTGTGGCTTCGGATTCGATGGACGCACATTATTTGTCGTTTGGATTGATTATCGCGGCCGGCCACGGATGTGTTACGACCAGCCAGAAAGGGTAAACTGGTAGAATCCTACCTTGGGCATTGCCTAACGTGCCTTGTCATATTTATCCCAATACGAGCCTATTACGATTCTGGTTTAAAACTGTTAATGTGTTAATGTGGATCAATGCAAAGCCTTAACTCTATTTCGATATTTATTTTACTGATAGACATTATCTATTATAGCGTATATTACTATATATAAATAGTTTAACGGATCCTTAGGAGATTGAAAATCCTGTAACAGGTCTTAAGTTATTTCTCTTATATTTGTGATATTGATTTGACTAACATAAAGTATTTTAGTCCTGACTTGAATGTTTTCTTTTTCATTGCGCTCGGGTCAGTCCTGAGTTTTTTTAGCGTATTGAAGATTATTCTCTAGAGGACGAAAATAGAGTTTTGGTATATTACTATCATTATTATCCTCTGCATCAAGCTATTCAGCTTATTGATTATTTATCCCCGATGTGTAAATATGACTCTGATAAATATGTATAGATTATGATTAGATGCATAGTAAACAACTTTTGAATTTATATTTGATTATTATATTTTATCGTTTCCGCTGTGAGATTCTGTGTTTTATTTTCTTCTTCTCTTCTTATTTTTTTTATTTAACCCCATTGATTATCTATGTTCCGGATTGTTTAAGTCGGACATGTGTGGATTATTGTCGATCTAAACCTTCCGAAATGTGGGTCGTCACAGTTGGTATTAGAGCCAAGTTTAGTGATAACCTTAGCTCTGTGGGGTTTGACTCATTAGAGATAGGGTAATAATACCCTAGAATGAGTCTGTTTGAGTGTATATATATGAGAGAGCATACTTTTTAGTGTTATAAATAGTTTTATATTGTGTTTACTTATCTGTTGAGTTGTTTATAAATTATGGTCGATGTGCGGGACGCCATATCGATAGGCGTTTCTAAACACTTAAACGAGCCAAGTCGACATAATATTGTTTTAAAATCGGATAAAAGAATTAAATTTACCTAAATTATATTATATATATGTATATAAAATGATTTTTACGAAATTTTTGTTTGGTAATGATAATATTTAATTATCATCGATTATTGACTGGATTAAAATTAAAACAAATTCTTAACTAATTTTATTTATGAAGTAATTTATAATTAATTGAATTGAAGTATAATTACATTAAGAATTGGTTAAAATGACCAAGTGTAAATTAATGAAATATTTTGGTAATATGTTAAGGAAATTTGTATAAGTATATTATAATATAGCTTATATATAGAAATGATCTAAAAATTGAGAATTTTGAATTTAAAACTTTTTGTTTTCAAACTTATTTTTCAAAGCCTTAAAAATTAATAAATTGTAGTATTTGAAAGAGTTTTGACTAGAAAATATTTTAAAAATATTTTGAAGAAAAATAAAGCATTAAACTCGCTTGGTCGTTAGGAAATGCTGGGGATGACTGCGGCATCGTCAGTATTCATTTTCGAGTTTCTAAGTGAAAATTGCTACCAAAGGAAATTTATTTCAATTAAAAACAAGTTTGGTTGAAAATATATATTCTAAGTGTGATTTAATAAGAGTGTGAAAATAGTTTTGTACTTATAATTAAAAATAGTGTATAAGAAATAAGTTGTAACCTATAAATTGAATAGGAAAATGTAATCGAATTTAAAACAGTTAAATTTTGGTTAAACAAATAGAAGAAAAAAATTTAATTTGAGATACAAACAAAATAACTGGCTTAGCATTGTAAAAATAAATGGAACTAGTGAAATAATGTAAATAAAATACATCTAGCCTAAGAAGCTTAAATAAGAAAATGAATTGCATTTGAAATAAAATAGATAAAATAACGAAATGAAATTCTAAAGTTAATTTGTATAACTTATACATTTGAGAAAAAAATGAAATTAAATTTGTAAAATGGTGATGATAAGGAAATTTTACTTGAATAAAATTAAATGAAATGATTAATGGATTAAAATAAAGATGATGTTTAACTCATTATTAAATAAAATTAAATTTTGATATTAAATGAAATTAGATAAATTAGTAAAGCGGATTAATATCATTTGAGCTTTAAAATGAATAAAAAACGAATATGAACTTAAATTTCTAAATGAAATGTAATTTAAGTGTGAAGAAAAATTTTAATGCGAGAAATTGAATAAAAATAAATAAGCGTAAGAAGAAATAAATCAATATAAGTAATTAGATCTAATTTAAAATTGGATGAAAATGAGTTAAATACAAATGAAACGAGCTTTAATAAATTTCATGTTAACTAATTGCATAGGAATAAGTTCATGAAATAAATTAAATGATGGAGGTAACTGAAAATTTTGTGTTACTAATATAAAGTGGAATAAGTTATTGGAATAAATATAAAAAAATTTAAAGTTAATTTAAGAGAGGTTAAATGAATTGATCGTGGAAGAAATTATATATTTATTAATATGCATTGAGTTATAAAATAAATAAAAAATTAGTAAATAAATAATATGAATTTGAATAAATGAAGTAAATCGAGGAGTAAATAATAACTTAAGCTATGAAGTAATAATAATAAACATGATTGTGTTGTATAAAATATTTATAATTAATTTAGATAATTTATAAATGATGTTAGTATAAATAAAAAAGAAGGGAGAGAATATACTAGGTGAAAATAAATTCAATTTAACAAGGTTAAATGGAATAAATTTCATAAGATAGTCCATAACTGAATTTGTATGAAACATTGTTAAATTAAAGTGAAACGATTAGAATTTAACAAATAAATATAATGAATCAAATGTAAATGAAATAAATTAGAATAAATTGAAAGAAAACCAAATTATGAATGTGATTAAGCATTGGGATAAAAAAAATCAATGGAATATAAAATGTGAATAAAATAAATATTGATTAAAGGAAATAGATTGAAACTAAATTAGTTGAATGTAAACTAATTAAAAGCGAATGAAATAAATATAAATCCGTTGTATGATTAACGAAATGAATATTAATAAGTGAATGTAAATAAAATTAAATATATAGAATGTGGCATGAGATTAATTACTTAAGTATAATTAATTTTATGAATCACTGGAACAAATTAATGGAAGTGAAGAAAAAAAAGAAATGAATGTAACTATAAACGAGTGTAAATTTATTAATATTATAATTGCATGCGAATCAATTAGAAATGAATAAATTGAATGAAAAATCAACTAAACGTGAATCTAATTGAATAAAAAGTTGTTGAGTGCAAATAAAATTGAAATGAATCCATTAAAATAGTAATGTAATGAATGTTAGTAAGAAATAAAGAGTATAAATTAAAATTTTGATATTGGATAACCTAAATCCACGTGGTTATGAATTAATTGGATTGATTGGACGGATATTAATGGTTGAATGGTTTCTTTTGTTGCAAATCTTTGTTATTACGTTTTAATTGCATATGATTGTTGTATGTCGTGTATTTGTGTTTGTATTCATGGTTTGGATTCAAAAAAAAACCATGTTATATTGTTGTATTGGACTTATATATGCTTCTATACCATTATATGTAACTAATATCTTAAGTTGAGTTGAGATAGGTACATACGAAAACCATTTCGAGCGTATACGCGGATTTATATGCTTTTGCTTGCTTAATACGAGCGAACTCGTTCGTATTATTAATAATGAGGTACGTATCTCGGATTAAATACTGAATTATATATTTTTCCCTTCGGGATGCCTCATCATTGAGATGAGATGTATATTTGATATATATTGGTTATATTTGTGTTATATATTGAATTGTAAATTTTTTTCGATCGAGCCGCGCAAGCGAGACTCTGCCGAAATTTTTCGTAAATCTGGTAGTTAGAAAATTTTTGAAGTTTTAAAATTTTTTATAACTTGTTTATATACGTAAGTTATATTTTCCGTAAATCTGATATCGGAGTGGCGTAGTTGAAGTGTAGTATTAGTTTCGCAAATAAGTTTGTTATGTTTTATAGGTGATTGTTTTAAATAAAATCCATTGTATGTTAAATTCTTTACTCCACGCCTTTTCGAGAACGAAAAGTTTTGAGTGGGGGAGTATGCAACGATCCGTATTTTTGGCTATTTTAGAGTATTAAATTTATGTAATTATTGAATAAAAATGGTTAGAAATAAAATTTAATGATTTATTTATATTGGTTATTTGCATAATTAAATTGTTTAAAATTAATTTTTGAAAATTATTTGAATAATTTGATTCTGTATTTAGATGATGGGAAATGATATCGGTATTTGATTTAAAATGTTATTCAAAGTAAAAACGAAGATGGTTAACATTTAAAATTTGATTTAAATACGAATAATTTGAAATTTGAAATTTTATATTTTAATTGACAAGTAAAAATAACCATTTTGGCCACTGTCTTCGATTTCGACGAAACGAGTTTCATCGGATCCGTAATAGTTAACTATTATTGGATTTCAAGTTTCTTAGCAATCAGATTTGTCGTTTGGCCGCACAAGCATGAAAAGCGTAGAATTTAAATTCAAAATTTAAAAAAAAAATTCGATTCGAAAAGATATCTTCTGAATAAGATCGAATTAGGCCTCGGGAGTAGTTCCATTGCTTTCGGAATAGGGGTAAAACATTGTGAAGGCTAGGCGGCACGCTTCGTTTGGGGTTCGTGACTTTACGGGTCGATCGAATCAGATATATTCTAATTTTTATAATAATATATTAAAAAAAACCTTTTTCAACCCCATCCTCTTTTAGCCGCATATCTCTCCCTCTCCCCTCTATTTCTAAATCGTACGCGCTTGAAAAGAAAATCGAGCAGGTCGAAATAACAAAAGGCAACTGCCGATCGATCTAAAAAAAAGTGATGAACGCGGCCGGTCAAAATAAAAGCGGGAGCGAAGTCGCAAAGCATGGAAGCAAAAAGGTTGTGCAAGAGGAGTTTGGGCGAGTCGCGAGGTAATGGTTTCATGCACGGCGAGGTATCGACACTGGGAGGGTCGCGACTTAGTGGCGAGCAACGTGAGGTCTGTAACGATTGGCGATTTTTCGTTGCCGAAAAACCGAAATGT
This sequence comes from Allium cepa, assembly GCA_030765085.1. Classification (NCBI taxonomy): domain Eukaryota; kingdom Viridiplantae; phylum Streptophyta; class Magnoliopsida; order Asparagales; family Amaryllidaceae; genus Allium; species Allium cepa. The sequence goes on from CM060942.1 coordinate 116,700,099, forward strand.
TAGGGTTAAAGAAGAAGAAAAGATAGAAGAAAGAGAGAAAAAGATAGAACAGAACAGAAAGAAATAACAGAACAACATCAGAATCTCACAATTCGCAGCGGAACAACATATAATAAATAAATGAATAATCTTTAAACAAAGAACTATATCAGTTATTACATTACATCACATTTCATTACATTACATCATCAGAGTGTACAACAACAACATCGACAGCGGAAAAGAAATACTATATACTAGTAATACGCCATGCCATCCATCTTGTCTCCAGCAACTCCTGAATATCCTGAATAAACCTTAACTCTTGACTGCCCGTGTGGAAATTGGTGGGCACCCAGAGTTTAGGAAGGAAAACAATAAACTCCGAGTCAGTCATGTGACTGGTGTGAGAACTCAAAACAGTTTATTTATCTTTAAAAATCAAAATAGAGGAATATTTTTAAATTCAATTCGCAATGCTTTTAAAAATGAGACTACCATAAGGCCTCCCGCGCACACACACAATGCAAACGCAGAATCGGAGGAGATTTCTCCTTATGATAGTCAAAGATGCTTGATACGCATTAAAAAGAAGCATTTGATATTATTACCAGTACATAGTATAGAAAACAATTTCAAAAGTAGAATATAAATCTTAGCCAGCATAGGCATTCCGCACTTATGCCTACTATAGCTACCATGTTCAATAGCAGGCTACCGCCACATTCCATGGCAGGTTCTACGACTAAAACCGTACAAGTCTCGTATTGTTTCTTTGGATTTCCAACAAATGGTCAGGCCAAGGAACTTCCCATTGCCATATGGAAACGCCTCTGGAATGACGTCCTGAGAACCAAACCGGATCTCTGCCAACACAAGGCTGGGTTACCCCTAACTGGGTAACTACTGACACGAATATGTCATCCCCCGATCGTAACCGATCTACCCGAGGATCCTCGATTTCCAACAACTACAAAATATGCAGCAACAACATAGGTTAAATATCTGGGCTCCATACCATGATACCACCTCTATCCAGAAGGAATGACATACACTAAAGGGGCGCTACCCCCTAATAACCTTGCCGCAACCTTCCTGTTTTGACCATTTCCGGGGTGTGAGGTCCGACGAAGTCTCGTCCACAAAGCCACACTTTATACAAAAGCCGTGCTTTGAGTCAATCAAATGATCATAGAAATGATCACCAAGATAAATGATCAAATAAATGATCATATAACAAATGATCAAACAATGATCATTTCACAGCAACACTCTGTATGCCACACTACCAAATTGGAAGTATATCACTAATAACCTTCAACTATATAACCTCTGAGCTCGTACGTCTCAGAGAAGGGTGTTAAGCTAAGAGAATAAATTCTCCGCCACCAACAGAAATATATTTGAAAGAAATCAGCTTTGTATCTCAATTTGTAATGTCAGACATACAATCCATACAAGTCTGTTCCGGGCTCGTACAGAACCGAAGGCACTTCCAAAGAAGTCCTTGCAATCCAGATATTCACTAATCACGACCGGACTTCCCGTCACTAAGGGTGATAAAACCTCTATATCGGAGATCAGCCGACGTAGAGTAACTCGACGGTAATCCTTCCATTTTCACAAATATCCGGTCTTCAACACCGGTCATCGAATGCAATCCATTACGACGTATCACATATTCGGAATGGGTTATACAACCCCAAGGTCCTTTCTCGGCTAACCTGAATAGTGAGCGCTTATTCAAAAATAAGTGTGGCATTCAAATTCAAACAATCACAACAAATACCTACTTAAAGGTAAATATTGATAGTCGGATTATTTAACTATCAATAGGCATGCTCAACCTCACCAAATTCCAAATAATTTCCCAAATTATTTACGTTCCAAAATATCTTTACTAGATATAAAATTCCCCACACTTCAAAAATAAATCAACGTTTATTTTTAAACAAATTCCCCTTTTCATTTATAAATTCCATAGTGAATTTACATTCCAAAATATTTATGAATATACGATTTCAATTATTCATTTTCAATTTATCTTCAAAAAGATAAATTCTCAAAACATTCCATTTCACATTGGAAAAACATTCCCATACTTATTTATTCATAAGTAATTCACAAATCCATTCAATTTCAACACTTGGAAAATATTCAATATACTTAAATCGAAAATTAAGTATATATTTCATTCTTTAAGAAACCATTCTCTTAAACACATTTGTTTGGACCAAAATGAATGTTACGTAAAACATCGTTACGACGACCCAAAATCACTAGTGTAGGGATTCAAAGTTTAAATAGATATATAAATCCCAATACTATACAAAACATTTCCTTTTGGAAACCATTTACTATAACAACAGTGTTATAGTCCACCATTTCCTTCTATTTCTCGAAAACGTCTATTTCAACAATGAATGTTGAAATCTATGTATTCGATACTTAATGCATTTTAAAACGTCTTTAAAATCATCAACTTCATTTCATAATGTTCCTTCCCCTAAAACATATCCATTTCATTTAATAATATATTCACTGTCCAAAGTCGTGAATATAATTCCTTTCATATATTCCTATATCCAACTTATCAAATTCAATTGATTTCGGATTTATAAACAACGTTTATAAACTCCATTTATATTTTTATAAACTTCTATTTATAAAAATCCTTTTTATATCTCATTTTAAATGCCAAAATCCGATTTATAAGTTGATTACTTATAAATCTTATATTTTACAAAATCTATCCATTTTATATATTCATATTTCATAAATTTATAAATCTCAATTCACTTATGAAATCCATTTTTTTTATTTCACTTTATTACTTATAAAAAATCATTTTATAAATCCAGTATTTTTAATTTATAAACATCAATTTTATAAATCTTTTATATAAACCGTTTATAATAATTCAAAATTCCCAATTAAACCATTTTATAAATTAATCACTATTTATTTCAAAAATCTTAGTTTGGTTATATTTTACAAAAGTTATAACTTTTATAACATTAAGCTTATAACGTTAATTTATTTAAAATAAATCAATTCAAAATTTTAATAAAACGTATACTTTCAAAAATCACTTTAAAAATTCCTTTAAAAACCAAAAATCATTGTTTTTAAACTTTAAAAATGGATCCGATGATGCAGCAGCACCAAATAGTCAATCACGACATCCAAATATCATATATCGATATGATAATCAACAAATATCAAAATATCTGTAAATAAATCAATACAGTTGAGGAATCCAGTTGGATCCCTCCAACCTGCTTTCCTGCATCCAAAAACATTAGCACAATACCAATTCCGCTCCAGTACGGAATTATCGCGGTATATGGGATTGATAAAATATTATGCGCTTAATAGACGGCACAATAGGGTCTCATCCGCTATAAAATGCGGGAAATCAACAACTGCAATATATACATATGCCAATATATATATATATATATATATTGCTATTATATATAATACCAATTTCACTGTTTATGAAATATTCGCGGTATATGTTTTTAATAAATAACATCCGCTTATTAACGGCGCATAATGTCTATTTTAACAATCAATAGATAACAATCATCATTCAAACATACATTCAAGAATTTTAAATCTAACTATTTAAAATTAAATCGAAACCGATTCGATTGAGTGAGAAGTTCTCACCTTGATTTCAATTCCGTTTTAGCGATTTATTTCGAATAAAATTAAACGGACGTTTAATTTTACCCGAAATTCTCACTAACTTCAAATGACTCCAATCCAATTCCATGGCGTAGTGCTCGTCCACACGATTTCAACGCAACTGGTTTCGCGCGTTTTCGACCTCGTATGAAAAAGATATGATTTTTACAAATTAACACGATTTTTAATAACTAATTTACAACATAATTTTATAATTTTAACCTACACTAATTACTGGCCGTAGGATCCATCATCTTCCCATCATGACCGCACGTTTTCTTTCTCCTTCCCCTTCCATTCACGTTCTACAGGCCGCATATGAACCCATTGCTCGACATTTAGGGTTAGATTTCTTGACCTCCACGCTTGATGATAATTCGATCAGGGACTTCCATCTTGAAGAGCATGACACGAGCAACCTTCGGCTGCCACCACCTGACACTCGGCCCTCACTATGGCCTCGAAAGGCGTGCCCAAACGCACGCGAACGCGGCCAATTTCCCACCAATCCGTAGCACCATTCGCGATCTCCACCGTTGAAAACGTAGTTCTCACCGCCCTCTACCATATTGCAGTTGACACTTTTTGCTAATTCTCGATGGATTGAGAGATTTGGGGGAAAGAAATTGAGAGTTTTCTGGCCTTTGATTTCGTCACTGGCGGCTAGGGTTTTTAAAACCCTAATATTTTATTTTTTTTATTTGTGGAGGGGATGGTCTATTTATAGAAGTTTGAACGACACTATTCATTCCGGAATTTCCAAACTCTGATTTACGCGCGGTGACCGCGTTTCTAGGGTTTACCCCGCGTTCCGGACGCAATGGAACAGGTTTCGGAAGCTAATTCGGTCATCTGTACGAGTTATGTCAATAAACGTTCGATTTAAAATTAAACCGATTAAAACGATTTTCTAGGCGTTTTCGCTTGCACCGGACAAACGGTAAATCCGATTGACATGAAATTTGAAACCATACAATAATATCACATTATGGATCCGATGAAACTGGTTTCGTTGAAATCCGAGATTTGTTGAAAAATGACTATTTTAACTCGCCAAATTAATATTAAAAATAATTTCGATGCGTTTCTAGCTGCCACGATCAAACGACAACTCCGTTTGCTACGAAATTTGAAATCCGATAATAACTAACTATTACGGATCCAATGGAACTAGTCTCGTCCAATTCTGAGACTGTTCGAAAATTGGCTAATTTCACTTGTCGATTAAATATTAAAATATTCAATTTTTCACAAATTAACTTTTAATTCGATTTAAAAGTTCTGAAATATCGTTCTAACTCCAACATGATAAAATAAAATTTTACAAATCATTTTCAATCATATTTAACCCAATTTTCAATTATTTCTGTATTTTCACATATTAAATTATCGATTTAATTATCCAATTAAATCTAATTATTCGAAATAAAAAATTTCGACTAATAAATTTCACTTATTAATATTTAAAATCAATTAAATATCAAATTTTAATTAATAGAAATTCTGGGTCGTTACAATCTTCCCCCTTAAAAGAATTTCGTCCTCGAAATTACCAAGTAAGAAAAAGTTACAAAATTCATTAACTTTCCCAAAATCCATAGTTAAACTTCTTACAATGACTTTACTAAGTTTTAAATCATACTTAGTTATCTTTTCAAAACCAACTACTACTGTTTAACTTTCAACTTCAAATCAAAACTTAGTTTTTCACAAATTTTCCCAATTTTCTCAAATTTTTTCTAACGCCTTAAATTTTCGAAAAAAATTGTCATAGTCTCCTTTGTGCGGCTCGATCCGAAAAAAAAAATGACAGTATATATATCAGAAATATACATATCATCAAGTAATGAGGCATCCCACAGGGAAAAGGTGTAAAAGTACGGTATGTAATCCGAGATATGTACCTTATTATATTATTAGCGAGCATATACGGCTAATATAGCGCGAAAGCGAGCTCCAAATGCGAAGCGAGCGCGATCCGCACCTACTATACTCTCAACAACAACATGAGAACATGCATATATGAAAGTAATATCAATATACAACATATAACAACATCTATATATGCCAATATAGCAAATGCAACTAAAGCAACAAATGAAAACATCAACCAACTATCATCCATAACCAAATCAATATTCATTCATATTCTCATTAATATTCAATGAACTGGTTTTCAATTTAATCACATTTGATTCATTAATATTGGATTTTACTAACATTCATTCATATTCAATTTTAATTAGTTTGCATTCACTAATTCAAGTCCAATTCACATTCAATTCTATTCAAATTTATTTACTTTGAATTTGAATTCAATTACTTTAGCTTCTAATTTCGCTAATTCAATTTCATTAACACTTAATGAATTTATATACATCAATCAACAATCAAATAACAACCAATGTTTATTCAATACAACCAAATTTATTCACTTTACATTCAATTTGGTTCAACACTTTTAATTCCAATTGGATCATATTAAATTGACTTCCATTCAATTTATTCAACTTCCAATAACATTAGCTTTTAATGAATTTACACTTATATTCATTGTTTTATACTAATTATTTACATTCAATTGATTAATATTTAATCCATTTATCAATTCAATTGCTAATTCCTTTAACAATTTAAAGTTGAATTTCATTTATATAACTCAAGTTCACATTCTTAATGACTTCATTTCATTAATTCACTTATTAATTTACTTTGACACCAAAATTCAACTTCATTCAACATCACTTAAGTTATATTTCATTCCAAACACCTTTTGTTTAATTTAACTTAAGTTTTCACTTATAAATCCAATTCAACTTCCAATCCTATTTAACTTTTTACCAAAGCTAAATCTATTAACTCCTATCATAAGTTCAAAACTTATTTCACTTATATTCATCATCTTATAAGTTATACAACTTATATTCAACAATTACTACTTGGATTTTATTGATTTACTTATAATTCCTTTAATTTAACTTCATCCTTTAAGTTAAATTTATTCTATCGAAATTCAATTTGTATAAGTTATCAACTCATTTATCATTTCCATAATATTTAAATAGGATTCCAAAGTCCCTTCAATCTTTCAAAACCATTTTTGAAATCAATTCAATTATCTTTTGAATTTCAAAATCCAAACTTAAAATTTTCCAAACAACTTTTATTTAAAACAATTTGGCAGCAATTTCTCTTTTGGAAACCCGAAAATGAATTCTAATGATGCGGCCATCATCATCAGGATTATTTTCCAGCGACCGAAAAGAGTTTAGAGCTTTAATTTCTCCAAAACAATTTTCCAAATTATCAAATCCTTTCAAAACATTTCTCTGGAATTTTGTTTTCAGATTATAAATCACATTTATAAATCTTTTACTTATATAATTTCACTTCTTATATATAAGATTATTTCACAAGTGTAAATCATTTTAATTATAACTCCATACTTATAATTCAATTGCTTATACGATTATTCTTTTAAAAATTGTTGTTTTTATTCAACAACCAAACAATCAATTCATATACACTTTAATAATTCTGAAAAATTATCTTTTATATATAAAATATAATCAAGGTAAAATTATTTCATTTACCCAATTTTAAAACAATACCGTGTCGAATTGTTCTGTACAAGTGTTTATAAACCCCTTCGGCATAGTTGTACAGACCGTGCTGACGAATGTTCATAGGCCACTCAATAAACCAATCATCACAATATAAAACAATTTTATATTCACTAACAAATACGCTCTCATAGCTATTATTACACTCGAACTCATTCTAGAGTACTAGTGACTCTATCTCTAATGAGTAATACCCAACAGAGCCAAAGTTGTCGCTTAACCAAAAGCTCTGATACCAAATGTAACGATTGGCGATTTTTCGTTGCCGAAAAACCAAAATGTTAGGGTTAAAGAAGAAGAAAAGATAGAAGAAAGAGAGAAAAAGATAGAACATAACAGAAAGAAATAACAGAACAACATCAGAATCTCACAATTCGCAGCGGAACAACATATAATAAATAAATGAATAATCTTTAAACAAAGAACTATATCAGTTATTACATTACATCACATTTCATTACATTACATCATCAGAGTGTACAACAACAACATCGACAGCGGAAAAGAAATACTATATACTAGTAATATGCCATGCCATCCATCTTGTCTCCAGCAACTCCTGAATATCCTGAATAAACCTTAACTCTTGACTGCCCGTGTGGAAATTGGTGGGCACCCAGAGTTTAGGAAGGAAAACAATAAACTCCGAGTCAGTCATGTGACTGGTGTGAGAACTCAAAACAGTTTATTTATCTTTAAAAATCAAAATAGAGGAATATTTTTAAATTCAATTCGCAATGCTTTTAAAAATGAGACTAACATAAGGCCTCCCGCGCACACACACAATGCAAACGCAGAATCGGAGGAGATTTCTCCTTATGATAGTCAAAGATGCTTGATACGCATTAAAAAGAAGCATTTGATATTATTACCAGTACATAGTATAGAAAACAATTTCAAAAGTAGAATATAAATCTTAGCCAGCATAGGCATTCCGCACTTATGCCTACTATAGCTACCATGTTCAATAGCAGGCTACCGCCACATTCCATGACAGGTTCTACAACTAAAACCGTACAAGTCTCGTATTGTTTCTTTGGATTTCCAACAAATGGTCAGGCCAAGGAACTTCCCATTGCCATATGGAAACGCCTCTGGAATGACGTCCTGAGAACCAAACCGGATCTCTGCCAACACAAGGCCGGGTTACCCCTAACTGGGTAACTACTGACACGAATATGTCATCCCCCGATCGTAACCGATCTACCCGAGGATCCTCGATTTCCAACAACCACCAAATATGCAGCAACAACATAGGTTAAATATCTGGGCTCCATACCATGATACCACCTCTATCCAGAAGGAATGACATACACTAAAGGGGCGCTACCCCCTAATAACCTTGCTGCATCCTTCATGTTTTGACCATTTCCAGGGTGTGAGGTCCGACGAAGTCTCGTCCACAAAGCCACACTTTATAGAAAAGCCGTGCTTTGGGTCAATCAAATGATCATAGAAATGATCAAATAAATGATCATATCACAAATGATCAAACAATGATCATTTCACAGCAACACTCTGCATGCCACACTACCAAATTGGGAGTATATCACTAATAACCTTCAACTATATAACCTCTGAGCTCGTACGTATCAGAGAAGGGTGTTAAGCTAAGAGAATAAATTCTCCGCCACCAACAGAAATATATTTGAAAGAAATCAGCTTTATATCTCAATTTGTAATGTCAGACATACAATCCATACAAGTCTGTTCCGGGCTCGTACAGAACCGAAGGCACTTCCAAAGAAGTCCTTGCAATCCAGATATTCACTAATCACGACCGGACTTCCCGTCACTAAGGGTGATAAAACCTCTATATCGGAGATCAGCCGATGTAGAGTAACTCGACGGTAATCCTTCCGTTTTCACAAATATCCGGTCTTCAACACCGGTCATCGAATGCAATCCATTACGATGTATCACATATTCGGAATGGGTTATACGACCCCAAGGTCCTTTCTCGGCTAACCTGAATAGTGAGCGCTTATTCAAAAATAAGTGTGGCATTCAAATTCAAACAATCACAACAAATACCTATTTAAAGGTAAATATTGATAGTCGGATTATTTAACTATCAATAGGCATGCTCAACATCACCAAATTCCAAATAATTCCCAAATTATTTACTTTCCAAAATATCTTTACTAGATATAAAATTCCCCACACTTCAAAAATAAATCAACGTTTATTTTTAAACAAATTCCCCTTTTCATTTATAAATTCCATAATGAATTTACATTCCAAAATATTTATGAATATACGATTTCAATTATTCATTTTCAATTTATCTTCAAAAAGATAAATTCTCAAAACATTTCATTTCACATTGGAAAAACATTCCCATACTTATTTATTCATAAGTAATTCACAAATCCATTCAATTTCAACACTTGGAAAATATTCAATATACTTAAATCGAAAATTAAGTATATATTTCATTCTTTAAGAAATCATTCTCTTAAACACATTTGTTTGGGCCAAAACGAATGTTACGTAAAACATCGTTACGACGACCCAAACTCACTAGTATAGGGATTCAAAGTTTAAATAGATATATAAATCACAATACTATACAAAACATTTCCTTTCGGAAACCATTTACTATAACAACAGTGTTATAGTCCACCATTTCCTTCTATTTCTCGAAAACGTCTATTTCAACAATGAATGTTGAAATCTATGTATTTGATATTTAATGCATTTTAAAACGTCTTTAAAATCATTAACTTCATTTCATAATGTTCCTTCCCCTAAAACATATCCATTTCATTTAATAATATATTCACTGTCCAAAATCGTGAATATAATTCCTTTCATATATTTCTATATCCAACTTATCAAATTCAATTGATTTCGGATTTATATACAACGTTTATAAACTCCATTTATATTTTTATAAACTTCTATTTATAAAAATCCTTTTTATATCTTATTTTAAATGCCAAAATCCAATTTATAAGTTGATTACTTATAAATCTTATATTTTACAAAATCTATCCATTTTATATATTCATATTTCATAAATTTATAAATCTCAATTCACTAATGAAATCCATTTTTTTTATTTCACTTTATTACATATAAAAACTCGTTTTATAATTCCAGTATTTTTAATTTATAAATATCAATTTATAAATCTTTTATATAAACCATTTATAATAATTCAAAATTCCCAATTAATCCATTTTATAAATTAATCACTATTTATTTCAAAAATCTTAACTTGGTTATATTTTACAAAAATTATAACTTTTATAACATTAAACTTATAACGTTAATTTATTTAAAATAAATCAATTCAAAATTTAATAAAACGTATTCTTTCAAAAATCACTTTAAAAATTCCTTTAAAAACCAAAAATCATTATTTTTAAACTTTAAAAATGGATCCGATGATGCAGCAACACTAAATAATCAATCATGACATCCAAATATCATATATCGATATGATAATCAACAAATATCAAAATATCTGTAAATAAATCAATACAGTTGAGGAATCCAGTTGGATCCCTCCAACCTGCTTCCCTGCATCCAAAAACATTAGCACAATACCAATTCCGCTCCAGTACGGAATTATCGCGGTATATGGGATTTATAAAATATTACCCGTTTAATAGACGGCGCAATAGGGTCTCATCCGCTATAAAATGCGAGAAATCAACAACTGCAATATATACATATGCCGATATATATATATATATATATATATATATATATATATTGCTATTATATATAATACCAATTTCACTGTTTATGAAATATTCGCGGTATATGTTTTTAATAAATAACATCCGCTTACTAACGGCGCATAATGTCTATTTTAACAATCAATAGATAACAATCATCATTCAAACATACATTCAAGAATTTTAAATCTAACTTTTTAAAATTAAATCGAAACCGATTCGATTGAGTGAGAAATTCTCACCTTGATTTCAATTCCATTTTAGCGATTTATTTCGAATAAAATTAAATGGACGTTTAATTTTACCCAAAATTCTCACTAACTCCAAACGACTCCAATCCAATTCCATAGAGTAGTGCTCGTCCATACGATTCCAACGCAACTAGTTTCGCGCGTTTTCGACCTCGTATGAGAATTACAAGTTTACACGATTTTTTAATAACTAATTTACAACATAATTTTATAATTTTAACCTACACTAATTACTGGCCGTAGGATCCATCATCTTCCCATCATGACCGCATGTTTTCTTTCTGCTTCCCCTTCCATTTACGTTCTACAGGCCGCATATGAACCCATTGCTCGACATTTAGGGTTAGATTTCTCGACCTCCACGCTTGATGATAATTCGATCAGGGACTTCCATCTTGAAGAGCATGACACGAGCAACCTTCGGATGCCACCACCTGACACTCGGCCCTCTCTATGGCCTCGAAAGTCGTGCCCAAACGCACGCAAACGCGGCCAATTTCCCACCAATCCGTAGCACCATTCGCGATCTCCAACGTTGAAAACGTAGTTCTCATCGCCCTCTACCATATTGCAGTTGACACTTTTTGCTAATTCTCGATGGATTGAGAGATTTGGGGTAAAGAAATTGAGAGTTTTCTGGCCTTTGATTTCGTCATTGGCGGCTAGGGTTTTTAAAACCCTAATTTTTTTTTATTTGTGGAGAGGATGGTCTATTTATAGGAGTTTGAACGACACTATTCATTCCGGAATTTCCAAACTCCGATTTACGCGCGGTGACCGACATTTTTAGGATTTACCCCGCATTCCGGACGCAATGGAATGGGTTTCAGAAGCTAATTCGGTCATCTGTGCGAGTTATGGCAATAAACGTTCGATTTAAAATTAAACCGATTAAACGATTTTCTAGGCGTTTTCGCTTGCACCGGACAAACGGTAAATCCGATTGACATGAAATTTGAAACCATACAATAATATCACATTACGGATCCGATGAAACTAGTTTTGTCGAAATCCGATATTTTTTGAAAAATGACTATTTTAACTCGCCAAATTAATATTAAAAATAATTTCGATGCGTTTCGAGCTGCCACGATCAAACGACAACTCCGTTTGCTACGAAATTTGAAATACGATAATAACTAACTATTACGGATCCAATGGAACTGGTCTCGTCCAATTCTGAGACTGGTCGAAAATTGGCTAATTTCACTTGTCGATTAAATATTAAAATATTCAATTTTTCACAAATTAACTTTTAATTCGATTTTAAAAGTTCTAAAATATCATTCTAACTCCAGAATTATAAAATAAAATTTTACAAATCATTTTCAATCATATTTAACCCAATTTTCAATTATTTCTGTATTTTCACATATTAAATTATCGATTTAATTATCCAATTAAATCTAATTATTCGAAATAAAAAAAATTCGACTAATAAATTTCACTTATTAATATTTAAAATCAATTAAATATCAAATTTTAATTAATAGAAATTCTGGGTCGTTACAAGGTCGATGAGGAGGCTCTGGCGGCGGTGGTCTCGACGCGAGGGCAACGACGATTGCATAGGCGATGGGCGGCTGTGTGTTTGGGCTTAGTGCACAAGAAGAAGAAAAAAAGATCGAAGTTGTGAGTGCAAGAGGAGAATAGGGCAAGCGTGAGGAGCTGTGCATGGACGATAGGCTTGTTTTGATTTCTGTTATTTAGATGATTATTTTTTATTATATCCAAATGCTAACATATTCGTATATAGTTCGTACGAGATCAGATTCGAGTACGAGTTGTTGCATTGGGGTCGTATCTGCGTCATCTACGAGATGGAATTGGATTGATATTTGTTCGAAGCCGAAATGTTTTCAATTTCAAATAAATCAAAGGTGAGTGTTTTTACGCTCACAATTGAATAAAGTAAAATTTTGGTTAGTTAAATTTATATTCTGATGTGATGAAATTTATTGGCTGTTGTTTGGTAGGTTTAATTATCATTTATATTGATATATGAATTAATTGATAGAATTTAAATTGACCGTTAAAATAAATTTAATTTAATGGGCAATATTATACTCAATATTGATAATTATAAAAATTGTTGTGAATTATATTGACTATATGGATGATTGGTTGTGATGGATGCTATTGGTTATTAATTTGGATGTTTATTTATTTTGATACTCCATGTTATCATCCCGTATATGATTTATAGTAAAAAAGACTGTAAACTGAATTATTTCGAATAAACTATGAAATAGGTTGAAATGATATATATATATATATATATATATATCCTTGAAATTAAATAGAAATAATTATCCACTTGGCCATAGGTTAGAAAATTGCATACGGACACCAGGTTGGTTAAAATAAATGATTTTAAAAGTTGTTTCGAAATTATTTATATGAATTGATTTTTGGAATAAAATCAAATTTATGGAAATTGAATTTAATTTGAATTGAAGCTCGATGTTGGAATTTAAATTTGGTAAACGAAATTGTTTAATTAATCGAAGTTTAGATCTTTAAATTAAAAATTGAAATACGGCATAAATTTTCGAAAGTTGTTTTGTTTTAAAAGGTTGGACCTTTATTTGAACTTTGAATATTTCTAAGAGGAAGTGATATGAAATGATATTTCAAATTTGAGTTTGGAATTGAATTAAAATTGAAATTTCGATTTAAAATTTGGTACCGGAAGCAAGTTTCATTTAAGTGTTTAAAAATCGATATTTTGAAACCGAATTTGGAATTAGGAATTGGAAATAAATTTCAAATATTGGAAATAAATTTCAAATTGGAATTTAAATTAATTTGAAATTGGAATTTAAATTAATTTGGAACCGGAATTGAAATTTGAAATTAATTTGAAATTGAGATTTAAATTAATTTGGAAATAGAAATTGAAATTGAAAGAAATTAGCGAGTTGAAATGGAATTTGTGTGGAATCGAAATTTATTCGAATTGGGATCAGAATTGAATCGATTAAAACGAAATGGAATTTGGATTGATTAAATTGGAAAATTGAGAAAGTTGACCGGTATGGCTTTGAAACTATTTAAATGAATATTTTAGTATAAATGATTTAAAATCTCTATTCTTTAAATATTCAAATTTATTTTGATTTCCAAACTATTTTGCTACATAAACCATGTTTACATTCAAAATATTTTGGTTAAACTATTTAACTATTTAAATATTTTCTATTAAACTATTTATAACTATTTTAACTATTTTAAAACTATTTAAACTATTTTCTAAAAATTCAAATTAGTCAAAGAGGTGAAATGTTTAAATTTAGATCTTGGATTAAAACGTGAATGAGGTTAAATTGAAGTTACAACCTAAGTTGTAATTCGAAACGGTTTTGAAAGTGGAATTGAGTTATTAAGAGAAAAAAAGGATATGGTGTATTTTTTTGAGCAAATATGAAAATTCGAAGTGGATTTGAGGTTGAAGCTAATATATGATGATTTCGAAATGGATTTGATTTTTGAAATGAATATGATATTTTGATATCAAATGTAAATCGTTTTCGAAATGTAGAAGAACCAACCGGTGTGAAAAATGACGATTGGTTGTTAAAAAGACCGGGGCCTCTTATCGAAATACTCTCTTTCAATATTGAAACCACTTTAACAACCGTGTACGCGGTGGATGATATCCAGAATGTAGTGGTTGAATTGGCGATGTTTACTGGAATGATGTAAGAGAACGATGATGGATAGCCTTGACATTCATGTCATAATTAAAATGACTAAAACAGGAGCCTATGTCTGGCCATTGAGTTAGCTACCTCTAGCGATGTTGATCCCTCATATTATTATTGTGGTTTTGGATCGATGGGTGCACCCTATTTGTTGTTTGGATTGATTGTCGCGGTCGGCCACAGATGGATTACGACCAGCCATAAAGGGTAAACTGGTAGAATCCTACCTTAAGCATTGCCTCACGTGCCTTGTCATATTTATCCCTATACGAGCCCATTACGATTTTGGTTTAAAACTGTAAATGTGTTAAGGTGGATCAATGTAAAGCCTTAACGCTATTTTGATATTTATTTTGCTGATAGACATTATCTATTATAGCGTATACTATTATATATAAATAGTTTAATGGATCCTTAGGAGATTGAAAATCCCGTAACATTTCTTATGTTATTGCTCTCATATTTGTGATTGATTTGACTAACATAAGAGTATTTTAGTCCTGACTCGAGTGTTTTCCTTTTCGTTATGCTCGGGTCGGTCCTGAGTTTTTTCAGCGTATTGAAGATTATTCTCTGGAGGATGAAGACGGAGTTTTGGTATATTGCTATTATTATTATCCCCTACATCAAGCTATTCATCTTATTGATTATTTATCCCTGATGTGTAAATATGACTCTGATAAACGTGTATAGATTATGATCAGATGCGTATTAAACAACTTTTGAATTTATATTTGATTATTATATTTTATCGTTTCCGCTGCGAGATTCCGTGTTTTTTTCTTCTTCTTCTCTTCTTATTTTTCTTATTTAACCCCATTTATTATCTATGTTTCGGATTGTTTAAGTTGGACAGTGTGGATTATTATCGATTTAAACCTTCCGAAATGTGGGTCGTCACGGGTTTATATTCAAAATTCTCGATTTTTAAAGTGAATATGGTAAATGATGTCATAACCTAAGTTGAAATTTTTAAATGTTATAATAAATCGAAACGATGATTTTGAAGCATGGACTTAACCTGTTTTGGAAATACGATTTTTGAAAGAAATTATGATTTTGGAAACGATATGATTTAAAAGTGAGAATACGATAATTTGATACAAATTTTGAATTTGACGTTGAAAGGAAATATAATTATCGAGATATGATTTCAAAAGCGAATATGATTTCGAAAGTAAGTAATGATTTTGAAAGTGATATGGTTTGAATTGAATATGATATTTTGACATCAATTGTGAAATGATTTTGGAAATGTAAAAGAACCATCTGGTGTGTAATTAGCGTTTGATTGTTAAAGAGACCAGGATCAGAAATTGTCATACTCTCTGCCAATGCTGAAAACACTTTGACAATTGTGTACGCGGTGGAGATTCCAGAATGAAGTAGGATGGTGGCGACGATCCTAAAGGTATGTTTACGTGGACCTAACTCCCGTGACTTAGCATAAGGAGGCTAAAACAGGAGCAATTGACGGGCCAAGTGAGGTAGCTTCTCCGATCGGGCACACTCCATCGATACAATATTTAGACTTTTGATTTATTTGGTGGCCACCCTTCGATTTTATTCGGAAGTGTGTTTCGAGTTGGGCGGTAGTTGCGATTATGTGTTACTAAAAGTCCGAAAGTATAATTGGTATATCGACCATGGTATTGCCTAGTTGTGCCATGTCACCTACCCTAGCACGCCTTCTACGAGTTTTTTTTATGTCGTACCTATATGGTATCCTCTGGCGGCTCCAGTTCACGGGGAGTTACGGTATTGTATAGACTATTGACATTATAAAAATGTGTTATGGTAGAAAATGTAAAACATCAACGCTATTTTTAAATAATGTACTTTACTATAGACATTATTATAATAGCATATAATACTACATAGTAGATAGTTTAACGGATCCTTAGGAGGTGTGAACCCCGAGAATCTCTTAAGTTACAACACTCATGTTAGATACTGGATATGAGATGTCAAAGCCCGTAAATATCTCTGATGTCGTTCCACTCATATTTGTTCACTGTTGATTTAACTTACATAAGATCTTTAGTTATGACTCGAGTGTTTTGTCTTTTCAATTCGCTCGGGTTAGCCTGAGCATTTCAGGATTTGAAGACCTTGTTTTTGAAGGATGAAGACGAAGATTGTATTATTATTATTTACTATATTATTTCACTGCATCACACTATTCCGCTACATTATTATTAATTATTCTCTTGTATGTGTAACTCTGATTTTTTTGTTGTATAAGTACAATCAAATGTTTTGTAAACAGCTTTATGAACTGTTATTTGATTATTATATTTTATCATTCCGCTGTGAGATTCTGTTTTGTGTTTTTTTCTTTCTCTACTTTTCTTATTCACCCCAATAACAATCCTCTCTTTTGTATGATTTGTGTCCGACGTGTGTGGTTTATCGTCGATTATAAACTGTCCAAAAAGGCAGGATGTTACAATGATGTTCCTCTTTCTTCCCTCAAGCAAAAATGCCAACAATAAGAAGTGGTAGTAAAAAAAACACTTGCAAAGAAACCAAAAAAAGAGCCAAAAGAAAATTTAGAAATATATAGAAGTGGCTTAAAGTTTTTCATACATTGGTAGAAAATTTAATAAAAGAAAAGCTAATTCTAGAATTTCACGTGGAATTATTGAAGAAAACTCCATTTTTGACATCATCAATCCATTCTTCATAAGAACTATAAAAACTGAAGATATATCGAAAGAATTAGCTCCAATAGATATGATAATACATTTTTAATTGAAGAAAATTATTTTTATTTTGGTGATATGAAAGCAATTTTGGAAGAAAGTGGCATCACAACAATCTACGGATTCTCAAAATGAAGGCATCACAATTAACACATCATCTCATTTCAAAGAATATGATATGAACTCTAAAATAAAAGAATTCAAATGGAAATATTTTAGAAATTCAAAATGATCAAAGCAAAGGATACTGAAATTGATATTGCAAAGTTGTTTATTATGTATTTGATTTCAACATACCTATTCTCTAATCCAACTTAGCATTTTCTTTGGTGTTGCCACCATAAGCTCATAGATTGAAGCAAACAAAAACTGTTTCTTGGCCAGCAACAATAGGAAAACATTTAATGGAGTAAGTGAGAAAAAGTAAAGACAGTCCAAGAAAAATATAGGTATGCGTAAACCTGCCATTGGTAACTTTAATAACTCTTTTTTTCTGTTATAAACTAAGCTAACACTTAATACCTCTTTGTGTAGTATTGTTCAGTGATATTACAAAAATAATTCTTCCAAAATTAAGTTATCAACAGAATGAACCAACATTTTCTAAATGAACATTATTGGAAGTTACTCCAAAAAATGAAGTGCATTCTTGACAAAATGGTAAATCACCTAATAAAACATAGAAATGCTGTTATAAAAAGTGAATGACAAATATTTGGCTAGAAAATACTTGCCTAGCAAATAGTTGCTATACTAATTCTTGTCGAGCAAATACAAAAATTAACTTCTTTTTTTCTAATTTGTGGAGAAAAGAAGAAAAACAAAGAAGGGAAAAGGAGATAAAATCTAACAAAGCTAAATTTCCTAAAGAAAAAGCTTCAGTTGTTGAAAAGAATATGAAAATATCAACAAACAACTGGAAGGTATAAAATTGAAAATGAAGATGCCGAAAAAGGAGAATGCAGCTCTATAAGAAGGAGAACAAGCTTCTGGCAAAAGAAAATAAAGATTTGGAAAACAGGAAAGGAAAAGAAGAAGATGACGGAGATGATAATGATGATGAAACAATAGATGATGATGATGATTATGAACAAGATGAAAGTGAAGACGAAGACGGTGCTGAAAAAGATAAATATGTTGGTACTGATAAAGAGGATGATGGTGATGATAAAAGTGAAGATGGAAATGATGACGATGCAGGTATAGATGCCGATGTTGATGGTCTTAATGGAAACAAAATTGGTGAAGGTGATGGTGCTGAGAGAGACAAAAAATGGTGATGAGGATAAAGACAAAAAAATGGCGATGATGACGGTCCAAATGAAACTAAAGCTAAAGATGACAAACATGGTAATGGTGGTGGTGATAATAATGTTGATGGTAGTGGTGATGGTATAGTAATTTTGATGGTGGAGCTGATGGTGATGGTAATGTTGATGGTAGAGCTGATTGTGGTAGTGATGGTATTGGTGGCGATGATGGCAAAGATGCAGATGTTGATAGTGTAAAGAAAAGATGATGGTGATAGTTCACGGGATAGAAAAGATAATGATGATAAAATGAAAAATGGTGATAATGATGACCAGGATAAAGATATGCTACTGTCAGAGATGACGATGACGACACTGATGACCAAACAATAAGCCAATTTGAAATAGCTATCATACCAAAGGCTGTAAAAAGCGATGAACAAAAAGAGGCTACTGAAGAGAGAGAAAAGGATAAATTTACAATTTATTGTTAAAAATTTAGATAGGAAAATATTTGCCATCTATATGATGGTAAAAAATATATTTAACAATTGAATTTTTTTGACAAACCAGCTGATAAATCAGAAGACTTAATCGCAGAAGAACATCAGGAAAAAATAGTAAAAAAGATATATATTTTAAAACAATATTTATTTTTCTATATCAAGAAATATATCTCAATTATTTGATATATATACTAAATATAAAATTGTAACAGTTGATTCAAAGAAAGATAGACCTGGTATAGACCACCTAACATTCTACTTACTGACACCTTCAAGTGAGAGTCTAGGAAGCAACTAAAAATTAACTCAGAAATAAAAAAACATTCAACAAAAGTGGCTGTAGATTTCAAAATCAAGCTTGAAAAGGAGGAGAAAAAGTCGAAAAGAAAACAAACAAAAATTTCTCCTTCTTCGCTCTAAAAATGAGTAAAACAAAAACCAAAAGAGCTTAAACAGGTCCAGATTTCCAATATCCAACTAGGAAAAAAGAGCATACCGAAATATCGGATAAAAGCACAGTTGACAAAAAAGTTGAAGAATCTCTTCAACGTAAATATGTATCGTACCAAATCACAACATCCGATCGTGATAGGTCTGAAATAAAAGAAGCAAAGATACAAAAAGCTAGCTTGGAAAAAAATGGCTAACAAATGAACTAATTCACGATCTTAACGTTTTTTATGAAGAAGATGAAAATAGGTAATTTATTTATTAAAACATGAAATGCAAATATACAAATACACATATATAAATGTATGAATGTATATCTAATTTGGGCCCGGCAAATAATTACATGGAAAATATTTGCATGGCAATTGTTTGTCATGCAATCGGTTGCCCGGAATACATATGCCAAACAAATGTTTAAATAATATTAACATACCAAAGGGTCAATTTCAAACACAAATAATAATTAAAGTTCATATATTATATTCCAATCTTCTTGCTATAATACATACTAATATACTTTATATATTATTAAAACAGGAAAGCTGCATGCTATAACCTGGACAAAGACATTGAAATAATATTTCTAACGTGCTATCAATAGATTCATTGACTCTGTGATATATAAATCAATAGAATATTATTAACCGAAAATAACAAAACGAATATATAAAATCTAATTTCTATGCAGGTTATAGACTGGCACTCAGCGATAAAACTAAAGCCAAATAACAAAGACATCATATACCTAAAATCCTATACAGCGATATGAAATACTTAAAATTGCAAACAAATATTAATTGAAAGTTTGAAAGCTAATTAATATGTAATCATGGGTATCGTTAATTCAGGACTATAAAGCAACATATGTAGAATTGGTTTCAAATCGTTAGAAAAAGCTATGGATTGTAGAAAAATATTGATACCACTACATCGTAAAAATCATAATACGCTGTTGGAGTTCAATGCAGTTAACAAAACCTGAACACATTATGATTCTCAAAGACCAAGAAGAAAAAACTTCGAATGCCCACACAAACAGCAAGTAAAAATAGTGGTAAATTTTAAATGTTTCAATAACTTCTAGTGACAAATATTTATTCACTTAATTGACATGGTTATTTATTCACATTATGATTATTTTTTGTAGAGAGGCAAATATTTATTCAAATAATCATGAGTGATTTATCACATTAAAATAAACATATCATTTTAAATATTCCTAGTTAAGATGTATTGAGACTAGATATCGATATATCCGTTGAGGCTAGACTATATAACGCTATTCAAATTTTGGGCAGTGTATTACTTATGACTTTTGGAGAAACCTAGGATGACGTACTAATAGTTATTACAAAACTATGGAATTTTTTTACACATCACTAGTAGCAGAAGCCATGGAGAAAGAGTAAGAGAAGAGGCCAGTCGGACACTACTATAAGCCAGTCGGGCACTACTAATATAGGTTCAGGTGCTCGTGGTCGAGATAGGGGACTAGAGGCTGAAATATTAGAAGAATCCATTTAAATTTAATCATGGATAACTATGGAATGACTCACTCGATAGCTTTCTATTGGTTAATATAACTAAGGTCAAACGGAAAATATCGATCTGACAATACTACAAAATTCCCTCAACTTGAGAATATTATCGAGCTTCAATGTGGAAACTCCGCTTTAATTATAATTAAATCATGGCACGGTGTCCATTGAACGACTATAATTGGGTCGAGTGGAAGCATTGGAAGTGAGAAACTATTCAAAAGAGAATATATCTTCTCAGTTATATGACGTTAGCGTCATGGTCAACTGAAGTCAGCTCAATGTCAAAGACTTTGGATAAACCAGTTCAGTTAATAATAATTGTTATAATTGAATCAAGGACTTTGTGTTTGGAATATAAAGTTAAATATGAACGATATAGGAATTTTGACCATTACCAAATTGCATAAGTCTTAATGCGATATGTTTTGACAAAATGACTTGGTGTAAATAGTTTTCGCTGTATGTAAGACTTAAATAAAGTAAAATTTTGATTTTACTGCAACTTTGTAAGCCAATAATGTCACATTGCCTGCTAAGCTTCGTGTGAATGTTAATTTTCAAAATTCGCGATATTAATCACTTGCGAATTTACACCTAAGAGTCACACAACTGAGATGTCGAATACTCCTATTATTACCCGATTTAATTAATTACAATTATTGTAAATTAATTAATATTTATAAAAAATTTATTATAAAATTGTGTTGATCAATATTAAATTGTGTGTATATAATAGTTACAAATACATGTATCGATATACGATATCGATATGCATTTAAATTAGATATAAATGTGTTTTTTATTTATCGGGCTTAAAGTGATTTCGCGGCTCATAAAGGGCCTATTGTACACGGCTTTGGAAAGGCTAGGGAGACTGGATGTATGATGACATATATGAGGTGTAATTTTGAATTCAAAAGGGGTGAAATTGTAAGAGAGAAAGTAGGATCCGGATTCTTATTTTTCTCCTTAGAATCTCTCTTATTTAATCACCTCTAACCCTTATATTTTGGAACCCCTTTTTTGCACTTTACCAACCAAGGTTGACCATTCAAGTCTTCCTCCTCCTCTAGTCCAAGCTTCCAAAAACTCAAATTAAATCTAAATTAAACACTCATGGTAGTTGTAGTCATATTCGTAGCTCTATAAGAAGTCTTGGATATCGATTCAAGGGGTGATTAGATTGAACATCTCAAGATGTAGGCTTTGTTGAAGGTAATAATCCATATTATGCATACACAATTGTTTATTATGTTATATTTATGGTACGAGTTTATTAAGATTTTGTATATTTTGGTGTTGTCTTCATTGGATGAACTTATATATGAATGTAAGTTAATAATAATAAATTTCTATGCATATTAAAATACGCCCACGACCAAATTAATCAAATTTAATAATAATATCAAATTGATTTCGAAAATAATATACATATGTATATATATATATATATGTATGTATGTATGTATGTATGTACAAAAAATTTGTATTTATAATATTTATATATGTATATGTTATATAACTTGAAATTGAATCTAATTATACATATTATAAATATATACAAATGAAATGAAATATATCTATGTAAATTTTTATTATAAAATGAACAAATTTAAAAAATTGTTTTTGAAAATTTAAAAATAAGAATAATCAATATTTTTAAATGCATAGATTTTTGTATGGAGATTAATAAATAAAAATTTCAAAACAATTTAAATAAAAAACATCATATGCCCGAAAGTATATTTGTGAATATACATATATATAATCATTATTTTGTTAAACATATTTATATGCACATGCACATATCATATACATGTCTATACAATATTTTAATCGATCTAATATGTAAATATAATTTTATATGTATATGTTTAAAAAAATTAATTTTGAATTATATATGATATATACACGCAATATATATTTAAAATTAATTTGTAAGAATAAATTTGAAATTGTGTAGATCTAGATCTAAAATATAAAATTTAAATTTTAAATTTGACGTTAGAATTATAAATTAGTATATTAAAATTTAGAATTATTTTACTAGGTAATTATAAATATAATTAAATTACATAAATTTTACATTTATAAGTAGTGTTTTATAATATACTGACTCTAAATATATTTATATCTATTATATGTACATATACATGCGCACACATACACACACACATATATATTGACGGCATACATGTATCAGAGAGGTTAATATGTCCATTATGGTGTAAATCCTAGTATTTATATACGAGCATGTTAAACCATGTACCATTTATGTTGCACATGCATGCACACACTTATATG
The DNA here is from genome assembly GCA_030765085.1 of Allium cepa. Lineage (NCBI taxonomy): Eukaryota > Viridiplantae > Streptophyta > Magnoliopsida > Asparagales > Amaryllidaceae > Allium > Allium cepa. Next base: position 116,723,794 of record CM060942.1, read on the forward strand.
TATATGATATATATATATATATATATTATATTATATAATATAATATAAAATTAACATTAAGTAAAACTTTATTAAAGAATTAAATAAAATATTGATTTTTTTATTTTTTTTTGGATAAGATCTAAATAAATTCAGACTTTACAGACCCAATCAGATCTAAATGGAAGAATTCTTCTGAAATTCAGCCATTTACCACATTACATGCTGGCCCGGTTCCAACATGACCAACTAAAGAATGCCATATGGCTAACTAGAGCATTGCTATTGGGTTACTTCTTTATTATGCAATAACATCATAATGTGCAATACCTTCAGTTTGTGATAACAGGCCTCTACATGCAATAACTCTTTAATTTTGATAGCCTTAGCAACGCTTAACTTATGATTTCTTGAGAAACTGTAATGACCCACTTTTCTATACATTTTAAGATGAAAAATAACCACATATGTCAACTCAAAAATTTAACAAAAAGGTGGATTTTTAGGGGAAAAGGAAAGATAGAAAAAAAAATAGAAACAACAACACAGAATCTTCCAATCGCAGCGGAATGAAATATAATATATAATAATAGAATTTTATACAAAATAATTTGTAGCTGTTAATATATATACAATCATCAAAGTACAACAATCAACACATCAAAATTGGACGATTAATGTAACTTGTCCTTACCAGTGCTGACTATACAGTCTACACACACAGATGAATATACTCAAGTACGTTGAATACGTCTCTGTCATCCATCTCATCTCTTGAGCTCCATAGCATCCTAAATGTAATACCCGGTCTGACCTGAGCATTATAAATAACACCCGAGTCAATCTGGAAAACCAGCGTGGTTAAACACACTTAATTTGAATTATTAGTTTTCAAAACCCTATGAAAACAAAGGTATCTCGTAAGACCACGTCACACATAAACACGATGGTGTAAGTGACTACTGTGTGGCTAGTTATCACTTAGGATCGTGTAATATGGAATGTATTATAATCTAAATGCGGAAACAGATAATAATAGCAAAGTAAATAAAAATGAGCACACCGGGAATTTTTATACTGGTTCGAACTCCCCGTTCTACGTCCAGTCCGAGACTTCCCTTTGGAATTTCTCTCAATAAGCCCTCACTTAACTTGGAGGAATAGGTAAACAACACCTGAGCAACCAAAAAGGATTTTTCCGCCTCAACAACTGAAGAGGACTTTTACCGCCTGAACAACAAAACAGGACTTTACCGCCTGAGCAACAGAATGGGACTTTACCGCCTAAGCAACCGAACAGGACTTTGATTACAAAGTAGATTGTCTTAACCTTGTGTGATCTAATAACATGGATTTGTCACTTGTAGTACACTCTTCCAATAATCTTTTCCTCAAGTATAATGTGTATAATTGTATGTATATGAAGATTAGGAAGTTTCAAATTGCTTTAGAAATATAGAATTGTGATTGTAAGCAATGAATGTATGAATTCAAGAGAGTAGTTAATTTAGAAAATATAATTCAAGTATAAGCAAGTAAGTGAAGTTATTTGATCTTAAAATTCATGCATATATATAGTAGTTAAGGAGTTGCAACTGCTGGTGAAGAGATCTCTGCAAATAGCAATGGTTGCAACTCTTAGGGAGGAAGAAGGCTATTCAAAAAAGGAAGCGTCTTTTCACAAAAAAATGACTGTTGCAGATTTCAGTCGACTGGGGAAAACGGTCAGTCGACTGAATATTCAAAGATGGTAAAAAAAACAGTGCATATCTGTGTATAATAGGCTGTTTTATAGATATTCAGTCGACTGGTCAATTTTGTTCAGACGACTGAATTCTGTTGATAACTAAAAATCATCATAGCTCATTTGGTTAGAGCACTTGCCTTCTAAACTAGTGACCCAGGTTTGAGCCCCGCTCCATGCATTTTTTGTAAACTTGATTTTGATTAAAATATGCATGCAAGTTTTTTTGAATGTGAATGATGATTCTTGAGGAAAGATTTTAACAAAGCACTAAACAGACTCTATATACATATTTGATGACTCTTGATAAAATATATAACTATATGAAACATACTTTGAGTCGTTGAGTCATGATGTTGTCGTAGTCGTAAATTCGTGAATTTTTATCGGCAATCAAAACCTATGATCCAACATTTGGGTTTTTACCTTATGATAACCAAAACATTTTATATCAAAATCATCTGATATTATAATAGTGTCTAGAGAAAGTAAATTAGAAAATAGCTAAAATGCTTGCATCTCATGTTTCAGCCTAGTTGGACACAATCAAAACCGTATAGGTTCGTAGTGGATATTGGTTCCATACAATTATCGGGCTACAGGGATCTTGCCTGCCACAGCGCACCTCTAGAAAAAATTACCGAGATCGTACCGAACGATCCCTGCCAATATAGGACCGGCCTACCCTTACTGTATAGTACCGAACATGTTATCTCCACGAGTGTTCGCACCCTTATCGAGCGCTCTCCTTTCCATGCACAACTGTGACGCCCCACCTCTATACCCACGCTAGCCAAGGACACTATGCGGTAATGCCGTCAACTAGCATGGAGAATAAGGCTGTTGAGGAGCGACCATCCGCGTAATTGCCTTGTGCGAGCACCGATATGTCAGATAGTACAACATGCGTTTGGTTGAAGGAGGAAATCCGACATACCGATACAAACTCAAAGCTACTACACAGTGGCTATATATTCTTTGAAAACAAATATAGAAATAAACATAACACAAATCAGTCACAGACATCCATATCACAAAGGCGGAAATAGATATGAATATATAACACATGAAAGTGTACATCAGAGTAGTGGTCAAACAAGATCCACAATGTCACAAAAGAATAGCTACAAGTACTAGACAAAAGAATATGGATACATCAATGAGTCTATATCTCAAATGTATACAACAAAAACTACTAATCTAAGTAGTTATCCAAAAGTCAGGTTGATAATCCCAGATGTGAAGTCAAGCAGAAGCACCTGTAACATATCGGTCTGACCCGAGTATTATTTAATAAGAAAATAATAAACGGATCAGTCTAGCTATAAATATCAGATAAAATGATATAGAATAAGAGATATGAAATAAATATATAATAACCATAAAACCATACTGTGATAAGTATGCAATTGAAGGTCAACTAGAGATTAATCAATATCACGAGAATCTTCTCAAAGATCAAACGGAATGTCATACTCCTTATTTACCAAATCACCAAACTATAAATATTGACAATAATATAAATGTCAACCACAAAAGTTAATGACACACAAATTCACCAATGCATAAATATTGATAAAACTTATCAATGTAAATCACAAAAATTGGTGAAAACACAAATTCCAGAAATCATCAATGAAAATCCAGAAATCACAAAAAAGGGGGAGGCCTATCGCAAAACGGGAGCATGAAAACTCACCAACACGTGTATCACAAAATGGAACGCTATTCCATGGTTGCTAACCATTAATTTTGAGCCGAGGCTCCACAAAATGGCCCGAAGACCATGGGTTGCTACCCCACCAAATTGAGCCGAAGCTCCATAGAAACGGGGTTTAGTCTCCCTCGTAGACAAAGAGACATCGCACAATTGCTAGTCTAAATCACAAAAATGATTATCAATGATCATTAAGAAGTGTCAATTATAGTAAGCTAGTAAATATATAAGCTTAGATTCATGTCCCATAACCACTAGCTTAACTTAAATATTTACGAACAAATTGTAGATCTTCACTAGAAAATTGTCACAAGAGATTCAATCGACAAGTCCAAGAACTAACCGACAAAGTTAATGCAATCGTTTCATACCATTTGTTTTACTAAGCCGTTTAATTAGATTTCTCGTACGAGTGAGATGGAGTGCCAAATCACAAAAATGATTGTATAAACAATAAATCACAAAAATTCACATTTGAAGACGTGAATACAATTCAAAGAATTCAATTCCAAATTCATCAAAGTGCAAATACCCTTGCTACTCAACAAGGCGCGACCAAGCAGATGAGCGACCTAAGAGGTAACGACATAAGTGCAAGGGCGAGCGACCTAGGAAATGGTGCGACCTAATGATGCAAATGACCTAAGTGGTTGCGGCATAAGTGCAGGGGAGAGTGACTTAGAAAATGGTGCGACCTAAGGGGTACGCGACCTAAGATGAACGTGCGATTTAATGGGTCGAGCGACCTAACTATGCAAGCAAGCCGAGCGACCTATGGATCGCGACCTAACTGCGAGGCGACTTAAAGCATGGCGCGTCTTAACAGGCCAAGCAACCTAAGTTGGCGCGACCTAAGCAAGACGACCTAGCCGAGCGACCTAAATGAGGGAAGCGGCATATCATGGCCGAGCTATCAAAGGCAGGCCAACCTAGGATCAACGACCTATGGTGGTAAGGATAGGCCGAGCGACCTAGCGACGAAACAACCTAAGGAGTAAAGAAGGCCGAGCGACCAAGCGACCTATGGGTTACGACCTATGGCCGAGCGACCTAGTGGTGGAAGGACCTATGCGCAGAAGGCCGAGTGTCCTTGGGGTTGCAGGCCGAGCGACCTAGCAGCAGGCCGAAAACGACCTAAAGGTTTTGGAGCGCAAAACTCACTCAATTTGCAACCGATCGAACACGAACGCTAGGGGATTACGCCTATCGACTACCCGGTCCTATTGGCTCCTCGATGCATCACCAAAAACGTGTTCAAACATCAAAGGTTGATTTTTTTTAAAGATTTGAACCCAAAACACCAAAAATTGGGATTTTCACCAATTCAATCTAAACCACAAGCAAATGCACATGAATAAGTGTTAGGAGTTCATACCCAACAATCAAAGATAGTTATAGACAAAGATGTGAGATAAAAATCTCATCTTTACACAAAAGCAATGAAGAAGAAGCTTGAAATCAATGGAAGAATCGGCTTCTCTTTGAATTTGGAGTTGGATGTTGAATTTGCAAATGAACTAGGGCTTGGAGATTTAATTTTCTATTCCTTCCTCCATTTTTGATGAAGCTTGAGTGTTAGGAAATGAAAGTAAAGTTATGAAGGGAAGGGGGTTGAGCTAGAGTAAATAGTTTAGGCAAATGGGCTAAACCAAACCCAAAACCCAAAGTGAAAAAGTAGCAAAATTCCACTAACTCCAACCATATCAAAGTTTATACTCAAAAAGATCGTAAACAGTGTTTTGGACCTAATGGAAGTGGTTCCGAGTCCTAATTCGACCGTATGCAAAAAGTAACTTTTCAGACTAAAATCCGACTAACGATAAAATATTTAAATAAAATATTTAAACATTTAACCGTAAAATATGCGGGTTGTTACAGACTCCCCTCCTTAAAGAAATTGTGTCCTCGCAATATTTAAGAAGAAAATATAAGGTAACAACCATGAAAGCATATCAACACAAAAGAAATTTGGAATAAGAAATTCACCTCAAAGAGCACGGGAAAGTAAGTCCGGATGTGTTCGCTGGATGAACTCTCTAGATTCCCAAGAGCAATCCTTAGGATTTGAGGACCATTGGACTTTAACAAGCGGAACATCTTTATTTCGAAGGTGTTTGACCTCCGAAGCAATAATACGAATAAGATGTTGCTCATAAGTTAAATTAGGCAAAACTTCAATTTCTTCCACAACACCGGGCTCAAGAATAGAATCGGAATCTCGAAGGCATTTCCGTAATTGAGAAACGTGAAACACGTCGTGAATAGCAGAAAACTGAGCCGGTAATAAAAAGGGACAAGCCACGGAACCAATACGTTCGGTGATAGGAAATGGCCTAATATATCGAGGCGCTAATTTTCCCGATCGACTGAAACGTACAACACCCTTCATAGGTGAAACACGAATAAACACAAGATCTCCCACAGAAAATTCTAATTTCCTTCTCCGGTTATAGGCATAGGATCTTTGCCTACTCTGGGCTTCTTTCATCCTATAACGAATAAGGTCAATCTTTTCTGTGGAATCACGAATAAAATCTGGACCTAAAACCAGCCTCTCACCGGCCTCAAGCCAACAAGAAGGAGATCGGCATGGCCTTCCATAGAGTGCCTCAAAAGGTGTCATACCAATACTAGATTAGAAGCTATTATTATAGGAAAACTCCACAAGAGAAATATGATCTTCCCAACTTCCACCAAAATCAAGAACACATGCACGAAGAAGATCTTCAAGAGTTTGATTCACACTCTCAGTTTGTCCATCGGACTGGGGATGATAAGCGGTGCTAAAATTAAGCTTCGTTCCCAAAGCTTTTTGAAGACTCTTACAAAATCCACTAGTGAACAATGGATCACGATCACTAACAATAGAAGAAGGAACTCCATGCAATTTTATAATTTCTTTAATAAAGTGTTTGGCCAAGAGAGGAACGGTTCGATTAGACCGAACGGGAATAAAATGAGCGGATTTAGTAAGTCTATCGACTATCACCCATAAGCTATCATGACCCGAACGAGAACGGGGAAGGCCGTCTATAAAATCCATGGAGATTTGGTCCCACTTTCAAATTGGAATTTCTGAAGGTTGCAATAACCCACCAGGCCTTTGATGTTCGGCCTTAACAAGTTGGCAAATCATACAACACTTAACAAAGTTAGCAATATCAGATTTCATTCCCTCCCAATAATAAAGTCGTTTCATATCTGCGTACATTTTACTACTACCGGGATGAATGGTAAATTTAGAACGATGAGAATCTCCTAAAATGTCTTTACGAAGATTACTAATATTTGGCACGATAAGTCTACCAAATTTTTGAATACCGCCACGAGAATCAATATCAAAGTCTTTCAAACCTTCAATATCAATTTTATCCCTAAGATTTTGGCCAAGAATAGCCAATTCGGGATCTAGCTTTTGAGCTTCAAGAATGCGGTCTAAAAGAGAAGGATGAGCCACAAGGCTACATAAAACAAGAGATGAACATAAATCGGAAACACGATCTCGAATCTCACAAGTGGATAAAATTCCGAGATCATTCCATTCAGATATCATCATAGAAACAATCGCTTGTTGCTTGCGACTAAGTGCATCAGCAACACAATTTCCCTTTCCGGGAGTATAAAGAACATCAAGATCGTAAGCTGCAAGAAATTGGAGCCAACATTGTTGATGCAAATTAAGTTCCTTTTGAGAAAATAGATACTTCAAAGATTTATGATCGGTGTAAAGAATAAATTTTTCTCCCAAAAGATAATGACGCCAAATACGAAGCGCGAAAACAATAGCCGTGAGTTCTAAATCATGAGTGGCATATCTAGTCTCGGCTGGCTTCAATTGCCTAGAAGCATAAGCAATAACACGTTCTCTTTGCATAAGAACGACACCCAAACCAATGCGACTAGCATCGGTATAAATAATAAAATCTTGGTTTTCCTCGAGAATCACAAGAATAAGAGCATCGGAAATGAGTTCTTTTAATTTCTGAAAAGAAGCTTCACATTTGTCCGACCAAATGTATTTAACTCCCTTCTTTGTCAAGCTAGTAAGAGGCACGGAAATTTTGGAAAAGTCCTTTATGAAACGGCGGTAATAACCTGCCAATCTAAAAAAACTAAGAACTTCCGTCACACTCTCCGGTCTCTTCCAATTTTGAATCGCTTCATTCTTTGAAGGATCCACGGAAATTCCGGATTCAGAAATAATGTGACCGAGAAACTTCGCACGAGATTGCCAAAAGTGGCATTTAGAAAATTTTGCTTTTAATTGATTGCTCCTAAGAGTTTCCAACACGATCCGAAGATGCTTTTCATGCTCCTCCTCGGTTTTAGAATACACAAGAATATCATCAATAAAGATGAGAACAAACCGATCGAGGAAGCCTTTGAAAACTCTATTCATAAGGTCAACGAAATAAGCCGGAGAGTTCGTTAAACCAAATGGCATAACAAGCCATTCATAAGATCCGTAACGAGTACGAAACGATGTCAAAGGAATGCTATCCGTTGCAATACGAAGCTGATGAAAACCAGTAGCTAAGTCTAATTGTGAAAAGACTCTAGCACCACTAAGTTGATCGAATAGATCATCAATCCAAGGTAAAAGATATTTATTCTTAATAGTAAGATCATTAAGCTAGCGGTAGTCAACGCAAAGCCTAAGTGTACCATCAGATTCCTTCACAAAAATAGCCGAAGCTCTCCAAGGCGAGGAACTAGAGCGAATAAACTGCTTCGTCTCCAATTCGGATAATTGTTTGTTGCATCTCCTCATTTTCTTTATTGGACATACGATAAGGAGGACGAGTAATAGGTTGAGCTCCAAGGATGAGATTAATTCTGAACTCAATTGTTCGCTTAGGTGGTAATCCTAAAACGGGCTCAAATATGTCGGAAAATTCACGAACAATGTGAATAAGAGAAATAGTATCCTTCTCATCATCATTATCGTCATCATGAGGATTTAAAGAATATAAAGATGCAACTAAGTTGGAATCCGAACCTTTAAGGTCAGTAGAAATCTTCTTAACAGATTGAGGATGTCGAAGATGAATAGTCCGCTCAGGACATAGGATTTGGGCTCCATAGCGGTTAAGCCAATCCATTCCCAAAATCATTCCAAAGCCTTAGTAGCACATAACATGCGAATCGGCTCAGAAAGAAAAATCACATAAAATAATCTCGACATCTTTACACAATAAACTGATTGTTGCGGATCCACCAACCGGATTCGCAATTCTCAAAGAAGTCATTAAACACAAAACATCCAAAGAAAAAGTATCAACAAGTTCTTTTGAAATAAAAGAATGGGACGCACCCGTATAAAAAAGAACTCGAATAGGATGATCATGAAATAAAATAATGCCATCAAGGATAGAATGAGAAATACCTTTACCACGAGATGTGTTGCCAGGGGCTTGAGCAACATTAAGCTTTCCCTCCTTCCTATTTTGATGTTTGGGACAAGAAGATAAATAATGATCCGGGCTTTTGCAATAGCGACAAGTTCGAGGCTTTGTACACTTGTTCGCATAATGGTCCTTAGAACCACAATTGTAGCATTGCCCACCACTTGGGGTAGAAGTCTTAGTTGCCGGAGAGGTTTGCTTCCCTTTCTTATTGTTGGGATAAGGACCCTTAAACTTATTAGGCCTTTTCTTGTTGTTGAAGTTCGGTTTGGCACCCATAACTTCAACATCGCTTTCTTTATCTGCCTCTTCAAGTCGAAGAGTGATATCAACAAGTTAATCAAAAGAAACTTCTAACTTTAGAAGTAATGGCTTCTTGAGATCTTTATTCAAGCCATAGACAAATCGTTGGTTTTTCTTCAATGGGGTGTTTATATATTCGACCCCGTATTTAGAAAGTGACTCGAAAGATGCGGCATAATCTGCCACGGAGGATTCACCTTGAACAAGGCCAATGAATCGGCGAGCCAAAGTCACCTTCTCAGCTTCTGGCACAAATTTTAATTCGAAGCGTTCCTGGAATTTATTCCAAGTAAGATCTACTTCATTTATTTCATAAATAAGAAGCTCATACCAATCTAATGCTCTTTCTTGGAGCATACTAGAGGCCACCTGAACACGGTGAAGATCAATAAGATTCATGCGAGAAAAGATTCGATCGCACGATCTCAGCCAAGCCTGGACTTCAATAATGGTTTCGGAACCTTTGAATGGCTTTCCACCCAAATTGGTGTAATCGCTGCACAAACGTGCAAATCCAGACCTAGGGTGAGTAGACTCCGGATTAGATCCAGCTGCTTGAGCATTCCTTACTAGATCAAGAAGCTGCTAGAAAGACATAAATACTCCTTCCTGGGAGTAACACGAGATTGACCGACGTTGGGACAGCCAGGTCTAACCATTTCTCTTCCTCTTGAAAGAAAGAAAGAAGAAGGATAAGGTTATTCACCAAATGAATATCAAGCAATCTTGATAGATAAACAAGGAATCATAAAGAAAATAGGATGAATCAGTACGAAGACTCGAATTAAATCCTAAAGCACGACTCCGAAGATGGACTTAGGATGATGATCCTTGCTAGATTATCCTACATTGTTCCGAAGATTGGCTATGATACCAAGCTATGACGCCCCACCTCTATACCCACGCTAGCCAAGGACACTACGGGGTAATGCCATCAACTAGCATGGAGAATAAGGTTGTTGAGGAGTGACCATCCACGTAATTGCCTTGTGCGAGCACCGATATGTCAGATAGTACAACATGCGTTTGGTTGAAGGAGGAAATCCGACATACCGATACAAACTCAAAGCTACTACACAGTGGCTATGTATATTCTTCGAAAACAAATATAGAAATAAACATAACACAAATCAGTCACAGACATCCATATCACAAAGGCGGAAATAGATATGAATATATAACACATGAAAGTGTACATCAGAGTAGTGGTCAAACAAGATCCACAATGTCACAAAAGAATAGCTACAAGTACTAGACAAAAGAATATGGATACATCAATGAGTCTATATCTCAAATGTATACAACAAAAACTACTAATCTAAGTAGTTATCCAAAAGTCAGGTTGATAATCCCAGATGTGAAGTCAAGCAGAAGCAGCTGTAACATATCGGTCTGACCCGAGTATTATTTAATAAGAAAATAATAAACGGATCAGTCTAGCTATAAATATCAGATAAAATGATATAGAACAAGAGATATGAAATAAATATATAATAACCATAAAACCATACTGTGATAAGTATGCAATTGAAGGTCAACTAGAGATTAATCAATATCACGAGAATCTTCTCAAAGATCAAACGGAATGTCATACTCCTTATTTACCAAATCACCAAACTATAAATAATGACAATAATATAAATGGAAATCACAAAAGTTAATGACACACAAATTCACCAATGCATAAATATTGATAAAACTTATCAATGTAAATCACAAAAATTGGTGAAAACACAAATTCCAGAAATCATCAATGAAAATCCAGAAATCACAAAAAAGGGCGAGGCCTATCGCAAAATGGGAGCATGAAAACTCACCAACACGTGTATCACAAAATGGAACGCTATTCCATGGTTGCTAACCATTAATTTTGAGCCGAGGCTCCACAAAATGGCCCGAAGACCATGGGTCGCTACCCCACCAAATTGAGCCGAAGCTCCATAGAAACGGGGTTTAGTCTCCCTCGTAGACAAAGAGACATCGCACAATTGCTAGTCTAAATCACAAAAATGATTATCAATGATCATTAAGAAGTGTCAATTATAGTAAGCTAGTAAATATATAAGCTTAGATTCATGTCCCATAATCACTAGCTTAACTTAAATATTTACGAACAAATTGTAGATCTTCACTAGAAAATTGTCACAAGAGATTCAATCGACAAGTCCAAGAACTAACCGACAAAGTTAATGCAATCGTTTCATACCATTTGTTTTACTAAGCCGTTTAATTAGATTTCTCGTACGAGTGAGATGGAGTGCCAAATCACAAAAATGATTGTATAAACAATAAATCACAAAAATTCACATTCGAAGACGTGAATACAATTCAAATAATTCAATTCCAAATTCATCAAAGTGGAAATACCCTTGCTACTCAACACGGCGCGACCAAGCAGATGAGCGACCTAAGAGGTAACGACATAAGTGCAAGGGCGAGCGACCTAGGAAATGGTGCGACCTAATGATGCAAACGACCTAAGTGGTTGCGGCATAAGTGCAGGGGCGAGCGACTTAGAAAATGGTGTGACCTAAGGGGTACGCGACTTATGATGAACGTGCGATTTAATGGGCCGAGCGACCTAACTATCCAAGCAAGCTGAGCGACCTATGGATCACAACCTAACTGCGAGGCGACTTAAAGCATGGCGCGTCTTAACAGGCCGAGCGACCTAAGTTGGCGCGACCTAAGCAAGACGACCTAGCCGAGCGACCTAAATGAGAGAAGCGGCATATCATGGCCGAGCGGTCAAAGGCAGGCCGACTAAGACCAGCGACCTATGGTGGTAAGGATAGGCCGAGCAACCTAGCGACGAAATAACCTAAGCGTAAAGAAGGCCGAGCGACCAAGTGACCTATGGGTTACGACCTATGGCCGAGCAACCTAGTGGTGGAACGACCTATGCGCAGAAGGCCGAGTGTCCTTGGGGTTGCAGGCCGAGCGACCTAGCAGCAGGCCGGAAATGACCTAAGGGTTTTGAAGTGTAAAACTCACTCAATTTGCAACCGATCGAGCATGAACGCTAGGGGATTACGCCTATCGGCTACCCGGTCCTATTGGCTCCTCGATTCATCACCAAAAACGTGTTCAAACATCAAAGATTGGATTTTTTTAAAGATTTGAACCCAAAACACCAAAAATGGGGATTTTCACCAATTCAATTCAAACCACAAGCAAATGCACATGAATGTTAGGAATTCATACTCAACAATCAAAGATAGTTATAGACAAAGATGTGAGATAAAAATCTCACCTTTACACAAAATCAATGAAGAAGATGCTTGAAATCAATGGAAGGATCAATGGCTTCTCTTTGAATTTGGAGTTGGATGTTGAATTTGCAAATGAACTAGGGCTTGGAGTTTTAATTTTCCATTCCTTCCTCCATTTTTGATGAAGCTTGAGTGTTAGGAAATGAAAGTAAAGTTATGAAGGGAAGGGGGTTGAGCTAGAGTAAATAGTTTAGGCAAATGGGCTAAACCAAACCTAAAACCCAAAGTGAAAAAGTAGCAAAATTCCAATAACTCCAACCATATCAAAGTTTATACTTAAAAAGATCGCAGATGGTGCTTTGTACCCAATGGAAGTGGTTCCGAGTCGTAATTCGACCGTATGCAAAAAGTAACTTTTCGGACTAAAATCCGACTAACGATAAAATATTTAAATAAAATATTTAAATATTTAATCGTAAAATATGCAGGTTGTTACAACAACCATATCATAATTATATAATATATCTGAGTGTATCTAAAAATGTAATAACATACCCTAATTGGGTGTGACGCACTTAACCTGGCTGCATCTTCCATGTTTTAGTCATTCGCGGTTGATGAGGCTTAAGGCTACGTTTACCTTTAAAATAGCATTCGTACTTGGAATGCTAACACTATCTTCCAAGTAACGATGCAATGATAATATTCGTCCATACAAATTGTTTTGGATCTGAACAAACCAAATGTCCAAAGTCACCATCTCCATTATCCTCGAGATATCTCAATTCATAATGCACAAACCGAATCGAAGTGGTTTTCGGATATTTAAATCTGATCTCGATCTCTCCGAAACGATTAACGAATTTGGCTAGAATTGATATCGGTTATTTACTATCAAATTTACACCCAAAAGCAGCCACTATGCCCATATTATAAATTTTCCAAAATATTATTTTAAAAAAATCTTTACAAGGATATATATATATATATATATATATATATATATATTCAAAACTGTTTCAAAAATTCAATATTTGGAAGCCATTTCAATTCCTTAAATCCATAACAGGATATCCCAACCCATATCAACACTTAGAAATATCTCCAAATTCAACTTATACCACTTAGAAAAATATTTCAATACCATTCATTCCACACTTAAAAAAATTTTGGAAACCCCCTTATAATATTAGGAAAAATACTTATGAACATATTCTCAAAAATCGCTTTTATATCCAAACTTAGGTAATATTTTACATCCTATTTCATAAATCTCTAGAACTTAATTAATTACTTTCTACACTTTCCAACAAACTCGATTATACTTATTTATAATCCAAATATAAAATTTTAACTTCATTTTATGAATTCAAATTCACTTTCGAAGTTCCCACGTCAAGCAATTTGGAAATTTTCTTAAGTTTTCCAGAATTCCATTATAACATTTCACTTACACAACCATATCCATTCAATATAATCCGGTTCACAATCTCAAGAGTATTTATATATAAATGCCAATTTCTTGCATTTAAATTCTATATATATATAATAATAATTTCCAAAAATATGCTAAATTATTATTTAAAATACTTTTAAAATAAACATCCATAATTAATTCAAATTTATTAGTTATTCTAATCGGTTTGCAAAACCTGTTTATAATTTAGAGTACATTCAAAAAAAAAATTAAATAACTAACTTTCTAAAATATTTGAATGCTAAAATAGTTTTAAATTACATAGTTTAATAATTAAAAATCCTCTTTTTAAAACATACTCAACTTTTCGATAAAAATATATTTTTCAATTCCAATATAACCAACATAATATTTGTAAGTCTCTCTCTATTTCCCACAAATCGATTTACGTCTCCAATTTCATAAATCCCTTTTTCCCAAATTCTAAAATAGAATTCACTATTCCTTCTAAACCGGTTACCCTATTTTATATACAAAAAATAATAAACCAATAAAGTTATTTAAATTAAAAATATGTGTGTGTATTGTAGATATATATTAGATATAGCAATCATAATCCATAGTTACCAAACATTGGATTTATATATGAATAGATTAAGGTAATGACATATATGTATATGAAATGATATAAATGTGCAAATATTAGATAAACATAATTTAAACGTAAATAAGAATTTACCTTAAGAACCTTTGCTTTTGATTCTCTTGTTGATCTAGTTGACCTCCTTGACTCTCAATCCATAATCACTACTGCAAACCGAGGGTGTGCCAACACCAGATCTAGCTTGTTTTGATTAATTTGAGGTGAATGTTCTTTGAAATGAGGGTAGAGAAGGGAGGATGTCTACAGCTAGATAGAATGAAGGTGATAAAGTTAGGGGTATGCCCTATGGTTAATTTTGTAATATTTTACATATATCTAAATCGATAACCAATCTTGTTCGAAATAAAAGGTGTTTTCTTTCTATTATATACTTGATAATGTGTACATTAATTAATTAATTTAACTAAAATTATATCTAATAGAAAATTCATAAATGGTATGTTTTGTAATGGTTGTTACAAAGTGTTGTAACTGTGAGTAATTTATCATAATGAAAATAAATATACCATTTTAAATATTCTTAGTCAAGATGTATCGAGACTAGATATCTGTGGAATGACCCACTAGATGATTTTTGTTAGCTATTATTCCTAGTCAACACCTTGACATCTACAGTTTCGTCCCTTGCACCATCTTGCATGACCACACGCAATAGAAA
Organism: Allium cepa; assembly: GCA_030765085.1. NCBI lineage: Eukaryota > Viridiplantae > Streptophyta > Magnoliopsida > Asparagales > Amaryllidaceae > Allium > Allium cepa. The sequence continues at coordinate 116,738,893 of CM060942.1, forward strand.
CTTCTCAACCTCTGCCATGCAGCAATAGCATATTTGTATCACCAATAGCACATGATCGCATGCAACCACCCATGATCACACACCTTTCCACTTCTTGCCATTTTTACATATTAATTGTGTGACCAAGTAGCTGATTTTGTCGATACAATCAACTATAACATATTTCTATATTTATTTTTACCTTCATCACCTCGTTGATCATCATAGTTATAACAACCTGGCATTTCGAACCATTCAAATCGACAATCATCCACATATGCCAAACTTGAATTGCTTAAAACAACAAATTGCTAATTTATGTTTGGAAAAACACAGCATATTCAGTAAATAAATCAACCATAGAATCATAGATATAGAGTATTATAAACAATAAGCAGTGGAATAGATAAATAGTAGTTCATGAAGCTACTACAATAAACAACAAAGTCTTGAACAAAATACACAAATATCCAATAGATAGAAGTGTCAATACAAAAGAGAATGACAAGTATGCACAAATCATCTGGAAACAATTAAGAAGCTAAATGGATAGAGATAGATCATCAAGCAAAACTCTAAGCTCCAAAGGTGATTCTCAAATGCGGTAACACTCAGTCAGAACCGAGCGTAAAGCAAAACACAAAACACTCAAGTCAGGTTTAACATTCTTATACCAGTAAATCAAATCAAGTGAAATGTCAACTGAAATACAAATAACTTAAAGGATGTTTGGAATTCCTATCCTTTAAGGATCCGTTAAACTATCTACATACATAGTAAAATACGCTACGTAGATAATGTCTATAGTAAAGTAAACTATTAAAATAACGTTAAGGTGTTACGCATATCTTCCTTAACACATTTTTATATATTCTCATAGTCTATACAGTACCGTAATTCCTCCATAAGCTGGAGGGATATCAGAGGGCACTCCATAGGTATGGTACAAACCAAACTCGTAGAAGGCACGATAACGCATGTGACAAGGCATGCGAGGCAATGCCAGAGTAGGATTCTACCGTTTGCACTCTTGGACTGGTGGCAACGCATAACAGCTACTACCGCACACCTCGAGACACACTCCCAAATCAATGGTGCACCCAGTCAAATCGCAAAGTAATAGAATGGTATCGAACAAGTATGCTCGATCGGAGGTGCGACCTCACTTGGCCCGCTATAGCTCCTGTTTTGGCCACATCAAGCTGACCCGTAGGAGTCAAGGCTGCGTTAATACCTCATATAAAATCGTCACCAACCATCCTACTTCGTTTTGGAATCTCCGCCATGTACACAGTTGTTAATGTGGTTTTCGGTATTGGCAGATAGTATGCAAATATCCGATCTCGGTCTCTATAACAATCAAATGCTTATTTCACACCTGGTCATTTTCATTTCAAATAATTTATACTTCATATCAAAATATCATATTGATTTCAAAATAATATCACTTTCAAAATCATGTTAACTTTTGAAATCATATCACTTTCGAAATCATTATTTCCATTGAATCATATTTACTTCCAAAACCTTAACCACAAAAATAAGTTAAACCATCATATCAAATATTTGCATTTAGATTCATTAATCTAAATCATAACAATTCCAACCTAAAGAGTTTAAATATTTAAAATAGTTTATATTATTGAAATACTTATAAATTAAATTAGTTTGTGTATATTTAAAAATAAGTTGTCAATTAAAAATAGTTTATATATTAAAAGGAGTTTATATATACTAAAATGGTTTATATCAAAATAGTTCAAATTAGAATTGTTTCCTCTACTTTCACAAATCAATTCAAATTCTCATTAAACTATTTTAAATTATGTCGAGTTCAATTCAGGTTTCAATTATAAATCAAACAACTTCCAATTCAATATGCTTCAATATTCAACAATTTACATTAACTCAATTTGATAAATTCCATTTATATTTTAAAATTCAACTTTAATCCTATTTAAATTTCAAAATATCCACTTAATCATTTTTAATAACATTTAAATAAAACCTCAAATTATAAATCTAAATCAAAATTAAATATTCAAGTATAATTCTATTTAAATTTGAAATATCCATTTAAATCACCATTATCAAAATCAATTTATTAAGTTATAAAATCATATCTTTAAATATTAATATCAATACGTTCTTAAATCAATTTTTATTTAAATTCTGTTCTCAAATAAATTATATGATAAATCACCCTTAAATTATTCGCCCAACCTTTATTTTATTTAATTTATTGCAAAATCTATTTAAAATATCAATATAAATTTTAAATAAATTGTTTAAAAATATTATATATATTGGTTGAATTAAATTTTATTAAATTAAATCTTATTATTATATATATATATATATATTAAATCTTATTATATATATATTTTTAAAATAATACAATTATAAGTAAAATTTATAATTTCAAAACTAACTTATAATTTAAAATTTCCAAATATAAAATTTTAAAATCTAAACTTTCACATATATTAAAATAAAAATCTTTATATTATATTTTAAAATCGATATTAGATATAACTCATATATATCTTCCTTTTAAAACCTTGGAAATATATAATTTTCTACCCTATGGTCAAGTGATTTGGATATTTATCATTTCAATTCATAATTTAAATTTAATATTTATGGGTATATGTCATTTCAACCCATAATCCAAAAATTCAAACCAATAAATTTTCTTGGCTTTATCATTTCAACCCATAACGATTTTCTCTAATCTATAAGATCGTTTGGGTATGTATCATTTCAACCCATAGGGATTCTAACTAACAAGGAACTTGCTGAGTGAGCATAATAAAATATCCTATAAAATGACAAACATATCAATAGTAGACATATACCATCATTAACAATTTAAATGTAATATATACCACATGTTAGGGTGTCATATTTCATAGGTAAACAATTGCAGATAATGGCATATCATATTTAACAGTTAAATAACTAACAATTCAAATTTTATGACATATTTCAATCATTATTTCATATGAATTAAATTTACTGAATATAAGAATGTTAATCGTGAGTGATCGCTCATCTTTCGAGGCTAGAGAAATCCGAGAACAAGATGAAATGGGCACGAATATGCACGGAAAATCGACAAATCACCAAACTGATACGCATAAGCATAAAGTAACAATGGGACAACGATAAAGCAAAGCAAATATACACAAATTCAATGAAAACAAAAATCAAAACTAGCTTGATATAAATGGAAAAATATATATATTATAGTATTATAGTTTTCTAAAAATCAACACTAAATCAACCCCAACACGTATTAAAATAAAATCTTCATAGTTTATATTTATTAAACACATATTAACATAAAATATCTTTATATTATATTAAAAATCAATATTAAATAAAATACATATATTTTCCCTTCAAATTCTCAAATAAATATTTGATCCTAATATTATAACATTTTGCTTTCTATAAATCAATATAAATCATTATATACAGATATATATATATATATATATATACATACACACACACACATATATATATTTAAACGGTATAAGTCAATATAAATCGATTCAGCTTGCTTTATAAAATGACCTTTTATAAACATACCTTATAATATATGTCTACAATACCCATATATTTATCCTCTATAATATAATATAACATACACCTTAATATTTCTCCATATATATCGCATGGAAGAGGGAAATAGCTGCGCTGAATGGATGAAATGAGCTCAGCAGCAAAGCAAGGATGATCGTTATTGAATATATATATAGGGAGTATAATTGTATATATAGTATGTAAAAGAGGAAGGAGGGAGGCGTACTGGTGGAGAAAGTGCCAACGGTGGAAAGGGTAGATGGAGTGGAATCCCGCTGATATCTGGTGGTGTGGGGCAAAGCAGTCGGAAGGTGAGTTAGGCGTTGAAGTGGCAGGCGAGGGGATAGGTGCTGGGCGGAATTCTCATAGGTGTAGAAATTTTTCGGATGTTGGTTAAGGATGGGTGGGCTCCTAAGGTGGAACGCGGAAGAGGGAAGGCAGAGGGTTTGGGCCTCGATGCAGTGGTCACTAGTCGTGAGGTGAGGCTGTGAACCAAAGAGGCGGAGCAATGGTGACTGTCGATGGCGGAACTGCAGTCGCTTGGCTGCTCTGACATGATTGGTGGGTTGATGGAGATGAACCCGTATGGGGCTATGATGGAGGGAGGTCTCTTGTGAGGTGCAGACGTGGCAGGAGGCTCGAGGAGGGGACCGGTGGTAGGAAGGTAGAGAGGGGAGAGAGAGTTGAGTGGCGAAGCACGATGAGATGGCGCAAAGAGTAGCAGGTTGGCAACATGCAAACTGAAGGGAGAAACATGATTTGTAATGATGATGAATAGTATATAATTTTTTTAATATATGGAATAGAAACGAAAGAGAACTAAAGAAAGGAGAAACGAACCAGAATTTAAAATAAACCAGCACGAAATAAATTGAACAGGGAATATGGAATAGTTAAAGTCAGGTATTAAATTCTGTAATATAAAAAGGGAAGTGGTTATTGGTGTAACACGGTGAACATATGAAAGGACAAAAGAAACCAAAAATTCAAAAAGGGTATCGATATGACTAACCATTTCTCAGATTTCGCCGCATACCGAATGCCAAAACACACAAATGAATATACTAGGAGATCTGCACAACAAGACAAACAAAATGGTGTACAGATATGAGCTATATCACTATACTATCAAAAGTAGATATTCGTAGCTGAAATTACTGCTAAAACACAAAAATAAGATAAACGGAGCAATAACAGTCCAAATTTGGCGAAATGAAATATTACGTCTCACTTAGAAAATGATCTACATTTTTATTATATTAAAATACTTCATATTTAAAATGTTTTATTTTCGTTTAATTTCAACTGATTTAAATTTTTAAATTGAAAATTACACACTAGAACTAACATTCGTATATTCCGATGAAACCTTAACATTTGCTATGTTTAAATAGACGCATTCCAAATATCAAATTTCGAAGCTAAATTTTAATTATTTATTTTCATCAAAATTTCAGTTAATTACGTTATAAATTGTTAAAAAATTACCGAATCATTACATTCTCACCCACTTAGAACCTTTTGTCCCCGAAAAGGAACGAGATAGGAAAATGAAGCAACAGAAGGGAAAAATAGATTCAAAATACAAAATACAACAGTTAATTCAGAACCATATAAATTTCATTAGTTTTTAAATTGATTATATTTAACTGGTTTGGTTTCAATTCATCTTATTCAATCAATAAATATTCCTTGTATTCACATTTGGTTGTACAATTCAATGGTTTTCATTCTATTTGCTTTCAATTTATCACATTTGTTAGAAGAAAAAAAATTTCAAAACAAAATTTACTTTATTTTAACTCATTTATTTAAATCCGTTTGACTTCATTTAAGTCAATTCCACTTATAATTCAATTTCTACTATTTTGGCAATTTACTTTGGTTGTATTACAAATAGTTTGCCCAATATAATTTATAGCAGTTTACAAAATGAAATTTATTTGTTACGCGTTTAGTTTCCTAGGTTCATATTTATTTACTTAAATAACATCCTCTATTTATTACTCAATTTATTTCTCTACATATCTATATTGTATATTATTCAAACACATATTCTCATCAACATTTAAAAATTTTGAATATTTTCAGGTAAGTTATATATATTTAAGAATGCAGTTTAGATTATACAATTAAATTTTATCCTAGTTTAACTATTTCAAGTTGGTTTAATTTCATTTCTCGGTTAACCACTCCAATTATTCAAAATTTTACTTCATTGAAATGATTGAAATAATCACTTAACATAAATTCAAAATTAAATTTCCGGTTTCACTTTTAACCAAATTTGAAATAAATATATACATATCTACTTATTTTATAAATCAAATCATACTCAAGAAATTCAAATCAAATCCATTTTCCAAAACAAAAGTGTAGCAAAGCTACTAAATGGCCTCTCCACTTTGAGACTCGAAAATGAATGTCAATGATGCTGCAGTCATCACCAAAATTATTTTTCAGTGCCATTAGAGGAGAGTACTAGTTTACTCCTTTTAAAATTCTTTGGAAACAATTTCCATTCGAAGAGTACTTTCAAATAATATAATTTCAAAACTTTGAAAACCAAATTTTAGAAAAGCACCAGAAATTTTATTCTCAAATCTTTAATTTAAATCAATTTCATTTGCAAATAAGATTTACAAACCATGTTTATAAAATTTCATTTCCTTATAACAAAGAACAATAGTTAAAGGCTTAGGAATATTGACAAAATAATAAATGATAATCTAGTATTATCATTTCTAACAACTAATTCATTTAACAAATCTAACTTCAAAAAATTAGATTATATATATAAAATATAACCATACATATAATTGTATCATTTACCAATTTCGAAAACAATATTATGCTAGTTTGCTCCGTTCAAGTGTTTTGGAATTCCTATCGATAGCATTGGTCAGACGAATCAATCGAAACCCAACATTCAAACTTAACAACTCAAACAACAAAATATAAAACAATTTTATATCAATTACAAATATGCTCCCTCACAGGATGATTCACAAGGATAGAGATTCAAATCAGAGGGATCCTAATCAAAGAGAATTTATAACAATGAAGATAGGCTCGAAAGGAAGATAAGTAATTAAATTCGAAAAGAGGAAAGATTGGATAGACTTATATAAATCATGCCGACCTTAAAACAGTCAACCGAGACACAGAAATGACGAGAATATCATCAAAGAGAGTGGGGGAAACTTGTTGAGAATATCGTGGCAAACGCGATTCATGAGATCAACAAAGAGAGCGGGAGCATTGGTTAATCCAAAGGATATGACTAACAATTCATAGAAACCATTCGTCTAGGAGGAAGGACAACCGGTCGAGCTCCAAAAATAAGATCAATGTGGAATAATATTTCCCGCTTAGGAGCTGGAGAAGTGACTTCACCAAAACATCAGGATAATCCCTTACTATAAGGGGAGTCAAGATCACTTGGCCGAGAATTAAGCGAGAAGATAGAACTACCTACATAATTCTAAGGTATTCGACATTTGATCACAAGAGAATGGCCCTGGTCGTCTACTAGAGAAATGGTTTAGGCTTTGCAAGAGAATAAAGCATCAAAACCAAGGACATCGAAGTCTCCGGTGAATCGACTCTTGTTGTAAAGGAGTTTCTCCTCTTTACAAATCATATAAAGTTGGCCGGAATGGAATCAGGCACACATAAGGATGAAGTTGACGGCTGAGGTTGAAGCTATGGGATGCTACAGTATCAAAAGAATAAGAATAGGAAAACAAGAATGGGTTTCAGTACAAAGAGCAAGTTCCAAGATTCAAAGAAATCCTAACAAAGAATTTCAAGTTCGAACGCAGGTGATTCTGTAATTAATTTTACTCATTCTATGGTATTACTACCCTATCTCTAATGAGTTTTTACTCCATACGTTAAGTTTTGACTAAACCTAGCTCTGATACCACTTGTGACAATCTGGTATTTCGAAAAATTAAAATCGACAATCATCCACACATGTCGGACTAAAATTGCTCAAAACAATAGATTGTTAATTTATATTTGGTAAAACTCAGCATATACAGTAAATAATTCAATCATGGAATCACAGACACAGAGTATTACAATAATTAGCGACGGAATAGATAATAGTAATTCATGAAGATACTATAATAAACAACAGAGTATGGAACAAAATACACAAATATCCAATACATAGAAGTGTTAATACAAAAGAAAATGATAGGTCTGCACAAATCATCTGGAAACAGCTGAGAAGCTGAATAGATAGAGATAGATCTTCAAGCAAAACTCTAAGCTCCAAAGGCGAGTCTCAAATGTTGTGACACTCAGTTTGAGCCGAGCATAAAGCAAAACACAAAACACTCGAGTTAGGATTAACATTATTATACCAGTAAATCAACTCAAGTGAAATGTCGACTGAAATACAAATAACTTGAAGGATGTTTGAGATTTCCATCCGTTAAGGATCCATTAAACATCTACATACGTAGTAAAATACGCTACATAGATAATATCTATAGTGAAGCAAACTATTAAAATAGTGTTAAGGCGTTACTCATATCCCCCTTAACACTTTTTACATATTCTCATAATCTATACATTACCTTAATTCCACCGAAAACTAGAGGGCTATCAAAGGGCACTCCGTAGGTATGGTACAACCAAACTCGAAGTAGGCACAATAAGGCATGTGACAAGGCACGCGACGCAATGCCGGGGTAGGATTCTACTGTTTGCACCCCCGTACTAGTGGTAACGCATAGCAGATACTATCGCCTACCTCAAGACACACTCCCAAATCAAAGGTGCACCTAATCAAATCACAAAGTAACAGAATGGTATCGAAGAAGCATGCTCAATCGGAGGTGCGACCTCACTTAGCCCGTATAGCTCCTGTTTTAGCCACATCAAGCTGACTCGTGGGAGTCAAGGCAACGTTAATACCTCATATAGAATCATCGCCAACCATCCTACTTCGTTCTGGAATCTCCACCACGCACACAGTTGTTAAAGTGGTTTTCGGTAGTGACAGAAAGTATGAAAATATCTGATCCTAGTCTCTTTAAGAACCAAATACTTATTTCACATCGTGGTCATTTTCATTTCAAACAATTTATACTTTACATTAAAATATCATATTCATTTTAAAATAATATCACTTTCAAAATCATGTTCACTTTTGGAATAATTATTCCCATTGAATTAATTTATTTCCAAAACCTTAAACATAAAAATAGGTTAAACCATCATATTAAGTATTTGCATTTAAATCCATTAATCTAAATCATAATAATTCCAACCTAAACAGTTTAAATATTGGAAATAGTTTGTACTATTGAAATATTTATAAATTAAAATAGTTTATATATACTTAAAAATAAGTCATTAATTAAAAGTATTTTATATATTAAAAAGAGTTTATGTATAATAAAATGGTTTATATCAAAATAGTTCAAATTAGAATTGTTTCCTCCACTTTCACAAATCAATTCAAATTCTCATTAAACCACTTTTAATTTATATCGATTTCAATCCAAGTTTCAATTATAAATTAAACCACTTCCAATTCAATATACTTCAATATTCAACAATTTACAATAACTCAATTTGGTAAATTCCATTTATATTTCAAATTTCAACTTTAATCCTATTTAAATTTCAAAATATCCACTTAATTATTTTTAATAACGTTTAAATAAAACCTCAAATTATAAATCTAAATCAAAAGTAAATATTCGGTTACAATTTTATTTAAATTTGAAATATCCATTTAGATCACCCTTATCAAAATCAAGTTATTAAGTTATAAAATCGTATCTTTAAAATCTTAATATCAATAAGTTCTCAAATCCATTTTTGTTTAAATTAAATTCTCAAATAACTTATATTATAAATCACCCTTAATTTATTTGCCCAACCTTTATTTTATTTAATTTATTGCAAAATCTATTTAAAATATCAATATAAATTTTAAATAAATAGTTTAAACATAAAAATTCTTTTATTATAAACATATTTTATATTAAATCTTGTTATACATGCATTTTTAAAATAATAAAATTATAAGTAAAATCTTAAAATCTATAATTTCAAAACTAACTTATAATTTAAAATTTATAAATATAAAATTTTAAAATCTAAATTTTCACATATATAAAATAAAAATATTTATATTATATTTTAAAATCGATATTTAATAAAAATCGTATATATATTTCTTTCAAAACCTTGGAAACCATTTTCAAAAATATACCAACGGTGTTCCTATATAATTTTCTACCCTTTGGTCAAGTGATACGGATTTTAATCATTTCAATTCGCAATTTAAATTTAATATTTATGGGTATATATCATTTCAACCCATAATCCCAAAATTCAAATCAATAAAATCGCTTGGGTTTATCATTTCAATCCATAACGATTTTCCCTAATGTATAAGATTGTTCGGGTATGTATCATTCCAACCCATAGGGATTCTAACTAACAAGGAACTTGCTAAGTGAGCATAATAAAATATCATATAAAATGACATACATAAAAATAGTAGGCATATATCATCATTAATAATTTAAATGTAATATATACAACAGGTTGTGGTGTCATGTCATAGGTAAACAATTGCAGATAATGGCATATTATATTTAACAGTTAAATAATTAACAATTCAAATTTTACAACATATTTCAATCGTCATTTCACGTGAATTAAATTTACTGAATATAAGAATATCAATCGTGAGTGATCGCTCTCCTTTCGAGACTAGAGAAGCACGAGAACAAGATGAAATGGGCATGAATATGCATGGAAAATCGACAAATCACCAAACTGATACGGATAAGCACAAAGTGACAACGGGACAACGACAAAGCAAATCTTTACAAATTCAATGAAAACAAAAGTCAAAACTAGCTTGATATAAATGAAAAAATAAATTATAGTATTATAATTTTCTAAAAATCAATGCTAAATCAACAACAGTATTAAAATAAAATCTTCATAATTTATATTTATTAAACACATATTAACATAAAATATCTTTATATTATATTAAAAATCAATGTTTAATAAAATACATATATTTTCCCTTCAAATTCTAAAATAAATATTTTTCATAACACATATACATTTTGCTTTGTATAATTCAGTATAAATCAATATATATATATATATATATATATATATATATATATATATAAACAGCGTAAGTCAATATAAATCGATTCAGCTTGCTTTATAAAATGACCATTTATAAACAAACCTTATGATATATGTCTACAGTACCCATATATTTATCCTTTATAATATAAGTTATACCTTTATATTTCTCTATATATATCACATGGAAGAGGGATATAGCTACGCTGAATAGATGAAATGAGCTCAGCAGCAAAGCAAGGATGATCTTTGTTGATTATATATACAGTATATATTTTTATATATAGTATATATTTTTATATACAATATATATTTTTATATACAGTATATATTTTTATATACAGTATGTAAAAGAAAAAGGAGGGAGGCGTAGGAGTGGAGAAAGGTGCCGGCGGTGGAAGGTTCAATGGAGTGGAATTCAGATGCTATCGGGCGTTGTGGGGCAAAGCAGCCAGAAGGTGGGTTAAGCGTTGAAGTGGCAGGCGAGGGGCTAGGTGCTGGGCAGAATCTTGATGGGTGTAGAAATTTGTCAGCTGTTGGTTGAGGATGGGTAGGCTGCCAAGGTGGAACAGGGAGAAGGGAAGGCATAAGGTTTGGGAATCAATGCGGCGGTCGCTAGTCCTAAGGCGAGGCAGTGAACCGGAGAGGTGAAGCGATGGTGAGTGACGACGGAGGAAATGCAGTCACTTAGCTGCTCTAACATGATTGGTGGGTTGATGGAGATGAATCAGAGTAGTGAAAGATCGATTTCACCCTAGAAAGGGGGTGAATAGGGTGATACTAATAACAATAAACATTTAAGCGGAAATATATTTAATAATTGCAGCATAAATAATAGCAGAATAATAAAAACACAAATAGAACAACGTAGATTTACCCAACTTCTTTAAAACTCTACCTACGTACTGCCTCCAAGGTTTCTACTAGAAATTAAGTAGTCAGACGCTTACACATGTAAACTTGCGACACCCGCTAACGACTAACCTCACTCTACGCTTAAAACCCTGTCACAACTTAGCCACTGAGTTGCGAATTCTCGAACTACACCACCGTAGTTCATAACCTAGTCACACGACTAGAAAATAACACAACTTAAAATAGAAATTAAAAAAAAAGTAAACAAAAACCAATTATAAAAATTTTAGCCCAACAAAAATTAGAGATCGGCCCAATTCTAAATAAAAGAAGATGTCTCCTCTCTTTTCTTTTTTGTGCAAAACTTCGATCGTTCTTTCTTTGTTTCTCTTCAATAATTATGGATTTGTGAAATTTGAAGCACCGATTCAAAAATTGACCGATTGAGTGATGAATTCACTTTGGCTTTGCTTCATTAATTGATTCTGGCTTTGATTAATATGCGGCGGCTTCAAGTTGCGTTGAACTTGAATGCTATGATTTGGTACGTGATTTTTTTGTCCGATTTTGAATTTGCTCAACTTCGATTCTAGTTATAAATTTTTTCGTGATTTAGCCAACTCTGGTATTTTCTTGAACTCGAATTTGCTTTCGAACTTTGTTTCGATTCGAGTTATTTATTTTTGATTTTCTTTGATGAATTGCTCTCGTATTTTTCCTGAACTCGAATTACTAATTTATCGATGATGTAACCGGATTATATAGAGATGAAATCCATAAATATATGTTTGTATATTTTTCTTGTGATTTAAGCATTTGTGTTGATTTACAATCGCATGGCTCCAGTTCTTCTTGAATCATTCATGCATTCATTGGTTTGAAACTTTTTTTGAGTCGGTTTCCTCCAATTACTTCGGCATTTTGAATATTGATAATTGATTCCAATTTTGCTGGCAGAAGAATGTGGCTTTTAAATTTTAGATAGTCTGACTTATTCATTATGTTTTAGTTCCTACGACTTCGGCATCGTGAATATAGATATAAACTTCATGCATTTTTTTATCCTCTATTCCATTCGTATGGCCATGCGCCTTGATTTTTTGAAACAATTCTTCAACTTTGTTCGGTTTGTGTTCTTTCATCTATGTTGATAGTTTTGACTTGAGATATTGACAATCGAACTGCTACCTGCATTATTTTGTAAACTGTAAACCGCTTCATTAATTTTTGAAACATTGCATGTATTTGTCGCTGCATATAAACTTGTATCTGTCCATTATAGTCATTTTCTGCTGCTTTGCATTCATGTTAGCTCATTTTTGGATTCAATGTTGCATATGTATTTTTTCAAGTTGATTTGAGTATTGTTCCAGTTGCTTTGTACATGTCTACTGTTGGACTTCTGACCCTCTGAACTGATATGAGTATACATGCTTACATATATGTATATATGTAAATATGCTTGAATTGATTTGAACTTGTTTTTAAAATCTGCTCTGGTTTCTGCCTTTGTTGTTCATGAGTATTACACATCCACACTGGTCAGATTCACCATTCTCTGGAGTCTTGTTTCACTTGCATGTGTTGACCATGTGTTCATTTGTGTGTGTACTAGGTTGTACATCTATGTGTTGAATGTGTGGTTTCATGTCTTCGAAACTGTTCTATGGTTGGCCTTGGTTCTGGTTACATGTGCATAGCCATATATGTATGCATATGTGTGTGTGTGTGTGTGTGTTTGTGTGCGTATGTATGGTGGTTTCTTTGTGTAGACTTCATCTCATGCTTGTGTATTGCTCATACTTTTGTCTAGATACATGCTATTTCTTTAAGTCTGGAGCTTGTTGTACATATGATCAACCATATGTACATTACCTTATACATGTGCACTGAGCAGATGGACTTGTATTCAGTTGCATATGTAATTGTGTGCATTTTCATTTGCATTTATTTGAACTGGGTTGCCTTGATAACCCATTGCATGATGACCTTTTCTGACTTTGTTCCACTAGTGGTTTCGGTCCATTAATGTGTTGAAACCGATCTTCATTGTTATGTAGTCTGGTCATATTACTGGGTCATCTGATCATGTTGAACTGCTTGTCCTACTACCTTTAGTTCAAACTGAGTTATGTAGTTTGATTGCCACTTTCTTTGATCTGGTCTACATTGGCTTTGAGTCTAGTTGTGCATATATCTTGTTGTACTAGTTCATATTTGGTTTGTTTTTGTCTGGTTTGCTTATGCACTTGAACTCGTAAGCCAGACCATTGCTTGTTTACTTTCATTGATGAACTGGTTTCGTTTTGTAGTTTGGATTGCACCTGCGTGGAATCCAGCCTCGGCTTGAGTTTGACCTTGTGCTCACCTGTACCTGTAGTTCTAACACGCAAGTGTATATCGGTGTGCACGACCTTGTGGCCTGTATAGTGATACATTGTGCATGTCACAAGTTGTTTGTGTAAATTAATTCAAAATAAATAATGACGAACAACACAAATAACCGAGGAAAATAATATTTTCAAAACACACACTTTATTGTACACTGAAAAATATTTCTTTTTCAATTTTACTACGTAAGTGTTTATTTCGAAGACAATTCACATGCTGGATACAAACTGGAATAACATTGAAGAACAAATACGAGTAAATGAGTGATATGTAGTGAGATGATAAATTGTAAAATGAAATTTGTAATGCAATCAAAATTGCATTATAATTGAAAAATGTTTATATGTAGTGAAAGCTGAAGTTTGTACTATTTAAACTGGTAATAGAATATTTGTTTGAATATGAATTATGTGTTATTTATTTTATTCATTAAATATTTATTCAATTATGTGAAAAATAAATAGTACAATAACAAATACATTTAAATGAATATATATATGTTTATTATCATCAAATAAAAATCATATACCAGCATATTCAACAATCTTCCCCTTTTGATGATAACAAACATGTAATAAGATTTTGAATGTATTAAATGTATTTGGTCATTGATGAATTCTATTTGCTCCCCCTATTAGAATGCTCACTCTCTACAACAAATCTCCCCTTTCATATATGCATGAAAATAAATAAAAATATGCAAATGAACCTAGATGAGAATATGCAAATAAAAAAATAAAATATTTGAACTTTATTTGCCAAAATCTTTACTTTTCTCTCCCATTTTTTTATCAGCAAAAAGTAATATTGTTAGAAAAAATAAAGATAAAGTGATAGACATTAGTACAACATTAATATCCAGTCGAGTATAAATATTAAATTTCAATAAAAAATAAAACAAAAATCATAAATACTCTGTTGGGCGCATAATCTACTTTAGAGTGATAGGGTTTATGTCGGTGTATAAAACCATATAGCTGTGTCTATTTGTGGTATATTTATATCAGGAATTTGAATATCTACTAACCATGCATAACCGTTACAACTTTAAATGAGATCAGTAGTTTTCCCAAAAAATGAATTTCAAGCATCTTCTAACCATGCATGACCGTGATGACTTTTAAAGGGATTAGAATCAACTCGTCTATTTAATAATCAATTTTGATGTGTTCCATACATGCATAACCGTAAGGACTTTTAAATGAGCTGGAAGCTCATAAACAAATATTCCATGTAATTCGCCCATGCATAACCGTGAGGACTTATAAATGAGAGTGAATACTTTGGATGTTTTTATTGTTAGGAAATAAAATAAAATAAAAAGTATAATTTCCCATTTAAAATACCACATTTTTATATAATATATTGCATTTTGATGAGTGATGGTCGTTAGAAATATGATAGAAATAGAGATGGTCATGGAATTTTTACCAACAGAAGTTATTATAAATCTTGTTTAAATTTTCAAAGAAATTTACTAAATATACTATCTCAAGTCATAATATATGGTTAATATCGACACTCATCACTTTTTCAATCACTATTTATCATTTCGATGATCAGTAGGGAGTCATATTAGTTATTGTAGTCAATTAAGATCAAATCAAAAAATAAATATAAAATTAAATTTCTAAAAGGTCTAATCTGAAATGAAGTCAGCAAAAACTATTTTCTAGAAGGGGTTTTAAAAAAATGTTTGCTAATTGAAAATCAGTTGAAATGAAAAATAGGTAGATATTTTCTTTGGAAATGTGATGCAACTTATGAATGTCCCAAAATAAAACACGTTCCACCGGTACTTTTTCTATCAATTAGGCTACTGGTGTTATCTACATCTGAATTCCCCTTTGAATCAAAGTTATCATTAGATAGATATCATAGATCATACCATGAAGTGTGCAACAAATACCTTATAACCATTTACAGCTTTTAAAATGTGATTCCTTACGGATTTGATTGAAAAAGTGCACATAAACAACCACAGAACATAATGTCAAGTCAAATATATCCATGTGTATCTAGAATAATCATCGACCAATAAAACACCATCTTTAGTCCAAACACATCTATATGAATTAGTTCAAAGACTCTAGAGGTACTTATAGTGTTCTCGGCATAAAAATATAATCAGCCAACAATTTTTCATAAATCAAAATCAAAATCAACATTCATTTCTTTATCACATAATTGGCTGATTTAAAATAGATTATGGTGCAGATTTTCAACATTTAATATATCGTTCAAGATAAATGTATCGTTACTTATTTTATCTTTACTGATAATTTTTCGTTGTTGCCTATTATGATTCTGCAACCTTTGTACTAGACTAAGGAACTTTGATTTGTCGCCCATCGTGTGCCTGGAACAACCAAAATCTAGATAACACTGTTGTTGTTCCTTAGCCTGCCACCGCACCTACACGAAGAAAGATTTTTGTGACCTATTTATTTTTATAGGTCCATGATTGTTAGTGACAAACGATTTTGAAAAATAAGTTTGTGTGGACCCAAGATAATTTATATTTGTTCCTTTTGGCATCCAGATTTGATGGACTTTAAGGAATTTTATATTCGTGCCTTTTGTAACCCAAATTGGTATGGTTTTCATGTGTTTGGGCCTATACCAACGATTGTTTTGATTATGTCCAATTTTTCTACAAATTGTGCGCTCAGATTGACACGATTGGTTTTATTGAAAGAGGGGGCTATACGGTAGGATCGTATAATATGGAATAGCGGAATGATATAGATAAATAGCGATAAGCAATAAGTAAAGTAGACACCAAGACTTTATACTGGTTCGGACCTCTTGTCCTACGTCCAGTCCCTAAGCTTCTCTTAGGAATTCTACCAACAACCCTCACTTAACCCGGAGGAATAGGTTTACAACTTACCCGAACAACCGAACGGGATTTCTTGCCTCAACTACCGAAGAGGACTTCAACTCAATTACTAAAAAAACAATATTCGACTTGTTGTGTTCTTGTCAACACTAATGAGTCTAATGTAGTACAATGTTCTTATAATCTTATCCTCGAGAGTATGCAATGTGTTTGTGAAGATTTAGGAAATGTGAATTGCTATGAATCAAAAGAATGTTATAAACAAAACAGTGATTCAAGCAATAGATTGGTGATTGCTTTGAGAATATCTAGAGAATACGATCAAGAAAACAGTAAGATTAAAGCAAGAGAATTCGGTTAATTGAATGATGTTAGAATCATGTATTTATACTTGTAGAAGAGGTGGATTTATTGTCAAAGGTTGCAAACAAGAGATGCTTCCATTTCCATTGGAGAATGGTTGCAACTCTTGAGAGGAAGAAGGTGTCTTTTCAGAGAAAATTCGCAGGTTCAAATTTAGTCGACTGAGCAGGGAATTCAGTCAACTGAAAATATGAAGTAAAATTTTCAGGAACAAATTCAGTCGACTGTGCAGAAAGTTCAGTCGACTGAAACTGTGCATGTTTATATATGTGTACCAGTTTCAGTCGACTGGCCATTCCTGTTCAGTCGACTGAAATACTAAAATATGTACAGTGAAAGTTTAAATAAAAATGAAGTTCATAAAATGTGTTCTAGTGTTCGTGCAAGCCTCTTGAGGATAGATTTTAACAATAAATCTAGACTAATACCTACATAAAACTCATACTTATGTTTGTTTGGTCTTCATCGATCTTCCTTTAGCTTTGCACATATCTCTCCCTTTTTTGTTGAAGCACATTGTCATTGATCAAAATCTTCGCGTATCAACATTCTCCCCCGTTTTGATTGATGACAATACTGATTTATTCTAGAGATGTATTTACTTATTTTCTCCCCCTAAATGTATGCACTATCTTTCCTACAAAACAAAGTTAGTACCATAGATTTTCTCCCCCTTTGTCATCGACAAAAAGGAAGAATTAACAGTAGAAATATCTTATCAAAACAATCACTGAAGCATAGAGAATAGAAAATTTGCATAACCATGGCTTAAAAAAGTTAAAAATGTTGCGTCGAACAAGCACAAAATGGCTATTTATACGAGCCATAAGAAAGTTATAAATAAACATCAAACCATACTAAAATTACTCATCTTTATCCCAGTCATATGAACCTTCTCTTCCTCTAGTTGGTTCACGTATGACGGGTCCTCCTGTTGGTGGTCTGTACGCTCTTCCTCCTTGGCCACCACTAGCTCTGCTTGTGTTGCTACTTGTTTGCTCTTCGGATGACGTCCATCTATATCTTGAAAAATCATCAACTATTACAAATATGTATCGATTATGATTAATGGATTGAACTTGTGTTGGTCCAAATAAATCCATATGTAGTAATTCTAATGGTTGTAAAGTCGAAATATTTTTCTTAGATTTGAAAGATGATTTCGTTAATTTTCCTTTTTGACAATCATCACAAAGATTATTTATTTTAAAGTTTATTTTGGGTAAACCTCTTACTAATTCATTTTTAGAAAGTTTTCTAATAGTTTTAAAATTTATATGACAAAATCTTTTGTGCCATAATCAAGGATCATTATCTTTGGCAAGTAAATACATACTTGTATTATGATTAATATTCATATTTAGAACATAAATATTTCTGTCTCTATTTCCTTCAAAAACAAAATTTTGGTTTTGATCAAAAATACTACATTTATTATTCGAGAAAGTTATTTTAAAACCTTTGTCACATAGTTGACTTATGCTAAGTAGATTATGTTTTAAATTTTCAACTAATGAAACATTTGTTATAAAAGGTAAATTTGATGTACCGTAATTGTTCACATCTCCTTTGCCAATGATATAGCCTTTTGAATTGTCTCCGAAGATAACCGAGCCACCATCAAAGTATGTGATGTTTGTAAGCATATCTTTGTCTCCGGTCATGTATTTTGAACAACCACTGTCTAATATCCATTTCTTCTTTTTGAGTGGGACCTGAAAATAAATATGAAATTATTGGTACCCACCTTTTAATAGGGTCCTAAAAAGTTAGAGTTCAGGAAACCAAACCCAATTTGGTTCAGTATCCTTTTTATAAATATAGTTTTCATTATGATGAACATTATCCATAAATGTTTTAATATATTTATTTCTTATTAATACATTGTTAGTCTTTGGTACCCAAATTTTAACTACCTTGGTTTCTACTTTTGTTTTAATAGGTTTCTTTAGCAATATTTGTTGTTTTGAATCAACATTCCTGTTAAGTTTTATATTTTTCTTATTAGGAATTTTTGACTCTTTTTTATAACCTAAACCTTTTTGTTTAAAGATGATTGAGAATTTTCTAATATCTTAGATAAATTTTCTCTTCCTTTGTTAAAGTTAGAAACATTTTTAGTGATGTCATCTAATTTAGCTTGAAGACTTTTATTTTCTAATTCAACATGTTTAATCTTAATTTTTAACTCGTGATTTTCAGAACAAATACATCATTCTTTTTCTTTTGAGTTTCAATTTCTTGACTTAAAAGTGATAACTGAGTTTCCGAATTTGAATAAGATTCTTGAACTTTTTCAATTTCTTCTTCAAGAATTTTCTTTTCATCATTTAACATATCTCTCTCAAACTCAGCTTTGTTTTAATTTTCATGAATTTCCTTAATTTTCTTTTTAAGAATTTTTATTATGCTTAAAAGTTCAGTGTTTACTTCAATTTAATCATCGAAAGTTAAATTACTTACCTCAGAATCTTAAGCCATGAAGCATACATTTGCCTGTTCATTGTCGCTATCATTTTCACTTTCGGATGAAGATGAATCCGAATCATCCCATGTTACAGAGAATGCCTTCTTTTTGAATTTCTCTCTCTTGTTTTTGTTGTTGAGAGCTTTTTGATTCTCCTTCTTTTGCTTTGGGCAATCCTTGTGCATGTGACCTTTCTTGTGACAGTTGAAACATTCTATATTCGAGGATGTAGGTTTGTTCAAGAAATTCTTATTGAATCTATTTTTATTTCCTTTTCTATACCTTAAGAATTTCTTGAAATTTTTGGCTATAAATGCTAAATCCTCATCTTCAGACTCTGATTCTTCCTTTTCTGCATGAAAAGCTACATTCTTTCTTTCTTGAGCTTGATCTTTCTTAGCTTGCATATTTACTTTGTACGACATAAGATTTCCAATCTATTCCTCTGGTTTCATTGTAGATAGATCATTTGCTTCCTCGATTGCTAGTACTTTTCTCTCCCATTCATCAGTGAGTGAATTTAGAACTTTAGACACAATGTCAAAATCCGTGTACTTTTCTCCTAGTCCGATTAAAGCATGATGAATGTCTTGAAATCTCGAGTACATGTCACTGATGGATTCATTTTGTCGCATTCTAAAGTTTTGGAATTGATTCTTCAGCATGGATATCTTTGTTTGTTTAACCTTGTTTGTGCCTTCATGTATGACTTTAAGTGTTTCCCAAATTTGATATGTAGTAGTACATATGCTAACATGGTTAAATTCGTTTCTATCAAGGGCGCAAAATAGCATATTCATAGCTTTGGCATTTGCACTAGCTTTATTCCTTTGAATTTGTGTCCATGTAGGATAATCGATTGTGGGTACAACGAACTCTGCATGAGTAGCATTCCAGGCTTCGAAACTTGTTGCTTGCATATAAATCCTCATTCTTGTAGCCCAATAGTTATAGTTTAGCCCATTGAATAGAGGAGGTCTTTGGGTAGATTGTCCTTCCGCAAATGTAGAACTATAGGCAGATGTTGTGCTTGTACTTGCATTATTTTCCATATTATCAACATGTCTAATAACGGTGTTATGGTTATAGGACGGCCTCGCTCTGATACCAATTGAAAGAGGGGGCTATGCGGTAGGATCGTATAATATGGAATAGCGGAATGATATACATAAATAACGATAAGCAATAAGTAAAGTTGACACCAAGACTTTATACTGGTTCGGACCTCTTGTCCTACGTCCAGTCCCTAAACTTCTCTTAGGAATTCTACTAACAACCCTCACTTAACTCGGAGGAATAGGTTTACAACTTACCCGAACAACCGAACGGGATTTCTTGCCTCAACTACCGAAGAGGACTTCAACTCAATTACTAAAGGAAACAATATTCGACTTGTTGTGTTCTTGTCAACACTAATGAGTCTAATGTAGTACAATATTCCTATAATCTTACCCTCGAGAGTATGCAATGTGTTTGTGAAGATTTAGGAAATGTGAATTGCTATGAATCAAAAGAATGTTATAAACAAAACAGTGATTCAAGCAATAGATTGGTGATTGTTTTGAGAATATCTAGAGAATATGATCAAGAAAATAGTAAGATTAAAGCAAGAGAATTCGGTTAATTGAATGATGTTAGAATCATGTATTTATACTTGTAGAAGAGGCGCATTTGTTGTCAAAGGTTGCAAACAAGAGATGCTTCCATTTCCATTAGAGAATGGTTGCAACTCTTGGGAGGAAGAAGGTGTCTTTTCAGAGAAAATTCGCAGGTTCAAATTTAGCCGACTGAGCAGGGAATTCAGTCAACTGAAATATGAAGTAAAATTTTCAGGAACAAATTCAGTCGACTGTGCAGGAAGTTCAGTCGACTGAAACTGTGCATGTTTATATATGTGTACCAGTTTCAGTCGACTGGCCATTCCTGTTCAGTCGACTGAACTACTAAAATATGTACAGTGAAAGTTTAAATAAAAATGAAGTTCATAAAATGTGTTCTAGTGTTCGTGCAAGCCTCTTGAGGATAGATTTTAACAATAAATCTAGACTAAGACCTATATAAAAATCATACTTATGTTTATTTGGTCTTCATCGATCTTCCTTTAGCTTTGCACATATCTCTCCCTTTTTTGTTGAAGCAGATTGTCATTGATCAAAATTTTCGCGTATCAACATTTTCTTCTAACTCTTTCAGATTGAGTGTACTTAAGTCCTTGTCCAACAGTATTAATAGTTTGTTTCCTTAATAACCTTTTTAGCGATCTTTCACATTTGGAAAATTTTCCTAAAGTTGTAGACAATTGTTGGACCTGTGTTTGAGAGATTCTTTTTCATTCAACAACAATGTGCACTTTTTAATAGAATTTTCTCACCTTGTGTTTTCACTTTCATTCAAATCGGAATTTCATTTTCAAGTGATTTAATTTTAGTTTCTGATTTTTTAATTTCTTCTTCGAATGATGGACACTTATCACACTTAGGGCTCTTATTTCGATAGTTTTTAATCAATTGGTCAAGCTATTTATTTAATTCTATCAAACTATCTCTTTATGATTCAATTTTAGCGTATTTCTTCCTAAATCTTTCAAAAAAGCCATTTACATCATGACAATATATAAGTAACTCCAAATGAGTAAGTGTAGATACCCCGATTGGCTCATCATCATCACATCAGTTGTTTCTCCTTGAAGACGCAGATTTTCCTTTTCACTCCCACTACTAGTGCTTTTATCAGCTTCATCAGTTTCATCCCAAGTAGCTGTAAAACTTCTCCTTTTTGGTTTCTTTCCTCTGTTGTATCGATTCTGAGGACAATTTGGCTTGATATGACCAAGTTTATTGCAGTTGTAACAGATGATCTCCTGCTCTTTTGGGTTGTCTAGAACTTGAACTAGTCTGCTTTTCAATTGTTGTCTTAAAGCTAGATTTCCATACTTGTGATTCTACCTTTTGAATTTCTTTATTATCAGCACCAGTTCTACTGCACCATCATCATCTTCACTTTTAGTTTTTCTTTTGAGAGCTATTGATTTCTTTCGCGTATCACCTCCTTCGCGTTCTTCCTTGAATTTGATTTCTAGCTCATAAGTGGTGAGATTTTCGATGAGTTCTTCAACTTTGATTTGTTTTAGATCTTTTGATTCTTGAATGGCAGTAACTTTCACTTCAAAATTTCATGGAAGGACTCTAAGAATTTTTCAGACTGTTTCCAATTCTGTGTATGGTTTTCTGAGAGCTTTTGATTTGTGTACGAGATTAGAAAGTCATCCATACATCTCTTGACATTCTCATCCTTGACCACTGTGAAGTTCTCTTATTCGCTACTAAGCATGGCAAGGAAGATTCTTTGACTTGAGAGGTTCTTTTATGAGTCACTTCAAGTGTGTGCCAAATTCCCACGCAGTTAGACATTGTGAGACACGATTAAATTCAATTTGATCCAATGAACATATAATAGAATTCATAGCTTTAGCATTAGTGCTCTATAGTTTATTTTCAAGATCTACCCATTGATCCATCGTTTTTTCAATTTCTTGATTATCTTCCACTATATTCTATGTCCTATATCCTATCTCAACAATATTCCAAGCATAAATGGTTTTTCAAAAAAAAATTCTATTTTTCCAATATGCATATTCACCATTGAACATCGGTGGCCTAACTATAGAATGACCCTCAGCAAAAGCATTACTGAAAGAAGCCATTAAAAAAATCAAATTTTTAAAACAAAAATTGGTTTCTGAAAAAGCAAATTTTTTTAAAAAAAAAATTTCCTAGCTCTTATACCACTTGTAGGATCGATTTCGCCCTAGAGGGGGGTGAATAGGATGATACTAATAACAATAAAATTTAAGAAGAAATATATATAATAAATGCAGCACAGATAACAGAAGAATAATAAAAGCAAAAATAGAACAATACAGATTTACCCAGCTTCGGCAAAATATTGCCTACGTACCGCCCTAAGGTTTTTACTATAAATTAAGTAGTTAGACGCTTACACACGTAAGCTAGCGACACCTGCTACTGACTAGCCTAACTCTACGCTCAAAACTCTACCACAACTCAGCCGCTGAGTTGCAAATTCTTGAACTACACCACCGTAGTTCGTAATCCAGTCATACGACTATAAAGTAACATAATTTAAAATAGAAATTACAAAATAAAAACAAAATTAAACAAAACCCAATTATAAAAAGAGGAAATTAGTTTAAAGGAAAAACTTTATGCTAATTTTTAAACGTAGGACGGAACTTTTAAAATTTAGGCTCAAGGACAGTAGCGCGTTCTATTCAGCCAACTTCAACCATTTCATCCATCGTCCGAAGTCATCGTCTGAAGCTTGCCATAGCCGTCGCCGCTATAATCCTAATCTATAGTAGCCATCGCCGCCCTAGCCCTAACCTTCTGTAGCCGCCGTCACCCAAGCCACCGTCGTCCAAACCATCGCCATCGTCGAAGCTTCCGCCGTCCATTCCAAAATTAGAAAAAAACTAATTAGAAATTTCTTGAATTAGAAATTTTGTGAAAATTGAAGTCAAGTGCCACTAAATTAAGAGATAAGAAACAAATGGAGAAGCAAAACACAGAAGAAGAAGAAAGTCAAAACGTTTTAGCCACAAGTTGAATGATAATTAGATATAGCATTTCTATATTTGAAACACAATACACTGTGTTTAATATTCTAAATGATAGACTAATATAGTATTTATACTTTTAAAACATAGTACAATTATCTGACTATACAAAATGATATTTGGATATATCATAAGTATATTTCGCTTGAATAAGGATGAAAAAATATGCAAAATGAATTAGAATTTAGCATAAGTATATTTAAAGTGAAGTAGTATGAATAGAATATACAAAATGAAATAAGTATAACTAAGGAGACCAAATGCAAAGTGATAATTGCATATAGAATATGTATTTTAAATGTAACATTTTAATCACAAAGTTCACCACTATGTTTATGAATAGTTTAATATAGCATTTAAGTTATGAAATCCACTATCATGTTTAAAATATGCAAAATGATAGTTTGATATAGCATTTTAGTTGTGAATTCCAATACCAAAGTTGTAATATGCAAAATGAGATTTAATATATCATTTTAATTACAATATCCACTGGCATGTTTAAGTTTTACAAAATGATATTCAATGTAGCATTTCAATTACAAAGTCCACAAGCATGTTTAGGATATGCAAAATAATAGTTTAATATAGCATTTTAGTTATGCAAAATGATGATTTAATATAGCATTTTAGGATATGCAAATGATAGTTTAATATAGCATTTTAGGATATGCAAAATGATAGACTAATATAGTATGTTTAGAATATTTAAAATGATAGTTTAACATAGCATTTTAGTTATGAAGTACATTATCATTTTATTTATGATATCTATAACATTCAAAATAAAGCAACTAAATAAACAAGTAAACAAACAACTGATGTATTATGTTCAAAATTGCATCTTTTATAGATTTTTAAAACAAAACTTACTTCAGCTTCTTGAAAATTAGGATCATTCAATCATACTATTACAAATGCATAAATTATAACAACTTTAATACAAAATATCGTTCAGTTATGTATTATACATATAGAATTAGAATGATAATTTCATATAGCATTTTTTTCCTTGTTCATTTCAACACATTTAATCGCCATCGTTACTTTTGGCATCACCAGAAATCTTAACTTCCACTCCACCGTCGCTCATCCGAAATCAGCCATAAAAGTCATGGCTCAAGTTACTGCAGGCCTTTAATGTAGTCGCCGCCACCTACAGTCCATCGCCTTCGCTTGATGAACAAACTCTGCCTTCGCCTGAACGAGTTCTGCCTTCATCTGCGATTGCGCCGCCGTCGTCTATTCTGGTGATGCAGCGCCATCTATTCTTGTGATGCCGTCGCCTGTCCTATTGATTTGAGAACAAGATTTTGAAACAGTCTAATTTTTTTGTAACTAATTTGCTTTAGGCAAAAGAATAAAACTTGTGTCCCTAAAACGTAAAAATAATTGCCACATCCTTCATTCCAAAAAAAATGCTAAGTTTTTCCTTCAGCCGATTTTCCTGTTATAAAAATTATAGCCAAATAAAAATTGAAGACCGGCCCAATTCTAAAAGAAGACATCTCCACTCTTTTCTTTTCTGTCTAAAACATTGGTCGTTCTTTCTTTGTTTCTCTTCAATAATTAGGGTTCTGTGAAATTTGAAGCGCCCGTTCAAAAATTGATCGATTGGGTGATGAATTCACTCGACTTTGTTTCATCAATTGATCCAGGCTTCCATTAATATGCAGGAGCTTCAAGTTGCGTCGAGCTTGAATGCTATGATTTGGTACGTGATTTTCTTGTTCCATTGTGAATTTGCTCGACTTTGATTCGAGATATAGATTTGTTTATGATTTAGCTAGCTTTGGTATTTGCCTGAACTCGAATTTTCTTTCGAACACTGTTTCGATTCAAGTTATTTATTTTTGATTTTATTCAATGAATTGCTCTCGTATTTTTCTTGAACTCGAATCACTAATTTGCCAATGATGTAACCAGACTATATAGGGATGAAATCCCTACATATACGTTCGTATATTTTTCATATGATTTAAGCACTTGCGTTGATTTACAATCACAACACTCCAGTTCTTTTTGACTCGTTCATGTATTCATTATTTTGAATTTTTTTTGAGTCGGTTTCCTCCTATTACTTCGGCACTTTGAATATTGATAATTGATTCCATTTTTGCTGGCGGACGAACGTGGTTTTTAAATTTTTGATATACTCTGACTTTTTCATTATGTTTTAGTTCCTATGACTTCGGCATCGTGAATATAGATATAAGCTTGATGAATTTTGTTATCCTCTATTCCATCCATATGGCCATGCTGCCTTGACTTTTTGAAACAATTCTCTGACTTTGTTCGGTTTGTGTTCTTTCATCTCAGCTGGTTGTTTTGACTTGAGATGTTAACATTCGAGCTGCTGCCTGCACTGTGTTGTAAAATTGTAAACTGCTTCATTGATTTTTGAAACGTTGTATGTATTTGTTCCTTCATATAAATCTGTATTTGTCCATTGTAGTCATTTCTGCTGCTTTGTATTCATGTTAGCTCATTTTTGGATTCACTGTTGCATATGTATTTGTTCATGTTAATTTGAGTCTTGTTCCGGTTACTTTGTACATGTCTATGGTTGGACTTCTGAGCCTCTGAACTGGTATGTGTATACATGCTTACATATACGTATATATGTAACTGTGCTTGAATTGATTTGAACTTGTTTTTAAAGTCTGCTCTGGTTTCTGCCTTTGTTGTTCATGAGTATTGCACGTCCACACTAGTCTGATTTATCATTCTCTGGAGTCTTGTTTCACTTACATGTGTTTATCATGTGTTCATTTGTGTCTGTACTGGGTTGTACATTTGCATGTTGAATGTGTGGTTTCATGTCTTCGAAACTGTTCTATGGTTGGCCTTGGTTCTGGTTAATATGCACTGTCTATATATGTCTACATGTGTGTATACATATGTGTATGTGTATATATGTATGGTGGTTTCTTTGTGTAGCCTTCATCTCATACTTGTGTAGTTCTCCCATTGTTGTCTTGATACATGCTATTTCTTTGAGTCTGGAGCTTGTTGTACATATGACCAACCATGTGTACATCACCTTATACATGTGCACCGAGCATATAGACTTGTATTCACTTGCATATGTAATTATGTACATTTTCATTTATTTGAACCGGGTTGTCTTGTTGACCCATTGCTTGATGACCTATTCTGACTTTGTTTCACTGGTGGTTTGGGTTCATTGATGTATTGAGCCCGATCTTCATTGTTATGTTGTCTAGTCATATTATTGGGTCATGTGATCATGTTGAATTGCTTGTCCTACTGCCTTTAGTTCGACCTGAGTTATGTAGTTTGATTGCCACTTTCTTTGATTTGGTCTGCATTGACTTCGAGTCTAGTTGTGTATATATCTTGTTGTACTGCTTCATATTTGGGCTGTTTGTGTCATGTAGTCTGCTTATGCACTTGAACCCGTAAGCTTGACCATTGCTTGTGTACTTGCATTGATGAACTGGTTTTGTTTTGTATTTTGGATTTCACCGGTGTTGAATCCAGCCCTGGCTTGGGTTTGTCGTTGTACTCACCTGTCCCTGTAGTTCAAACACGCAAGTGTATATTGGTGCGCACGGCCTTGTGACATGTACGGTGATACATTATGCATGTCATAAGTTGTTCATGTAGATGAATTCAGAAAATGACGATGAGCAACCCAAATAACTGAGGCAAATAATACTTTCAAAATACATACTTCATTGTACATTGCAAAAAAAATTCAATTTTACTGCATCAGTATTTATTTTGCAGATAATTCAGATGTTGGATTCAAACTGGAATAGTGTTGAAGAACAAAGACGAGTGAATTAGTGACATGTAGTGAGATGATAAATTGTAAAATGAAATGTAATGTAAACGAAATTACATTATAATTGAAAAATGTATATATGTAATGAGAGTTGAAGTTTGTACAATTTAAATTGGTAATAAAATATTTGTTTGAATAAAATATTTGTTTGAATATGAATCCTTTGTTATTTATTTTATTCATCAAATATTTATTTAATTATGTGAAAAATAAAATAGTACAATAGCAAATACATTTAAATGAATATATATATATATATATATACATATGTGTTTATTATCATCAAACAAAAATCATATACTAGCATTTCAACATACAGGACTGTGATGGAGGGAGGTCTCCTGTGAGGTGCTAACGTGGCAGGAGGCTCGGGAAGGCGGCCAGTGGTAGAAAGGAAGGTCGAGAGGGCGAGAGTGTTGAGTGTTGAAGCATGGTAAGATGGCACTAAGAGGAGCAGGGTTGCAACATGCGAACTGAAGGTGGAAATATGATTTGTAACAATGATGAATAGTGTATAATATTTTTTTAATATATGGAACAGAAACGAAAGAGAACCAAAGATAGGGAAACAAACCAGAATTTAAAATGAACCAGCATGCAATAAATTGAATAGGGAATAGTTAAAGTCATGTATTAAATTTTGGAATATAAAAAAGGAAATGGCTATTGGTATAATACGGTGAACATATGAAAGGCAAAGGAAACCAAAAATTGAAAACGGGCACGGATACGGCTAACCATTTCTCAGATTTCACTGCATAGCGGACGCTGAAACATACAAATGAATATACTGGGGAAATCAGCACAACGAAATGAACAGAATGGTATGCAGATAGGAGCGTTATGACTATCCTATCAAAAGTAGATATTCGCTACTAAAAATGCTGCTAAAACACCGAAACTAAGATAAACGGAGCAGTCCAAATTTGACGAAACGAAATTTGACATCTCACTCGGAAAATAATCTGCACTTTATTATATAAAAATATTTTGATTTCAAAAATATTTTATTTTCATCTAATTTCAACTGATTTAAAATTTTAAACTAAAAATTACATAACAGAACTAATGTTTGCATTTTCCAATGAAAGCTTGACATTTGCTACGTTTAAATAGACGCAGTCCAAATATCAAATTTTTATAGCTAAACTTTACTTATTTATTTTCATCAAAATTTCAGTTAATTACGTTATAAATCGTTAAGAAATTAACGGGTTGTTACAATAGTGATGATCCTGAATATTTGTAATACCTATTTCCTAATAAACATTTATACATATTTGGTTGTAGTTAATAAAATATGAGTGCTCTCCATATACGAGGACCACTCTTTTATCAAAAAAAGTAACTTTTTTATTTTTAAATTAATTTTAAGTTTGCACCGAAAATAGGATAATTATTTTTTAAATCGAAAAATTGTGGAAAATTTTCTCAAAGCATAAAATATCATTTAGGATTTGCTGAAAATTTAAAATTCAATTTTTTTTTTAATTAATTTGTAATTGATATTTTAATAATTTATAAAGGATATTTAGATAAAATATAATTTTAAAATTAAAAAATAAAAATAAATTATATTTACTATGTCGTGTGCGCAAGACCTTGTCTTCCAATTTTATCAAAATATTTCTGAGTATCTTTACCAACACATATATGTGTATGTTATTGTATTATTTATATATTTTTATAAATATTGATTAAAAAATTTATTAATATATTCATATATATATATGTTTGTATGTATTTCTTACGTTTTAAAAAAAATTATTTTTGAATTTGTATAAATAATTTCTTTATATTTAAATAAGTCTATTATAACAATATTAATATTTTATTAATATGACTATATATAAAAATATATATAATGTAATTATATATTTATACAAAATTGTTTAAACAAAAATATAATATATGTACATATATATGTATATATTCACACATAAATAATAGTAAATGTATACATACATATATTTGGACAAAATATTTTCATATAGGGTGAGCTAACGTGTCCTTTACGATGTAAATCTCAATATCTATACATGGACATGTCATACCTTGCATGGATTATGTCTTACACATGCACACACCCACATATGTATATATGGTACACACACACACATATATATCATAACATAAATTAAATTAAATAAAACTATATAATTTATAAACTTAAATAAAATAAGTTAATTATCTAAATGAAATTTAGGATTATTCTAAATAAATTAGACTTCATATGCCCAATAATGATCCAATATGGTAATTTTTTCGAAATTCACCTATAACTTCTACTGTGGGTTCGCTCGGTTTCAACAATAGTATCGGAGCCCAACAGCATATACAATCTAAATTAGTCATGTTATGGTTAACTAGCTAACAACCCAAATAGTAGGGTGTCTAGAAAGGTAGCGTCAAAGAATTGCATTTGGATAATCAAGTACACCGCCTTACCTGGCTACCAGCCTTGCCCGAACTGGTACGTGAGCCCAAAAGTTGCCCCTAATAGAAATGACTCAATTTGAATTGGGTCATGGTCTAATTTCCAAAATTGTTTGAAAACTAAAAAAACAATATTTTAAATTTAAAATAAGATATACATATATTATAAAGGTTATAATATAATATAAAAAATTCAAAATGGTTGAAATTTAATATTAATTAATTTCTAAATTTATTAACGAGGTTATTAAATATATTAATTAATTAATAGATATATACATGTATTATATATTGTGATGCATGTTATGTTGCAAAATGTTAAAATAACATAAGTATACATGTATGTATATAAAGGAATTTTGAAATTAATATAATCTAATTAAAATCGTTTAATTAAATAATAAACACATAAACTCACACACATATATATGATATATATGGTGTACCATAAAGGTTACAGTGTATGATAAATATATAATATAAATGTTGTACTATAAAAGTAAAGTCCACCTCTTCAGGGGATTTCCTGTGCCCTAATTCGTAGTCACTCCCCTTCTTCGCCCTTCTTCTAATCCAACCTGCCTCCAAATCGTCTACTCCCAAGTCATCCTATGCCTAATGTTAATCACACCTCATCTCGCCCGCATCAAATCATGACTTAAGATTTTGTTCTCAGTTAATCGACCGATGAGGCATTGTAAGTTCCGACCATGCCCAATCCGTCTGGAGCGACCTTCTATCAAGAGGCCTGGTTTGTCATTTAAACTAGCTCCCGCCCCATCCTTGTAGGCCTACCTTCTCTGAGGCCATCAATGTTTTTTTGATGCACTGTTGCAAACTACTATGTTGCTAAGCTTCCTTTGTCCGCTAGTTATGTAAGTAATTCTGATCCTGTTAATGTAAACATGAGTGGTTATTCCCAACAGTCACCTCAATGTGCCCGTGCTTGCTGTATCAAATTCGCTTTTTGATGGTTTGCCTACAGTTTCTGGTATTGTGCGAATGGCTCACCTGCTTTGTCCGATGTAAAGAAGCCTTGGTCTTCGTTATTCTCTAATAAGCCACGCAATGTGGGCGTTTACACACCTAGGAAATTTGATTTAAGTTGCGTTAACGGGGTTTTGATTCCACCAACGGAAGTAATTGAAGCCGGTTCCTTTTTCTAGAAGGACCACCTTGTCGGCTTCTTTTTGGACAAATATCCTTCTTTTGGCTTGGTTAAAGCTATTCTGATACATCGATGGAAACAAAAAGGAAAAATCTCTATGAGGTATGACAATGCTTTGTCCTTTTTGAGTTCTCATGCCAAGATGATCATTAGTTTGTTCTTAAGGCCGAGTCAATAATCATTGATGATAAACCCTTCATTTTTATGAAATGGTCCCCTACTATTGACTCAGTTAGAGAATAGGCTCTCTATTCCTGTATGGGTTCAATTCACGAAAGTACCATCTGTGGTGCAATCTTTGATAGGTATAATATGGATAGCTAAAATGATTGGTGATCCAGTATGTTTTGACATTGCCACCATTAGAAGGGAAAGACTGGGTTACGCTAGGGCATTGATTGAGGTGAAGCTGGATGGTTTGTTGCCTTTAGTTTTACCCGTGGAACCTGCTCCTGGTTATGTGAAAAATGGGAATGCTAGTTATTTATGGAAGCCTCCTATCTGTTCTTACTGCAAGTCCTTTGGACACTTGGTCAAAACATGCTTATAGTTATCTCAACGTCCTCCTATGAAGCTTCCCATCCTATGCCTTCAAAGAGATCATGGCAACCAAGGTCTTTAGGCTCTCCTTCTGTGCATGACACTACTACACATGTGCAAAAATCGACTATTGTCGACTTGGTCGCTAATGATGAAGAATTCGCAGTCGTCGCTCCCTTACACTCTGGCCGTCTGTCAAAAGTTCCACAATGTGAGTGATGCAGCTCAGAACAGAGAAGAAATGCAACCAAAATGTCTAACAAGGAGGAGTCGTACACGACTCATAGAGAGGTTAAGTCGTACGCGACTTAGGAAGGCAGGGTTAAGTCGTTTCCGACTTAATAGTGCACGGGATAGCAAGTTTCGAGTTAACAACAGTTTAAGTTGCATAAAAGAAGCATCGGGTTTGAGTCGTCCTAACTTGAGTCGTGAACGAGTCAGGAAAGTTATGAGTCGTTTCCGAGTTAAACGGCTAACAGAAGGAGACTGGGACGAGTCAAAGAACCACGACCTAGTTGAGTCGGCTGGGGGTAACTCGCGTAAAGAAGATATGCCGGGGGGAGGCTTGAGTCGCCTGGAAAGTTGAGTCGTTATGTGTTGTTCTTTGAGTCGTTGCACTAAGTGTTTGTGGCATGAGTCGTAGGTCGTTGCCGACCTAGTATGAGTCATAAGTCGTATAACTGCGTATGTTGAGTCGGCTGTATTTTGAGTCGTGTGTTGTAAAGAGCTTGTGTTGCTACCAGTTGAGTCGGTGCCGACCTAAGGATGTTGAGTCGGTCACGAGTTAAGAAACTGGGTCGAAAACACTATAAATAGGGCGTGTGTTGTACATTTTTGGGGGGTTGTTGATTTTTGAATAAAATTTCTCTTTGTTAGCTTTGTGCTTTCAAACCAATTGGTAGTTGAGTGTAATCTCCTATCTCCTCTTTCGGTTAATCGAGTGCGCTCGATTCAACGATCGTAGAAGCCGATTCACGGAATCTAGTGCGCTAGATCAACGTGCGAAGAATCGTAGATCTTTAAACACGGTATAGTGCGCTATCAACGTGTTTGAGATAGCTAGAGTTCGGTATCTTTGGATCAACGAACTTGGGCATTTTGGTATCTTCAACTCACCGATTGCTACATTTCATTGGTTGAAGTTTGTTTGATTAATCCGCTGCGTCATTATTGGTATCAGAGCCATACTTAGCCAATCATAGCTAAGTTGATTCTTGGAGCCAAGTTTTTGAAGTTTGAAGTTGGAAGGAGTTCATCGTGTTCATATTGAAGTTGTATCAAGTTTGGAGTGTTTGATCCATTTCATTTTGGATCGAGGAGTTGGACTTTGTTTGGATTTTTAATTGGTGTTTGCGCGCCAATTTTTGGAGAGTTTTGGAGTAAGTGTGAAGCCAAGCCGTGAAGTGTCAAGGCCGAGACAAGTTGGAGCCGACTTTACTGGATTCGTTAACTCGTTGCCGAGTTAGTGTGAGCCGAGACAAGCATAGCCGTGTATTGTTGAGCCTAGATTGCTTTGTTGAGTGGAAAGCTTGAAGTCTTGTGTTGAATTTTTGAAGTCTTGTGAAGTTTACAACCATGCCACCAAGGAGAGCTAATCGTCATCAAAACGTTGAAGCTTTGTATCGTAGAGAAGAAGCCGAGCTTATGGAACAACGTATTAATGAAAAGTTTGATGAAGGCATTGGTAAATTGGAGAGATTGATGACTGATTTGAATCAAAGGAGGAGATCACCAAACTCGAACCATGGAGGAATCCGAGTTTCGCCATTGGTTACGGAAGCGAGGAGGGTATCACCACATTCTTGTAGAGATAGAAGAGAAACATCAATTTCATCACGAAGAGATCATCATGACTATGCACATGAAGAGAGAAGAAGTCAACGTGAATTTGACCATGAAGCATATAGAGATGAAGAGAGACATAGTCAAAGAAGCATGTATGAGAGAAGGGATGATAATGGTCGAGATCGATGTAGGCGTACTTTTGATTTTGTTGAAGAGGGTGATAGAGCAAGTATTCATTATAGAGATCGAGACCAAGTTCGAAATTCTTACCGTGATGTGGAGGATGATCGTCGTTGGGAGTCGGGTATGAAAATGGAAATTCCAGAATTTAAAGGCGGGATGGTTGCTGAGGAGTTTTTAGATTGGTTGTCTAATGTGGAGGAAATCTTTGATTTCAAGGAGGTGCCGGAGAATAGAAGGGTGAAGTTAGTTGCTACAAGGCTGAGGGGAAGAGCATTGGCATGGTGGCAGCAAACTAAACTTACTCGAGAACGAATGGGGAAGTCAAAGATAGAATCTTGGGAGAAAATGAAGAAATTGATGAGATCTACCTTCTTACCTTACAACTATCAATCACTTATGTATCAAAGGTTGCAGAATCTGAGGCAGGGGACGAAATCTGTTAGCGATTATGCTGATGAATTTTACCAACTCATTGCCAGGAATGATATTATGGAGACAGAAGAACAGCTAACTGCTAGATTCATTGGGGGTTTGAGAATGCAGATCCAGGATATGGTTAATATGTTTGATCCTAGATCCGTTGCAGAGGCACATCAGAAAGCGTTAGCTTGGGAGAAACAAGGAAGGCGTGGAGGTGGTGTGTTTACTAATTCCAATAATCAAGCAAGGGGTGTTGGCGGAAGTTCTAATGTTCCTAAACCAGTTACCAAGCCAGTGGTGAAGGAGGTTGAGAAGGCGAAGGCTAGTAGTGTTTTCAAATGTTATAATTGTCAGGAGTTGGGTCACAAAAGCAACGAATGTCCGAAGCCGAAGAAGAGAACCATGGTTGCAGAGGTTGAAGCAGATGATGGTGAGGAGGCAGAGTATTCAAATGTACCATATGTTGAGGAGGAAGAAGAAGTGTCGGGTGATGAAGGTTGTAATCTTATGATGAGGAGAAGTTGTTTGACACCTAAGCAAGAGGAGGATTGTAGTTGGCTGAGAAGCAATATTTTTCAATCGACATGTACTATTCTGGGGAAAGTTTGCAAGTTCGTTATTGATGCGGGAAGTTGTGATAATATTATTTCTACAGAGGCAGTGAGAAAGTTGAACTTGAAGACCGAGAAGCATCCTAAACCATACAAGCTTGCATGGTTAAGAAAAGGGGGTGAAGTGAAAGTGTGTCGAAGGGCTTGTGTTAATTTTTCGATTGGGAAGAAGTACAAAGATGAAATCTGGTGTGATGTCGTAGATATGGATGTTTGTCACTTATTGTTGGGCAGGCCATGGCAGTTTGATAGAGCAGTTCAGCATGACGGTCGTGCCAACAGTTACAGTTTCATGTTCGAGGGTACTAAAATCACTTTAGTTCCTAAGAGACAGCAGCAGAAGGAGAGCAAGCTAGAAGAGATTGAAGAATTGAAAACTCTGTTGACTTTGAAGGAGTTTGTTAAAGAAGTGGAGGAAGAACCGGAAGTGTTTTTGTTGATTGGGAGAGAGAGTAGTGAAGAAGTTGAGATTCCCGAAGAAGCAAAGCCAGTTTTGGAAGAATTTGAGGATGTCTTTCCAGAGGAGTTACCAAAGGAGTTACCGCCACTTAGAGACATTCAACATCAGATTGATCTTGTTCCAGGAGCAGTGTTACCACATCGACCACATTACCGTATGAGTCCGAAGGAACATGAGGAGTTACGAAGGCAGGTGGAAGAGTTGTTGGAACAGGGACGTGTTCAGGAAAGTTTAAGTCCTTGTGCCGTGCCAGCATTGTTAGTACCAAAAAAAGACGGAACATGGAGGATGTGCACGGATAGTAGAGCTTTGAATAAGATCACTGTTCGTTACAGATTTCCTATGCCGAGGTTGGATGATTTGTTGGATCAGTTGAGTGGGGCAACTATATTTTCAAAGATTGATTTGAAGAGTGGTTATCATCAAATTCGTATCAGACCTGGAGACGAATGGAAGACAGCTTTCAAAACTAGAGAGGGGTTGTACGAATGGTTGGTTATGCCATTTGGATTGTCAAATGCACCTAGTACATTCATGCGGGTGATGAATCAAATTTTTAGGCCATTCATTGGGAAGTTCGTCGTGGTTTATTTCGATGATATTCTGATTTATAGCAGGAGTACGGAGGAGCATGTTCTGCATTTGAGGGAAGTGTTGCTTATTCTTCGTGAAGAACAATTTTATGCTGCTACAAAGAAATGTGTGTTTATGACACCCAGTGTTTTATTCCTGGGTTATGTTGTTTCAAGGAAAGGTATTCAAGTTGACCAGAGTAAAGTTGAAGCAGTCAGGAATTGGCCACAGCCAAAGGCAATTACAGAAGTGAGAAGTTTTCATGGGCTAGCGTCATTCTACCGAAGGTTCATACCACACTTCAGTAGCGTGATGGCTCCAGTGACTGATTGCATGAAGGGTAAACAGTTTGTGTGGTCAGAGGAAGCGGGGGTTGCCTTTGAAAGGATCAAGGAATTGTTGACGTCTGCACCAATTCTTGTTCTACCTAATTTTCAGTTGTTGTTTGAATTGCATACTGATGCTTCGAAGGTTGGAATTGGAGGAGTTCTGAGTCAGAATGGGAAGCCAGTTGCATATTTCAGTGAGAAACTGTCAGGGGCAAAGATGAGATACAGTACATACGATGTTGAGTTTTATGCTGTTGTTCAGGCTGTTAAGCATTGGAGACATTACTTATTTCAGAAGGAATTTGTTCTGTACACTGATCACGAAGCTTTGAAACATTTACAGGGACAGGATAAAATTTCAGCGAGACATGCGTCATGGATTGCTTATTTGCAGCAGTTTACTTTTGTCGTTAAGCACAAATCAGGGGTGACAAATCGAGTAGCAGATGCTTTGAGTAGGAGGAGGCATTTACTAACGACAATGAAGGTTGAAGTGACGGGGTTTGAAATGTTGCCTGAGATGATTGAAGGAGATCCTTACTTTGAGAAATATGTTGAGAAAGTGAAGGATGGAAGTACCAATGAATTCATGTTAGTTGATGGTTTTCTGTTTAAAGGAAATCGTTTATGTATTCCGGATTGTAGTTTGAGGATGAAAATTGTGAAGGAATTGCATGAGGAAGGACATGTGGGCCGTGATCGTACTTTGCAGTTGATTTCACAGTCTTATTTTTGGCCGTCGATGAGGAAAGAGGTTGAAAGGTTTGTGGAGCGATGTCATATTTGCCAGATTTCAAAGGGGACAGCAACGAATGCAGGGATGTATATGCCGTTACCAGTACCATCTAAGCCATGGGTTGATATTAGCATGGATTTCGTTTTGGGTTTGCCGAGAACTCAAAGGGGAAATGATTCGATATTTGTTGTGGTGGACAGGTTTTCAAAGATGGCACATTTTGTTGCTTGCAAGAAGACAGCAGATGCAGTTCGAGTGGCACAGTTATTTTTCAAGGAGATTTATCGACTTCATGGTTTACCAGAATCTATTGTTTCTGATCGAGATACTCGTTTCTTGAGTCATTTTTGGTTGAGTTTGTGGAAGATGGTGGGAACGAAACTGAAATTTAGCAGTGCTTATCATCCACAAACTGATGGGCAGACAGAAGTTGTTAACAGGTCATTGGGAAATTTGTTGCGTTGTCTTGTACAAGATAATTTGAGAAGTTGGGACATGAAGCTATGCCAGGCAGAATTTGCTCATAATCATGCAGTAAATCGAAGCACAGGATTCAGTCCGTTTCAGATTGTTTATTCAAATTTACCCAGGGGACCGTTGGATTTAGCAGTTGTACCACAGTCAAAGAGAACAGTTAAACGAGCTGCTGATTTTGTTGATGAGCTGACTGAATGTCATAAAGTCGTTCAGGAACGATTGGAGAAATCGAATGAGAAGTATAAGAAGTCTGCAGATTTGAAACGTCGAAATATTGAATTTAAAGGGGGTGATTTGGTTTATGCTATATTAACAAAGGATCGTTTTCCGGTGGGTGCTTATAACAAGTTGAAGGCACGGAAAATTGGTCCAATTGAAGTTTTGAAGAAAATCAATGAGAATGCTTATCGATTAAAGTTACCAGATGATGTTTATACTTCTGATGTTTTTAACGTCAAGCATTTAATTCCATATCATGGGAGTGAGATTGTTGAGGAAGAATTTACAAATTCGAGGTCGAATTTTTCTCAACCAGGGGAGGATGATGCAGCTCAGAACAGAGAAGAAATGCAACCAAAATGTCTAACAAGGAGGAGTCGTACACGACTCATAGAGAGGTTAAGTCGTACGCGACTTAGGAAGGCAGGGTTAAGTCGTTTCCGACTTAATAGTGCACGGGATAGCAAGTTTCGAGTTAACAACAGTTTAAGTTGCATAAAAGAAGCATCGGGTTTGAGTCGTCCTAACTTGAGTCGTGAACGAGTCAGGAAAGTTATGAGTCGTTTCCGAGTTAAACGACTAACAGAAGGAGACTGGGACGAGTCAAAGAACCACGACCTAGTTGAGTCGGCTGGGGGTAACTCGCGTAAAGAAGATATGCCGGGGGGAGGCTTGAGTCGCCTGGAAAGTTGAGTCGTTATGTGTTGTTCTTTGAGTCGTTGCACTAAGTGTTTGTGGCATGAGTCGTAGGTCGTTGCCGACCTAGTATGAGTCATAAGTCGTATAACTGCGTATGTTGAGTCGGCTGTATTTTGAGTCGTGTGTTGTAAAGAGCTTATGTTGCTACCAGTTGAGTCGGTGCCGACCTAAGGATGTTGAGTCGGTCACGAGTTAAGAAACTGGGTCGAAAACACTATAAATAGGGCGTGTGTTGTACATTTTTGGGGGGTTGTTGATTTTTGAATAAAATTTCTCTTTGTTAGCTTTGTGCTTTCAAACCAATTGGTAGTTGAGTGTAATCTCCTATCTCCTCTTTCGGTTAATCGAGTGCGCTCGATTCAACGATCGTAGAAGCCGATTCACGGAATCTAGTGCGCTAGATCAACGTGCGAAGAATCGTAGATCTTTAAACACGGTATAGTGCGCTATCAACGTGTTTGAGATAGCTAGAGTTCGGTATCTTTGGATCAACGAACTTGGGCATTTTGGTATCTTCAACTCACCGATTGCTACATTTCATTGGTTGAAGTTTGTTTGATTAATCCGCTGCGTCAGTGAGGTAGAGTGGCTTGCATGTGATGATGTTTCAATTCACGTCTCTTGTATGTGTTATGAGCATGTAAAGAAGCATTTTTTCAAATTTATCTCTGAGGACATTCTGGACTCCATTGTTTATACTATGAAACTATGGAGGAAGTGCTACTTTTAGCAGTAGAAGGACAGTTGAATGATCATAATAGGGAGCTTTTATCAGATGATCATTGTAACAGAGATGGGATTTACACTTTAGGTTCTGATGCCTCATCGAGAAATATTATTAGACCTTTACTAGAAGCTGCTGGTATGGCCCAATCGAATGGGTCTTCGGGCTCTGGTTCTTTCGAGGACTCAGGTTATTAGCTTTATCCTTATCGCCTTAGTATATGTGTGTTTTTCTCTTGTATTCTCCTTCTTGTTGTACTTTATAGTAGACGGTGTTCTCAACACCACTCCTATTCTCATTTCTTTGTAGCTGTAGTGGTATTTCAACTCCACGCCTGTTTTTAGTGTTTATAAAAAGTGGTACGACCATTGTAAACCGGCTTGCCTAGGAAAATTTTTATAACATAAAATTAATTAAAATTTTTAATTAAGTAAAATTAATTAAATAAGATTTGATTAACATAATATTATAAGCAAGACTATTATATAAGTAATATAAAGTATAAAAGTTATATAATATATGAATGTATAAAAGGTTTAAGAAACCCTAAATAGATTTAAGGAATAAATACATACATAAATGTACGTATACCATGATTTTGATGTGTCTGACATTTGAATCACAATGGTATTTCATAAGAAATACATTATTGCTATCGATATCACTCAATATAATATATTGAAGATTATGGATCTTCAATATAACGTTGTTCTCTACCATATATATATATATATATATATTAATAAATTACTTTCATACGCCTTAGTTTTTGAGCAAACTTAAGCTAAGAATGTTATGTGTAGTGTTATTAATATACTGAATAGATGATGTAAGATAACTATATGTATTTGTTGAGAAAATTCAAGATACATACATTAGACTTAGACCGTCGTTATATGGTAGATATGAGTGAATAATTTTTTTTCGATTTATTGGGAAAAATTATGGTCAAAGAAAAATTAGGACTAGGTACCAAAGGTTAGGCGTTGTATACAACACTACCGATAAGGAGTTATCCATCGTCCATGAAGCTATGACTTGTTGAGCAAACTCAAGGTTGAAATTCCAAAATGGACGAGTCCTAACAACCACTAATGAAGTCGAAAAACTTCCATGTTACAAATTAGGGTTGGTAAAGTATAAAAGACTAATATGAGCCTTATAAGAAAAATGAAATGACAACATTTAACCTTTCCAATGTTGCAAAAACATATATTTTATAATTCTATAATAATTTACATTGATAAATTTATGCATTTAATGTGATTGATAAATTGATTATCAATTATGAAAAAACAATTGAATTTAACTAAAGATTGAAAAATGGAAATATAGCATATATTTAGTAATAAATTCTTATTGCATGTTAACGTTCCAACACCTAGCAAGCATCTGATTTTACAACTACTAAATACGTTTGTAATTTGGTTGATTATATGTTTATTTGGTCGAGACCGTGTATTGCATTTTATGAGTTCCAAACTCAAAAGCAATAAATGACTATGGATATTTGATCCACATAAATTCACATATAAATGTTATATGATAAATGGTCGTAGTTCTTAGTGTATGATATTTCAATTTATTAGTTCATACGAAATAAGCAAATAAATTGTATTGTTAGACCGAGTATTTAATTTGATTAGTTACGACAATGATCGTATTGTGTTAAATGTAACCCTAGACCAAAACTACAAGATAGATTTAAGAACTCGACCGTTGAAATGTCAGTTTGGTGGTTTGGTTAGTTTATGTTAAGTGATACATATTTGATATCCTTAAATGTTAAAGATGATCAAGTACACTTTTATAAAGAGTACATTATAATGTTATGATGAAGGGTATTCTTTTGAATGGTTTAACCATTTACAAAGAAAAACGAATGTATAATAGTCGATGTGAGTTAAGGAACAGTTGGGAAGAAGAGAGTGAATGGTCATTTTTACTTCATAAAGAAAGATCAGAAACGAGAATTGACATAATAATGATTGATACTTAACATTGGAATAAGAAATATGATTTCTATTTCGTAATGTATTTTCGTATAGAAAATTGTTTTATATGATATTTGTTTCTTTGAGTTCAAGATATATGATCAAAGAACTCTCCATTATAAACTAGTTGTAGTATATGAAATAAATAGTAAATATTAAATGGATGATGGACCTCCATATTCGATATGCTATTATAGTAATGGTAGAAATAGTGGGAGTATGCCATATAACACTTATTGATTCCATCAAGTTACGAATTTTTTTCCATAAAACATACAAACATTATTTATGAAATAATGACCATTTTTTGGTGTCGACTAAAATATAGACGTAGTTGTATTTCAATGTCAATATTATGAATATTTGTTATGAAATTAAACTATAATGTGGTTTTTTTCCAAAAAAAGGTGATGCATTGAAAAATATCGAAATATCTAAAATTATTTATAACTATTTTGGAATTATAGACTATGCCAAAATTTTGAGATATTGTATCTATTATATGCATATGAATCATATGATTATGGTTAATTATATGTCAAACAATTAAGGGTTGGGCATTCATTTAGCGGGAGTTGTTTGTACCAAAATTGGGCACAACACTCTTCGGATGTGTTTGAAGAGATAAAATGAAGAGAATAAATGTAAAATGAAGCAGATCTAACAAACACACCAATAATCATATAAGAAAATGCACAGAAACACAGAGTTTTAGAGTGGTTTGGCGTATGGCCTACGTCCACTATGAAGTTGATGATTTTATTG
The DNA here is from genome assembly GCA_030765085.1 of Allium cepa. NCBI lineage: Eukaryota > Viridiplantae > Streptophyta > Magnoliopsida > Asparagales > Amaryllidaceae > Allium > Allium cepa. Next base: position 116,781,087 of record CM060942.1, read on the forward strand.
ACTTTCACATGCCGATTACAACTTGTTGCAGCAGATTACAGCGGATTATAATGTTGAAATTCATGTACAACAGCAGTTATGGAGTATAAAAATGGATTCGGCAGAGTCTGGACGTAGGAGAGCAAAAAGATCCCTTTTCTGTAGGCTCTGGGGTGCTATTTATAGGCGTAGGAGGCCGATATTTCGCTCAAATCTCGGGAGACTTTTTTCTGGCATGTGGAGGGGCCCACGCGATTGATCCCACAAAGTTTCGGCCCGATCCGTGATGGATACGAACGAATTTCGTATCCATCAAGATTTGATCCAATCGAGCTGAAATTTGGCGTGAACCTTCCTTAGGTCGCATGTAAGCTCCTGTGAAAATTTCATTGCATTTGGACTTGTGTATTGTGAGATGATCGATGCAAGTTGGAGTTTTTCGGACCTTGATCGATCAATATCTTGAGCATACGAACTCCGATTGACTTGAAATTCGGAATGTTGGCTTCATTAGCTTTTCTTGTCATGTCATATCAATTGTAGCTCGATCTGGACTCCGAATTTTTTTACAGATATCCATAGTAGACCTATGCGTTGACGATCTCCAAGACGAACCATCCTTGGTTTCTAGTCAAGTTGTTGGTGTCACGGCCTTGCCAATAGGCGGGATAACATTTGCCCCCCAAAGTACATCTTGTGTGAACATGACGTGCTTTGAAAAGCTACCATCTTCATTCTGAAAAGTTCTATTCAATTCACTAAGTAGTTGCTATCTTTTCGTTAAAAGATGTTGCCTTTGGTTGATCTTCAGTGACGTAGATCTCAAACTGTTGATTGTCAATGATCATGTAGTGTTTTGTTGTAACTGAGTGTTGAGCACTAGCGGTTTGTTGTTCATTGTTTTGATCGTCGTCAGGTAAGCATTCATTCCTGGTAACTTTGAGAATTGAGTGTTAGTTTGGCATACATGCACATATGTTAGCCTAACACCTATTCATGTTTGCACATTTGCGGGTCGTCATCAAGTTCTTTAGTTTTCATTTGGATGGAGTTTGTATCCTCTCCTGGATCGAAGTGAAATTTGATTTGTAACAACATTCGATGGTCGTTTTAAGTCCTTCCTTTCGTATCGATCCTCTCCTGGATCGATTTGAGATGTTAGAATGTATGCTTCGTATCGATGGATACGTAATATTGGGTCTTGGATTGATGGATACAAGTGTAATGCTTTGTGTCAATGGAGTCGAACGATCCAGACATAATCATGCAGTGATGCTTTGCGGAGGATATGCCACCTTTCATTCCCCTATTCAATAAGAATTCCCCACGTTAAATAGTCTTTGATAAGAGTTATCCATGACCCCTTTCCTGGATCCATCTCTAAGATCTAGTCGATCTTCATCTATCAGTGCTTGGAATAATAAGTATTTCAACTGGGACAATGTCTATTTGTCGCGCATCCCCAGAACTGGCTAGCTTGGCCATTGATTCGGTCTTTGCATTTTGTTCTTTAAGGATTTGTGTAGTGGTGTAATACTTGAAACCGGCTAGTATCTCTAGGATCTAATTGAGATAAGGAGCAAGACGTTGCCCCCTAGTCAGATAGTCCTCCCTGACTTGGCACATTAACTAGAAATCATATAAGATATGTGAAGTTTCTATTCCTAGTCTTCTTGCAAGTCTCAGCATGGCGACCAAGGCTTCATACTCAACTTCGTTTTGTTATAGGGAAGTTGGATTTCAGTGTATAGCAGATCGATCATTCCTCAGGAGTAACTAATACGACTTCGATGTTAGAAAGCCGATTATTGGAAGTTCCATCTATGTATATTCTCCATCGGTTGGATGGTTCTCTACTATTCTTCGGATAATCGTCTGATGCAGTGAATTCAGATATAAAGTATGCTAATGTTTGACCATGGATAGCTCTCTGAGGGAGATAAGTGATATCAAATTGGCTTAGCTCGATATTCCATTTGAGTAACCTTTTAGACATCTAAGGTTTCCATTGGACCTATCGTAATGGTTGGTCGATACAAACATTAGCAGGGTAAGCTTGTCAATGGCTAGCTTTCACCATATACTGGTCTTTAGATTAGTTTCCATACATTTAGCATTGCAATGCTTATGGCGTGTGTTGACATGACCCAATTAAGGTAAGATCTTCATGATCCAACATCTTGGGCAGAATGGGAGGTCTCTCTGAGCGATCTATCAGAGCTGCTTGGTTTCCTCGGTATATGGATGACTCTAATCTTCAGCATTTTCTGACAGTAGCCTCAATCCCACGAGAATCGATGACGAAACCCGAGAATTCTTCTTATACAATGCTGAAAGAGCATTTCAAAGGATCAAGTTTCATTCTATAGTTGTTGGAGAGCACTGAATATGTTTTCCAAGTCATCGATACGGTCATTCGATGACTGTGACCTCACGAGCATCTTAACCGCATATACTTTCATCGATCGGCCGATCTGATTTTTGAATGATCTGTTAATCGTCCTTTGGTAAGTGGCATAAGCGTTCTCAAGTTTGAATCCATGGATTGCAGCATAGCACTATAGGCCCAGGTTGGTAAGGAAATAGTTGTATTCCTGGTCTGGGACATGTTTCAATATCTGATTGTATTTCAAATTTCGCATCCATGGATGAGAGTAATTCATGTCTGATGGCCGAGTCAATTAGTTGGTTGATCATTGGACGTGGAAAGCTATGCTTTGCCATGCCTCGTGCAAATCTGAGTAGTCGGCGTACGTCCACCACTCTCCATTTGTTTCTTTCATAAGTAATGGATTGGATACTCATTTTGGGCAGAGGACATCGTGGATAAACCTATTGGTTTTGTGTAGATTCACCTTCTCCTTTAGTGCAGGAGATCTTTCTAGATCCATGTCGCTTCGTTTTTATTCACCGAGACATGCATCGGGTTGACATTTAATGCAAGGTTCTCAATAGTTGGTGAGAGTCCATATATATATATATATGAGATCGAGTCCAAGCGGATATATCAAATTCACCTGGAGTAATGCAGTTGACTCTTGCATCATCATTGTGAAGAGTTGTGATCTGATCTACAATACTTGTGATGGGTTGTAGGCACTTCATGTGCTTATTTTGCAATGGTAAATGATCAAGCTTATATGGGCGTCGAATCAAAGGCTCAATAGAGTTTAGCCTTGTATCACGCGCTACAGCATAGTAATCTACTTGTGTTTCTGAGCAATGCACTTTCCATTCAATGTACTCGTGATCCATTGCTCATTGGAAAGGTTAGAATGGCGATCAGTTGCCCATAGGTCCGAGCATCGATTTGATGATTGTGTCTCTAAGCATCTTTTCGGTCTCAACTTCAAGTTGTTACAAATACTAGGCCCAAGCTATAGGATGGAGTAGGCGTATCCAGCTCTTGGATGATCGCACTCATGCCCTCAGTCTTGGGTTAGCAAAGTGAGTCTGTGGATGGTTTAATTGCATCTGTAGCGAGTTTATACTCCTCCCGTCGACTTTAGGTCGGAGTTGGTGAATGAATGGGCAGATCACATTCATTCATTTGTCTATGCTCATAATCGTACTCTGGGGATCAGAGTCAGTTGAAGGGCCATTAGTCACGCCTATTTGATGTTTACATCCCTGTCCACACTCTGGGGAGTAAGAATTTTGGCAGAAAATGGTCGAACCGCATTTTCCTCGATTAATTCCTCTGGCACTAGTCAATGGCGAAAGTCAAAGTGTAGTCAGTCACATTGCGACAACTTTAATTTGATGTTTCTCCTACTGAATTGGAGAAAGGAGTTGATTAGCGGATGGTTGGGTCACATCCGTCCACGTTGCATGCACAACCTGCCAGATCATTGGCTAGAGTTAGCGGATGAATGGTCGTGTCACGTTCATTTGCGGTAAGATGGATAATCACATCCATTTGGAATAAGACGTTCAGCTAGGTCCGTTTTGTGAATCTGCATCTCCTTGTCGAATAAAGGAAGAAATTTTGTCTTGTTCGGTTGGAGTGCACCCCTATAAGACTATGTCATAGGTCCCATGCCATGGATAAGTGTTGATGCATGAACGGTCATGTCGTGCCCGCTTAGTGCTAGATGGTCGGATCGCATTCGATTTTTTATGATAAGTGTGCCCCCATGCTAAGGGAAGAGTTGGAAAGTAGAAGGTCAAACCACATTCGCTTTTGGTACTTATATTCCAATCCATGCTTCGAGGATTGGAGTTGGTTGATGGGCGATATGTCACACCCACTAGGTCTTTATACTCCAGCCTGTGCTTTCGGGAGCAGAATTAGTTGATGTTCACAATCCAGTTCACACTCTGGGAATCTGGAATTAGTTGATGGGCGGTCAGTCACAACCATTTGGCATTTGTGCTCCAGTCCGCGCTCTTAGGACTAGAGTGAGTTGGTGTTTTATATTCCAATTCATGCTTTGGGAATCTGGAGTTTGTTGATGTTTATACTCCAGTTCGCACTCTGGTAATGTGGAGTTAGTTGATGTTTATACTCCAGTTCGCACTCTGGGAATCTGGAGTTAGTGGATGTTTATACTCCAGTTCGCACTCTGGGAATCTGGAGTTAGTTGATGTTTATATCCCAGTTCGCACTCTAGGAACTTGGAGTTAGCCGACACATGGTCAGTCACATCTGTTTGGGCTTTTTAGGAATTCGTTCACACTCTGGGAACGATGGATTTATCGAGATCGTGGATGGTCAGATTGCATCCACCTCGAGTTAACAAGCGAGGTTGTTAGATGGACGGGTCCATCCTCCTCAAACTTGGTTAGGATACGGCCGAAGTCGTTAGGCGGACAGGTCCACCGTCTCCGGAACCGCATTTATATGTTTATACTCCAACTCGCACTCTGGGAGTTTGGATTTAGTATTTATACTCCGGTTCGCACTCTAGGAACCTAAAGTTGGTGTTTACACTCCAATTCGCACTCTGGGAAAGTGGAGTTAGTGTTTATACTCCGGTTCGCACTGTGGGAACCTAGAGTTGATGTTTACACTCCAATTCGCACTTTGGGAAAGTGGAGTTAGTGTTTATACACCGATTCGCACTCTGGAAACCTAGAGTTGATGTTTATACTCCAATTCGCACTCTGGGAAAGTGGAGTTAGTTATAGGACTGTCGTGTGTCGGTCCAGTTCAGCCTTTGATGTGATGGTTTGCCCCCGAGCTGAGGTTTCACTTAGCAAGTGATCGATGGGATCTCGATTACTTTCCACTTATCTGCTATCAACGAAGGATGAGATTTAGTTTATGGACGGTTGAATCGCATCCATATTCATTTGGATCCCGGTTCTGCCAAACCTAAGGAGTAAGATTAGTGTTCTGGCGAGCATTGAGCTCGAGCAGAGGAGAGGATGGCTGAACTACATCCACTTTGAGTTATGTATTTTCCCTTAAGTTGGGGGCAAGAGTTGGAGAGGGGATGGACAAGTCACATCCACTTTATACTTTGCGTTCTTCCAATTGAGCTAAGGAAGAGAGTTGAAATGATTGCTCATGATGGTTAATGAGTAGACAGTCAGTTGTTGATGATTATAAATTGAGGTTGGCCCCCAATGAATTCGGTTTAAGGCATGGTTGTTTTGCGGAATCACTGACCAAACTGGAGAGTGAATGGTCAAATGATACCCATTTTAAACATGTGCCCTCAAATAACCCCAACTGTCTAACATAGGATTGGATGCATAGAAGGTCACGTCACGTCCACCCTTGGTGTGACTCCAATTTTACTGGGCATCAAAAGAAGAATAAGTATTTTGGCGAGCTTCAAGCAAGAGATGGAGAGAGCATTGTCGGGACATATAACTCCAAGTCTTTCCCAGATCTCCAATTAAATTTCATAGGTGGATGAATGGATGGTCGGTTGCATCCACTTTGTACTTGAGTCCTAACCTTGTTGGTCTCTTCTGCTTTGATGCCTTACCCCATGTCAGGTGCATATAGCAATTGATGAGTGGTTGAATCATGCTCGTCATGATGATACCTCGATGATTTGATCATAGTCCGCGGAGGTTGTTTTGCACCCATCCTTAAGTACTCGGTTACCTGCATCATTTGCAAGTAGTTTAATTCAAGTCGATCATATTTTGCAACATAAGTGAAATATAAATAATTCAAAAGAGATCGGATTGAATCTCATTGATAAGTGAAGCAGCATCGTATGCTTCATTCTGCACTTTAGTCCAGCCCTTCTCGGTTGGAAGTCTAATGCAAGTGGTACAGTTTGATCAAAGTGCTTGATTGATAGGGATCGTGGGTTCCCGTCCCTTTCATTTTATGGGGCTCGAACATATTGTCAGAGTTATCCTTTCCAGAGCAGCCTTATGGCGTTGACATCCTCGGTAGCCATCTAAAGAAGAGGAGGTTCTCGACTTAGAGTATGTAGTAGGTTTTCTCCTTATCTTGTGACATTGATTTTTCATCTGGTTCATCAACTCAATATTAGATACGATATAATAGTGTAGTTGGTGGTGGCTATCCACCAGTTCTCTTATCGAACTGATTGACAGTCTTCTTTGAGGCATAAAGGGGCATAACTACGTTGGATGGCATTCGTCAATCTTCGTGGAATCCATGCACCACTCTCACTTCGTGAGATAGTGTTGGAGGTTGAATTTCCATAGTACACTGACATAGTTAGCATGTTGAATATTCGTTAGAAATTTAGTGAATGATGTATGCCCAGTTGCCCAATGTTCGAGTGGTTGGTAATGCTGAATGGATGGTGAGTTGATTAAGATAGGCTCACAGATTGGTGATTATTTCTAATTTTCACCAGGAAAGAGGCCCGTTTAAGATAGTGAGGAAATCCTCTTAAGGTTAGATGCCATGCTTTTAGTCATATGGACGTGGAATGATTAAGATGTGGGCATTTGAAGATGGTTCAGTGGTGACCAGCTATGTTTTGAGTTGGCAGAGTAGACAGGGTACGGTAGTCGTTATATTAGCCATCGTACCATGTTGTCAATTCAGGAGTTTTAAAAGCTGTTCAATTATGAGAAGTTGCAGTCCACCATAGAAGCATGATACATTAATCAACTTTAGTTCCTGACATATTAGCTAGGTTCTCCAGCCTCTGGGGGCACTGGTTGAGTAGTATTTCAATACCCATTCCTCGATTGCAGTTCAACAATTGTTGCTGTAGTCTCCTATGTCCCGTCCAGTCATGGAAAGATCAGAATGTTTCTTTACTAAGTTGAGTACTGAATTAACTATGCAGGTGGTCTGCGCTGTGGCTAGGAAATTTGGATCGTACCCGAAATCTTTTTTCTTTGAAATTTCATCATTATTCTTGGTAATGTTTGAACGATATAAAGTGTTATCTGAGCGTCGATATGAAACGCACACGGCTAAGGTTCAGTCCATTTCGTATCCATCAACAAATAGTCATTCTTCGTATCGATCTGGATTTCGTATTGATTAGTTTTCATATCGATATAATTTCGTATCGATCACTATTCGTATCGATCTGATTTCGTATCTATCACTTTTCGTATCGGTCGTTGTTGCTCCAACTTGATGGATACGAACAGTGGTTCCGTGATGGATACGAAGTAATGTTTACTTGATGGACACGAACTAACGAGCCCCGATGGGTTCGAACAAGGGCTCCCAGGATGGATACGAAGTGGTACATCCAGAACGATTCGAACGGATGCTTGGTGAGGGATACGAACAAGGTCGATGCGAAGGGAGCCGCTTTTGGATAGATACGAAATAGCACTTCTCGATGGATATGAAGTAGTCAATAGGTGATCGATACGAAAATCACCGTATTTTCTGGATACGAAAACATGGATACGAAAATAACCATATCTTCTGAATACCAAAACATGGATACGAAAATGACCATATCTACTGGATGCCAAAACATGGATACGAAAATGACCATATCTTCTGGATACCGAAACATGGATACGAAAATGACCATATCTACTGGATACCGAAACATGGATACGAAAATGACCATATCTACTGGATACCGAAACATGGATACGAAAATGACCATATCTTCTGGATACGAGAATGACCATATCTTCTGGATACGAAAATGACCATATCTTCTAGATACGAAAACTTCATATTTTCATGGATACGAAAACATGGATACAAAAACTTCATATTTTAATGGATACGAAAGTATGGATACGAAATTCATCATATTTTCTGGCTTCGAAAACAAGGATACGAAAAACAACGTCTTTTCTGGATTCGAAAACACGGGCATGAAATTCATCATATTTTCATGGACACGAAAACATGGATACGAAAATCATCACATTTTCTGGACATGAAAACATGGACATGAAAATCATCACATTTTCTGGACACGAAAACATGGATACGAAAAGCATCACATTTTCTGGACACGAAAACATGGATACGAAAATCATCATATTTTCTGGACACGAAAACATGGATATGAAAATCATCACATTTTCTGGACACGAAAACATGGATACGAAAATCATCACATTTTCTGGATTCGAAAACATGGATACGAAAATCTTCACATTTTCTGGACACGAAAACATGGATACGAAAATCATCACATTTTCTGGACACGAAAACATAGATACGACAATCATCACATTTTCTGGAAAAATATCACATTTTCTGGACACGAAAACATGGATACGAAAATCATCACATTTTCTGGACACGAAAACATGGATACGAAAATCATCATATTTTCTGGACACGAAAACATGGATACGAAAATCATCACATTTTCTAGACACGAAAACATGGATACGAAAATCATCACATTTTCTGGATTCGAAAATATAGGTACGAAAAACAGCATATTTTCTGGATTCGAAAATATGGGTACGGAATTCATCATATTTTCATGGATACGAAAATATGGATACGAAAAACAACATATTTTATGGATTCGAAAATATAGGTACGAAAAACAGCATATTTTCTACATTCGAAAATATGGGTAGGGAATTCATCATATTTTCATGGATACGAAAATATGGATACGAAAAACAACATATTTTCTGTATTCGAAAATATGGGTACGAAAAACAGCATATTTTCTGGATTCGAAAATATAGGTAAGGAATTCATCATATTTTCATGGATATGAAAATATGGATACGAAAAACAACATATTTTCTGGATTCGAAAATATGGGTACGAAAAACAGCATATTTTCTGGATTCGAAAATATGGGTACGGAATTCATCATATTTTCATGGATACGAAAATATGGATACGAAAAACAATATATTTTCTGGATTCGAAAATATGGGTACGAAAAATAGCATATTTTCTGGATTCGAAAATATGTGTACGGAATTCATCATATTTTCATGGATACGAAAATATGGATACGAAAAACAACATATTTTCTGGATTCGAAAATATGGGTACGAAAAATAGCATATTTTCTGGATTCGAAAATATGGATACGAACTTCATGATGAATGTGGTTCCTCTTAGATCTGGAGCAATCTGAATAGAATATATGGAACCACTGAACAATAGATCTGGATCTTCTCCTTAGATTTATGCAATCCGGTATCGAAAGTAGATCCAAGGAACGGGAGAAACACTGGGTTGTTCTCAATGAAAGCACCAAAGTGTTTGTATCAAAATTGAGCACAACACTCTTCGGATGTGTTTGAAGAGATAAAATGAAGAGAATAAATGTAAAATGAAGCAGATCTAACAAACACACCAATAATCATATAAGAAAATGCACAGAAACACAGAGTTTTAGAGTGGTTCGGCGTATGGCCTACGTCCACTATGAAGTTGATGATTTTATTGACTTTCACATGCCAAATACAACTTATTGCAGTAGATTACAACGGATTATAATGTTGAAATTCATGTACAATAGCAGCCATGGAGTATAAAAATGGATTCGGCAGAGTCTGGACGTAGGAGAGCAAAAAGATCCCTTTTCTGTAGGCTCTAGGGTGCTATTTATAGGCGTAGGAGGTCGATATTTTTCTCAAATCTCGGGAGACTTTTTCTGGCAATTGGGGGGGCCCACGCGATCGATCACACAAAGTTTCGGCCCGATCCGTGATGGATACGAACGAATTTCGTATCCATCAAGATTTGATCCAATCGAGCTAAAATTTGGCATGAACCTTCCTTAGGTCGCATGCAAGCGCCTATGAAAATTTCATTGCATTTGGACTTGTGTATTGTGAAATATTATCGATGCAAGTTGGAGTTTTTCGGACCGTGATCGATACGTATGAATTTCGAATCGATCAAGAATTGATCCAATTGAGCTGAAATTTGGCATGAACATTCCTTAGATGGCCAGTAAGCTACTGTGAAAATTTCATAGCATTTGGACTTGTAGATCTCGAGTTTAGATGGATGCAAGTTGGAGTTTTTCGGTCCGTGATAGATATAAACAAATTTCGTATCGATCAAGAATTGATCCAATCGAGCTAAAATTTGGCATTAACATTCCTTAGATTGCCAATAAGCTACTGTGAAAATTTGGTGGCATTTGGACTTGTAGATCTTGAGTTATGATCGATGCAAGTTTGGATTTCTGAACCGTGATCGATCAATATCTTGAGCATACGAACTCCGATTGACTTGAAATTCGGAATGTTGGCTTTATTAGCTTTTCTTGTCATGTTATATCAATTGTAGCTCAATCTGGACTCTGAAATTTTTTACCAATATCCATAGTAGACCTATGCGTTGACGATCTCCAGGACGAACCATCCTTGGTTTCTAGTCAAGTTGTTGGTGTCACGGCCTTGCCAAAAGGCGGGATAACAGGAGTGTCATAGAAGTTGATGAACTCTTCAGATTGATACATACATACATACATACATATATATATGTGCAATCGTAAGTCTATTAATATCAAAACGGTTCCATATATTTTGTCATATTTACTGATGAGTCATCACTGGTCTAGACATGTGTATTTGATACGCATGTATAAGTATATGATAAGCTCGTAGAATACAAAGCGGAAGTAAATAATATTACATATGATGGAAATGACTGGATTTGATCGATTGAGCAAGTATATTTGGAAAAGTTTTGTATGTACCTAATATGAATAAAGATTCAGTCTTAAAGGTCACTCCTCCCTATAATACATTATGATGTATTGATTAGCAGTAATCGAACTTCATTGGATGAAGCACAATTAATGAAGAGTTAACTTAAGTTAAAGTCCTTCCATAAAGTGTGCACTTAAGAGTGGTACACAAGATTAAAATTAATATTATCTAAAGAATATTTTGCAAAACCATATGAGATAAGGGTTTATCAGAAACCCCTACATATCCTAGGCCAAGGAGTTGGCAGATTGTGCAAGTTGAAAGACTACACATAATAATTACATGTATGAGATCTTGTATCGATCGTTCCGAGAGAATTTTGGAAACGATAGTCACTAGATGACTAATTTATGTTGTGATATAAATATATTGCTTAAACTAATGCAAAATCAGTTTTATATAAGGCAATTCAGAAATTGTTTATACATGCCCTTTCCATTGCACCGAGTAACAACTGTTATTTTAAGAAATACCAATTTCATAACAAAGGAATTTCTTTAAAAAATTATTGGTATAAAATAAATTTCGATATGATCCAATGACAAAACTGATTACAAGGGATGAAATGAAATTAACCGAACCTAAATAACACAAATATATTAGAACGTCCAGTGAGTGGTCTTGTATATTACAAAGAAGGCATGAGATTCTTGTCATTATCAAGAATAAATATTCCTCAGTTGTTTAATTAAACCACTAAGAGTATTGACCTATGATATGGTACAATATGTAAATCCGAATAAATTCCAGGTACATTATTGAAATATGATTTAGATAGTTATATCCGAAAGGATATGATCCATTAGCTACAAATGTGTCTTTAAGAGAAAGACAAATGTAGTTGGAATATAGTGAGTCACATTGATAAGTACAATACCTTGTGTTGAAATTAACTTAACATATTTACTATTTGATATCCTTAAGTTCATTCGGATTTTACTCAAGAAATTATCGCATGGTATGACTTTATGTTTTGGTACATATGTGCTGAAAAAATATTCTAAATAATGATTTGGAGTAAACATTTTACATATAATAACAAAAATGTCTCGAAATCAGTGGGAGCGATATTGAGGTCATGAGTTTTTAGATATGATCCAAGGATAGATACAAAAGTGTCGTTCAACAAGCATAAAAATTAAACAAATCTTTTGATAGGAAAATCAAAAAGTTTGATGGTCAATCAAATTCTAGAGAATCTGTGCTCTTAAGAAAGAAAGTTAAAAAGTTACATAAATATTTCTAAACCATAAGTAAACAACACACTGCTGATGTTAACAATGTGCTTATGTTAGAATCGGCTTTAGTTATATTTAATACTTGATGTTTGATTTGTAAATGATGTCTTTAATTGTAGGTATAAAAGAAATTGGGAATGTCTCAAACGATATGCAACGACACCTTATTAAAAATTTAATATGGAACATGTAAAATGGATTCTTGATGCATTGGGAAATAAGAATTATCATACATGTTATGTTATCTATTGTATCTAGATTTGTTTATGTATTTGATACATGAAGCAAATATCAAATCAAAATTGATATCACTAAATGGTAGCTTGAGGTGTTCTCGTGTATTCATCAAATATTAGAGGAATGTTTACAAAAAACAACAAACTCCTTAAGAAGGAGTTTTCAGACTCAAACTTCATAAGTGATCTTGTGTATAATTTTTCAATAATAAATTAAGGTTAAGAATCTTTGCATTGAAAATTTTCCAAATAAAAGATTATGGCTGATTCAATGAAAAAGACTAAGTACATCTCCTTGACTAGTACCGTAATAAAAGCAATGTACATAAATATAAATGCACAAATTTATAACCGAGCTAAGAGTGATTCCAAATGTTAAGAATCCCATAACATTGTTATATGATGACAATCTCATGACATAGTCTATAACAGAACATAGAGCTCATTGGAAGTCGAGAGACATACTTCACGTTGTTCCATAAAATAAAGGTAGTTTATCAATGTTTGATTGAGCTAATCGATTGAGTAGATAATTAAAACATAATAGCATACCCGTTCACTGAGAGACTAACCCGATTGGTTTTTAGAAAACTAATTGAAGAAGTTGGAATAAGATTCCATAATTGACCCCAAGTGCAAGTGGAAGATTGATAGAGTTAGGGGTTATGCCTAAAGGGAAATTATGTAATATATTACAAATATCTAACTCGATAACAAATCCTGTTTAAAATAAAAGGTGTATTCTTTCGATTATGTACTTAATATAGTTCTTATATTTATTAAATAATTTAATTAAAAGTATATTTAATAGAAAATTCATAAATTGTATATTTTGTGAAAGTAGTTACAAAGTGTTGTAACCAAGAGTAATTTATCACGATGAAAGTAGATATATACCATTTTAAATATTCCCAGTCAAGATGCATCGAGACTGGATATTGATACATCCGTTGAGACTAGAGTACATAACTCTCTCCAAATGTTCAGTAATGTATTATTCATGGTTGTTAGGGCTGCCAAGGGGTTACGTAGTGATAGTTATTGGATAACTATGGAATGACTCACTCGATAGTTTTCTGTCGGCTAATACAACTAAACTCAAACAAAAAATATTGATGTAAACACAAATATCTCAACTTGAAAATATCATCGATCTTCAACATGAAATCTTTACTTTCACTATAGCCAAATCATGGCATGACAACCATCAATTGACTATAGTTAGGTCAATGGAAATATTGGAAGTAAAGCAATATTCAAGAGAGGATTCGTCTTCTCGATTATAAGAGGTCAGTATCACGATCAACTCAAGTCAACTCAAATCAAAGTCTCTGGCAAGAGCGTTTTGATTACTAATACTTGTTATTATTAAACCAAGGACTTTGCATTTGAATTATGGAGATGAATGTGGATGATATTGAAATTTTAACTATTACCAAATTCTATAAGTCCAAAGTGATAGAGTTTTGACGAAGAGAGTTGGTGTAAATAAATGTTACAAACTGGGTAGTACTTAACAAAGTAAAATTGGATTTTTACCGAAACCAAGTAAGTAACAAATTAGTCCAAATTGTCACACCATCTGCTAAGTGACATGTAAACATTAATATTCGAATAGTTCGATATTAATCGCTGATTAAATTTACACCTGATGAGTCACAAAACTAAAATGATGAATTTTACTTTGACCAAATGATTTAATAAATTAAAAATTATTATAAATTAATTGAATTAAATAATATTTATAAATTTTATTTTGATTCCGTTAATGAATATTAAATGTATTAATGAAATTTATAAATACATTAATTGATATACGATATAGATAGGCGTTTTAAATTAGATTTAAAATGAAAAATATTCATCTGGGCCCTAAATGGGTTTATATCTCATCATGGGGCTGATAAGACCAATTGGAACATGAGGCCAGCGGTGACTACTAGATGGGTTATAGAGGAATAAAGATGGGGGGATTGAGTAAAAGATATGATCCTAAAATCTATCCTTTCCTTCCATTGTCTAAACATCTCTTCCTCCATTTAATAAGGATCTTTTGTAGCGACCCTGAAATTCGAACACTTCTTTTTTGAATATCGATACATTTTGATATATGTTTAAGTATTATAAATATGATTTTATAAAATTTTCTAGCATCATTTAATTAATAAATAATGTTAAGAAACTTGTTTTTGAAAAGTATTTACAAAAATATATACTTCGAAGAAAAATCGATAATGTGACACAAAACCGGTTTATCAATAAACAGCATTTCGATCGATATAAGTTGTTCAAACTATCATGCACTTAATTAATGATCAAATGAACACATTCGCAACTAATTAACATGCTATCCTCTTCGTAAAGTATGGAATTTTTTAGAAATTTCTATTAGGATAAGAGACATTATTATGAGAAGGATATAAGAGTAATTAGCCATAAAGGAGAAGTGACATAATGGAGAAGTAATAAAGTTGTCATGATAAGAAGCAATTAATGCATTAGGGTTTTAAGGGCTTTTTGCTCTTTTCCCATTCACATTTTAAAGCCTATATAAGGAGGAGTACACCCTTAGGAAACGTATCAAAAATATCCCTAAGCTTTGAGCTAAAATCTCAATGTCTTCATCATCATCATCTTCTTCTTAACTTTCTAAAGAAAATAGTTTCCAAATCATCTCCAAATAATCTCCAAATCACCTCAAACTTTGAGGAAAGTCTTTCCACCTCATAACATCACTTTCTTCCTAGAAAAATTGTGAAAAAGCAAAGCCAAACTCCCCCACGCCCTTAGGCCATAAGAAAAAGGACGCTAGAGGAGGCATGGAACAAGGCAAAGCAACGAAAGGAAGGAGAGAAATGAGTTTGCTAGCTTAGATTTGGACCAGAGTGCTTAAGCTTGGTTTTTTTTGAGTATAAGATGAGCTATGTCACCACTTGGATTGACAATATAACTCGTATATGATTATATTTTATTGTGTTAAAGTTGTTTGAATTGTTAAGTGACATATGTTAAAATATTGATTTGGATACTTGTTTTGAAAACAAGTGGCACATAAGGTCTATATAATAACTTGAAAGGACTTGCATAACATATAATAACACCTTGAAACAAAGCATATAGGTTGTAGTTGAACATTGGTTGAGATATGACTTGGATTTTGAAAGTGCACTTATAGCGTTAATCGCTATGGATGCAGTTCGGAATTGTCTTGTTTTCGACAATTGTTATGAAACTTATAGAGTGATCCAGAGGGATTTCTCATTATATTTACAATGAAATATATGATTGTTTATTTCTATTAAAAGCTTGAATAGTAAAAGGTTCAGTAACATCTTGAAAATGGCCAAAACATCACTAGTGCAAACTGCCCCATTTGACCTTGATATTTGACCTTCGATTGTTTAGAATAGGACTTTAAGTTTAAACGATTTGTTTCGTTCTTTTAAAAAGTATTATCTAACTATTTTTAGAGTATTTTAAAAGTAGTTTGAGATATTTATGAATTTTCAAGAATCAGTTATGAATTTTTGAAGAACGATATTTTGGAATAAAATATGTTCTTTTTCCAAGTTTTGTGGATTTTTCAAACTTTTTATTTTTAAGTAATATTTTGGATAAATGTTTTAAAACCTATTATAAGTATTTTAGAGTGTTTTGAATATATATAAAAATAGGTTAGTAATTGCTAAATAACCAAATGGTTGATTGTTTAAATTACTTACTAGAAAAGAAATTAGTTGTTCTTAACATTAATAAGCCGAAGAAGTAATCTTATCTATTTGTGAGAGTTAAAATTGATGTCGAGTAGAGATAGAGCAATAGAGCACTAATCTACAGGGCTTTCCTTTTAACCATGGAATAGGTAAGTGGAAAATGTCGGAAACTTGTTAATCGTGTTGATTTCTTATTGTTTATGGAAATCATTAATACCATATTTAACACTAAAGGCCGATCGGGTAGATTTATCTATTTGTGGGATTCAGGGCTAATGTCTCTAGGCAAGGCTTGGAGCAACCACTGCCCAAACTGACCTGGCATCACTCTTGAGCGAGGAATAGTTAAACTGGAATGTCGGATATGAGTTAAGCATACAAATAGTGATTTCTATAAGCAATTGTTTTGACTAAATAATCGATTTGTCAATTATTGAACTTGACTAAATTTTGACTTAGGAAGTTATCGAAATGCTTTGCGATTGAATAGCAATAAGAACCCTCGAGGAGGAGTATTGGTATGAAATGTCTGTAGCTTTTGCTTATATGTGAAAGAACCAGAATTGAGTTTACCGTGAATTCATCGATTGGTTCTGAAGAGCCCAGGATTGGTTTTTACTTACCGAATACCACTTCAAAACTAGTATACGACTTTATGTGTTAGAAGCGGTTTAAGAAAGGAATCTATGTGGAGATTCGAGATCTATTTGAGATGCTCGAACACATGTAGTTGTTTGTGATCTATTCAGGATGTGGGAATCCATATGTGGTTTCGAGATATGGGAATCTAATCTAGGATTCATTTTCTGTTCGAGTGATAAAGACTCATGAAAAAGATGTCTAATGTGACCTCGACATCGAAAATGGCTAAAAACGGAGCAGTAGCATAGCTTGGTGTATTGCTAACCCATAATAGGATATTATCAACTCCAGATCTAGAGTATACTTATCGATTTGTGGTACTGGGAGTTGATGGTATTTGGGATCACATGTTTAGACGTGGACCGGCTATGTTTACCTTAATGGTATATTTTATCTAGAGATATACGACGCTCGAAGGTAGTTTCTGACCCTTGTGCAGGAGATTGGATTTTGGCTTGACTGAAGGAATCTTAACAGAAAATCCATCGCACCTTTGCGACCATGGATTGCTGGAGTTCTATCACTACTAATGTCCAAGAGAATGACTTCTCTTGGGCCTAATTTAAAGAGGGTTTTGAGATTAAGTTTGTCCAGAAATCCAAGAAGACTTTGTTGTTTAAGAGCTTCCTCGACTTAAAGCAAAAAGGCATGATAATAGCGAAGTATGATAATCGATTCACTGCCTAGCCTCGGTTTGGGGATGGTTTAGTAGATACGCCTTTAAACAGGAATGAGATGTTCATTGTAGGGATGCACCCGAAGTTCAAAGATAGTTTGATTAACCACATCTTGGGGTCTTTTGTGAATTTGGTGAATATAGGGTTTAGGTTTGAGATCTTGGCTCCAATGTCGTCCATTTCCGCACCAATTGGAAACAACAAGCGTAAGTTTCAGCCTCCTAGAGATATTTCTAGTCTCGTTTGTTATAAGAGTGAAAGGAAGGGACATCTTGTTCGGAATTGTACATCGGTTGGAGGAAGGCAGGTGACGAAGGCACTGTTATTGAGGGCATCTATTGCTAAGGTACCTAAGCAAGAGCCACAGATTATCAAACTATAGTTTGCACCAAGAAGCTGCTATAATTGCCATAAGCCTTTTAAGGATTGTTCGATGCTTCATTAGGGGGAGCAGCCAAGAGCTTTTACGCTCACTTCAGCACCTTCCATTTCCCCTGCAGCAAAAGGGAAGAAAGTTTTGGAAGGTATTCTATCTACTTTTGGCATTCTGATTCGTGTCTTATTTGATACCGGTGCTTCTTTTAGTTTTATATCTTATACTTGTACTCTTGTTGATATATTGATGCTTAAGCCAGTTACGGCTTTAGATTTTATTCATCTGTCGAACCATTTTAGGGGTTCGGCCAATCTTAGCAGGATCTGTTCAGGATCCCCGATTTCTTATTTTAATCGACCCTTTCCGTGTGATTTATATGTCTTGGGATTCATGAGGTTTGATATTTTTCTTGGAATGGATTGGTTTTCATGGAATCATGTAGTCCTAGATTGTGTTGAACGGACAAGGTTTAAAATAGGGGAAGGGAAGGTTTAGGTAATATCTTGTGAAGAGCCTAATGCGCTTATGACTACCTTACTTTATTCCTTTGATGTGGCGGAGGAGGAGTTGGGTTCTATCACTATTGTTCAGAAATTTTCGAATGTCTTCAAAGAGATGTCAGGTTTACCACCTCATAGGGAGATAGAATTTTGCATTTATTTAGTGAAGGACACTAAACTTATTGTATTACTAGTTCATAGACTTCCAACAAAGAAGAAATTGGAGTTACAAAATCAGGTTAGCGATTACTTGTAGAAGGGCTTGATCCGACCAAGTCGTTTGAGTTGGGGAGTGTCTGTCGTCTTTGCTATGAAGGTGGATGGTTCCTTAAGATTATGTGTAGACTATCACATGTTTAATAAACTGACTGTTAGGAACAAGTATCATTTACCTAGGATAGATGACTTGTTCGATCAGCTTTATGGAGCACGAGTATTTTTGTGACGCCCCACCTCTATACCCACGCTAGCCAAGAACACTACGGTGTAGTGCTGTCAACTAGCACGGAGAATAAGGCTGTTGAGGAGCGACCATCCATGTGATTTCCTATCACACGATGGCTATAAATAATCTTCGGAAACAAACATAGAATTAAGCATAACACAATTCAGTCATAGACATCCATATTACAAAGGCGGAAGAAGATATGAATATATAACTAACACATGAAAGTGTACATCAGAGTAGTGGTCAAAAAGATCCACAATAATACAAAAGAATAGCAACACGTGTTATACAAAAGAATACAACTATGATTCTATATCTCAAGTGTAAACGACAAAAACTGCTAATCTAAATGGTCAGCCAAAAGTCAGAGTAGTAAATCCCTGGGGGAGAAGTCAAGCAGAAGCACCTGTAACATCTCGGTCTGACCCGAGTATTATTTATAAGAAAATAATAAACGGATCAGTCTAGCTATAAATATCAGATAACATGATATAAACAATAGATATGGCAAGAACATATAGTAACCATAAAGACATACTATGATAAGCATGTAAATGAAGATCATCAAGAGATCAAACAATATCAAAAGAATCTTCTAAAAGATCCAAATTCACCTAAACATAAAAGCTGGAAAATCATAACAATGAAAGTCATGAAAATAGGTGAAGCATAAATTCCAGATGACTACACAAGAAATCCAGAAATCATAATATAGGAGCATGAAAACTCACAAAATGGGAGTATGAAAACTCACCTACACGTGTAACACAAAGCGATACGCTATCTCATGGTTGCAAGCCATTAATTTTGACACACGAATGGCCCGAAGACCATGGGGCGCTACCCCACATATGTGATGGCGAAACATCACACAAATGCGATGGCGAAACATCACAAGAGCGGGGTCTAGTCTCCCTCGCAGACAAAGAGACATCGCACAGTTGCTAGTTTAAAACACAAAAATGATCGTCATGATCATCAAGAAGTGTCATTACACTAAGTTAGTAAATATAAAAGTTTAGCTTCATGTCCCATAACCACTTGCTTAACTCAAATATTTACGAACAAACTGTAGATCTTCACTAGAAAATTGTCACAAAAGATTCAATCGCACAAGTCCAAGAATTAACCAACGAAGTAAACGCAGGCGCTTCATACCACTTGTTTTACTAAGTCTTTTAATTAGATTTCTCATACGAGTGAGGTAAAGGTTTGTATATACTAATAGATTGGAAAACGGTTTAAGGAAAAAGCTTTGTAGTAGAATAGAGTTAAAATTGTTTTGATGAAAGAGTTTTGATATTTACTACTAGTATTGAAAACCTTTATATTTTAAAGTGACAAATCATAGAAGTGATTGTAGAAACAATCAATCATAAAAATTCACATTCGAAGACGTGAATAAAATCCAAAGAAACCGATAAAGAATCCATCGAAATAGATATTCAAAAATCCATAAAATCGACCGAGAAGCCCAAGATAGTTTGTCTCGAAGAATTGTCAACTCAGCATCTCAACAAAGCAAGTTCTGTTGAATGTTTGTCAGATAAGATCCCCTACGGAAGGGGGTCCAGGGGGGGTGGCAACCCCCTAAGGTGGGGGTGTGAGGGCAACGCCCCTGCTACGGGGTTCGACCTACCCGGTCAGGTCGCGGGGGTCCAGGGGGCAGCGCCCCCGGCGGGGTGCGGGGCAGCGCCCCATCCAAAAACGGCACGACCTAGTGATTAAAGGGGCACGACCTAGTGGTCCAGCGACCGAAAGGGTAAAGGTCATGCGACCTAAAATGGGTTCGTGACCTAACACTCAAACGACCTAAAGAAAATAAGGGGCCGAGCGACCAATAAGAAGCAGCGACTTAAATAGAATCGAGGTCCAACGACCTACGGGTTAAGTCATGCGAGTTAAAGAGTTCAACGACCTAACAGAGACACACGACCTAATAAAGGAATGCGACCTAAAGGCACGCGACCTAGCGACCTAAGCAGGAAACGCGACCTATGAGGGACAGCGACTTAAGTGGGACAACGACCTACGGAATATAGGTCACGCGACCTAACGGTTTACAAGGTCTTGCGACCTAACTGGAAACGTGGTCTAGCGACCTAATGGTTTAAAGAAGATGGGTCACGCGACCTAAGGAGATAAGGCCTAGCGACCTACGAGCTAAAGGTTCAACGACCTAACAGGTAAGAAGATCACACGACCTAAAATGCCATAGGACCTAACGACCTAAGGTCATACGACCTAGCGACCTAAAGCCATACGACCTAACGACCTAGCGACTTAAAGCCATACGACCTAGCAACCTAAGGTCCATACGACCTAACTCCGAAGACGTTAGAAATGGCCAGAACGACCTACGACCTAAGGTCCATACGACCTACGACCTAAGGTCCATTCGGCCTAAAGCCCAACGACCTAGCGACCTAAAACCAAACGACCTACGACCTAATTCCGAGTGCCGAGCGACCTAACGTTGTAGGCCATTTTAAGGTCGGAAACGAGCTATTTTGAGGTCGAGACTTTTCCACGCGAACGACCTAGCATAGGCAGAACGACCTAAGTGCAGTTTTTTACCAAAAACACTAAAGTTTGGGGTTTTTCGCCAATCCAATCCAAACCAAATGCAAATGTACATGCAAACATGATAGGGATTCATTCCCAACAATCCAAGATAGTTATAGGCTAGATTTGTGAGATAAAAATCTCACCTTTTCACTAAAATGGATGAAGATGAAGCTTGAAATACTATGCAAGGATCAACCACTAGCTTGAATCAACGTCTTCACTTGAGTTTTGGAGTTGATGTTGGATTAGCAATGAATACTTAGCTTTTGGAGTTTTAATTTCTCTTTCCACTCACCATTAATGCAAAAGCTTGAGTTGGTAGGAATTTATGAAGAGTGAAGAGAAGGAGGGGGTTGGGCTTGAGTTATAATGGCTAAGCTAACCCAAAGTCCAAAGCGGGAAAAGTTAGTGAAATTGCACTAACTCCAAACCTATCAATGTTTATACTTAAAAAAGTTGTAAACGGCATTTCGAACTCAATGGAAGCAGTCTCGAGTCCTAATTTGACCGTTTGCAAAAAGTAGCTTTTCGGACCAATATCCAATGAACGACAAAATATTTAAATAAAATATTTGAATATAAAATCGATAAATATGCGAGTTGTTACAATTTTCTTAGCTTGACCTCGCTACAGAGTTCATCAGTTGAGGGTGATAAGGAGAATGTACCCTTAACCGCTTTTAGATCCAACCACGTTTATGAGTGGTTAGTTATGCAATTCGGTCTAACCAATGCTCCAACATATTTCGTAGACTTAATTAATCGATTTTTCCGAGATGCGTTGAATAAGTTTGTCCTTGTATTTATCGATGATATTCTGGTCAGCTCCAAGACCGAGAAGGAACATCCGCACCATCTAAGGATTGTCCTAGGAACACTAAAAGAGCATGTGTTGAAGACTAAGTTCTCAAAATGCTAGTTTTGGTGTTTAGAAGTTAAGTTCTTAGGTCATATTGTTTCGGCAGAGGGTATTTCTGTTGATCCTGATAAGGTTGTGTCCGTTCGGGACTGGAAGAGGTCGGAAAGTGCAACAGATATTAGAAGCTTTTTGGGTTTATCAGGTTACTAAAGGAGATTCATATAGGATTTCTCAAAGATTACATCTCGCTTAATGAATTTGACAAAAAAATATCAAATTTGTGTGGATGGATAAATACAAGCAATCATTCTTAGAGCTAAAGGAAAAATTGACTAGTGCTCATGTTCTTACTATGCTGGATGGAGGTGAAAGTTTGATTGTTTATACTAATGGATGTGGAATAGGTCTAGGTGCTGTGTTGATGTAGCATGGGAGGGTTATCGCTTATGCGATTCGGCAACCCAAACCGCATGAAGCGAAGTATGCGACTCATAACTTGGAGTCATTAGTGGTGATATTTGCATTGAAGATGTGGAAGCATCATTTGTAGATGAAAGGTTCGAGTTATACACGGACCATAAGTCTTTGAAGTATCTTTTTATGCAAATGGACTTGAACATGAGGCAAGGAAGATGGTTGGAGTTTCTTGCGGCCTATGACCTAGATATTTTGTATATTCTAGGAAAAGATAATGCCGTAGCTGATGTGCTCAGTAGGAGATATGCAGTTATGGCTAATGTTGAGGTTCATCCGAGGATTAGTCATACCGAGAGGAATTAGCTTAGTGATCTTCATTTTGCTAGGATAGCTAAGAATGTAAGCGAGAATGAGGCACAAGAGCGGTGATCCGGATTCTAAGTGGATAGCCATGGTATTTGAGAATGAACGGTACGTTGTGTGTCACGAATGTTGATGGGATTAGGCAGGAAGTTCTGGTGGAGAGTCGCCATTCTAAGTTGATGATACATCCTGGGGTTACTAAGATGTATCAAGATATGAGGAGGACATTTTGGTGGGAGGGAACAAACAGAGATGTTTGTATCGTTGTGAGCAGTTGTGCTAACTGCCAATAGGTAAAAAGTAGCCATCAAAAGATGGTCGGGCTGCTTCAGTCACTTGAAATTCTAAAGTGGAAGTGCGTGCATATTTTTATGGACTTCAACGATGGATTGCCTAGGTCGAGGAGAGGTAACGAAGCTGTGTGGGATATTGTAGGTCGATTGACCAAGAGCGTGCACCTTTTACCTGTTAAGACAACGAGGATATCTTCTAGTTTGGCTAAATTATATGCTAAGGATATCATCACATTGTACGGTATTCCATATGATGTCGTGAGTGATAGTGAACCGACATTCACAAGCCATTTATGGAAGGGTTTGCATGAAGCATTAGGGACCTAGCTTAGTTTGAGTACCGCTTACCATCATAAACAGATAGGCAAACGGAAAAGGTGAACAGAGTGTTGGAGGACTTGCTTCGAGCATGCATTTCAATTTTGGAGGTTCGTGAGAAGAGCACTTACTACTTGTTGAGTTTTCATACAACAACAGTTATCAAGCCAGTATCGAAATGACATATTTTGAAGCATTTTGTTCAAGGCCTTGCAAAACTCCATTATGTTGGGTAGAACCTGGAGATCGTTTTATGCTTAGGCCATATATGATCCGTGAGGCGTCGGATAAGGTTATAGAGATTCGAAGGCGAATCAAGGAAGCGCAGCATTGAAGAAGAGTTATGCAGATGAGAGGTGTAGAGACTTAGAGTTCTTGATTGGAGACTTTATATTTGTAAAGGTTTCTCCAATGAGAAGTGTAGTTTGGTTTGGAAGGGCTGAGAAGTTGGCTCCTCGTTATATAGGACTATTACTAATTCTTGAGAGGATTGGTACGCTCGCATATAGTGTCGAGTTACCGATTAGGCTATCGGCGTACATAATGTATTTCATGTATCACATTTGATTAAGTTTGTGCATGATCCTTCGATGATAGTGAAAGCGTCACATCAAGAAGATTTGGAGACTGAGCAAAATTTGACTGTTTTGAGGCAACCTATACATATCGTTGATAGAGATACGAAGAAATTAAGGACTAAAGTTGTAAAGTTAGTAAAGATACAATAGAGCAAGGGTGCTTGGGATTGTACGTGGGAGACTAAGGATAGTTTGAGTGAATCCTATCCGGATTGTTCTTAGACTTGAGTTTTCTTAACATAGTTTGTAATTTAGTTGTAGTTTAATCTGTATATAGTTTCAATGATGAGGTATATATCTTGTTCTTTTATCTTCTTTGAATATCATTCCTGTTGAATTTCAAGGACGAAATGTCCAAGTGGGGGAGAATGTAGCGGCACTAAAATTCGAACACTTCATCTTTGAATATCGATACATTTTAAGATATGTTTAACTGTTATAAATATGATTTTATAACCTTGTTTAACATCGTTTAATTAATAAGTAATGTTAAGAAACTTGTTTTTGAAAAGTGTTTACAAAAATATATTATTCGATAATGTGACCGAAAATCGGTTTATCGATAAACAACTTTGCGATCAATATAAGTTGTTCGAACTATTATGCACTTAACTAATGATCAAATGAACACAATTGCAACTAATTAAAACACTCTTCTCTTCATAAAGCATGGAATGTTCAAGAAATTTCTATTAGGATAAGATATATTATTATGAGAAGGGTATAAGAGAAATTAGCCATAAAGGTGAAGTGACATAAACGACAAGTGACATAAAGTTTTCATTATAAGAAGCAATTAATGCATTAGGGTTTTAAGGGACTTTTGCTCTTTTCCTATTCATATTCCTAAGCCTACATAAGTAGGGGGTGCACCCTTAGGAAATACATCAAAAATATTCCTACGTTTTGAGCTAAAATATCAATGTCTTCATCATCTTCTTCTTAACTTTCTAAAGAAAATAGTTTGCAAATCATCTCCAAATCATCTCAAACATTGAGGAAAGTCTTTCCACTACAAAACATTACCTTCTATCTAGTTAGATTGTGAAAAATCAAAACCAAACTCCCCCTATACCCTTAGGCCATGAGCTAGAGGAGGCTAAAGGAGGCTTGGAGCAAGGCAGAGTAAGGAAAGGAAGGAGAGAAAGGAGTTTGCTAGCGTGGGTTTGAACTTGAGTGCTTAAGCTGGTTGTTTGTTGAGTTTAAGATAAGATAAATCACCACTTGGATTGATAATATAACTCATATATGATTATGTTTCATTGTGTCAAAGTTGTTTGAATTGTTAAGTGACATATGTTAAAACATTGATTTGGACACTTGTTTTGAAAACAAGTATGACATAAGATACATATGAGAACTTTAATGGACTTGTATAACATATGTTAAGACCTTAAAATAAAGCACATAGGTTGTAGTTGAACATAGGTTCAGATATGACTTGGATTTTGAAAGTGCACTTCTAGCGATAGTCGTTATGGATGCAGTACGAAATTGTCTTATTTTTGACAATTGTTATGGAAATTATAGAGAGATCCATAGGGATTTCCCATCATATTTATACTTTTATATATGAACGTTTGTTGCTATTAAAATCTTGAATGGTAAAAATTTAAGTAACATCTCGAAAATGGCCAAAACATTACTAGCACAAAACTGCCCCGTTTAACCTTGATTATTGAACTTCGATTGTTTCAGAAAGAATTTTATGTTTGACTGATTTATTTCATTCTTTTAAAAAGTATTGTCTAACTTTTTTAAGAGTGTTTTAAAAGTAGTTTGAGATATTTATGAATTTTTAATAATTAGTTATGAACTTTTGCAGAAGGAAATTTTAGAATAAAACATGTAATTTTTTGAAATTTTGTTGATTTTTCAAACTTGTTATTTTTAAGTAATATTTTGGATAAATTTTTTAAAACCTATTATAAGTATTTCCAAGTATTATAAATATTTATAGAAAGGGGTTAGTAATTGCCAAAATGGCCAAATGTTGGATTATTTAAATTAATTGTTAGAAAAGTAATTAACCATGCTTAACACTAATAAGCTGACAAAGTAATCTTATCTACTTGTGAGAGTTAAGATTGATGTCAAGTAGGGATGGAGTAATAGAGCTCTAATCTGCCTCGCTTCCCTTTTAGCCGAGGAATAGGTAAGTGGAAAATGTTAGAAACATGTAAATTATGTTGATTTCTTATCGTTTATGGAAATTAATAATACTATACTTAACACTAAAGGATGGCGAGGTAGATTTATCTATTTGCGGGATTTAAAACTGAAGTGCCTTGGCAAGACTTGGAGCAACCAGTGCTCAAACTTTACTAGTTTCACCCCTAAGTGAGGAATAGTGAAGTTAGAATGTCGAAAATGAGTTATATAAGAAATTGTTATGACTAAATAAATGATTACTCAATTATCGAACTTGTCCTAATATTGACTTAGGAAGTTATCAAAATGCTTCGCAATTTTATACAAATAAGAACCCTCGGGGAGGAGTATTGGTATGAAACACATCTAGCTTTCGCTTATTTCTAAAAGCACCGAAAGTGATTTTACCGGGAATTCACCGATTAGTTTTGAAGAGTCCGGGATCAGTAAGTGTTCAACTTACATAATACCACTTCAAAACTAGTATATGAGTTCTATGTTTTAGAAGTGGTTGAAGAAAGGAATCTATGTGGAGATTCGAGACCTGTTTGAGATGCTCGAACACATGTAGTTGTTCATGATCTATTCAGGATGTGGGAATGCATGTGTGGTTTCGAGATATGGGAATCCAATCTGGGATTCATGTTCCATTCGAGCGATGACGACTCGTGTGGAAGATGACGAGCGTGACCTCGATATTAGAAATGGCTAAAAACAGAGTAGAAGCATGGCTTGGGGTATTGCTAACCCACGACAGGGTATTATCAACTCCAGATCTAGAGTATACTTCGATATATAGTACCGGGAGTTGATGATATTCAGAATCACGTGCTTAGTGAGGACCGGCCATGTTTACCTTAATGATATATTTTATCTAGAGATATACGACGTTCATAAGTAGTTTCTGACCCTTATGCAGGAGATTGGATTTCGGCTTGACCGAAGGAATCTCTATGAAAATTCCATTAAGCGAATGCACCTTAGCTGTTTTGAGCGTAACATAATATGTTGTGGTGTGACCAATGTAAGCATCACAGCTATTTGATATAATTATGTCCTACACCATTGACATTATCTATCATATCACTATATTAAACTTAATAAATGATTGGTTTCTTTTGAGGGGAAAACTGTTACGGGAATCCGTACAGTCTTAATAGCTACTGTTTCATGTATCTCGAGTTTTCTCATACTAGACTTATGCTAATGCTTGATTTTTGTTTTCCTAAAATCCTCACGTACTCTTTCGAGTAGGCCGAGTTTCAGGGTTTTCCTTAGACGTTTCAGAGTTTAGAAGACGAACTGGAAGTGTCCGTAATTTATCTATTTCTGTTTCTGTTGTACCATATTAGATATGTACATATATCATCGTTATGAGGACAGGTAGTTATAACTGCACAGGCTGATGATAGTACTTAGGTTTTGTAACTTTGAAAATTTTATATTCAGAGTAACCTTTTGTACTGTTCTTTTAAAATTATAAATTACCGTTCCACCATTAGATTCTTATGTTGTGTTCTTCTTGTCTTGTTCTATTTTATTTTTTATATTTTAACCTAACTTTTTATCTTTCAACACTTGAGTGCTCGACACATGAATACCATGGATGTATTTAGTGTCGACATTCGAGGGTCGAAAAGTTGGATCATTGCATCCTATTTAGAGCCCCCACACCTGATCTCTTACTAAACGAAATTCTCACTCCCTTCTCCATCCTTCTAGAGTCAAATCAAATTAAGTTAGCTACCATATGATAGTTGGTGGTCAATAGTTCAAGGACTGGCACTCTATTGAATTGGAAATAGTTTTAAAGGGTAGATATCATCATTTCAAACGTACTTCAAAGCATTGGAAGTGAGGTATATTACCAATCATAATATAATTATTTATGCTCAAGTACAATGTTTTATTATATACATATATTATTCGTTGTTAGTTAGGTGACAATTCTGATATGCAAATAATATTCATAAAATTGTATGATTATATGTATGTATATATAAAAAATTATCATAAACAACCTAGATCAGTGTGGCTCTATAATTAATAAACATTTTTTTATTCCATTGAATTAATACATATTATTTAAATAGATAAATATAATTTATAATTAATAACAATATCACACTTTAGTTAAATATGGTCACATAATTTTATATGTAAAGAACTAAGGCTATGGTAATTTAAAGAAACGATAAAATATTTCTATATATATTTTACTAGTATTTAATATTATTTAAATCACTTTAGTACATATATCAATTATATTGATTCAAATATGTTATGAAAATTATATTTTATATTTTATAAAATAATATTATTAGTAAAGATACCCTAGGAAAAAAACTTAAAAAACAACTTTTTTATTTTTAAATTAATTTTAAGTTTGCAGCCAAAAATAGAAAAATTATTTAAAAACTATTTTTTAAATCAAAAAAATAGTGGAAATTTTTTTCAAACCATAAAATACCATTTAGGTTTTGGTGGAAATGAAAACTTGAAAATAAAATTTCATAATTAATTTTTATTTAATATTTTAATAATTTTCAAATGGATATTTAAATAAAATATACTTTTAAAATTAAGAAAAATAAAAATAAATTATATTTACTATGTCGGGCGCAAGACTTGATCTTCCAAATTTATCAAAATATTCTTGAGTAGTTTAATTAACATATATAAAGGTTATCTTACTATGTATATATTAATTAAAAAATTATTAACATATTCGTGTATATATGTATGTATTTCTTACAGTTTGAGTAAAATTATTTTTAAATTATTATAAATACTTTCTTTATATTTAAATAAGTCCATTATATAATGTGTACTTATAGTATTAATACTTTGTTAATATGATTATATATATTAATATATATATATAAAGTACTTATATATATTTATATAAAATTATTTAAATAAAGCTATGATATATATACGTATAGATGTATAAATATATATACATATATAAATAATAGTGTGTGTGTGTGTATGGACAGTATATTTGCATATTGTATGAGCTAACTCCATTGTGATGTAAATCCCAACATTTATACATGAGCTTGTTATAATTTACATGGATTATATGTTACACATGCATACACATACGCATATATGTGTGTATCATATGTACGTATGTACACACATACATATATCATAACATAAATTAAATAAAACTATATAATTGATATATTTGAATAAAATAAGAGATTTAACTTAAATGAAATTTAGAAATGTGCTAAATAAATCAGACTTTATAGGCCTAATATTGATCCAATAGGGTAAAAAAAATTAAAATTCACCCATAACTTCTACTGCAGCTGGCCCAGTTCCAACAGATTGAAGGTAGTAAACAGTTAAACTAAAATAAAATGCTTATGTTCATTTTTATAGGGAAAGCCAACCATAAATTCTATTTCCAATCTCTCTCTTAGCAAGTCAAAAGTTGGACTCACTCTCCTTCAAACCTGGTTGACCATATCCAGGGTCCTTAATGGACCAAATTCCATTCCAAACCCATAAGTAAATTATCTATTTAAATCCAATTTAAATTCTTATCAATATGGTATATTGATATATACATATATAACTTTTATATACACATCCAATAAATTACTAATGGCAACGCAACAATTCTAGAGGCACTCGGCACAATGAAAACAATAATATTTTTTAATAACAAGAACGATACATTATTCAAGCAGAGCACTAATTATGATGTCCCAAGGGCTTAAACCCATAACCTCTAGAATATTTGTCTAAAGCGTCATACCTCAAACCACTTAAGCTAGATGTAATTGACAGTAAAAACAATAATTTATTATTATATATTATATTTTGTTCTACTACGGTTGTGAGATTCTATGTATTGTTGTTTCTATTTTCTTCTATCTCTTTCCTTCTTTACCCCCAACAATCGGTATTTCTGGCTCTTGAATATTTGGCATGCTATAAAATGAACGCATTGATGTCGATTTTCGAGAGTCGAAAATCCCAATTCTCTACAGTTGGTATTAGAGCTGACGTTGGAGCGAGAACCTTAGCTTTGGTGGGAATTACTCATTAGAGATAGGGTCAATAGTATCCTAGAATGAGTTTGAGTGTATTAATAGATATGAGTGCATATTTGTTAGTGAATATAAAATGTTTTATATTGTGTGAATTTATCTGTTAAGTGGCTTATAGATTCTTGTCGAATAGTGGGATGCCACAAAGTCGATAGGAGTTTCTAACACTTAAACATGGTAACCCGACGCAGTATAGTTTTGAAATAGGGTAAATGAAATAATTTTGCCCAAATTATATTCTGATATAAAAGAAATAGTTTTCTGAAATTATTATAGCATATTGATGTGTTTGGATGTTATTAATATAATAAAAATAAAATTATAAATTGGAATGGTTTATATAATCAAATGGAGATTGTATAAGAATGATTTGTGTAAATGAATTATAAATAAAAATGGATTCATACCAGAATTTGGAAATTTAAATTCCAGAAATTTCAAAAATATTTTGCAAGGTGTTTTGAAATAAATAATGTTAATATTATTGTGTAAATGTATTAAATAGAAAATGCTTTAAATTGGATTTGAAAGTGGATTTTGGAAGTGATAAAGCACTGAACTCACTCTAGTCATTGGAAAATAATCTTGGTGATGACTGCGCATCATCATCAGCATTCATTTTCGAGTTTCTAAGCGACGAATTGCTACTGCGATTATTTGGCTTCAAAATTGTTTTGGTTAAATTATGTTTTGATTTAAAAATTCCAAAGGAAAGATTTCGTGTATAGAATGGAACATATATTTATCTATGAGATTTCAAAATGATTTGAAATTAGAACTGGGTGATTGAATTCTGAAATTTCCAATTAAATGAGAAGTGAAACCAAAAGAGAATAAGTTTTTGAACTAAAACTTGGAAAATGTGAATTTCAATGTGAAATTAGAATTTAACTTATGAAAGTTAAATAAATTAAATTTGTAAAGGGAAATTGTATGGATTCGAATTGAACTTAACTTAAGTTAAATAAATTGGATTGGATTAGAAATGATATCAAATTGAATTGAATATATAAATTTGAATTGTAAAGTGACTATATAACTATGTTATAAATCTTAAATGGAATAAAATTTAAGTGAAAAATTATGGAATTGTGAATAAATAAGTTGAATAGCTTACAAAGGAGTTATATATGATTTCAGAATAATTTGAAATAAAACCCAGTTTTAAAGTGAATAAGTATTTGGTTGAGATGAGCCAAGCTAGAATTGAATTATAAACAAGGTTAACTTACGATAAGTTTAATGAAATTGAATTTGATCCAAAATTGGAATTAATATAATAAAAATATACTTAAGCTATAAAGAGATGTATAATCTTGGGTTAAAAATTTTAAATGTGAATATACTCGAATAAGCATCAACGAAATGAAATCTGATTGGAAATTTGATCTTGAAAAGAAGAATTGGACTTCACTAAAATTAAATGGAATGGAAATTGATTATAATAAAAAAATGAACTTAAATATATAGTCGAAGTGTGTATATGATAACAAATTAACTTAAGTTAATAGAAATAAGTTAAATGGAATCAATTCAAGTATAGAATTCATATAATTGAGAAAAATAAGTGGTGAAACTTGTAAATTGAAAAAGTGGAATAGAAAAACCAAAATAAAAATGGTTTGATATTTTGGTGATGAAATAAAAATCTGAATTTGAATTTTAAAATGAATTTGAATTCAAGTAAATTAAATGGAGTGATTTTTGATATAAAAATCTAATTGTGAAATATAAAATGAAAGTAAACTAATTAGGCGAATTAATTAGTTTACGGATATTGGAATTGGACTTGAGTTAAACGGAAATGAATAAGAATCAATCTAAAATTGAAATGGAATTTGTTTGCAATAAGCTTAAGTTATGTAGTTTAAATAATTGAAGATAAACGAATTTACTTAAGTTAATATATTTGGACGAAAATTTGGCTCAGGTAAATTTATGAAATGGTTCATAAATGAAATGGGCATGGATTGGTTTGTTGTTGAATATAAAATTGAGCGAACAAGATATAGTGAATAAATTGAATGTGAATTAATGAAAATTGATAAATTGATTTAGAATCAATTGGGAATGGATATGAATATATCTGCTACGAATATGAAATGAATACAAATGAATTGTTTGTGAATCACTTGGAATTGAATAAAATGGTATGTAATCGAATGTTGAAACCTTATGATTATTGATAAATTCATGCTACAACATGTTGGTTATGGAATTTATGTGTTTGCGCTAATTAAATGAATGAAATGTAATTAAAATTTCATGTTTTTGGAACTTACATGTTTATATTAAGTAAATACAGGTACAAGGAGGCTATTGGACTATATTTGAGTTGCAAAATTGCATATAAATTAAGCTCGCTCGCTTAACAACGCTAAAAGATGGTACACTTACGCTCCAAATGCGAAAATGATATAAATATTGTTATATATTGTGTTTTTCGACCATGAGAGCCGATGTATATCTTTTTATCATTTTTTCATATTGCAAAAGGCTCTTCTACAAGGGAGACTCTGCTAAAAAATTTAGAAAATTTAGGGTGTTACAAAATTTTGAATATTTTTAGAAGATTTTATTAACCAGAAATTGATTCCAAATCGTAATTGAAATAAAGAAATTTTGGTTTATAAATGGAAACTAAAGGTTTTGTATGGAACTAAAGTATTTAGAAAAGTGGAATATCGAGTTTTAACTAAGTGGGTTTTTGAAAAGTAATAGGTTTGGATCATTCGTCCTACCTTAGCAATTTCAGGGATGAAATTCTTTTAACGAGGAAGGAATGTAACGGACCGGATTTTCCATCGTTTGATTCTGAATATTTAAATGGTTTTACATATTGGATTGGGAATATAGTTTGAAAAAAATATGAAGACTTTGGTTTAAATCATAAAATGAATTTAAATTTCAAATATAACGGTTTATCGAAATATGAAATGGTGAATAACTGGAACTAGTGTTCAATATGAATCGAAAATGATTTCTAATGTTGATACAAATTCTATTTGAATTAGAATTTAGCTAATATGTTTTAAAATTGAAATTTCGAATGATTTCATAAATTTTGGAAATCATCGAATTAATCGACGCGTAAAAATAGAGATCCGTGACACAGTCTCGGAATTCGAAGAAACCAGTTACATTGGATCAGTAATAGTGTATTATTATCGGATTTCAAATTTCATAGTGCTTGGATTACCGTTGGATCGTATGGGATAGAAACTCATAGAAATTAATATCGAAAATTTAATATAATAATTGGATTCAAAAAGCTATCTTCCACTACGATTGAATTAGGACTCGAAACTTGTTCCATTGGGTTCGAAATAGCGTTATAATATGAGGAACGTTAGGCGGCACACCTTAATAGGAGTTTGAGATTTCCCCGTATATAATGCGAGATATTTTTGAATATAAAAATATAAATGTTAAACCACAACCACCCTAGTCATGTACGAGCCGACCTATACCTGACCAGTCGCATTCTTTTCTTTTAAAAATCGTGAATTCCATCAATCTCCTTCCTCTTGAAAACAAATCAGCTCATAAAAAAAGAATGAACCAATCGCGATAAAGTCGCGATTTTTGAGCTCGAATGGGCGACACTGGGAGGAGGTGGTTTCATTCGAGTTGTTTAGGGTTATAGGGCTCGTTCTGGCAGTGGAATTAGAGAGGAGGCTTGGTCGTGAGCACCTGGAGGTATTGGCGAGCAGGCGGCGAAGGAAGGTGGAGCATTCTGGTGGCCATGGCAAGCTCTCGATCGGGCGTACGATGGTGGAGGATGGTCGTCATTTGGATAGAGCACGTGCGAAATCAAAGTTTGCAGTTGGAAGTCGAGGCTGGTGAAGTTGGTGGTTCGATGCATTGCGGGTGGAAGTCGCGTACACGATAGTGGGTGGCTAATGAGGGTTGAAGGGGGTCATGGCTGTCAGTTTGCTAGAGTGGGTTCAATATTGTTCTCGTGCCTGGAAGTGAGCTGAGCATGAACGAGGTAGAAAGGTTAATGAGCTGTTAGTGATTTTAATTAATTCAAATACTTATATTTATTAAAATCGAATGCTTATAAAATTGTATAATGTTTATGCAAGATCTAATATTAACATAACAAATCACGTTGGAAATCGCTACAGCAATACTACACAATGGAATTTTTTTTGGGATTGGAACGATTAACAAATTGAAAAGTCAAGGTGCATAAATCTCACTTATTTGGATGACTAGTTTTTTTAAAGTGTTATAAATTATGTATTGGCTGATTGGATGAATTGATAAATTTTTATTATCAGTTGAATATTATATTATATTATGTATGTATAATATATATATATATATATTAGCAGTTGGATATATTTCCCGTCGATTGGAGCGGATGAGACACTATGTTCCCCGTACAATAGTAGATGACCCTATATTACCGCGATACCCCCCTCGAAGTGGAATTGGTATTCTATGTTATATAACATCCGTGAATGTAGAGAAATAGGTTGGAGGGATCTTACTGGATTTCTTAAAATATATTGATTGTTTCATATCTATTGATACATGATATGTTTGAATATCTTGTGATGGATGGTGATAGATTTGATTTATTGGATGCTATGGTAGCACTGGCCTTAATTTCGGTATTTTAAATACCATGAATATTATTTCTGAATTTAGAAATAAATTAAAAGACGATTTTGAAAATGAAAATATTATATTGGATTTTGGGATTTAGAGAAAAGTAATTAATTTGGATAAAATAAATAATTTGATTTTTGATATTTATTTAGCTATTTCGTAAAATGGTTTCAAACAGAGAAATTTTAAATTGACTATTTTTGAACAACGGATTTTAACGAAAATTTTTAAATATGAAAGGGAAGGCTAAAACGAGATTTTGAATTAATTTGGAATATAATTAGGATTTATTAAGAAACAGATTTCCAATTGGAATTTTAAATAGAAATCGATTTATAAATGGAGTTGTTAGTTTAAATCTGTTCCAGATTTCGAAATGAGTTTATAAAATTTATAAACGATGTTTATAAATAAAGTGAAATGATTATCAGTTGATAATTGGAAATATAAATTCACAGTGTAAATTTATATCGAGATATGGAAATAGGTTTTTGGAAAGATAGTGGGTTCTATTTTTGAAATGTGAGAACAATTATGAAAATGATACTTAGTTGATGTGATATGAATCGAGAAGGATTTATAAATTGAAATTGGTAATATTGAATTTTAGAAATAGATTTTTGTCAAGAATTTTTTTTAAAATGGGATTTTTACTTATTAAACTATGTAGTTTAAAAACTATTATTTAGATTAAAATATTTCGGGATAGTTAGTTATCAAATATTTAATATTTTTTGAAATGAATTCTAATTTTTATAATCAGCTTTGTAAATTGATTTGTTTTATTTTTGAATGAGTTGGAAAATGAGTTATCGATGTTTTATTTAAAGTGTTTTAATATGTTAAATAATCATTTAAATATGTTTTAAAAATAATTTTTTAAAAAATACTTATTATATATATATATATAGAGTTTTGAAATGATTGAAATTTATTTATAAATTCTCTCGAAATTTTGTAACGGTGTTTACTTAACGAATATGATTTTTATTAAATAAATCTTGTAATGAATTCTGGAAACTTAGATAAACTACCGAAATGTGGAAATACAAAAACGTCAAAAATGAATTAGAATTCATAGAAAGGAATTTAGAAATGGATAGTTAAAAGTATAGACAAGTGTAATTGATTTTGGAAATTTTAAAGGAAATCAATTAATGAATTCTGGAAACTTATAGAATCCGTTATAAACGAGTTAAGGGATTTGCAAGTAAGTGTAAGGGATTTTGGGAAGAATGAAATAAATAGAATATTTCCTAAGGATTGGAAATAAAATGATTTAGGAAAATATACTTATAAATATTTCTTAAGTATTGGACTGGAAGGATTTAAAGTATTTTAACTACGAGATTTTTATTATAGGAATATTTTTCAAAGCGTTGAATTGAAATATGGACTTTGCAAATATTTCTAAATATTGATATGGATTGAAAATATCCCGTTGAGGATATAAGGATTTGAAATTATTTTCAGATGTTGGAAATACCGAAAGAGTTTCGAATATATAAATATCTTTGTAAAGATATTTTGGATGAGTGTTTTGAAGATTTGTAAAATAAGGCCTAGTGACTGTTATTTGTGTAATTTGATAGTTAAATAACCGACTATCAAATAGGCCAAATTCGTTAATCGTTTCGATGACACCAGGATCAGGTTCAATTATTCAAAAACCAGTTCGATCCGATTTGTACGTTACGAATTGTGATATCTTGAAGATAATGGAGCCGGTGATTTGGAGATTCGCTTCGTCAGTTCCAGAACAACTTGTATGGATGAATGCTATCATTGCATCATTACTTAGGCGGAGTGTTAGCATTTCGAGTATGAATGTTATTCTAAAGGTAAAACGTAGCCTTAACCCTCATCAACCGGGAATGACTAAAACATGGGAGATGCAGCAGGGATAAGTGGGTCGCACCTAAGTAGGGTATGTTATCGCTTTTCTAGATACCCTCGGATATATTATGCTATAATTATAGATATAGTTGTGCATAGAAAAGACAATGCTCAATTAGGGTGGGAACACCCGGGGTGATAACATATTCGGTACTACCTAGTAAGAGGTAGGTCTATCTTGTGTTGGCAGGGATCGTTAGGTACGATCACGGTACATTTTTCTAGAGGTTTACTGTGGCGGGTGGTACCCCAGTAGCCCAGTCATTGTATGGAATCCAACATCCACTATGAGCCTTTATGGTTTTGATTGTAGAGCCTAGTATGCTGGAATTTAATTAATGTAACAATTTTGGCTATTTCATAAGTATTTATACTTAGACATTATTATAATATCACTGGATTTTCTATAAAATGTTTTGTTTATCGTAGGGTAAAAACTCATCGTGTTTATGTGTGGCTTGGTCTTACGATATACCCTTGTTTTCAAAGGATTCTGATAATGGTAATAATTCAAGTTAAGTGTGTTTTCTCACGATGGCTTTCCAAACTAACTCGGGTGCTATTTTATTATAATACTCGGGTCGGACCGAGTATCACAGATTCAGGTTAGGACGCCACGAAGCTCAGGAGATGAGCTGGAGGATTTCAGGCGTATTACACGTACTTGGTTATTTTCGTTGTGCATGTTATGTATGTGAGGATAAGTCATTATAATTATACAGATTTATTGTTGACTGTTGTACTATGATGATTGTACGTATATTACAGTCACAGTTTCTTTGTATAAAGATCTGTTATTATATATTATATTTTGTTCCGCTATGATTGTGGGATTCTATGTATTGTTGTTTCTATTTTCTTCTATCTCTTTCCTTCTTACCCCTAGCAATCGGTATTTCTGGCACTTGAATATTCGGCATGTTATACAGTGAATGTATTAATGTCGATTTTCGAGAGTCGAAAATCCTGGTTCGCTACATCCTCAGCCACTAAGTTCCACCAATCTACAACTTCTCCTTTGAGGTATCAAGCTTCCATTCTCCTCTTTAACCGATATTCCCACCTAAGCTCTCTAACTTTCCTCTCGCGGTTATTAACTCATGCTTTAGCTTCTAGATATCCTTTGGTTCTATAGTATGTCTTCCCTCCCATATTAAGAAAGTCCTGACACAACTTAGGAAAGTCAATAGGACATGGTGCTGCATCGGCAGGCGAGGCAGTAGGTGCCACCAGTGCAGCTGATGGAATAGGAATTCGATCAATAGTCCTAAGATATTGTCTAAATCATTTGGGCATTCCATGAATGGGAGGACTTTTGCGGCAGGGATCCCATTTACAGAAGAAGGTTAATTATTGGTCATATCAACTATCTATATGTTAAACCTGTAGTGATAATTTCCTAAGATGGTATTATATGCCAAAAGAAAAAAAGTGTTGTCTAGTGTATGCACGTATGTTCAGAAAAATAGGGTGTATATATATTGTAATAATTTTTGAAAATCCTTTTTGAAAACCCTTTTCAAAAATAACAAACATGCCACTCATATGTATAGCTTTCTGTTGATCGGGTAACCTAGGCTCTGACACCAAATGTAACAGCCCCCCTTGGAATATGCCTAAATTTAAATTTAGAAAAGGTCCATCGAAACTTAGATCCATTCTAAGGCTGGTTATTGATTGGAAAAAGAAGTAACAGTATAGAGCAATAACTATTCTTTCAGAATTCAAAGCGGAGGGAATGAAATATTATATCAAATCATACCCATTTGTTTCAAAATCATTTAAAATGTCATAATACAAAACATCATAAAACTGTCACATAAGATCCATCACGCCATATGTCCAAATACATGGGTACAACATAAAAATATCATAAAAGATAAAAATAACTGCCATAAGCTTAAGCCCTCCATCTTCAACCGTCGTCACCGTCATCACCCCATCCTTAACATGTGTTGTAATGAGGAGGTGTCAGAATAACAAATGTTTGGTGAATAAAAACCTCAAGCCTCGCCACTTCATTACTTGGACAATATATTTCAAAATAAGAATATGTTAACGTACAAAACCCATTTAATACTTCTTACAAGGAAAGGAGGCGGGTCCATAATCAACCACTTAATATAGGTTTCTAATCTCATAACTGAAGCCCCACGCCATAAATATCTAACAATATGAGAGATAGTACCCAATCCACTTAATACTTTTTATTGAAATATAGGTAGACTCTGGTTATTTATGACCTTAATTAAGGCAGACCGCATCATTTAATACCTATTTCCAAAGCAGATCACTTAAAGATGACTATCTACATGACATCACATGGAATCTCTTGAGCCACTTAATAATTATTTATTGAAAGACAAACCCTCAATCAGTCACTTAATACCTTATCCCAAAGCAGACCCCTATCGAGATACCATATATCATGCCTAATAAATACCCCTTAGCCATTTAATACTTCATTTATGGAAAGGAGGGGGCCCTCAGCCCTTCCTATTATGGCCCATACTCATAATGACGACTCACGTTAGTCTGACTATCCATAGGAACCGGTAGCCAGATTAACTGAGCAGGTTTACCTTATATAATTTGGAACTAACCTCTCCTCATCACAAATATTTACCATAGGAGATGTTACACATCAACAGGAAGTGTACACAACTGCTGATAGCCTTAAAATGAGGGGCAGACTTCTGTTGTGCAACTCTACTGGTCTCACATTCCTATGACTTAGCCATTATTTAAATCCTCTCCATATATACAATACTCATCTCACCGTTTCATAATTAAGGCTCTATAAGGAATCTTGCTTATTACGCCTTAAAAATCAATTAACTTCCACAAAGGAAAATAATTGACAATTGCTACCTAATTAACTATGCTACTATAGGCCATAATTATACGTTTATTAGGTTGATAAAAATAAATACATATTCGCGCCTAATCAATTCTAGCATGCGATTTATATGCCCTAAACTAGCGTTATATGTTAATTCTTCTAATTAAAATACTAATACAAGTCCTATTCCTTCAAATTTCTAAAATCTGAATATCCATAACAAGGGATTAAATATTCATATCCAAAACTGCAATACATAGAATTGTAAAAATAGAAACCCAATTTATTACATCAGTCCAATGGAATATCCTAAACAATAGGAATTACAATCTTAACTTCACATTCCATTCAACTTCTCTTTTACACAGAAATAAATAAAGGAATTTTGTATGGAATAAGTGGTGTGAACTACGAATAGTATTCATACTTTAAACCTTTATTTTATTATAGAAAACTCGCAATTTGAATCAAAGAAGGAGGAGAAGTGGAATAGGTTGTGAAATTATCAAAAATTGCAGAACAGCATAAAATCATCAAATTAACAAATGATTGAGAATCCCTGTCTAAAATTGACATCTTGTAATAAAAAGAAATGTTAGGGGATTTTACCTTATTTTTTTGCAATCCCAAAATCTCTAAGACATATTCAAATCTATAGATATATACTACTCAATTACTGAAATAATAATACTAAGGTTTCCACTAACAGATTATCCTTACCTTCTCTTGTATGGATTTGCAATGCCAAAGTAACTCTTTTCCAGATCTCCTTCTTTTGATACACACACAAAAAATTATATGAAGGATTGGTATATATGTAATTTTGTTAGATTCAGAGAGGTTGAAGGAGAAGTAAATAGATTAAAAGAATTTAGAAAAGGATTGGAATCCTGACCCAAATCCCTGATAGAATTTCTGGATCTAACCAAGGAGAGAAAATGATAGAGGTTCGAGGTATTTCTCAAATATTTATGAATAAAAAGTGGAGAGGATAGGGTCCTATTTATAGACGTTGAAACGCACTAGAACCGTAAGATGAAGTTATGTGTAAACCAGATAAATTTGAAGTGTCTAAATGCTAAAAAGTCCCAGCCGCACCCTAAATAGGGGTCTATCATCCCCTACCGACCGGTCGACCACTAGGGTTTGATCACTTGGGTTCGGAGGTATTGACCTCTACTCTTATTTAGGGTGTGCTGATTTGTTTCCGTTGCTCGTTTACTTTATTCCTTAACTTTTAACGTTAATTGTTTAACTTAATGGTTACTTAACCCACAAGTAAATCTACAGTTAATTTTTGAAATTCAAACTCAAAATTTAAATACTCATTTGAATTTGAATTCAAACTAAATTAATTTAAATCTGAAAACTTCAGATGCTCATAACTTCTTCGTTTGAGTTTCGTTTTCAGCGTACTATATATGGAAACAAATCAAAATTTTACCATGAACGCAATGGATTAACTTTCATGGTCAAATTACAACTTTTATAAAAAATTCATTTTCAACCCCACATTATTTAATTTAATTCACTCAGTTCATTTATGATTGATTTTACTAGGTGTTTCAACGGTTGTGTAAGCTTAGTCTCAAGGTCAATTGTATTCAACTCAAAGTCAAAATCTCTGGCTAGAATATTACAGTTAATAGTAAATGTCATTATTGAACAAAGGGCTTTGTTTATGAACTAACCCAGTTGAATGTGGATGATATTGGCTTTTTTTCTCAAAACCAAATTCCATAAACCCTAAAGTGATATAGTGTTGATGAAGAGAATAGTTTAAACAATCATTACTAAAAGGTGTGGTTTAAATTGTAAAATTGGATTTTACCGGTGAAATTTGTAAGCGATGAATTAAGTCAAACAGTCATACAACTAGCTGTGGTGATTGTTACCATTAGTATTTGAACCGTTCGAATATTAAATGCTGACTAAATTTACATCTACGAGTCACATAACTGAATATATTCGGTCTTAAAAACACCACAGTTTTAATTCATTTATAATAGCTACAAATTATCAAAATTAATCAATACTTATGAAATATTAATTACTTTATACAAAGAAACTGTAACTGTAATATAAACACAATCATCAGAGTACAATAGTCAACAATAAATCTGAATGGTTATAATGACTTGTCCTCATATACATAACACACACAGCAGAAATAACCAAGTACGTGTAATACGCCTGAAATCCTCCAGCTCATCTCCTGAGCTCCGTAGCATCCTAACCTGAATCTGTAATATTCGGTCTGACCCGAGTATTATAATCAAATAACACCCAAGTCAGTTTGGAAAACCAATGTGAGAAAACACACTCAATATGAAATATTACTGTTATCAAAATCCTTTTAAAACAAAGATATCTCGTAAGAACACGCCACACATTAACACGATGAGTTTTTACCTTACGATAACCAAAACATTTTATAGAAAATCCAGTGATATTATAATAGTGCCTAAGTACAAATACTTATTAAAATAGCTAAAATCGTTACATTAATTAAAATCCAGCATAATAGGCGCTACAGTCAAAATCATAAAGGCTCGTGGTAAATATTGGATTCCATACAATGATTGCTGGGATACTGCCCACCACAGTACACCTCTAGAAAAACGTACCGAGATCGTACTTAATGATCCCTGCCAACACAGGACCGACCTACCCCATACTGGATCATACCAAATATGTTATCACCCCAGGTGTTCCCACCCTAGTTGAGCGCTCTCTTTTCCATGCACGACCATATCCATAATTATAGTATAATATATCTGAGGGTATCTAGAAAAGGGATAACATGGCATACTTGGGTGCGACCCACTTAGCCCTGCTGCATCTCCCCTATATTAGTCATTCCCGGTTGATGAGGCTTGAGGCTACGTTTTACCTTTAGAATAGCATTCACTACACCAGAAAAGACTTTTGGTAGCGTTGAAAAAACGCTACCATAACTTATGGTAGCGTTTTAGAGAACGCTGCTATACGACATGCAACTAAAAGTCTAAAACTTTTTGTTGCGTTGTAGTAAACGCTACCAAAAGTCACTTTTAAATGCAACTATAGGTATTTTCTGTAGGATTTAAAAAACGCTACCAAAAGTCAATTTTAAATGCAGCTATAGGTTTTTTCTGTAGGGTTAAAAAAACGCTACCATAAGTCTTCATTTTTTGATTGCATTTTTTGTTTATATGCTTTTTTTGATTTTCAGTAGCGTTTTTAAAATGCAACTGTATAATTTTTATATTAGTTTACATTTGTTTCTGTAGCATTTCTGAAACGCTACTAAAAGTTATTGGTTGTTTGGTAGCATATTTTAAATGCTACTATTTACGGTTTGGTTTATACCATTTCCAGCAATCGCTTATATACTATTCGTATTAAAACGAACGATCAATCGCATAATTTTCATATATTCAAACAAACAATTAAATCACATAATTAGCATATACAAACAATCAATCATATGATCATCATATTCAAATAATTGCAAAAACATGCTAATCTCACAATCAAATATAATATCCATAATCAATTCGATAGTAGTTTGTCAACAAAATAAATCACATACTAGAAGCATTCATAGACAAGTTTCCACAAATGGTACTAACAAAATATGACAACATATATAACAATTAAATTCACGTTCGTTGCTTGATTACCAATAGTTCTTTGTTGTCGACAGTCTTCGCTTCGAAATAACAAATTACCTGCAAACGAGTTTAACAATCAACAATATATATATATGTGTGTGTGTGTGTGCGTATATATATATATGTGTGTGTGTGTGTGTGTGTGTGTGTGTGT
This sequence comes from Allium cepa, assembly GCA_030765085.1. Taxonomy (NCBI): domain Eukaryota; kingdom Viridiplantae; phylum Streptophyta; class Magnoliopsida; order Asparagales; family Amaryllidaceae; genus Allium; species Allium cepa. Next base: position 116,824,754 of record CM060942.1, read on the forward strand.
ATGAAAATCATGTAATCTATAACTCGATATTCTATATTAACACATATTAACAAAAATTGTTCTATTTTTATATGCATCCTGTATAGTTCCCCAACGAATAGAAAATTTTCAATTTACACAGATATTCAGATCAAAACTGGTTTAGAAGTGTGACTGGATTTCATTCTATGTGCAGATTGTGTATTCAGTACTATGGGCAGATTGTGTATTCAGTACTATGGTCAAGTTAAATCTTATAAAATATGAAAAAGTATCTGGAACGTCCGTAATCCATCGATGATGCATCCATCCACTAATTGAAATGTACAATTTTCTTTAACCCTTGTCGTTTTCTATCAATTGGGTTCTCTAAAACAAAAATATTCTCTAAATTCACATTGCTGTAACTGTATTAAGCAACAACTGTAGTGTCAGTTACTTCCATTTATTTGTGTTAGCCCTCTTGTATAACTACATTTGTGTAATACATGTGCAATGACATAACGATTAATCTGAGTAGACAGTTTTAGGAAAAATGGTTTATTTAAGTTTTAGTTTCAAGTGTATCAATTGTTGTGGCTCTGTAGATAAACATGTTTACCATAGAGGATATGTACTGAAATGATGTGGCTTTGCAGATAAAAACTTAAATGTTGTGATACAGATTTTTATTTTTTTTAATACCCGAATAAACAGAACTAAAACTTAATGTTGAGATATGATGTACTGAAATTTTAGAAAGGTAATAATTGAATTATGCTAACTAATTAAAGTATATCAAAATGAAATTTTAGAAAGGTAATAATACCTCAAGCACTTTTTCCATCGCATCCATGTCGAGGATATCATGCTTAAATCCCACGCCATTGCCGGTAATGTGATGAGGACCTAGCAGAATCAATGTTAGTCGATGAACAAAGTTATAAAATCTTTAGTTCCAGTGTAAAAAAGAAGACTGGCTTTAAAAAAATTCAACTATGCATCAAGTATGTATTGTTTGATTACCATGTTTTCCTCCATTTAGTATACTTTCTGTTGGTTCGACTCCATATATCTAAGACCAATATTTGATAAAGAATCATGATTCAAACTATGATATCACTCTATAATAATTGAATTATGCTAACTAATTAAAGTGTTTATACCTTGACACTGGGGTTCATTTCTTTGAGATATTTTCCAGCACCAGTAACAGCGCCACCACTTCCTAATCCAAGCAGCTATAGAATCTTAATCCAAGCAGCTAACAGAATCTTAATCCAAGCAGCTACAGTTAAATTTTTCCAAACATTAAAGTAATTCTAATCACCATGTAATTGAGAACCACAATGGAATATCATAAAATCATGCACATTAGGATGACCTGTTTCTTTATACTCAAAATAAAACAAGTATTTACATTAGGTAGTGTTGCATTGTTGATTATTGTGCATGCTCCTCTCTCTTTCTACAACATTAAATAGATCTTAACTGCTAAAGTAAATCAAAAAGAGATTCCAACTAAAACATTCAGAAACCCAAATTCAGTTGAATCAAAATTCTATTATGCAGATCTAAAACAAATGTTCAACCACATTTTTAACCAAACAGTAGTCGATGTAAAAACATTTTAGTTCAAATACTAGCGAGTCTATAAATTCAAACTCAGTGATACTTACAATCGAGTAATGTAAAAGCTTGGTAAAACATTTTATTCCCTCCCTTCTGACCACCACTTGCCACTTTTATCAAAATTCTAGCTTATTTCAGTGCTCCACCACAACACTGTAACTCAACTGTCACCGCCCTCTGTTTACTTCTGCCACACTCACTTCTGCCATTCTCTTTCAAACCACTGCATATAAGTTCAACTCCACTGCACATAACATCCATACCTTTCCACCAGCCTTACCCCCTTGAACCATCACCATACTAGTACACTCTATAAAACAAAACTACTGCAAATCAGTGTCCAACATTCACCCACCACTTCATTTGCACCTACACCAGTACCACATAATCCCTTCTCCAATTTAAACACTTCCCTTTACACCCAACAGATCATCATACAACAAAACACCCAAACTTACATACCCCAAACCATTTGCAAAGGTTTATGTATCCCACTAGACTTGTTGTGCACCATTTGAATACCTTTCAAGCGAGAAAATGCAGCAATTATAAATGACACAACAATTGACTGCTTAATAGCTAGCGTATCGGCTGAAAATTTTGATACATGTAATAATTCATGCACACAAGAACATGCCTTCCTAGTAGCAGAAGGATAAGCATGAATACCTGAACTAACAAAAGCTGAAATGCTAACTGTGTATGTTGTAATTGTAGCTCATGTTATGAAATATGTGAAGTTTTTCTAGGTATTCAGCTTTACTAATGTTGAACATTTCCATCAATACATGTTAAATATTGAAGGTATCATATCAATTGTTAAATGATAATTTTGTTAGGTCTTTGTAAATAAAAGCATTAGTGTTAAAAACTCTATGCTTTATGTATTTTAAAGCAAGTTACCTGGTTTATATCTTGTTTCCAATTCTACATCAAATAATAAAACCTAATACAAATCTGCCATTGTCAAAAATTAATAATATTGTTTATAAATTCAAATCCAAGTTCTTCAAATGGAAGAAAAGTTTTGGAAATTTACATCCATAAGAGTATCTATATTGTATTACCACTGTTACTAAAGATTTGAACCAGGAGGACCAACATGTAAGATAAAAATCATAACAAGAGATGTGCTCTTTTATACCATGCAAGACACAATTGTATAAGTGGAAATAATTTTGAATATTTAATAATTTGCGTAGAATACATCATTATTGCAATACAAATATAAAATTTTAAAGTGATTTGCATCATGTGAAATGCAAGAGTAAAACACAAAATAAAATTAAAATAGTTGAAAATTTTCAAAAGTGCATGGCGTATGACAATTGATTAAGAAACAGGAAAAAATATGGAAGATTGTGAATTTTGATTAAGACTCTCTAAATTTTACTTTAAACTTTATGATTTGAGGTCGGTGAAAAAGAGGATGATTAGGTTGTTTTTGGTTAATTTTGTCTGACTTTATTGATAGAAAATAAGTAACAAATAATGAGATTAACAAATCACACAACTCACTTGTTCCCTTTTCCGAACATAAGTTTTACCCTTGTGGGATAGGATTAACAATCCTAATTAAGGAGAAATTCAGAGAAATTTTATTACAGTAGGACCAAAATCATTAGATGTATAGTTTCATATAACTGAAAAACATATAGAATTAGAACATGTACCTATGCTCATTTGATGAATTGATCTTTGTATGGCACCACCACTGTTCGAAAAATCTGTTTTCATCCAGGTCTAGTCTTGGGCACAACCTTTGGTGATATTTATTAACTATAGTGACCCATTAATCATGAGCGGGATATGTATGATTAAACGAGCATGCTTAGAAGAACCAGCTGCACCAGTAAAAATTATGATCCGGATTCTGTTTTTTTTTAAGAAGTGTGTACAGGTCAGCACTCGAAACTAGGCCACACCTGAGGATGAGAAACTCAAAACTATTAAGAGTCGTATTTAATAGATTTCACCCTCCCTACACATGATAAGGGTAATTATACAGTTCTATGCTTCCAGTAAATGCTCCAAGTTAATAGCAACATATTGGACATACCTGCATCCTCATGAATGATGTTCTGATGCTGCCCTTTTGCTAATTGAACAACGCAGCATTACCTGTGTGAAAAAAATTATCAGAAGAAGAATTTGTCAAACATTTGAATATGATATTTAAATTTAAACATCATTACTTGATAATTTATTTGAATGACATTCATCAAAATCTTACTCACAGGTCCAGTGATTTACTATTATAAAAAGGATTATTATCCTTGTTACGTATGGTTGCAAAGTAATATTATTTAATTTTCATTTTTAAAGCAGATGGCTTAGAGTTTTTTGCAAACTGTCATGCATAAACAGTACTAACAACCGTTCATGTAATGCTCTGTTTAATTTTCCTAACAAAAGGATAACGCAAAATTAAACATGGATAACATAAATGATGTAGGCTGTCATTGAAGAAGAAAAGTGCTAGTTAAATACGCGTGAATAGCGAACAATGCCACAAGTAAGGCACAACCTTTATATGACAACAACGTCAACACTTGATGTGAAGGTCAAAATATAAACGTAGACAGAGCCTAGACACTGCTAGACTGATCATTTGCGGTGATCACTGTATAGGTTGAACAAATAAATGTCCAAAGCAGGGATCATAATTGACTGCTATACATACTATAATAGTGGTATCATAATTACTCTACATGTTAAATTTGCATCAGATCATGACAAATATATGTTGGATGCATGTGCATATATAGAACCTGCAATTGCCTTATCAAACTCAAGACTGCAACCCTAAGTGTATATGTTTGATTATAGTTAAGAGGCATGAAGATGGAATGATTAGGTTAATGGAATCCTAATTATTACAAGATTAGAGTTTGGCTTGTGTAGGTATAATACAAGGAACTAATGATGTTTTCATGATCCCTATAAATTGTTCTTGAAGACTGCACTTAATTGTTAATTTGAATAGATTAATGATGTATAAAATGTGTCAAAAGTACAACATTACATATGCAAGTTGCTACTTGCCTTAATGTGATTAGTCAGAACTATAGGTTTCAACCAAAGTGGCTTGATACTTAATCCCAGTTTTAAGTATCGAATATCCTAACCTATTTCAATTTTCACCCATATTATGATATCTTAACTTAAGATCAATATAAATACGTAACACATACACGAAGACACCAAAAATTACTTAGATCCGTGTTGCTTATTTTTCTCGTTACTGCGTTATATATTGGAATACAAAAATAAATAAAAAATAAAGGTTTAGTGTTTATTCAGTGCAAACAATTTCATATAAACTAATGTTCATACTGAAGTTGATTTAATATATATTGCCTTTAAGCCAACACAACAAATGTCATATTATAATATAATGTTAGATAAATACAGTTTAAAATAAAGTATGATAAGTCATTGTTTGAAAATTAGAACAGCAAATGAAGAATTAAGTATAATATCTTAGCGGTCATTATTGAGAAACAAATTCAAAAAATGAAGATATTTGCAGGTAGACCAGCACCAAATAAAACTTTCATGATGGTCCATAGATATTCTTGTGTTAGATAATCCAAAGTCGATAGCCATCTAATCAACCCAACACTAAAACATCTAAAAATCGAAAACAAATCGAAACTACAACACCAAAAGCAATACTCAAACAACATAGCATATAACAACCTAATTAGCAATTAAAACAAGTAGGTTAATAATTAATTAAGAGGGCAAACCCATCTAGGAGGAGGGTCCTTGCCATAAGTGACAGAACATTCAAAATTAAAGGAATGAAAACATCAAGATTAAGAACCCTTAACTTGATTGCAGTGCAGAAGAAAACTGCAGCTTCATGCTCCAGCAACCCTTGTCATGAACGCACCATTTCAAATTGATAAACAAAAAACAATTTACATACCTTGAATCAACTGTACAAAAGCAAATCGCCGAAGCAAAGGGTATCGACGATGCGGATATGTGGAGCTGTAGATCTGATTTGTTAAGGAGCAAAGGTGAAAATTTAGTCAGAGCTTAGGGTATTGACGATGCAAAGATGTGGAGCTGAGAACTAAAAAAGGAGCGTTAATGGAAAATTTGCTTCTGAGCAAGGCAGAAATTTTTTTGAGGAGCGAAGGAAATTGAAGCAAGGGAGGGAAATTTTGTCGAAGGCGGAAAAATTAAGTCAGTGGAGGGAAGACTTGAAAAATAAATGTAACGAGCGGCAATGTTTCAGAAAAATTACAATAGAACGTAACCAAACCCCACAAAACAAAAGTAAAGATAATATTGGTTGCATTCACACCACAAACGCTACTAATAAATGCAACTAAATGTAGATTTTCTTGTAGTGATTCATGTTCGGAGTGCTAATACTGCCTTCCAGGCAACGACGCAATGAAGGCATTCATCCATAATAATTGTTCTAGGACTAAACAAACCAAATCTCTAAATCGCCATCTCCATTATCTTCAAGATATCATAATTCATAACGCATAAATCAGATCGAAGTGGTTTTCGTATAATTAGATCTGATCTCGGTCTCTTCGAGATGATTAATAAATTTGGCCAGATTTTCTAGTCGATTATTTAACTATCAAATTACACACATAACAGTCACTGGGCCTTATTTTATAAATCTTCAGAACACTCATCCAAAATATCTTTACAAAGAGATATATATATATATATATACACACATACACATATTTAAAACTCTTTCGATATTTCCAACGTTTGAAAACTATTTCAAATCCTTATAACCTTAACGGGATATTTTCAATCCATATCAGTATCTAAAAATATTTCCAAACTCCATTTTTCAATTCAACATTTTGAAAAATATTCCTATAATAAAAATCTCGTAGTTAAAATATTTTAAATCCTTCTGGTCCAATACTTAGGAAATATTTATAAGTATTTTTTCCAAAATCATTTTATTTACAATCCTTAGGAAATATTCTATTTATTTCATTCTTCCCAAAATCCCTTACAATTTACTTTATAACGGATTATATAAGTTTTTAGAATTCATTAATTGATTTCCTTTAAAATTTCCAAAATTAGTTACACTTGTTATAATTCCAACTACCCATTTCTAACTTCCTTTCTACGAATTCTAATTCATTTTCAAAGTCCTCGTATTTCCACATTTCGGTAGTTCACTTAAGTTTCCAGAATTCATTATAAGATTTCTCTAATAACAATCATATCCTTTAAGTAAACCCCGTTTCCAAATCTCAAGAGAACTTATAAATAAATTTCAATCATTTCAAAACTCTATATATATATATATATATATATAATAAGTATTTAAAAAAATTAACATGTTTAAATGATTATTTAAAATATTAAAACACTTTAAACAAAACATCAATAACTCATTTTCCAACTTATTCTAAAATAAAACAAATCAATTTACAAAGCTGATTATAAAAATTAGAATTCATTTCAATAAATATTAAATATTTGAATAACTAAAACTATTTCGTAATATTTTAATCAAATAATAGTTTTTAAACTACATAGTTTAATAAATAAAAATCCCATTTTAAAACGATTTTAATTTCGATAAAAATCTATTTTTTAAAATTCGATATTACCAATTTCAATTTGTACATCCCTCAAGATTCATATCATATCAACTACGTCTCAATTTCATTACCATTCTCACATTTCAAAAATAGAACCCACTATTTTTTCCAAAATTCCAATTCCATATCTCGATATAAATTTACACTATGAATTTATTTCCCAATTATCAACTAATAATCATTTCACTTTATTTATAAACATCGTTTGTAAATTTTATAAACTCATTTCCAAATCTAGCACTTATTTATGTTAACAACTCCATTTATAAATTGATTTCTATCTAAAATTCCAGTTGCAAATATTTTCTTAATAGATCCTAATTATATTCCAAATTAATTCAAAATCTCGTTTTACCTTCCCTTTCCTATTTAAGATCTCGTTAAAAATCCATTGTTTAAAAATAATCAATTTAAAATTTCTCTGTTTGATACCATTTTAAGAAATAGCTAAAGATATATCAAAAATTTAATTATTCATTTTATATAAATTAATTCCTTTTTATAAATCCTGAAATCCAATATAAATATTTCCATTTCCAAAATCGCCATTTTATCTATTAAAAATACCAAAATTAAGGCCAGTGCTACCACAACATCCAATAAACCAAACATATCACCGTCCATAATAGGATAATCACACGCATCATATATCAATAGATATGAAACAATCAATATATTTTGAGGAATCCAGTTGGATCCCTACTACCTGTTTCCCTGCATCCACGGTTGTTATATAACATTGAATACCAATCCCGCTTTGAGGTGGGATATCGTGGTAATATAGGGTCATCCGCTATTATGCGGGGCGCATAGTGTCTTATCTGCTCCAATTGGTGGGAGATATATCCAACTACTAATACACACTCACACACACAATACTATATATAATATAATATAATATTCAACTAGTAATAAAAATTTATCAATTCATCCAATCAGCCAATAAATAATTTATAACACTTTAAAATAATCTAGTCATCCAAATGAGTGAGATTTACTCACCTTTATTTTTCAATTTGTTAATTGTTTCAATCCTAAATTTCTTCCATTATGTAGTATTACTGTCGCAAATCTAATATGACTTGTTACGTTAATTTTAGACCTCATATAAACACTATACAATTTTATGTGCATTCGATTTTATTAAGTAAAAGTATTTAAATTAATTAAAATCACTAACAGTTAATTAACCTTTCTACCACATTTATGCTCGAGCTCACTTCCAGGCACGAGAAAAAAATCAAACCCACTCGAGCGACCTGACAGCCACGACCCCCTTCAACCCTCGTCTACCACCCACTATCGTGTGCGCGATCTCCACCCGCACTGCGTCGAACCACCAACTCCACCAGCCTCGACTTCCATCTGCAAACTTCAGTTCGCACGTGCTCTGTCCAAATCGCAAAGACCTCCACCATCGTACACCCAATCGAGAGCTAGCCATGGCCACCAGAATGCTCCACTTTCCTTCACCGCCATGCTCGCTAATACCTCCAGGTGCTTGCGACTTAGCCTACCATCACAACCCCACAACCCTAAATGACTCAAACGAAATCACCTCATCCCAACGTTGCCGCATTCGAGCTCGAAAATCACGACTTTATCGCGATTGGTTTTCTTTCTTCGTTCGATTTTTTATGAACTGATTTGTTTTTGAGAGGAAGGAGACTGAAGGAATCTGTGATTTCTAAAAGAAAATAACGCGGCTGGTCAGGCATAGGTTGGCTCGTACGTGACTAGGGTGGCTGTGATTTAACATTTATATTTTTATGTTCAAAAATATCTCGTACTATATACAGGTAAATCTCGAACTCCTATTGAGGTGTGCCACCTAGCATTTCTAATTTCGTGCGGCTATTCCGAACCCAATGGAATAAGTTTCGAGTTCTAATTTGATCGTATGTGGAAGATAGCTTTTTGAATCTAATTATTATATTAAATTTTCAATATTAATTTCTATGTGTTTCCCTCTCATATGATCTAACGGTAAATTCAAGCGCTGCAAAATTTGAAATCCGATAATAATACACTATTACGGATCCAATGGAACTAGTTCTGTCGAATTATGAGACTGTGCTCGAGATCGCTATTTTTACGCATCGATTAAATCGACGATTTCCAAAATTTATGAAATTACTCAAAATTTCAGTTTTAAAAACTTATTAACTAAATTCTAATTCAATTAGAATTTATATCAACATTATAAATCATTTTCGATTTATATTCAACTCAAATTCCAATTATTCACCACTTCTGTATTTCGATAAATCGTTATATTTGAAATTTAAATTTGTGCTATAATTTCAACCAAAATCTTCATATTCAAAAATCAAACTATATTATCAATACAATATTTAAAACCATTTAAATATTCAAAATCAAACGATGGAAAATCTGAGTCATTACAGAGGACAACGCTGAAAGTATTTTCTTATGGGAGGAATTTAAGAATAGATTTGAGATAAGGTTTATATCTAGGGTAGAAATGAGTCTACAATTGGAAAAATTCATTCAACTTAGGTAAGGAGACTCCACTCTTAAGGATTTCATAGCAAACTTCTTAGAGTTGCTAAATTTAAGATGAGCTTGATAGGTACGCTATGAAAAAAAGGCAATGAAGTTCGTGAAGGGCCTAAATTTCCCGTTGAGGGTATGATGTTACCTAAGTACCCATTGATATGAGATGTTGCTGCAGATAGCGATGTTACATATGGCCAATGTGGACGATAAGGAGGCAGAAAAGGAGAAGGCTGCACCTACCCAAAAGCAAGGAGGATCTAAGAAGGGAAGATTTTTGTCTAACAAGAAGTCAAAGGGGAAGCTTAAAAAGGATGATAAGGTTTGCAAGCAATGCCGGAAGAAAGGTCAAGAAGCTAAAGATTGTAGGATGAGTCTGATAGAGTAAGCTTTTAAAGGGAAGTACTTTAACTGCCACAAGGAAGGGCTTCTCAAGAATCATTTCCCTAAGTTGGCACAGGAAGGATCAAGCAAACAAGCTTATGCTATTGAAGTCGTCCCTATTATTAGTAGGCCACCGAGAGACCAAGGGAAGGCATCATTAGAAGGTATAACTCTTATTTTTGGGGTAACAATTTGTACCCTACTTGATTCAGGGGCATCGCATTCCTTTATAGCTAGAAACATAGTAAACTTTTTAAACCTTCAAACCCAAATTGTCACTAGCCCAATAGTATCTTATTGGAGGTTCGACGCATCTCTCTTTTATTTGCAAAGACCCAATGTTGGACATATTCGACATTGATTTCGTATATAGTATGTACGTTCTAAATTTTGAGGGTAATGGACTTATTTTGGTTATAGATTAGTTAGTATATTATGGAGCAATTCTTCATTATGATAGGAAGGTTGTACGATTAAGAAGTTATGGATGTGGTGATCTGGAAATTCTTTGTGCACACCAAGATTAAGTTGAGTTAAGCCATCTATACTCATTAAGTCTATGTGTTGTTGGAGAACCATCATCCATTCCCGTAGTTTGTGAATTTCTTGATGTGTTTGAGTAAGTCTCGAATCTCTCACCCCATAAGGAGATTGAGTTCTGAATAGATTTAGAGAAGGACGCAAGGCCAATCGCTCTGCCTTTAAGACACATGGCCCCCAAAGAAAGAAAGGAATTGGACAAGAAAATCTTTGAGTTATTTAAAAAAGGGATTCTTTCATAGGAGCACTTCGGAGTGGGGCGCCCTTATTGTTTTCGCCAGTAAGGCAGTTGGTTATTTGAGACTTTGCATCTACTATAGAGAACTAAACAAGTTGACAAAGAAGAATAAGAACCCTTTACCTAGGATTGATGACTTGTTCGGTCATCTTAGAGGAGCTAAAATCTTTTCTCAATTAGACTTGGTAACTAGATTCCATCAGTTGAGGATATCTAAAGGAAGCAAGTCAAAGGCTACATTTTGCACACCTGATGGACTCTATGGGTGGGAAGTGATGCCTTTTGGATTGATGAATGCCTTAATATACTTTGTGGATTTGATGAGTAGGTTATTTAAGGGGCAATTAAATAAAGTAGTTGTTATTTCGTTGATGATATTTTGGTTTTCTCCAAGAGCAAGGAGGAGCATGAGGATCGGCTAAAAGAGGTATTAGGAACCATAAGAAGGCTCCAACTTAAGGCCAAATTTGCTAAATGCGCCTTTTGGAGAAAAGAAGTTAGATTTCTTAGGCATATTGTTTCTAAGCAAAGATTAGCAGTAGACCCCGCCAAAGTATAAGCTGTTTAAGGATGGAAGACTCCTAGGAATGCATCGAAAATTAGAAGTTTTCTTGGGTTGGCAGGCTACTAAAGAAAATTCTTCAAGAACTTTGCAAGAACAGTAGCCCATTTAACCCAATTGACTAAGAAAAATCTATTCTTTTCTTCAGATGATAGATGCATTAAAGCATTTGAGAAGCTTAAGGAGTTACCGACTAGTGCATCTATGCTCATTATTCCCGATGGAACCAAACTGTTTACGGTCGTCACAGATGCTTGTGGCATGGAGTTAGGAGTAGTTCTAATGCAAGAAGGATAAGTAGTTGCTTATGCTAATAGGCAACTGGAGGATCATGAGAAAAGATATCTGGTTCATAATAGGGAGTTAGCAGCTATCGTTTTTGCCCAAAAGATGTTGAGGCATTACCTTTTGGGAGAAATGTTTGAGTTATTCGCTGACCATAAATCTCCTAAATACCCGTTTTCCTAAAAAGATTTGAATCTTAGAGTAACAGAGATGGATGGAATATATAGCATCATTTGACTTTAGTATTCAGTATACCCCTAGAAAAGGAAATGTAGTCACTAACGCCCTTAGTTGAAGGCATGCTACCCTCGACATTATATATAAATGGAGATAGTGGGATTTCCTCTCAAATTTTAACTTCCAACTACCAAATAAACACATCTAAGTCCTTTTAGCAGTTATGGAGATTAGATCAGCCTTAATGGACTACATAGGGTTTGAGCAAGTGAAGGACGAAAAGTTAGTTGAGATTTTGGAGAAGTTGAGGAGAGCACTTTCCTTATGCTAGTAGGAACTCAGTTGATGAGAAAGGGTGCTTAAGAAGGTATGGACGCCTTTGTGTTCCCATGCTGGATGGTTTGTTGAGAGAGGTGCTTATGGAGTGTCACCACTTGAAGATGGCCATTCACCCCAAAGGAGATAAGATGTATAAGGATATGAAGAATAATTTCTTTTGGCATGGAATGAAGAAGAATGTAGCTGAATTTGTTGCTAGGTGATTGACATGTCAGAGAGCAAAAGCTGATTGAGGGATGCCTGGTAGATTACTATTACCTTTCGAAATTTTGACTTGGAAGTGGAAAAACATTAGATGGATATTGTGAAAGGATTGCCTAGAAGACAGAGGGGTAATGAAGCTATTTGAGTTGTTGTGGATAGACTCATTAAGGTTGCCTATTTTATGCCGGTTAGGAAAAATAGAACTGCCACTTTTCTCGTGCAAATCTACTTTAAAGAAATAGTTTGGTTGCATGGAGTTCTAGTGAGCATAATTAGTGATAGGGACCCTTATTCACTTGTGAGTTTTAGAGGACCCTAAAAACAAATTTGGGAACTTCTTTGAATCTCAGCACTACATATCACCCAGCACTACATATCACCCATAGACTGATGGTCAAATGGTGAGGGTGAATAGGATTTTGAAAGATTTTTCAAGGGCATGTGTTTTGGATTTTGGAGGAAATTAGGAGTAGCACCTACCATTGGTCAAGTTCGCGTATAATAATAGCTATCAAGCGGCAATTGTATGGTCACTTTTGAAGCACTTTACTGGAGGTCATGCAAATAGCCAAGTTGTTGGGAGAAAATATAACACCACTAATTTTAATTAACATTATTCAGGAGATTTAATTAGGTAAACTAAATAAAATAATGTAAAGGTCAAGTGGTTAAGAGATTGAGATTTGTAAAGACATAAGGTAGCCATGCCTCAATGAATAAGAAAATAAAAAATAAAGGTAATAAGATAAGGGCAAATTAGGAATAGGTTATATTCATATACCTTAAACCCTTAACCCACTCTCATTTCTAACATTCACAAACAAAATTAAACACCAAGCTAGGCCGGCCACCATTAGAAGAAAGTAAGAAGAAGATAAAAAAGATTTTAAGAGGGAAGCTTAAGTAAGTTAATCAAAGAGCAAATCTCAACCTCTATAACACAAGCTAAAGATGAATAATAGATTACATCTCATTTTTATGATTTTTGGCTTTTAGTTGAGTTCATAATTTATTTGCAAATAATTTACCATATTTCGATTTTTAAATGGATATATATATATATATATATGCTTGTTGATGTTTTGGGCTATTTCGTATGGATTTTATGATAAGAATTGATTTTGAAAACTTATTAAATGACATCTAAATGACTTGCGCTTTTGAGATGAGATTAGAAATATTATTTAGAGATGGGTTTCAAGTTTCATAATTTTCTGAATTATTGTGGATTTATTATGAATTTTCTAGCAAAAAAATTGGTTAAATTGGGTTTAAATTAATTTCAGCTATTATATGTTAGCGTTGCATCATAAAACTAAATATATTAGCAAACATATAAAATGTGATTTATCGAAATTTTTGGAGAATTTTCCAAAGCTTTTATTAAGCATATAAAATTATGTAAGGTATGAGATTTAAATGTTTTCTATGTTTAAAATAGGAGAAGGGGCAATTTGCTAAATGTTTGAAATAAATAATTACTGAATTCGGTAGCACTTTTAGAAAAGATTTTGTGAAAGAAAATTAGCAACCAATTATTTGACAACAAATAAGCAAGTTATTTGGGAATGTATTACATTATAAAGAAAGAAAATAGTTCTGTAAAGGTTTGCTATTTCGCCACTCTCGACAGCTACCTTTCGACTTCATACTACCACCGCCATCATTGTTAAAACATTTAAGTCCCATATGTTGCATAATTGTGATAATTATATTTGATCAAAACCTGGGAATCGTTTGGGACTATATAATGGAATATGAAATATGGTTTTGCAATGTTTTGAATCTGTGATTTTATTTCATATTCATGTGCTTCTGATATTATGGATACCATTAACATTACCGTATTTTATCACTGGAAGTTCATACTATAGATGATTGCAGCATCTGTAGCGCTTAGCTTCGGGCCTCAAGATAAGGGATGTTACGGGAAACCACCGACAAATTATTACTCGGACCTAATTTAATCTGTGATACCACGGAAAAAGTAGAGTTGATCAGGCAATGAATGAAGGCAGCGTATGATCGTTAGAAATCTTATGCGGATAGAATAAGAAAAGAGCATAAGTTTGAGGTTAGAGATATGGTGTTTGTCAAATTTTTCCCTCTTAGAAAAGTGGTTAGGTTTGGCAAGTGTGGAAAATTGTTGCCTAGATTCGTTGGTTCAGAATTTTGGAAAGGATGGAAAATTTGCTTATCGAATGGAGCTTACTAACAGATTCGCAGAAGTCCATAATGTTTTCCACATTTCTTAAATTAAGAAATGCCTTCACGACGCCACTTTTAGAGTTGGTCTGATCAACTTGGGGAATTAGAGATGGAGCCGACATGTAACGACACGGAATTTTAGCAGTATTATTTTAATAAATATTTAACCAAAATAAATAAAATGTAAACTTATCATTTTAAAGTAAATAGGATTTTTGGAAATATTTTCCATTTGTTTATATGGATTTGTATTTTGAAAAGGAAAATTTGATTTGAAAATTTAAAATAAAATCTCTTAAAAATATGTTTGCAATAAAATCTATCTTACATAAGTAAATTAAAATGCTTACCTTATTAACATTTGATAAATAAATATATATGGATAATAATGTTTAAAATAGAATCAAATTCTATCAATATAAAATATAAGTATAAAATTTAAGTCAAGCATATGAATATAATTTAAATATTGATAGTTAAAATAGAAATAGAAATAAAAATATATATATATAAGCAAGAATTAAGTGTTTGGTCAGTAAGCAACATAGGATAAATACATATAAACAACTATAACAATTTTAAGTGAAACACAAAGTATAGAATAAAATAAGGACAAAGTATAAAAGTAAACCAGACACAAAAATATGTATATGGTGTAAGCTAGAAGTAACAAAACAAATGTCTTTAAACAAAATATCTATATACAACCAAGATATAAATAATAACAGTGTAAACAAATGAGGAAACCATGGCATTTATTGCAATCATCTCAGCCAATATTTTTTCATTTCAAAAGTTTTACAAATCTTTATATTTCAGATATAAAAATCTGATCAAACAAAAGAAGAAAAACATTGACCAGATAATACCTTCCCTTATACACCTATTCTCTTCTGTATATATATGTGTCCATCTTTCTGTCTTAGGTTCATTCAGTAAAAAACTTTGCAAACCTGAGAAAAAAAACAAGAAAAAGAAACAAACTCAAATTTAATTCAAAACAAAAACAGGAAAGCACTCAAGACAGCTTCAAACTACAGGTTTTCAAAAGAAAACAAGAAGTGTTCTTTGTTCAACAACTTTGCAGGTGAGTAAACATCAACTTAAAAGCTTTAAAGTTTAAATTAAAACAATAAAGATGATTTACTGATTATGTGGTATTGTGTAAGCTTTAGTCTTGAATAAATTTCTATGTTGCTCTGTACACCATATTTCTCCGTTATTTGTTACAGGATGCATATTTCTTTTCAAACTCAAATTATTCTCATCAAAACATTGTTAAGATGTAAGTTTTCAACTAAAACCATATGTTTAAACTTAAATTAAGATTTTTAAAAGCTGATTAAACTATGTTTATAAAATATAACACTGTAACCTATTCTACAGGTAATCAAATAATAACTTGATAAATTTAATTGTTATAAAAGGCTAATTCAAGTTTATATCTTGAATTCGTACTGCAAGTTATGATTTTTAAAACTAAAACGAAGATTTTTAGTTTGGTACTTTAAGAACAGTTTGTATTTGAAACAAGTATGCATTTTTCCCATTTTCAAACAATCGAATCAATTTTAAAAGTTGAAATTTGGTTTGAAGCTTGTATAAACATCTGTGATGTTGAGAAAATTGTTGAATAATTTTTCAAATGCATGAATTGATGGGTCGAATTCATTTTGGGGTTTAAAGTTTGTTTTGTTGGGGTTAAGAATTGTGGCGTGTTTGTCTCCTATGCGTGATCGAGTGTCACGAGAATTTAGGGGATGGAAGAATGATGTGTTGACATGGTGTGGACAGAAGCAGAGCATCTCTGGTGGTCGGAGTGACGGTGGCGAGGTGGTAATGTCGATTGGGGTGAGCTTCAGGTTCGAGCAAAATGTTTGTTTTTCGACTTTGAATTTTTGGGGTCGAGCTGAATTTGAATTTCAAGTTTGTGGGGAATTTGCGACTTGCCGATGGTGTTGGAGATCGCTAGAGTTGAGTGGTGTCGCCGTGCACGTGTACGGCAGCGGAGATGGGTATCAGCGACGTTGAAATCATGGGTCGCGAGTTGTTGCTTGAGTTATCAAGGTGATTTCTTTGGGTTAGTATTCGAGTTCGAGGAGTTACCTGATGCTTAAAGCTATACGTAAGTTTAAAACTTAACCAGGAAATAAAGAAAAGAGAAGAAGAAGATGGAGTTCGAGTGGGAGAGAGTGACTCGGTGGAAAAACTGGAAGAACTCGAAGTATTACTCGAGTAAACAAGGAAAGTACTCGGGTGGTTTTATTTTCAGAACTGCAGTATTATAATATAAAAGAAGTTAAGCAATTTGTGTTTCAACAGGATTTAAGCACTGTAAATTTAAATAGGTGTTTAACAATTAAAGTTAAAACTTTATACAAGTTTTGATTATTTTAGTTAATGCTTAACAATGTTTTTAACACTTAATTATTATTTTAATTAAGTAATTAAGTTAAGTTAGGTATAAATTAATTAACATTTAAAGTTTTGTAGTTAGTAATAAATTGGTTTTCAAAATTTAAAGAAGATTTCTTTTAAATGTTAATTAAGAAAAATAATATTAATTAATTATTTTGGAAAGTAATTAAGAATAATTAATTTTTAATTGTAATTAGAGTTTGGATTAATTAATGATTATGTGATAAATAAATTTGTAATTAACTACTTCAAGTTAATTAACGTATGATTAGTAGTTAATTAATTAAGTAATTTAATTAAAAATTGATAATTGATTAATTAAGTAAGTAGAGGTTAATAAATGGGTAATTAAGTTTTTCATTAATTATTAATTAGATCATTAATCAATAATTAAGGTAATTGATTAAGTAATTAAGATTTAATAATTGATTAAGAAATGATTAATAAATTAAAATTTTGAAATGGAATAGGTAATTAATTAATGATTAATTAAACAGGGTTAAGTGATTAATTTTCTAGTAATTGACTTAAATTAAATTTATTACAATAAGAATTTGAGATGCTTGCTTATGAATATTGTATATATAGGATATCTGATTAGTGATATTTATTTGATGATAATGCTGTGACGTTCTATGATATGCTTTGATATATCTATGATGATTGTGTATGATTTATCTGTGATAAATGTTATGTGAATTCAATGTGTTGAATTAAACTGTTTAAACTATTAAACAACTTGACCTTTAAAATGGCGTTTGGATTTCGATGAGACCGGGATCGGGTAATGATGATTATCCGAAAACCACATCGATCCAAATTGAACGTTAGGTCGTAAATTTCCAAGTGAAGATCGAGATGGTGTTTCAGAATGCAAGGGTTATTGTCGTTGACTCTGAGCGTGATTCCAAAATGAGTGTAACGAGATAATGTCTTCGGTTTCGTTCGAACTGGGAACGAACTTGTATGGATTAAATGCTTTCAGAATATCGTCAGGCGGACGATGAGCATTCTAAGAGATATGTTCTCTAAAGGTAATCGCAACCTCAAGCCTCATCAACCGGGAATGGCTAAAACATGGGATGTGCAGCAAGGATAGGTGGGTCATGCCCAAGCAGGACGAGATATACCCCTGACTAGATGTCCCTTTTATTTTGGCTGTGTGGCCGGTTGCTAGCTACAACCGCGGGGTCATCTTGTTTGGGACTGTTCAGTAAGGAATGGTTCCGGCCTTGTGTTGCAGGGGGTCGGGAGTGATCCTCGGTACGGTGATCTAGGCCCCGTACTGTGACCGGCGGTACCCCAATAGCCCTGCCATTGATGGAAACTCATTTTCCCTACGAGACCCTATGGTTTTGATTTGTATTACCCACTTTCATGGCTAGTAGCTGGAATTTAATCATGTAACAATTTCGGCTATTTTCTATTTACTTGAAAACCCTAGACACTATTATAATATCACTGGATTTCCTATTAAAATGTTTTGGTTAACATAAGGTAAAAACTTACCCGTATTTATGTGTGGAGACTCTTACGTGATACCTTTATTTTCAAATGATTTACAAAGTTAAACAACTTTAAACCGTTTACTCATACCAGACCCATGTCTGACCCGGAGTTTATTTTTGTTTTTCATAAACTCTTGGGTACTCAAATTTTTATGAGTAACCAAGTGATAGGTTTTGGATTTTTGAGTTTCTGGAGGAGCTTGGAGCAGGAGTCCAGACGTACATATATATATCTATCTAGTTTCGCTGTGTTAGTTGATGTATGTTGTATTTTGGATGTATGTAGTGACAGATGTATATATGACTGTCATGTGTATGATATTGTATAACTCTGATATATGTAAAACTATGTAATAGTTATGTGATGTATTATATTTTGTTCTGTCCCGCTGTGAGATTCTAATGTTGTTATTCTTTCTTTCTATCTTTTTTATTTCTATCCCTTTCTTTTATTATTGATGATACGTCTTTCGGTGATTAGAAAGGCGGGTCATCACACAACAGTACCCCATGCCACCACACATATTGTGGCAAAGAACTATAAAACTCCACAACAAAATAATTAGGCTGGTCCGAGTACAATAGGGAGACAATCTAGTAGAAAGCACATGGGAAACCAACGAGAAGATGAAGTTCACTCATCTAGAACTTTTCACCGGTAAATTTTTTCTCCAAATTAGGATATCATGGTTTCTAGATTAGATGGTTGGAGATGGTTGCCACTCTTTTTATAACCACTTTACACTAGTGTAGAAATTTTTATACATGTTTACGGTATTTACATACATGCTTACATGACACAATTCACACACTTATGCTAGGATTGAGCTCATTTTAGTATTTTCGCAATACATAATCACATTGCACTTTGGTTGAATAGATGGTTCTGTAGATTATTTGGTTGTGTAGCATGCATGTTACTGCGTGTTACATTATTCGCACCTTTAAAAATTTCGGGACGAAATCCTTTTTAAGGGGGAGAATGTAATAATAGAGTTAGGGGTATGTCCTAAGGGGTAATTATATAATTTGTTGCATATATCTAACTCGTTGACCAATCTTGTTCGAAATAAAGGTGTTTTCTTTCTATTATATACTTGGTATAATGTGGTTATATTAGTAAATTAATTTAATTAAAATTATATTTAATAGAAAATTCATAAATGATATGTTTTGTGATAGTGGTTACAAAGTATCATAATCATGGGTAATTTATCACAATGAAACAAATATATCATTTTAAATGTTCCGAGTCAAGATGCATCGAGACTGGATATCGATGTATTAGTTGAGACTAGAGTATGTAACGCTCTCCAAACGTTGGGCAGTGCATTACTCATGACTACTGGGGGCACCTAAGGGTTATGTACTAATAGTTATTGGATGACTATGGAACGACTCACTTGGTGGTTTTCTGTCGGTTAATGTAACTAAGGTTAAATAGAAAATATCGATGTGATTAATTTACACAGATCTTTCGACTTGAGAATACTATGAACCTTCAGTATGAAAGTTTCACTTTTATTATAGTAAAATCATAGCAAAACGACCATCGAGTGACAATAGTTAGGTCGAGTGGAAGTATTGGAAGTGAAACACTATTCAGAGAGGATTCATCTCCTCAGTTGTATAGGGTTAGTATCACGATCAATTCAAGTCAACGCAAAGTCAAAATCTCTAGCCGCAGTAGTTTGGTTGATAATATGAACCAAGGACTTTGTCTACGGATTATAGAGTTAAATGTGGATGATGTCTGAATTTTGACCATTACCAAATTTAGCAAGTCCAAAGTGATATAGTTTTGACAAAGAGAATTGGTGTAAATAATTATTACAACTGGGTAACGCTTATTAAAATAAAATGAGATTTTTTTTGAAAATAATTAAGCGATAAATTTGTCCATTATATCACAACACCTGCTAAGTGAAGTGTGAACGTTAACGTTTGAATAATTCGACGTTAATCGCTGACTGAATTTACACCCATGAGTCACACAACCAAAATGATGAATTCTCTTTAAAGCAAACAGTTTAATTAGTTTATGATGGTTAAATAAATTAATATTTATGAAATATTAATTATGATTTTTGAATGTGATTTAGGAAATGAAATTCTCATGTATATTTATAAAAGTTATGATTATATTGATCGATGCGAGATAGTGATATCAAAATATGTTAAATACGATTGTACATATTTAATTTGGGTTAAATGGTTTCATAGCCCATGGGAGTTGGAGAGGATAAGCGCTGGTTTGAGAAAGATAGAAGGTGGCTACAACATGTGTGATTAGGTTTTGAGATGTATGGTTGAGATTATTGTTTTCTCTCTTGTCATATCCATATAAAAGCCATTCTCAAAACCTTAATTACAAGCTAATTCATTTTTTGAGTCGCTGCTTTCTTCTTCCTCTTCCTCATTTTAATGACACCAACTTTGCTCTAAAATATTTTTTATCAAGAACCCACCCCAACCCAAAAAACACAACACCCCTATGCCAAAAAGAGACATTTAACAAACTTTGATAAAACTGGCTAAAGATGCAGACATGGATTGTAAACCTCCAATACGAACGGGGTAATCATAGACGTCCAAAAAATATGATTCTTGGTTAAGGATACATAAATGAAAGCCAAGATTATTGACTGTAATATTAACACCAAATTAATATGATTTCAATAGTGGATAAATAATCAGAAAGCCAAAACTATATCTTGTTAGGAGAAAATAATTTGTGTTACCTAATTTGAGATTTGGTAAAAGGTCAGGTTTCAAGTTCTGCAATCGCCTTAGGATGAAAGCTGCACCGCCTGGGAAAGACAAGTTGCTAGTCCTTAGAGAAATGATTTACGATGATTTCCACTTGTGAATTTTATCCTCCTCTGATTTCAATCCAATCGACTAGTGAATTCACGAAGAAAAGGGGAATGATAAAACCCTAAACAAGATTGCAAAACTCTTTTAGAGGCGGCTGATGACGCATACCCTAAACTAGAGTGCTACAAGACGACGTGGGGCGATTAGGGCACGTGGAGGGAAATGAAAGGGAGGAGCGATTAGGGAAAACGTGCGCAGAGGGAAATAAAAGTGAGGGGGCGATTAGGGCAAACTTGTAGCTAGGGAAATTGAATGGGGCA